>JAJTUV010000110.1:2912500-3512500 GCA_021653895.1 Mastomys natalensis | reverse complement strand
CAGTCCATTTGACAGTTTGATACTTTATATAGTAGGGCTACTGATTTTTTGAGTTAATCTTGTGTTCAGCTACTCCTGCAGATATAAGATGACCATGGCCTTATATCAGGTCCAGAACATGTTGATCAGATGTAGGAGTTCCCTGGTGGAGTTGTTCTAGTCACTCATGTATACTAGCATATCATCTGCAAATAACAATACTTTGACTTCTTCCTTTCCTATTTTTAGCCCCTTGATCTCCTTCAGTTGTCTTATTGTTTCAACTAGAACTTCAAGTACTATATTGAATAGATACAAAGGGAGTGGACAGCCTTGTCTTGTTATTGAGTTTAATGGAGTTGCCTTGAGTTTCTCTCTATTGAATTTGATGTTGGCTGTAGGCTTTCTCTAAATTTCATTTATTATGTTTAGGTATAATCCTTTTATCCCTAATCTCAAAGGGGATTTTTTTTTTTATCATGTAGGGGTATTTGATTTAATCAACTGCCTTTTTAGCATCTTATGAGAAGATCATGTCATTTTCTTTCAGTTTGTTTACATGGTGAATTACATTAACTGATATTTGTATGTGGAACCATCCATGCAACTCTTGGGTGAAGCCTACTTGATCATAGTGGATGATGTCTTTGATGTGTTCTTATATTTGGTTTTCAGGTATTTTATTGAATATTTCTTCATCAATGTGCAGGTGGGAAATTGGTCTGTAATTCTCTTTCTTTGTTGAGTCTTTGCATGGTTTGGATATCAGGGTGACTGTGGCCTTATAAAATAAATTTGGCAATGTTCCTTCTGTTTCTATCTTGTGTAACAATTTAAAAAGTATTGATGTTAACTCTTCTTTGAGAATCCTACATAATTCTTCCCTAAAACTGCCTGACCCTAGACTGTTGTTGTTGTTGTTTCTGATACAAGACTTTTAATGGTTGCTACTATGTACTTAGGGGTTATAGATTTAAATTGTTCATCTGAACTTGATTTGGTTAGTGATATCTGTGAAGAAAATTATCCATTGCTTTTAGATTTTCTAATTTTCTGGATTTCAAGATTTTAAAGTATGACCTAATGATTCTTTGGATTTCTTTAATGTCTGTTGTTATCCCCCCCCCACTTTTTCATTTCTTATTTTGTTAATTTGGATACTCTCTCCCGTCTTTTACTTTGTTTTCAATAGGGGTTTTGTGTTTCAGTGATTTTCCCAAAAACACAACTCTTTGTCTCATTGATTCTTTGTATTGTTCTTTTTGTTTCTACTTTTATTGATTTCAGCCTTCAGTGTGATTATGGCTTGCCATCTATCTACTCCTCTTGGGCGTGCTTTCTTCTTTTTGTTCTAGAGCTGTCAGGTTTGTTAAGTTGCTAGAATAAAATTATTGCTTCTTTTCTTCCTTCCTTCCTTTCTTTCTTTCTTTCTTTCTTTCTTTCTTTCTTTTTTGGAATCATTCAGCTTTATTTATAGGACAATGGGGAAGGAGTTGTTGACAAGAGCACAAGAAACTCATACTCAGTTGTTATCCTGAAACATGAAACCAGCATTTGAAAAGAATTATGAATACTGGATACTTGACACACACTTCACATCTGTAGACATAAATATAGAATAAAGAACATGCAGTCTTGGTGTCTCAGTTTGTAAATACACTTTTAAGTTCAACATGTCTGAATTTGTTCATTTTAATTACATATATATAATGCTAACAGTTTTATTAGATATTTTTAGGAATGTAGTAAACACCTTAATTAGGTTCCCTTTGGAATGCATTATTTCTGTCTCTGTGAATGTGCTACACAATACTATATTCTTATGGTTTCCCCACTTGACTGTATTTGTAATATTTCAGATTGAACAAGTAAAAGTTTAATGAAAGTCAGGCAAAAAACCCCACTATCTCTTAAACCTACACTCAACTGAGGAGCTATTGGCAGCTAAGAGATGGACGTCATTCTGTTTTGAGGATGAGATGACTGGCAGATTGCCTATTCTCCAGTAAAGAGCCCCACAGCCAGGCACATGTGGGTATTGCTAAATGGACTCAGTAGGGAAGATGAGAAGGAGGAGGAGGAAGAGGAGGAGAAGGACGATGACTAGATTATGTAGTTAGAAGATGGTTTTATTGGATAGATCTGAGGGCTGTAGAGAGAAAAGAGGTGTGTATAGAATCATATTCAATAAATTGTATATACATTTAGAATTCTGAGAATAAAAAAACCTAGGGGCTGGAGAAATGGCTCAATATTAAAGAGTACTGGCTACTCTTAAAAAAGTCTCAGGTTCAATTCCCAGCACCTACATCACAGCTCACAACTGTCTGTAACTTCTGGTTCAGCAAATTTGACTCCCTGATACATGCAGGCAAAACACTGATGAATGCAAACTAAAAATAAATATATTATTAAAAAGAACAAATCCAGAAAACTGTACAGTTTGATCAATATTTCTTCTTAATTATATTTTCATTTCCAAAATTATTCTTAGCAATCAATTTGTATGAAAACAATGAAACCAAAGCTTGCATAGAGCATCATTAATAATTAGAAGGCATTGAAAAACACTGGGCATTTCTATAGCCGATTCTAAGCCTGGTGCCAGCTGTGCTCTTTCAAAGAAAACCTATCTGAAGATTCAAAGACCATGCTTATGTGCATGTGTTGGGACTTGAGTATAATACTGTGTATTAATTGGCCTCCCAAAAATGAATGCTTTCAGATGCTAAGTGGCCCTGCCTCCTGACCTTACCTGGCTTTGATTGGTAATAAATAATTGCTGTACGGCAATGGCTGTGCAGGGAGATGGAGGCAGGAATTTTAGATTACCCAAGCAAGGAAATAAGGGGGGCAAGAAAAGAAAGAATCACCATGAAGGGAGCAGAGAGATCAGAATTAAAGGCATACCAACATATAAGTATCCAGGGAAACAGTCCCATGGGCTACTCCCCTGCTTGGTTCTAGGGAAGCAAAGATAATAAGTAGATTTGGAAAATGTTCACTCAAGAATATAGAGAAGTATGTGCTAGCTGCTGGGAAGATCAAATTTAAGTTGTTTACCATTGAGGAAGATGACATAGAAAGTTTGTTTTTCAGATGGTAATACAACTGAAAGTTAGAACATAATTCAGATATAGAATTGTAAAGTCTTTAAGTCAGAATATCTGGTAGAAACTACTAACCAAAGAGTACACTTAGAGCAACCCATGGCTCTTCCACATACATAGCAGAGAATAGCCTTGTTAGGCATAAATGGGAGGAGAGTCTCTTGGTCCTGTGAAGGCTCCATGCCCCAGTGTAGGTTAATGCCTGGGCAGGCAGGCAGGAAAGGGTAAGTGGGTGGAGGAGCACCCTCATAGAAGCAGAAGGATTGAGGGATTGGATAAGGGGTTTCTGGAGGGAAAACAAGGAAAGGGTGCTGGGAGCCAAATCCATGAAATTACCTGCTGTTCTGGAAAGCCTAGTCAGATGAGGTTAAGAAAGGATGTTCATTATCTCAGGTCTCAGAAACTTAAAGAACATATCGTATTTCCTGTGAGCCACTTATGACAGTGGGATGGTCTTAGGCAATGAAGATACGATAGTGGGATAGCCTTCAGCAATGATCCTTGCTGACAATTCCCGTTTTGCCATATCTTTATAACCTGCCACCTCAAATTAGAGTTTAAGTGCTTGATCAGGACTTTTAAGATTTGCGATTCTTCTTTGTGTTCTTGTTCTTTAACTCGTCCCCTTCCTCCCCCAAGTCCTTGTTGAATTTTCTGCAGGTCGAGGCAAAAGGGGATAACATTTGAAATATAAATAAAGAAAATATCCAATAAAAGAAAAAAAGAAAAGTTTGGTTTTCAGATGGTAATAAAACTTAAGGCTAGAACAAGATTCAGGTAAAGAATTGTAAACTCTTTAAGTCAGGATAGCTGTTAGAATACTTTATTTAGTTGACAATATGATGGACTGGATGTTGAATGCATATCAATGTTTGTAATTTAAATAATAGTTATGGTTATACTCAATTTATATTTCACAAAAGAGCCTTTTTTTATAATTAATTGGACAGAAAGAGTGAGATATTGGGGAATGATTCTAATGCTTCATCTTAATTCATGCTTCTAGATGCTGAGGGTCCCTCCCTCAACTGTCTTTGATTAGTAATAAAGAATTGCCATATAGCCAACGACTGGGAAGGGAGACTGAGGTGGTATTCTTAGATTGCACAGGCAAGAGACTGAAGGGGATGAAGACAGACAGAACTGCCAAGACAGGGGATCAGAGAGATCAAAATTAAAGGCCTCCCCCTCATGTTAAAATCTGGGGAAGCAGCACCAAAGTCCACTCTCATCCTTTGGTTTGGAGAACTGAAAATAAAATAGATTTAAAAAATGATAATTCAGGAATATCTGAGAGGAATACGTGCTATGTGCAGGGATATTTAGAAGTGCTCATCCATTGAGCTGGATACACATATTAAAAATTAAGCTGTCAGGAAAACTCCAACACACGGAGGGAAACTACAACCTAGAAAAGTCAAGAAAATAATCTTTCAACAACCCTAAAAGAAGATAGCTACACAAACATAATCGCACCTCTAATAACAAAAATAACAGGAAGCAACAATCATTTTTCCTTAACATCTCTTAACATTAATGGACTTAACTCCCGAAGAAAAAGATGTAGACTATCAGATTGGATACAAAATCAGGACCCAGAATTTTGCTGCATACAGGAAACACACCTCGGTAACAAAGACAGACACTACCTCAGAGTAAAAAGATTGAAAACAATTTTCCAAGCAAATGGTCCCATGAAACAAGCTGGAGTAGTCATTCTAATATCAAATAAAATTGACTTTCAACCAGAAGTAATCAAAAAAGATAAGGAAGGACACTTCATACTTTTCAAAGGAAAAATCTACAAAGATGAACTCTCAATTTTGTAGATCTATGCTCCAAATGCAACGGCATCCACATACATAAAAGAAATTTTATTAAACCTCAAAGCACAAATTGCACCTTACACAATAATAGTGCAGGATTTCAACACCCCACTCTTAGCAATTGACAAATCATGGAAACAGAAACTAACAATGACACATTGAAATTAACAGAAGAAGAAAAAAAAAAGAAATTAACAGAAGTTATGAACCAAATGGATTTAACAGATATCTATAGAACATTTCATCTGAAAACAAAAGAATATACCCGTTTCTCAGCACCTTATGGTACCTTCTCCAAGAGTAACCATATAATTGGTCACAAAATAGGCCTCAACAGATACAAAAAGATTGATATAATCCCTTACATCCTATCAGATCACCATGGACTAAGGCTAGTCTTTTTTTTTCTTTTTTCAAGACAGGGTTTCTCTGTGTAGCCCTGGCTGTCCTGGAACTCACTTTATAGACCAGGCAGGCCTCGAACTCAGAAATCTGCCTGCCTCTGCCTCCCAAGTGCTGGGATTAAAGGCGTGCCCACCACTGCCTGACTAAGGCTGGTCTTCAATAATTACAAAAACAATTGGAAGCCCACATACACATGGAAAGTGAACAACACTCTACTCAATGATAACTTGGTCAAGGAAGAAATAAAGAAAGAAATTAAAGACTTTCTAGAATTTAACGAAAATGAGGTCACATCATACCAAAACTTGTGGGACTCCATGAAAGCAGTGCTAAGAGGAAAACTCATAGCTCTAAGTGCCTACAAAAAGAAGCTAGAGAGAGCATACACTAACAACTTGACAGCACACCTGAAAGCTCTAGAACAAAAAGAGGCAAATACACCCAAGAGGAGTAGATGGCAGGAAATAATCAAGTTCAGGGCTGAAATCAACCAAGTAGAAACAAAAAGAGCTATACAAAGAATCAATAAAACCAGGAGCTGGTTCTTTGGGAAAATCAACAAGAAAGATAAATCCTTAGCCAGACTTAGCAGAGAGCACAGAGACTGTATCCAAATTAATAAAATTAGAACTGAAAAGGGAGACATAACAACAGAAACTGAGGAAATTCAAAAAGACATCAGATCCTACTGCAGAGGCCTATACTGAACAAAGGTTAGAAAATCTGGATGAAATGGACAATTTTTTAGACAGATAACCGGTACCAAAGTTAAATCAGGAGCAGATAAACCATCTAAACAGTCCCATAACCCCTGCAGTAATAACAGCAGTCATTAAAAGTCTAACCCACAAAAAAAAAAAAAAAAAAAAAAAACCAACCCAGGACCAGATGGTTTTAGTGCAGAATTCTATCAGACCTTCAAGGAAGACCTAATACCAATTCCCTTCAAATTATTCCACAAAATAGAAACAGAAGGAGCACTACCCAATTTGTTCCATGAAGCCACAATCACGTCTATACCTAAACCTCACAAAGACCCAACAAAAAAAGAGAACTTCAGACCAATCTCCCTTATGAATATCGATGCAAAAATACTCAATAAAATTCTGGCAAACAGAATCCAAGAACACATCAAAACACTCATCCATCAAGATCAAGTGGGCTTTATCCCAGAAATGGAGGGGTGGTTCAGTATTTGGAAATCCATCAACGTAATCCACTATATAAACAAACTCAAAGAAAAAAAACCACATGATCATCTCACTAGATGCTGAGAAAGCATTTGACAAAATTCAACATCCCTTCATGTTAAAAGTTTGGAAAGAGCAGGAATCCAAGGACCATACCTAAACATAATAAAAGCAATATACAGCTAGCCAGTAGC
Source organism: Mastomys natalensis (assembly GCA_021653895.1). Lineage (NCBI taxonomy): Eukaryota > Metazoa > Chordata > Mammalia > Rodentia > Muridae > Mastomys > Mastomys natalensis. The sequence goes on along the minus strand of JAJTUV010000110.1, from coordinate 3,505,796 downwards.
CAACATCAAACTAAATGGAGAGAAACTTGAAGCATTCCCACTAAAATCAGGGACAAGACAAGGCTGCCCACTCTCTCCCTACCTATTCAATATAGTACTGGAAGTCCTAGCCAGAGCAATTAGACAAGAAAAGGAAGTCAAAGGGATACAAATAGGAAAGGAAGAAGTCAAAATATCACTATTCGCAGATGATATAATAGTATACTTAAGTGACTCCAGAACTTCCATCAGAGAACTCCTAAACCTGAAAAACTTCAGTAAAGTGGCAGATTATACAATCAACTCAAATAAATCAGTATCCTTCCTCTACTCGAAGGATAAACAGGCTGAAAAGGAAATTAGAGAAATGACACCCTTCACAATACTCACAAATAATATAAAATAACTTTGTGTGAATCTAAGCAAGCAAATGAAAGATCTGTATGACAAGAACTTCAAGTCTCTGAAGAAAGAAATCAAAGAAGATCTCAGAAGATGGAAAGATCTCCCATGCTCATGGATTGGCAGAATGAATATAGTAAATATGGCCATCTTGCCAAAAGCAATCTACAGATTCAATGCAATCCCCATCAAAATTCCAACTCAATTCTTCATAGAGATAGAAAGAACAATTTGCAAATTCATTTGGAATAAGAAAAAACCTAAGATAGCTAGAACTATTCTCAACAATAAAAGAACTTCTGAGGGAATCACCATCCCTGACCTCAAGCTATACTACAGAGCAATAGCGATTTTTAAAAATGCATGTTATTGATACAGAGACTGGCAGGAAGATCAGTGGAATAGAATCGAAGTCTCAGAAATGAACCCACACACCTATGGCCACTTGATCTTTGACAAAGGAGCTAAAACCGTCCAGTGGAAAAAGCACAGCACTTTCAATAAATGGTACTGGTTCAACTGGAGGTCAGCATGTAGAAGAATGCAAATTGATCCATTCTTACCTCCTTGTACAAAGCTCTAGTCCAAGTGGATAACGGACCTTCACATAAAACCAGATACACAGAAACTAATGGAAGAGATGGTGGGGAAGACCCTGGAATACCTAAGCACAGCAGAAGAGTTCCTGAACAGAACACCAATGGCTTATACTCTAAGATCAAGAATTGACAAATGGGACCTCATAAAATTGCAAAGCTTCTGTAAGGCAAAGGACACTGTCCATAGGACAAAACAGCAACCAACAGATTGGGAAAAGATCTTTACCAATCCCACATCTGATAGAAGGCTAATATCCTGTGAGTCCCCTGTTCTGGAGGGTGTCTCATGATGATCTCCCTGCTGGGGACAGGGTGAGAGCAGGAAGTGTCTGCTACTGTCTCTGCCGCTGCCTCTGCCTCTGCCCACATCTCCACTGTCCATTGGTCTCTGGCCCGCCCTGGTGCAAGAGGTCTGGGCCAAACGGCACAGAGTGTGAGCACGGAGGGGAGATGGCCTGCCCCTATTGCTGCCTCTGCTAGAGTCTCCGCTGTCACTGCTCAGTCACTCCCAGGTGCTGCACCTGTCTCTCTGCACTGAGCTGGTCCAGGCTGTGCTGATAGGAAGCTGGCCATCTGGCAAGGAGGCAGTGTGGTGCCCCAGGAAAGTTCCAGGAGAGCAAATCTCTCCAAGTGTCAGAGCTCTTGCGTCAGAAACTCTCAGACACCAGCATGATTCTCAAACACCCTTTTACTTCTCCTCAATAGACCCCTTATATACAGTTTCAGGGTGGGATAGGGTCTGGCAGCAGCTAACACCTATTGGCTTGGTTTGAGAGCTTGGAGATACCTCATCTACATGTGGGAGAGCCTAAGGCACTGTTCCTCATGACTGATGGCCATAGACCTCTCCGTGGGAGGGGCTGTGGCTGGCTGAAGCTGAATGAAAAGAACCAGGGCGTGGGAGCAGAGCCAAACACCTGCTGTCCTGATAAAGGTCTGAGGTTCAAGAGTTATGCTCAACCAGGCACCCAGCTGCTTCTCAAAGCTCACTGCCCCACAATATCCAATATATACAAAGAACTCAAGAAATTAGACACCAGACAACCAAATAACCCTATCAAAAAATGGGGTACAGAGATAAACAAAGAATTCTCAACTAAGGAATTTCAAATGGCCAAAAAGCACCTAAAGAAATGTTCAATATCCTTAGTCATCAGGGAAATGCAAATCAAACAACACTAAGATTCCAACTCAGACCAGTCAGAATGGCCAAGATCAAAAACTCAGGTGACAGCAGATGCTGGCGAGGAGAAAGAGGAACACTCCTCCATTGTTGGTGGGATTGCAAGTTAGTACAACCACCTGGAAATCGGTCTGGTGGTACCTCAGAAAATTAGACATAGCATTACCTGAGGACCCAGCTATACCACTACTGGGCATACAACCAGAAGATTCTCCAACATATAACAAGGACACATGTTCCACTATTTTCCTAGCAGCCTTATTTATAATAGCCAGAAGCTGGAAAGAACCCAGATGTCCTTCAACAGAGAAATGGATACAGAAAATGTGGTACATTTACACAATGGAATATTACTCGGCTAATAAAAACAACAAATTTGAGAAATTCTTAGGTAAATGGATGGAACTAGAAAATATCCTGAGTAAGGTAACCCAATTACAAAAGTACACACATGGTATGTACTCACTGATAATTGGATATTAGCCCAAAAGCTCCAATATCCAAGATACAACTCACAGACCACATGAAGCTCATTAATAAGGAAGACCAAACTGTGGGTGCTTTGGCCCTTCTTAGAAGGGGTAACAAAATGCTCATGGGAGCAAATATGGAGACAAGGCATGGGACAGAAACTGAAGGAGGGGCTGTCCAGAGACTGCTCCACCTAAATATTCATCCTTTGTGCCTTCACCAAATGTAGACCCTGATGTGGATTCCAGGAAGTGCATGCTGATAAGAGTCTGATATAGCTGTCTCCTTAGAGGTCTGCCAGAGCCTGAAATATACAGAGGCAGAAGCTCACAGTGAACCATTGAGATGATCATGGGGTTCCCAATGGAGGAGGAAGAGAGAAGACTGAAGGAGCTGAAAGGGTTTTCGGCCCATGAGGAGAGCAACAATACCTACCAACCAGAGCTCCTTGGGCCTAAACCACCAGCCTGGGATCACATAGGGAGGGGCCCATGGCTCCAGCTGTATATGTAGGGGAGGATGACAGTGTCAGGCATAGGTGGGTGAGGAAGTTCTTGGTCCAGTGAAGGCTGGATGCCCCAGTGTGAAGGAAATTATGGGTGGGGAGGTGAGAGTGGGAGGGTGGGTAGGGCATATCTTCATAGAAGCAGGAAGGGGGATGGGATAGGGGTTCCCTGGTGGGGGAGGGAATTACATCTGAATGTAAATAAAATATCCAATAAAAAAATTAAAAAACAGAAAGAAAAATTAAGCTGTTATGTGTGTTATTATTCATTAATCCCCAGCTCTTAGGCAGGTGCAGCATATATAAAACAATCCAGGAGCTTAGGCAGATTAACAACTCACCAATACAAGCATGTGTGTTTTGAAAGTGCACAGGTCCACATGTCCTTACAACTGTGTGCATTCAAGAGGAGGACATAAAGTGTCCTGGTCCTTCCCTGTCTCCTTGTAACTTTGTGACAGGATCGCTCAATGTATCTGGAAGTAGGCTGGCACCAAGGAAGCCCAAGCAATCATTCTGTGTCTGCCTCTCCCAGTACTGAGCTTAGAGGTACTGAGCATACAACCCCCCTGATGTTTACCAGTGTGCTGGGATCTCAGAATCAGGTTCCCATGCTCCTGCTTCTGGTGCTGTGGCAAGCAGACACCTCTCAAGCCCCACAGCATTGCATGTTTCTTCCAGTGGAATGCCAACATCACTCTCAGTTTAAGAAAAATAGTGTACGTTGCTCATCACAATTCCACTACTTGTTGACAGCAAGAGTGTTGGGGATTGATTATACTTCTTTTGTCTTAATTAGGCACACATGTTAGCTCCCAAAATCACACCTGAATCTGAATATCCAGACACTGAGTGTCCCTGTCCCCAACTGGTTTTTGATTAACCAATAAAAAAGACAATGGTCAATGGCTGAGTAGGAAGAAAGACGCAGAACTTTTATGTAGCAGTAATTAGATAATATGATCTGCTCCCAGAGAGTCGCAAGTACTTGCTGCACCTGCCCATGAGCTCTCTTTATTAGAAAATGAGTCACATACTGTTGTGGATAGCCTCAGCCTTGTGTTTTGATCCCAATAGATAGCCTCAGCCTTGTATTTTGATCCTAGTTCCCAGTGGATAGCCCCAGCCTTGTATTTTGATCCTAGTTTCACTTTCCTGGGAGGGGCTGCAGAGGACGATTGAGTCTGTACACAGGTGATGTCTTGTGAACCTTCTGTCCAATTAAAACATGTAAAATAAAGGCTAGAGCCAGAGATTGGGCAGTAGAAGGGGAGGCAGAGAAAAAGGCTTAGGGGAGGATAGAGTGAGAGGAATTGGATATAAAAGGTAGAGCAGAAGCAGAGGCAGAGGTAGAAGCAGGAAGAAGTTGAAGCAGAAGGAAGCTGGCGGTAGAAGGAAGTCGATGATGGAGGAGCCGGAGCAGGAAGGATGTGGCCTGGATAAACCACAAGTTATAAGGGATCTCACAGCTGGGGATAAGAGTAGTGTAATGGTAAAATCTGCCCAATCCAGGTGTGCAATTTATACCAATAAATATTGTGTTGTGTCTTCCTTTACTGGTCTCCTTCCAGTAGGAGATTTACCGCAACAAATTTTGAAGAAATTCAACAAATATTGAACCATCCCTGCATTCCTGGACTAAAGTCCACTTGATCATGATGGATGGTTGTTTTGATGTGTTCTTGGATTTGATTTGCTAGAATTTTATTGAGTATTTTTGCATCGATATTCATAAGAGAGATTGGTCTGAAGTTCTCTTTCTTTATTGGGTCTTTGTGAGGTTTAGGTATGAGTGTGACTGTAGCTTCATAGAACAAATTGGGTAGTGTTCCTTCTGTTTCTATTTTGTGGAATAATTTGAAGAGAATTGGTATTAGGTCTTCCTTGAAGGTCTGATAGAATTCTGCACTAAAACCATCTGGTCCTGGGCTTTTTTTGGTGGGTAGACTTTTAATGACTGCTGCTATTTCTTTAGGGGTTATGGGACTGTTTAGGTGGTTTATTTGCTCCTCATTTAACTTTGGTACCTGGTATCTGTCTAGAAAATTGTCCATTTGATCCAGATTTTTCCAGTTTTGTTGAGTATAGGCCTTTGTAGTAGGATCTGATGATTTTTTTGAATTTCCTCGGTTTCTGTTGTTATGTCTCCCTTTTCAGATCTGATTTTATTAATTTGGATACTGTCTCTGTGCCCTCTGGTTAGTCTGGCTACAGGTTTATCTATCTTGTTGATTTTCTCAAAGAACCAAGTCCTAGTTTTGTTGATATTTTGTATAGTTCTTTCTGCTTCTACTCGGTTGATTTCAGCCCTGAGTTTGATTATTTCTTGACACCTACTCCTCTTGGGTGTATTTGCTTCTTTTTGTTCTAGAGCTTTCAGGTGTGCTGTCAAGTTGTTAATGTGTGCTCTCTCTAGCTTCTTTTTGTAGGCACTTAGAGCTATGAGTTTTCCTCTTAGCACTGCTTTCATGGAGTCCACAAGTTTTGGTATGATGTTTCCTCATTTTTGTTAAATTCTAGAAAGTCTTTAATTTCTTTCTTTATTTCTTCCTTGACCAAGTCATCATTGAGTAGAGCATTGTTCAGTTTCCACACGCATGTGGGTTTTCCCTTGGTTCTATCATTATTAAGACCAGCCTTAGTCCATGGTGATCTGATAGGATACAAAGGATTATTTCAATCTTTTTATATCTGTTGAGGACTGTTTTGTGACCAATTATATGGTCTATTTTGGAGACGGTACCATGAGGTGCTGAGAAAAAGGTATATTCTTTCGCTTTACAATGAAATGTTCTATAGATATCTGTTAAATCCATTTGGTTCATAACTTCTGTTAATTTCAATGTGTCTTTGTTGAGTTTCTGTTTCCATGATCTGTCCATGGCTGAGAGTGGGGTGTTGAAATCCCCCACTATTATTGTGTGAGGTGCAATGTGTGCTTTGAGCTTTAGTAAAGTTTCTTTTATGTATTTGGTTCCCCTTGCATTTGGAATGTAGATGTTCAGAATTGAGAGTTCATCTTGGTAGATTTTTCCTTTGATGAGTATGAAGTGTCTTTCCTTATCTTTTTTGATTACTTTTGGTTGAAAGTTGATTTTATTTGATATTAGTATGGCTACTCCAGCTTGTTTCGTGGGACCATTTGCTTGGAAAATTGTTTCCCAGCCTTTTACTCTGAGGTAATGTCTGTCTTTGTCACTGAGGTGCGTTTCTTGTATACAGCAAAATTCTGGGTCGTATATGTATCCAGTCTGATAGTCTACATCTTTTTATTGGAGAACTGAGTCCATTGATGTTAAGAGATGTTAAGGAAAAATGATTGTTGTTTCCTATTATTTTTGTTATTAGAAGTGGAATTATGTTTGTGTAGCTACCTTTTTTTGGGGTTGTTGGAAGATTACTTCCCTGCTTTTTCTAGGTTGTAGTTTCCTTTCTTGTGTTGGCATTTTCCATCAATTATCCTTTGAAGTGCCGGTTTGTGGGAAAATATTGTGCGAATTTGGTTTTGTCATGGAATATCTTGGTTTCTCCATCTATAGTGATTGAGAGTTTTGCTGGGTATAGCAGTCTGGGCTGGCATTTGTGTTCCCTTAGAGTCTGTATGATGTCAGACCAGGATCTTCTGGCTTTTATAGTCTCTGGTGAAAAGTCTGGTGTAATTCGTATAGGTCTGTCTTTATATGTTACTTGACCTTTTTCCTTTACTGCTTTTAGTATTTTTTCTTTGTTTTGTGCATTTGGTGTTTTGATTATTATGTGACAGGAGGTATTTCTTTTCTGGTCTAGTCTGTTTGGTGTTCTGTAGGCTTCCTGTATGTTTATAGGCATCTCGTTCTTTAGGTTGGGGAAATTTTCCTCTATAATTTTGTTGAAGATATTTACTGGCCCTTTAAATTGGGAATCTTCACTCTCATCTATACCTATTATCCTTAGGTTTGGTCTTCTCATTGTGTCTTGGATTTCCTGGATGTTCTGGGTTAGGAGCTTTTTGCATTTTGCATTTTCTTTGACATTTGTGTCAATGTTTTCCATGGTATCTTCTGCGCATGAGATTCTCTCTTCTATCTCTTGTATTCTGTTGGTGATGCTTGCGTCTATGACTCCTGATCTCTTTCCTATGTTTTCTATCTCCAGAGTAGTCTCCCTTTGAGATTTCTTTATTCTTTCTATTTCCATTTTTAGATCCTGGATGGTTTTGTTCACTTCCTTCACCTGTTTGGTTGTGTTTTCTTGCCATTCTTTAAGGGATTTTTGTGTTTCCTCTTTAAGGGCTTCTACCTGTTTACCTGTGTTCTCTTTCAATTCTTTAAAGGATTTTTGTGTTTCCTCTTTAAGGGCTTCTACCTGTTTACCTGTGTTCTCCTGTATTTCTTTAAGGGAGTTACTTATGTCCTTCTTAAAATCCTCTATCATCATCATGAGAAGTGATTTTAATTCTGAACCCTGTTTTTCCTGTGTGATGTGGTATCCAGGGCTTGCTGTGGTAGGAGAACTGGGTTCTGATGATGTCAGGTAACTTTGGTTTCTGTTGCTTGTGTTCTTGTGCTTGCCTTTCGCCATCTGGTTGACTCTAGTGTTACCTGTGCTCACTGTGTCTGACTGGAGTTTGTCTTTCCAGTTATCTTGCTTGTGTCAGAATTCCTCAGATTCCAGATGTCTCTGTGTTCCTGTGATCCTAAGCTCCTCTGCTCTGGATGCAGTAGGTCCTCTAGGATGTCTCAGGATCAGGTGTTTCCACAGGAGCAGACCAGCTAAGTGTCTGCCCCAAGCAAAAGGAGGAGTCTTCTTAAAATATCTTTATGTAGGCCTCCAGAGAAGGTGTGGCCAAGATTAAAGGTTTGTACCAGCACACTTGAACTTGGAAATTTCTTTGTCCCATGTTGGTCTTAAACTCAGAGGTCTGCTTGCCTCAATCTACTGGAATTGAAGGTATGAAATACTTTTTCTGGGCATAAACTTTTCATACCCACTATGCCTCAAACACTCCATGTCAAGATCCAAAAGAAACCTGTGTCTTCCAGTCTCAAGATCTGGATCCCAGGTGTGTCCTCCATTTCCAGATTGTAGTTCACTCCATTTGTTGACAAACTGACAACCAGGAATAGCCATGATGAGCACGTGGAATGAAATAGCAGCAGGACAGTAGAAGTGCTGTGGGGCTCTCCTTTATTTACAGCATTTGAATCCTGCTGCCCAATCCAGCTCTCTCTGTTCTTGTATTAGTATAAAAATAATCATACAGCCATGCTTGGTGGCACATTCCTTAGTCCAATCCCTCTGGAGGTAGAGTCAGTGGGATGTCTGTGATTCTGAGGACAGCCTGGTCTACACATTGAGTTCCAAGATGTCCAATATGCCCTCACACTGCATGTGGGCAGCCTGTTATTTCTGTACCATCTGAGTAGTATACAGACTTTCTATTGACAACCAAAGGCCTGAAAGACCCCCTCAAGGGGAGACCCTCACTCAAGTCATGGGAATTCACAGCCACCAAGAAACTCGAGAGACCGAACTTGCTCCAAACCACATAAGGCTTTATTTCAGGATATCAGCCAGCTGAGGCCAAGACTCATCAGAGGAACATCAACCCGAGGCCTGAGGTAGAAGGGTTAATAAAGGGAAAAACCACAGAATGGGGGGGGTAAGGGGGAATCATAAAACAACTCATGAAACATCAACAGACATTATCATAAAAATACAGTGAAAGGATCATGTGGGAAACACCCTGTGTACTTATCTTTCAAGAATTTAATCTTATCTAATCATCTATCATGTGGCTAGCCTGTCCTTGGAACCCAGAGCCTAAGAACCAGATTATCTGCATTTTTGGTTCCACCCTTAATCTTCTATCAAGTGGCTAGCCTGTCCTTGGAACCCAGAGCCAAGAACCAGATTACCTGTACTCTAGTTTCCGCCCTTTTGTGGAGTTCCTGGAATGCAGATGGTCTGGCTTCAGCCTCTACATGCTAGGAGGTCTCAAAAAAAGTTTATTCTCTTTAGACCCTCTGTTGAATTAACTAAGGGGCCTCCCATTTACTTACAAGGTAATGGAAAGCTATGTTTTAGTTTGGCGCCTTCCCATTTGTTCACTGTGTGCTGCATGGTTCTTTTCAGGTGTGAACTTTTGCTTAATTTTGCCAAAGCCTTATTTTGTATTTGTTGCTAAGGTTCCTCTTCAGGCACTGATGTGATGGGTCAACAGATTCAGTATAAAGGCTGTCTTAGGGTGTCCATTGCTATGAAGAGGCTCCATGACCAATACAACTTTTATAAAGGGCAGCATTTAATTGGGGGTGGCTTCCAGGTTCAGAGATTCTATCCTCTACCATCATTTCAGGATGCATGGCAGCATGCAGGCAGACATGATGCTAGACAGGGGCCTGAGAGATCTCCATTTTATACTGAAATTATACAGAAGACTGTCTCCCAGGCTGCTAGGAGGATGGTATCAAAGCCCGTCCCCACAGTGACACATTTCCTTCAACCAAGTCATACCTCCTAACAGTGCTAATGTTGGATTCTAAAACCAAAACCAGGGGACAAGCTCCCACAGAAGCACACAGACAGGACTCACTGAAATAACATGAGGTTTAATGATACTAGTGCACTAGGACTCTCTCATATGCAGGCAACAGAGCACCAAACAAAAGCAGAGTACAGTTCTTATACAGAGTTCACGAGGGCAAACTACAAAGTCTGACCTTTCCAGGTCCGGTCTCTAGGTGACTCAGATTATGACAAGGAGTGTCCTGGAATGTGTCTGTGTGCTCTGGGCCTTCCTCACCAACAGGTGGGTTTCCTCCCCTGTGGTCTGAGGATTGTTAATCAGCCTTCTTCCTCTGAATGTTAATCTAACAAGTGTCTTCTGACTAAGGAATGTGCCCCTCTTGTGATGTGTCCTGGGAGAAGTGGGGTTCTTTCAAATTTAAGTTCAAACCGAGACCTGAAAGTCCTACATCCCCCCTTTTTCTTGTGGGTGATTCCAATCCTGGAATCACAAGCTGTCATTTAACTTTGGGTGTACACACCTATAGCCCCACTTTCTAAGGCTGAATCTCATACAAGGTTCAGATTCAAAAGTTTCTTGTCTCCAACATTTGGGTAATCTCCACCACCATGTCTCTAGGGTGAGGATATCTCAAGAGTCAAGGCCTGCTGCTCTTTGGCCTTGTAGAACAGCGGTGATCTTGAACTAGAGGGAGTTGCTAGGTGTCTGGCTGCCCTCCAGTTGGCATCAGGTGCAGGTGCTGGTCTGAGATATATGAAGTCATACAGTTACTCCATCTACATCAATGGAGGTCAGGAAGGTCAGCAGCACCAGGAATAGCCTCTTATTGGCCTGAAAAGTCATTTTTTGTGGGGGGAGGGTGAGTCAAGTGTTGGAGTCAAGGGAGTGAGAGTCCCCTACAAGAGGGGTGTTCAGGGCTCGGAACAGAGACAGGACAAGGGACACTATCTAGCCAGTGCCAGTTTCCGAGGGCAATTTAGTTAAGGTCTCTTTAGAGTTCTGTTCATTCTACCTGTTCTCAGCTCTGGGGACAGTATAAACAATGGAGTTGCCAATTAGTCCCCAGTATCTCTGACAATCTCTGTCTTATCTTAGAAACAAAAGCAAGATCATTATCTGATTTAATTACCTCAGACACTTGAAACCTCGGGAAGATTTCTTCTAATATTTTATTGATTATCACAGTAGCTGTTTCCTGCTTGGTGGGGAAAGTCTCAACCTATCTAGAGATAGTATCTATAAATATTAGAGGGTATTTATAGTTTTTCTGCCCTGACTTCTGCAAAATTTGCCTCTCCATATACCCTAGATTGTTTTCTCCTAGGTATTTTTCCTGTTTACTCTAAGTCTCATAAGCCTTTGCTTGCTGGCATACCTCACACTGCTTTACTATCTCTCTGGCCCAAAACCTGAGGTCTACTATACACTTTAGATCTCTCTCTTTTTTTTTTTTTTTTTTTCGAGACAGGGTTTCTCTGTGTAGCCCGGGCTGTCCTGGAACTCACTCTGTAGACCAGGCTGGCCTCGAACTCAGAAATCTGCCTGCCTCTGCCTCCCAAGTGCTGGGATTAAAGGCGTGTGACACCACCGCCCGGCCACTTTAGATCTCTTGACTGCTTTGATGTGCTTATATCTCAAGAGTCTATCTGTGCATTTAGCCTAGTAAATCTTTTGTTTGTTTTCTGGGGAGTATAGTTCTCCCTTCTTGTGTGCACCATTGCCCCTTTTTCTCTAGGTAATATTTGTCAGGGTGGGTAGCAATTGGAGTCTCTTTTTTCTTCTGTGTGTTTTAAGTGAGGCCATCTCTTAATCTAGTCTCAATCTCCAGCGGGTGTCTCTTGTAGGCCCATAACCAGGACAGGCTCCTGTATCGCCATTTCTCGGGCCACTTGATCTGTCTGGTTATTGCCTCAGGCCACTGAGTCTCCTCCCTTCTGGTGTCCTGGGCAATGAAGACTCACAGTTGCTGGCTTCATCAGGGCATCTAAGAGATCTAAGATTTTTTTCTGATGTGAACAGTCCTCTCTCTTGGTATATAGCCCTGTGGACATGACCTGTGGCAAAGGCATACCTGATGTCTGTGTAGATGTTAATTTTCTTGCCAGTTCGAAGTTCCAAGTCTGCATTCTGTGTCGTCGAGCCCAGGGGTTAGGGAGTAGAAGTTCAGCCCAGATGACATTTGTGCCACCCACCACAGCAGCACCAGCTTGTCTCTGGCCAGCATGGAGAAAACTGCTCCCGTCTGTAAAGCAGGTTGCCTTGGCTCCCTGCAGGGGTCAGTAGAAGAAGTCTTTTCTCTACCTGTTGGTTCTCCTTTTGGGCCAGTTAGTTGTAGCCCATCAGGCAGGAAGTGTATCTGGGCCCACATCCTGGGAGTAAGTCTTGACCCAACAGAGGGTAGGGACAATCTGGGATGACCATAAATGAGTGGGATACCCAGCCCATCTCTTGGTCCACCATTTTTTCGGGTAGTCCATGAATTTTCACTCAGAGCTAATATCTTCACCATTTGGGGGTGTTTTTCCCAAGGCCTGGGATTTCCTGTCCCTAGCTTCCATTTGTTAGGGCACTCTCGGGCTCAGCAGCTGGCTCTTCTACTTACAATGTGCACACTGGTCCTTTTCAAGGAGTTTTCTATCGCCCTTTGATTGAATTCTCCCTTCTCTGCTTTCCCTTAACTACTATAGCCAAGCTTCTCTGGAAATTCCTTTCCTGTCACCTTTCTTTTTCTCATCTCTCTTTTATCTTTTCAGCAACCTACACTAAATCTTTTAATGACTTATCCTGCAGTCCCTCTAGCTTCTGAAGCTTTTTCCTGGTATCTAATAGCCTTGTCTACACTGACAGAATGTCTCTGTGAGCTATTCTAGAAAGGCTGTGGACAACTCATCTGATCCCTGCTTAACCTCACATGCCTCAGGCAAAATTAGTGGGGGCCTCAGGGAGCCCCTTTGAGACCTGCCAATGGAATCTGGTGTGGGCTTTGGTACCCCTTACCTTCTGCTGCATGAAGGCTCCAGTCAGGTCTGGTCAATTGATAGTAGCCCCATGTCTGAGGGAACATTCTTTCTGGTATCCTCTCTTCCTCTTCTGTCCTGAAGAGAACTCCTGACAGCCAGAACCTACAAGGGTCTTGGGGAAGAAAGGCTTTTATTGGGGGAAGGGTGTTCTCTTGCTAGATTTATCTGGGTAACTATATAGGGCACTTGGTCTGGGTGCTCGAAGGATCTTGGCCTAAAGATTCTTTCTTCTACTGCTTTGATCACCTGTATGAAGGTCTCTACGGGTGGCTACTCTAAGCAGAGAGTAACTAACTTACCCTTTTTTACTATAAATTGGTATCTGTACCAAAATAAAGGCCTATTCTTTTGACTCTCTGATTCAGGACTGCCTGTAACCCTTTACAGCAGATGACTTGCCTGCAAGCAGAGTTCCCAAGCTGGAGTCACGTGACTTGTCTCAGCTTTATTCACTCACACTTTTTTCTCTCTTTTTTTTTTTAAATAAAAATCATATAACTCTTAGGTGAATAATCTTGTGGGGGGTGGGGGTGAGGGACTGTTTTGTCCAGCAACCATGGCTCAGGGAAGTTGCCCCTCTCCTCTGCCAGGTTCTTAATCACCTGGGCTCTGCCTATCTTTTTGTTGATGTTCCAGCCATGGAGAGTAGGAAGCTGCAGCTACTATGCTATGGCTCTTCCTCCCCTCTGTTGTCTGGGTTCTCGTACTGTTAGAGTAAAGAATTAAAAACATCTTGAGACACAGAGCAAGGAATTCATGGTCAGTAGAGACCACTAACAACTTGTTAAAATTAGCCATAATAATAATAATTTTGAGCCTCTTCAGGGGCAGAGTGACCAAAAACGAAAAAGAAGCAAGGACGCAAAGACATACAAGTCTAAACAAGAAAATGAGTAATGGGTCATCTGGTACTCTTGAATCTGAGGATTCATGGTCAAAAATAACTGGTCTACGCAAATTGATGATGTTTAAAATATCCAATCATGTGTAACCGCACCAAATCTCCCTGCTCTTTCCACCCCCTACCTATAAAGGTTCCCAACTTCCTGGGGTCTTCGTCGAATCCCCTGTCTCTTGCATGAGATATGATTCGAACCGAGGGGCCCCTTGTTATTAAAAAACTACCTTTTTGCTAATTGCATCAAGATAGTATCATGTGTCCTTGGGTGGTAAGCCTATTCCCAGATCAGCGTTAGGGACTCCCCCTTGTGAGCCCCTTTCAGTACCTGAAGGGGCCAGAGGCCGAAGTCCCCACAATCGGCAAGTGGGAAACCACCAGGCTGCTACAGCAGTGACCCAGAGGTCCCTAGCCCAACCATGCATGCCAGGCAAGGCAGCTGTGGTGCGCTGACCTGCTGTCGCCTCTGCTGACATTAGAGGGACAGAGCTTCTTTTTTGTTTGTTTGTTTGTTTGTTTTTTGTTTTGTTTTGTTTTGTTTTTTTGGTTTTTCGAGACAGGGTTTCTCTGTGTAGCCCTGGCTGTCCTGGAACTCACTCTGTAGACCAGGCTGGCCTTGAACTCAGAAATCCGCCTGCGTCTGCCTCCCAAGTGCTGGGATTAAAGATGTGTGCTACCACCGCCCGGCTAGGGACAGAGCTTCTTTCTCTTGGTAGCCAACCTGCACGACCAGGCGGTTTAAGGGCACTGCACTAGTGGAGCTGCCCCCTGAACGCTTGCTAGGTGAGGACGCCTCCCCGCCGTGCAGTGTCACCTGGAGAACACCCTACGTGTGGTGGGTGGGCTGCCCGGACTGCCGTGCCTGCTTGCCAAAGGACCTGGCTCTCTGCTCTGCAGCAGCTCTCTTGCACGAGCGGCTCTCTTTCTCTGCCGGTGGCCATGTTACCCCTTGTTAACACAGTAGATTCAGTCCAAAATAATGTCAGTCAAAAGTCCAATAACACATAAAAAGACAATCAATACACAAACAGTTTGCCAAGAAAACAGAGAAAAACAACATAGATAGCTCACCCCTGTCACGGATGGCGCATAAACCAGGTGATACAGACAGGTCTCACCCCTGTCACAGGTGCAAAAACTAGGTTACATAATCGAGACATAGAAAAGCTGCAAGTGAAAGAGTCCAATAACCAGATGACATGGCCACCCTACGCTGGACCTAATCTAACAGATTCAGATGACTTGGCCAGTCTATCCTGGACCAAATCTAACAGATTTCTAACACCACCAGCAATGAACATCACAGAATTAGACACGGACACACAGCCACGAGAGCTTCAACAGACTCCACCCCATGCATCAGTGGCCAAGGACCACCTTCAGACAGAGAAGGGGTCATTTCTGACCCTATCTCCCATACAAATGAACTCCAGTGTCCTCCAGAGACTGTGGCCTGCAGTGTACCAACACGCCTGTCGCACTGCTTGCACTTTCCAAGAATTCCCTCCCGGAATTCATAACCTGACCCTATCCCAGGGTGGCATGAGCACAGAAACCAGGCTACACAGACAGTCGCCCCTGCCACAGGTGCACAGAGACTTTACAGATACAGTACACAGACAGTTGCCCCCCACCATGGGCACAGACACCTCACAAACACAGTACACAGTCCGTTGCCCCTGCCATGGGCACAAACACTTCACAGATACAAAAACAAAGAACAGACAGCACACAGACCTGCTCCAGCATGTGGACCTCCGATCCCTGGAGCCGTGGGGTCTGAGGGAGCTAATCATCTCTGTGGGACCTCCAAATGTTGGACTGCAAGATCCAAATCCAGGGGCCAGGCTCCCACAGAAATGCACATGGACAGGACTTGCTGTAATTACATGAGGCTCAGTTTAATGAAACTAGTGCACTAGGACTCTCTCGCATGCAGGCAAGAAGAGAGAGTCTTGAACAAGAGCTGCGTACCGTATTTATGGGTACAGTACAGTTCACCCGGGCAAACCACAAAGTCTGACCATTCAGGTTAAGTCTCTAGGTGACTCAGATTATGACAAGGAGTGTCTTCCTTTTACCCAGGTTATTAAGTTAAGGCTCAGCTTCCTGATTCCTGGAATGTGTCTAAGTGCTCTGGGCTCTCCTCACCCGCAGGTGAGTTTCCTTCCCTGTGATCTGAGGAATGTTATTCAGCCTCTCCCTTCCTCCTCTGAATATTAATCCAGCAAGTGTACTTTGACTAAGGAACCTGCCCCTCCCGGGATGTGTCTTGGGACAGTGGGATTCTTTTAATGGTAAGTTCAAACCCAGACCTGAAAATCCTACATTTAGACCCAAACATCTTACACTTTCTTGCCTCTTCCTACTCGCTGTCTCCTTGCCCCTTCTCCCTTCCATTCCCCCTCTCTCCACGTGCTCATGGTCAGCCTCCACTCTTCTCTGTCTCTCTGTCTCTCTCTGTCTCTCTCTGTCTCTCTGTCTCTCTCTCTCTCTCTCTCTCTCTCTCTCTCTCTCTCTCTCTCTCTCTTTCTCTCTCTCCATCTACCACACGCTTAACTCCCTTCCCCATGCCCTGAATGAACTCTATTCTATACTATACCAGTGTGTAACTTGTCCCTTAGGAGAAGAGATGCTTCAGCATGGGGCACACAATGTTTCTCTTTATCATTTTATAAACACATCCAGACAGGAATCTACATCTTAGGCTAGAATGAAGAAGTAGACCTCAGGCATTGAATTTGAATTTGAGCTAGGACAGGGATGTATGCTCAAATATTTTGGTTATCCTGATAAGCCCTTAGAAAGAGTGATCACAAGAATTTGCTTATTGCCTTGCTTGTTCCTTGACTGTTTGCATTTATTGTATTGCTAGTTCCTCAACATACAACTGACCTAAATACTTGCATGGAATTAAAATGGTATAAAAGCAAGTTGGGAAAAAATAAAGCCCCTTCAGTCTCAGAATTGGATGTGGTCATGCTGCAATATTTTCTAATGATCTTTTTCTTTTTAATCCTCACTCCTGCACTGGAGAAACTGTTGACTGACTGAGCTGTCTTGGTCAAACTTAACATTCACAGGAGTAGGCAAAATTATGGATAAACATATCCAGATTCCTTAAGTAAAATCTCAATGCTACCTTTGTTGAAGAAAGGCTTCAATGCTCTCCTTACCTGCCACAGGAAAAAAACTTTCTCAGTTGTTCTACATTGTCTGTTGTCTAGCTACTCTTGGCACTCAAATTGAACATATGAGCAATTAACTAATACCCAACGAGTTTGGGTACTGTGAGGGATTTTACTTCATTATAGCTGTAGATCTGGGAAGACTATTTTTAATCTGGGAGTCTTGGGATGATAAGATCAACCTTTAATTTTAATCTAGGCCATGGCTTGTGGTGACAGTCTACATATATAAAGGACATTGAAGATGGTAGTTCTTTCTCTTTGTCTTTTTGCCCTTACTCTGCCTAGTGAATTTTTTGTTGTCATTTGTCTTTGTTTGCTTGTTTTTTGTATTTTTTTGATGGTAGAGCCAATTTTTTTCAAAATTCAGGTATGTACTGAAGACCAGCCCAGACATCCAGCCACATGGACTGAATGACTATTGAATTCTGCATCTTCCCATTGGTAGACTGCCATTGTTGGACTAGTTGAACCGCAGCCTGTGAACCATTTAATAGAATGACATGAGCCAAGAGGTAGGTGCTCTGATGCAAGACCATATAAAATTACAAATGAGCTGAAAGTACATCAGAAACAACCACATGAATCTTTAATTAACTGTTGCTAGGAAGTAGTTTGGGAGTAATTCTGACCAAGGACAAGCTGTGAGGTCCTTTCTGGTATGTGAATACAGCTTGTATTCTATTGCATGTCAACTTCTCAGGATTTTCTTCTTTTCTTTAAGATGGAGGCCAGTCCCAAGATGGTGTAGGTTTGACCACTCAATCCTCCAAGTTCATGTGTTTCAAGAACCATGAATCCCAAAATGACAGTACTGTTTTGCAGATGTGTGCAGCTTACACAAAATGGAGCCTTCCCCGGGCAGTGGTGGTGCATGCTTTTAATCCCAGCACTTGGGAGGCAGAGGCAGGCAGATATCTGAGTTCGAGGCCAGCCTGGTCTACAGAGTGAGTTCCAGGACAGCCAGGCTACACAGAGAAACCCTGTCTTGAAAAACCAAAATAATAATGATAATAAATAAATAAATAAAATATAAAAGGAATGGAGCCTCCTTTGAGAAATTGCTGTCAAGTAGTCAAGTTTAATAGCCATTGTATGTTTCTATTTGATGTCTGATTCTTGACCTCTTACCCAATTATCAAGCTACATTACCAACATTATCCTCAAAGCTGCCTACCATAATGGAATTTCTCCTGAATAAATATACTACTAGAATATACTTTCATCCTTTATATCACATGTTGCAACTGACTGTTAAAGACAGCAATCCCCAAACAATCTTTTCATGTTCCCTTTTAGGACAGAGTGCCTGGTACAGCATGGACTTGGTGAGGACAGAATGACATGGTTCCTGCCCATAGAATAGGAACAGTGGATGTGACCTTCAAGAGAGTCAATGGCAGCTATATAAAGCTTGTTTGCAAACTAATGTACATGATATTTTGCACTCCTCCTTTAAGGAATGTTCTCACTGTCAACATTAATGACTCCATGTGGATCAAAGACAGTAGAAGTCCTAGAGGCAAAGGTGTGGCTAATATCTCAGCAAAATGGTAAATGCTGCAACTTTCAGGACAGCACTTAAAGCAGTGAAAAAGACCTGTAAAAACATGGGTCCAATCCCAGTACTTGGGACGCAGAGGCAGGCAGATTTCTGAGTTCGAGGTCAGCCTGGTCTACAGAATGAGTTCCAGGACAGCCAGGGCTATACAGATAAATCCTGTCTCAAAATAAATAAATAAATAAATAAATAAATAAATAAATAAATAAATAACCAAAAACAACAAACAACAAACAACAACAAAAAAAAAACAAAACATGGATTCAAAAAATTTTTTTCAATTAATAATGATGTAATATAAATTATGAGCAACATCAGGAGTATAAAAGAACAAAAGCAAGTGTGCTATAAGTCCACTCAGAAACATACTAAGGAAGGAGAAAAAGAGATGTGTGGAGCTTTTCTGGGCCAAGGTGCTGCAGGAGACTCAGGTTACCATGCAGATACGGCCATGTCCAAGAATCAGACCACACACAAGCAGTCCTACAAATGACACAAAAATGTCATCAAGAAACCCCGGTCACAAAGATACGAATCTCTTAAGGGGGTTGACTTCAAGTTCATGAGGAACATGTACTTTGCCAAGAGACACATCAAAAAAGGCCTGAGGAAGATGCAGGCCAACAATGCAAAGGCAGTGAGTGCATGTGCAGCAGCCATCAAGGCCCTTGTGAAGCCTCAGGCCATCAAGCCCTAGATGTCAAAAGGTCCCAGCCACAAACTCAGTTGTCTGGCTCTCCTTGCTCACCCCAAGCTTGGGAAGTGGATTTGAGGCTACATGGCCAAGGGGCATAGGCTCTGCCAACCAAAGCCCAAGCTTCAAACCAAGGCAGAGGCCAAAGCTACAGCTAAGGCCCAGGTTTCTGCTCCAACCCAGGTTCCCAAAGGTTCCCAGGACCCTGTGAAGGCCCCATAGAAAAGGCTCCTGCCAATATGAAGACAGATGGACTGCTGTGACACACCTACACACACACTGTTTACAGATGTCTAGTGTCCTATGCTGTTACAGATAAACTTGAGGCAAGATCTGTTAATAAAAAAAAGAGAGAGATGTGGGGAGTGGGTGTTCACAGGAGAACTAGTGGATATATTGTTGTTGTTGTTGTTGTTGATGCTTAGAAAGGCTGACAGATTACTGATTTCAGGATCAGCCTGGGACGGAGCAACATTAGGCACAGGTGTGGTAGAAATGGTAATTTCAGGACTGGATCCCACCCAGCCATTTTAGCATTTGTGTTTAACAGAGGCAGGCAGATAACTGAATGCTTCTGCAAA
Source organism: Mastomys natalensis (assembly GCA_021653895.1). Classification (NCBI taxonomy): domain Eukaryota; kingdom Metazoa; phylum Chordata; class Mammalia; order Rodentia; family Muridae; genus Mastomys; species Mastomys natalensis. Next base: position 3,486,207 of record JAJTUV010000110.1, on the reverse strand, counting down.
GTTAAAAGAAAAGGTGTGCTTGCTGTCTACTAAGAATTAAGGGCCCATGGGGAGGGGAGGCTAATCAAAAGGAGTAATGACTGGGTTGATAGAGAAAACAACAGACTGCTTTTATGGTGTGCAAAAGAGGAGCTATCGACTGAATTTTTAAGAATGGCAAGAGAGAACTGCTTAGTGAACAGTCTCTAGCGGGACGTAGACAGAGAGCTGTCTGGAGCTCTCCAGAGAAAACAGATCAGAGAGAAAGCAGAACACAGGGAAAGCAGGCTGGAAAGCTGTCTCCACAAAGCATAGATGGATAGCTTGAACTGGCAATGTGACTGCCCATCCTTTGTTTTTCTGCTCACAGATACCCCTTCACTCTCTTCCCCCCTCCAAGCCCAGGCTAGGTCCTTGGCAACAGAGGTATACTTTGATATCACTAATTTTTAAATCTAGATGTCAAGACATACAGAAAATGTTTCATTCATGTAACCATCCAAGTCAATGCCAGGTACCAGCTTATACCCAACTATTTGATAGAAGTGTAGCTAGTGAACTGCCATTTGAGTGCTAGGAAATGAAAAGGGATTGAACAGTGCTCTTAATAACTGAATGGTCCCTGTAGCCCACTCACACACTTTCAATAAAATAAAAGAGAATACTAGACATAACAGATTTGAGATACAAAGACCAGCTTTGAGAAAAGCTGCAGGAAGATAGTGGAGTTTCTGGAAATGAAGCTGTGTGTCTCTCAGGTGACAAAGCAGGAAGAGTGGGAATACCTAAGACCTTGTGGATATATTAAAGCAATTTCATCATAATCTCAAGTTGCTGAACAAGAAGCTATAAGTTTTGATATTATCCCTGTTGAATTTTGTCCTCATTTGATCTGTTCATTCTTTACAATACTGTGAAATTTTCTGGTAAGGGTTGTTTCATTTTAACATTGTAGGTTGAAAACATAAGAGTCTCTCTTAAGGATATGGTACAGTGAAATCAGATAAAAAGTTGTTTTCACTTTTCAAGAAACATGTGGAAGTTACATGAGAATGGCACTTATAGACTCATATGTTCGAATACTTATTTCCTAGTTTGTGGAACTATTTGGGAAGCAACACAGGTGTGTCCTTTTTGGAAGAGGTGTGATACATGGGTGCATTTTCAGGCTTTAATATCTTCTGACCATGCCCATATTGCTAGCTCCCTCTTGTCTGGAGTTCAAAATATGAGGTCTCAGCTGTCCCTTGATTTTCAGCTAAGATCTTGTAATACAAGATGATGAACTTTCCAGATGCATTTCTCTCCACCATTTTTATTATTTACATATATTTCTGGATGACTTTGAGGTAAGAATGCCCTTAAATATCTCAGCTTTTTCATTTGATCATGTTCAGAAAATGATTTAACTTAAAATCATAGGAGTAGGCAAGCCTATGTGTAAATGTTTCTAGCATTGAGATTTTACTTAGGTATTTCTCTTTGTCTTATTCCCTATTTCTGGTTAGCAACTTTTTATTGTGGTTGTTGTTGTTATTATTTATTTGTTTTATTTTCTGGCAATAGCGCTTATCTTACAAAATTAAGGTATATATTGAAGACCAGGTCAGACATCCAGCCACATGGACTGAACCACTATTGGATTCTAAATCTTTCCTTTTTTAGACAGGCATTGTTAGACTAATTGAACCGCAGCCTGTGAGCCATCTAGTAAATGCATTTTCTACATAATAGAGATTCATTCTATCATCTCTGTTCATCTGGAGAAACTTTACTATATATAATACGGCTGTGGATTTGTTGTTGTTCTTGCTATTTTCATTTTACAGACTCACTGAGGACTTTCAGCTGATTAAGAAGAGTGCTCCAAGGTGTCTGTCACTTATTTCCTGCTTTGCTCTGAGGTTTGTCTCATACACATCAGGTGAAAAGTACTTGCAGTTTGCCTGAACCCAGCCTGAAGGAAAAAGAGTAAGAAGAAAAAGAGACAGCGAGAGAGAGAGAGAGAGAGAGAGAGAGAGAGAGAGAGAGAGAGAGAGAGAGAGAGAGAATTTTCTAAAATCGTTCTTAATTTTAATATTCTTGGCACCTGTCCACTTGTTGGACAGATTAGTAACTCCACTGTAATCTGACTTGTTGACTGTGAGAACCATCCAACTTGAATCCAGCAGGATGAGGAGGAAGTACCTCCTGAGTGCAGTGATGGGAGTTCGGGAAAAGCTCCAAGTTTGCAAAGCAATGAACACAGTGTCACTAGAACCAGGCAGCTGAGAAGCAGGGATGTGAAATCTTTCTCCCAGGAGCTGGATGGGAGGACACACAGGTAAGCTATTGGAGGAGAGGCACTTGTGCTACTGAACTTCAAATCTTCAGATCTGTTAAATTCATGGCCAAAGCTGGACCCACTATGCTGTGTCTCTTTAAGACACTCTAACCCTAAGAGTGATGATTATGTCACTCAAGCCTCGCTAGCCAATCAGAACCTCCACACGGACCTGCCCGTCAGAACAGGAGGCGGCACTTCCGGGTAAAAGCTCACAAGTTTTTTCCTGTAACTCAATGTATGAGCGTATCTGGGTGAAACTTTCCCGGTTTCCTGCTGGGTGCTGTGAGGGGAGCCCGGCAAGCTCAGAAGTCCAACATGGTAAGTGCAAGGCCATCTCCCACGAACGGGAGCGGAAGCTGCTTAGCAAAGTACGCATGTGCAGTGTGTCTTCCCGGTGTCTGGATGGTAAACAGCAGGCAGACACATGCAGCCTCCTGTGAGGTCCTTTGTGTCTCTCCTTGTACCCAGCTGTGGCCTCTGAATAACTTTATTCTGGGGGCATCTGCACAAAACCATTGCAGCAGCGGCTGTGTGTAGTAATATACTTGGCATGATGCCAAACCTGAGAGCCCTGGTTTCTCTATTATCTTATCTAAGTTCTGCTCTTAGCAATTAACCTGTAGGTGTAAGTTCCACTTGTAGTTGGTATTGTATAGGATGTAAACAGCAATCTCGTGTGTTGGGTTTCACTCCAATATTGAGCTGTGATGTACAAGTGTGGAATTGATGATATAAGGAATTACTGACATTTAGGAAATATTAAGTGACACTAAGAATTTATCCGAGGAAGCACTGACAGGAAACATCTGACAGGTATGTAGTGTGCTAAAACCGCAGTCCTATTAAAAATCAGTATTGTAATATACATTTTTGCTTACCAGGATTGTCCAGACATTTGTCTCCAAACCCTAACAAAGGGGACAAATCTGATTTACAGCCAGCCATTAGGCTCATGCTGATATCAAAGAACAGACCCCTAACAAGCTGTCAATGCGGCATTACAAGGTCACAGCCTACATTAAGGCCTGCTGTGCCATAAAGATCCAGTTTTCTTGGGAAAAGCATAGTTTTGGCACAGGGGCAGGACTACACCTGGTGACATCTCTTTGAAAAGGACAACACTGTATGATCTGGGCTGGTCCAATCAAATAAGGCTTGATTCTAATATATGGAGAATATAATATAATATAATATAATATAATATAATATAATATAATATAATATAATATAATAATCTTCTTCCTAAATTCTAGCCCCTTATCAGCCTGGAGCCTTAAGCTTTAGGAGCTTTACCTGAGGCCCTGGTGTATTGAATAGAAAACAGTGCTCTTTCTCCTAAGCCAGGGTTAGGGTTGGCAGAGGTGGTAAAGCTTCATGGCCAGGGTGTTTGGGGAGGAGAAGCTTCAGATCCTGAGATTCCAACTCTGTCCAGCATAGGGTGACATGGTTGTCAGTCCCAAGTCAACTGTGGCCTTGGTCAGTCATGGATTCCCTTGTGCAGCATTGTTTTATTACACTTCTCCTGAATTTGTCCCAGTGTAGGATAGTTACTGCTACCTTCATAGAAGTCTCGATTTCGTTCCGTTTATCCCCTGTAAGTAATATACAAGATGCTACTATTCAGAAGCTTACTTGACATAGACATAGCTTGTGCAAGATCTCCCCACCACAGCTGTTGTACATTCTACCTTCTACGTTTCCTATCTTTCTCTTCTTCACTTCCAACTCAGGAACCCATCACTTTAAACTCGCCTGCTATTTCAGGGCTGTAATGCACTTAATCAGAGATTCTGTTGATCTTTGCTGTATAAATCTCATAGCTGTCTTAAATAGGACTTACAACCGCTAGTCCATATGTAAATTGTTCAAAGTATCTCAGGACCTGAACTAGAAACAAACTTATGGATGACAGTATCCAAAATCTGTTTTTGGTTGGTTCCTCTTTGAGCATTAGTCAGAGCTGAATCCATGCTGTCATTAATGAAATTTTCTCCTAATTAATGTTTTACTGTTGTATGTGGAGTGATTTCTTTCTGGGTGATATATTAATTCTGGGAGAGCTGCATCTTCTTCCTTTTACAGAGATGTTTCTAAGACAACTCTGTTTTCTCAGGTAGCCTTGATCCCTGTCTGTTGCTCTCCAGGGCAATGACCTTGGTTTTTGCTTGAAGAAAACTCATAAATTTTTGAATTAAAAGAATGCAGCACAACAGCATTTTAAATTTGCTCCTTTGAATCCTATAATGAACTGTCCGTTTCTTCCATTTTCAGATGAGAACAGGAGGAATGGTTTACTTCATTCACTGTCAGGTGAAACAGGGCAGGCAATAGCTAAATCACAGACTAAAGTTTATGAGTGTCAGCTGCAGGTGTCAGTATTCTGGATTAGGACCTGATTCAGGTAGGGTGAATAATTCAGGTAGAGTTATAATTTCACAGTGTATATCTAATATTACATGTGATTAAATTAAACTAGATTGGTGGGTGTTTAATTTGGGCAGCTTAGCTTGAGCCAGTGAATAATGAATTTTGTTTTTCATCAGTATTATATAGATATGATCAATCCTAGATGACATATTTATGTTGGTTCAGAAATTTAAAACACATGCCATTAGATGCAGTTGTGTGTGTCACCTTATGGATCTCAGCAATTAACACTGCACATAGGGGAAAGGACAAACACCATCTTATTAATGCCATTACCTCTACCAGGAAGGGTCTGCTCTTTTTTAAGGTTAGTATAACAATATATTTTTTCCTTTATATTTATTTTTTAAAAAGTCAATTTTTTTTTCTTGTTTTTGTCTTTCAACACAGGGTTTCTCTGTATAACCTTAGCTGCCCTGGAATTCACTCTGTAGACCAGGCTGGCCTGGAACTGAGAAATCCACCTGCCTCTGCCTCCCAAGTGCTGGGATTAAAGGTGTGCACCACCACCACCCGGCTAAAAAGTCAATTTTTGTATTAGTTTTTAAACTTCATTTTCTTTTTTTATAGGTGCTTTGATCTCTTACTTGTTTCTATTATCCAATGTTTCCTAGAAAATAAGAATTTCATTCCTTTTTCTAAAGGGATTTCCTATCTGTCTGTTTAGAGCAACATCTCCTGTAGCTCAGGCTTTCCCTGTGCCATGGAGTTAGGACTTCCTTTGAACTCCTGAACCTGCCTGCTGCCCAGTGCTTGGAAAACAGTCCTACAGCTCCTTTCAATCTGGCTTCTGATTGATCAGTGAGACAAAAACACCAAGGAATGAGTGTTGTCTAACCTCCCTGGATTAGGGGTGAAGGGATTACAGATAAAGCGGGACCTGTATGAAAATTGAGTTTACTGACCAAAGATGAAGCTGGTATAATCACTATGCAAAAAAGGAGGAGGAAGAAGGAAGGTGAGGCTACTACTTTGCTTTTGCAGTACTTGGCTTTAACCATGAGTAGTCAAGTAAGCAATTTTAGACAGTGAGTTAAATTCCATACTGACCATCTTGACTTCTCAGATCAGGATAATGAGGAATCTAAATGAGGAACAGAACTTATATCTAGAAACCAACTTTCTGTATTTTCACTAGTTCAAACAGAAGAAGATCTAGACAAACCGGTGTGGCTGTACCTAACAGGAATGTTATTATTCCTGTTTGAAAATACACAGTGTAAGAGAAAAGATGTGAGTACGCCTTGGTGCTCTCTAGTACATATGTTTAGTTTCTCAAAAATATTGTACCATAAAGTGTGTTTTAACTCTTAAAAATAATCTTTGAGAGTATAATCATCATTTCTTCCTTCTGCTTTCTCCCTAGTGTTAAGTCTGAAACTCTGGGACAAGGAGCTGAGGGGCCTATTTAACAAATCACAGCAAACCTGGCTGTCTGGTCCTCTCATCAGACCACAGTCCCTACCTGTTACAGAATATTGATGGCATACCTCACCATCTACCCCAGGAGGAGGGCTGCCAATCTCCCAGCTGCCATTCCTTATGCCATCCAACCATTTGGAGACTGGTCTTTTTCATTCTGATCTCTTGTTCTGGCTCTTCCTTCTCCCATCCCACCTCTACACAAGTTTCAGTGTCATATCTACTCTAAATTATCCCAGATATAACTGGGTCTGCCTATGTTCTCTCTTTTGTGTATAATAAATTTTCTACTCCACCATACCTAGGAGCACTGATGTCCTATAATTTTTATTACTTCTTTTTGTTGTTGTTTCTTTTCTCTCCTATTATCCACTCCTAGCTTTAAAATTCATAGCGACTTTTTCTTCTTAATTGTTGCTACTCTATGAATTTGATTGCAGTTTGGCTGCAGGTTTTTCCACAGTATGAAGCAGAGATGTTTGCACTGGGCATTGCATGTATAATTAAATATGCAAAGAAAGGACCCTGTGCCTTTAAGAAGGAAAATAAGTGGTTTGGGAGACTAGAATATTCTAATAAATGCAAATTTCCAAGACTAGGGCTATGTCTGCACTTATGTGGAACAGCAGAGCTTGGATGACTTAAGCTGTCTTTTTCATTTGCTCAGTGGTCCCCAAGTAGAGGAGCTGCTACTTACTATCCTGAGGCTCAACTGAGTTTTCTAGCTATTGCAGGACTCTGGCAGACCTATCACTCAGGAGCACTAGTGGAAAGTAGCTTGAAGGTTCTTTACAGGATTTTCCTCAGATGCATATGTTACAAGCTATGCAGGAGACCATAAGCCATGCACTGGTGACTGTGGCCATCTCTGTAGCTGGGACAGGAGGAACAAGTCTGCTGAGGTATTGGAGTCAGATCTACTGGTACTAGGAGGGACCGTGGATCAGAGTGTGGTTCTGTTGCTCCATGTAGTGATAATAGCAGAGTCTCCTGTCCTTTGACCCTTTCTGAGTGTGGATTCCCAGGGAGGGTTTGTAGCCCTCTGAGTGGCCAGGTGTGAAATTTAAATGTCACTATCCAGTGTGTACACACAGGCATTGCTTTTGGTGTGCAGTAGGACAACATTGAAAAAGTGAAGGTTTGATTTCTAGAATTTGTGAACCTTCTATATTCAGTTTTGTGTGACTAATTTTACAAATAATTTAGAAATTAGTAGAAAAGAGGTGATAAGGATCATACTTCAGAAACATTAACTAGAATCTTTTACCCATTCTATTACCTCCAGTAATAATGGCATGATACACAGAATTTCAATTCTTTTTGTTTTGTTTTGTTTTGTTTCTTGAGACAGGATTTCTCTGTGTAGTCCTAACTGTCCTGGAACTCACTGTGTAGACCAGGATGGCCTCGAACTCAGAAATCTGCCTGCCTCCACCCCGCAAGTGCTGGGATTAAAGGCATGCGCCACCCCTGCCTGGCAGAAATTGAATTCTTGATTACAAAAGGAGCTTGTGAGATATAGAAGTTTCTCAGGTATGTATGGTACATAAGACAGATTTCACATCTTGTAACATAATCCATGTGGCAGGAAGCAGATATTAAATCATTATTCAATATTGTGTTTTGTTATTCTTGAGTGGAGCTACTTTTTCCTGAAGTCAGTAGGGGTCATGAACAGCTGCAGAGCCATAGACCACCTTTCTGATCACCCACCTTTATTGACAGAACTGTATACCATCAGGCCTCTCTGTTTGGAAGACAGATCTGTAGTTACTGAAAGGTCAGAAATATAACATTTTAGGGTCACTTCAGTTATTTTTGTGGAGTCATGAAATCTGTTTTTATTTTATTTGTATACAAGCACAGGTAACATTGGTCAAGTTCACATTTTTTCTTTGTAGTTCCCTCAGTTATTTGGAAGAGAACTTGAAAACTGGTTACGTAGGAATAGGCAAAGGAAGGTTTCTGCAACAATATCTTCTTGCAGAGCATTGGGGAACAATGAGATTTGTGTCTTGGGTAACAGATAGTGGGATGGGTCTTTGGACAGACTGCTTAGTCTTCTGGAGGACTGGCCTATAGTTAAGTAGGGGGTTTCTGCCCATAGTTCAGAGCTCAGACACAGAGATGGGCTAAGAAGGGAAGGGAAGATGGAAATGGTCTTTTGTATCAACAGTAGGGCTGGACAGGTGAAAAGAAACTGCAGTCCTAAGGGCACCCTTGGGTATTGGGTCTCAGGGAACAGAAAGGGAGGAAATCTGGCAGGATGCTACATGGTTCCATACCTAACATCTTAATACAGACGCATCAGGTTCCCAGAGATCATTTATTTGCTTCTACATTTACTTCAGTTTTTGTTTTTTTTTTCAACTAATGAAAGACTGTTTGCTTATTGGATAAAAAGTCAGTAAGTATTCATTTTGAAGTGCACATTTACACTGTTGTTGGAATCATGCTTTCTTATGTACGTATGTACTGGAACTTTTAGGATGTAGTGACCTATGATGACGTGCATTTGAACTTCACTCGAGAAGAGTGGGCTTTGCTGGATCCTTCTCAGAAGAGTCTCTACAAAGATGTGATGTTGGAGACCTATAGGAATCTCACAGCTATAGGTAATACAGTGATTTGTTTTTCACTTTTAAAATGTAGGCACATCTGTTTCTTTGCTATTGTTATTTGTTTTTGTAATTTTAGTTGAGAATGAGTAAGAATGAGGTGAATAAATTAGAGATGGTTCTAAAGTTCACTCAAGTTGATAACTTAAATGTTGTCTAATTTTCAATAATGTAACATACTTTCTCTGGTACCATATTTTAGGCTACATTTGGGAAGACCATACTATTGGTGAACATTTTTCAAGTTCTAGAAGACATGAAAGGTAATTTTCATGTGCAAGCTGATAAGAAAATGCATATGAATAAAGTTTAATATGTGCTACAAGTTGTAAAGAAAAGCAGTAGGATAAAGTATGCACTGCTTTAAGTTATAGATGATTATTAAATCTCACAAAACCATGTATGTCAATGGCAGACATCCAGTTGTGTTTGCAAGGTGTTCCTTAATTTAAAAAACACAACTCAAGGGTTTAACAGATATATCACTATTTGAATCAAGCTCAGTAGAGCCATGCTCTAGAACTGCCAGTCTGTCATTCGCATACCACTTAGGTATTGCAAAAGGGAAACACATTGATTAGGTAATAAGTATATGTCTAAAACCTTGTAATAAGCAAATAACCCATAGTAAATCTGTGCTTAACCAGATACTTGTAATAACATTGCTAAAGTTATTGAGATGGACAGTTTATGAGTTCAAGGATGATTTTGTGGATAAACTTTAATCCCTGTACCACATCAATATGAGGAAAAAGGCCGATTCTGTGAATGTAATGTGGAACTCTTTCATTTGTTATTCTTTTTTTAATATGGATGTCATAAGTTATGGTGGATACAAGCCATTGGAGCATAGAGATATTGAAAGAAGCAACATACCTTTCTCTTTTCCAGAAGAGTTAGAAGATATATAGTACTGTCCACATTGAATAGACATTTCCAAATGTGCTGAAAGTTTATAAATATTTAGTTTCCCAATTTGAGGATTCTTTAATTTAATTTAATTTAATTTAATTTAAATTCTTGAGGATATTTACCAACTCAAAACTGCTGAAAATCTTTATGAAAATTAGGGAAGTAGAAATTTTTTCTGTTAGCATTGGTTTATCTTCCAAATGTAGTATTATTCACATAATAGCAAAATTTATGAATGCAATTTGTGTGCAGATCCTCTGAGTTCTTCCTATTCTCTTCAGATATGCTAATAACCTCTTATAGAAAAAGTATGTTATAAATCTCAGCCATGTAATCAATACTCTTCCCATTCCATGTGTCTTTAAAGATGTAAACCAACCAATAATGAAAGAGAACACCTTTGAATGTTAACAAAGTGATATTATGTTAAGATCAGATTACCATTTACAATTTAACCAAATTGTAATTGAATTTATACAGATAAAAACACTCATCAGTATAATCAATATGAGAAAGCTTTCACATGTGCCAATTTCTTTGCAGGCATGAAAGTAGTCGTACTGGAGAGCAACCCTCTGAGATTACTCAATGTGCTGAAGCTTTTGCATATCCGAGTCATACTCAAAGGCATGAAAGAACTCATAATGGAGAGAAATCCTATAAATGTAACCACTGTGGTAAAACCTTTGTGGGAAGGAGTAAACTCCGAATACATAAGCGAACACATACAGGAGAGAAACCCTATGAATGTAACCAATGTGGCAAAGCCTTTGTTGTAAGCAGTAGACTTGAGTACCATAAAAGAACACATACTGGAGAGAAACCCTATGAATGTACCCAATGTGGTAAAGCCTTTGCCAGAAACAGTGGTCTCGTCTATCATAAAAGAATACATACAGGAGAGAAACCCTATGTATGTAACCAATGTGGTAAAGCCTTTGCACATAGCAGTGTTCTACAATTTCATAAAAGAACACATACAGGAGAGAAACCCTATGAATGTACCCAATGTGGTAAAGCCTTTGCACATACCAGTAGTCTTGAATATCATAAAAGAACACATACAGGAGAGAAACCCTATGTATGTAACCAATGTGGTAAAGCCTTTGTAGTAAGCAGTGGTCTCAAATATCATAAAAGAAAACATACTGGAGAGAAACCCTATGAATGTAACCAATGTGGTAAAGTCTTTGCACGAAGCAGTAGTCTCGAATATCATAAAAGAACACATACAGGAGAGAAACCCTATGAATGTACCCAATGTGGTAAAGCCTTTTCACGAAGCAGTGGTCTCAAATGTCATAAAAGAACACATACAGGGGAGAAGCCCTATGAATGTAGCCAATGTGGTAAAGCCTTTTTAGTAAGCAGTGGTCTCAAATATCATAAAAGAACACATACAGGAGAGAAGCCTTATGAATGTACCCAATGTGGTAAAGCCTTTGCACGAAGCAGTAGTCTCGAATATCATAAAAGAACACATACAGGAGAGAAACCCTATGGATGTAACCAATGTGGTAAAGCCTTTGCACACATCAGTGGTTTGCAAACACATAAAAGAACACATACAGGGGAGAAACCAGATTAATGTAACCAATCTGATAAAACTTTTTCACAAATTAATAGTCTTAGTCTACATAAAAGAACACTTATTTGAGCGAAACCCTTTGAGTGTATCCAATGTGGTAAAGCTTTTTCACAAAGCAGTTGTCAACACAATCATAAAAGGACACATACATTAGAGCAATTTTTGAATGTGAGCAATGTGGTTTTAAACCTTTTTCATAAAGCAGTGTCCCCCAAATATATAAAGGAACATATACTGTAGAAAACCCTGTGAATATCATCAATGTTCTGAAGCTCTTCTATGTCCCAATCATCTTCAAATACATAAAAAAACTTGTACTGGAGAGAAATCCTCTGAATGTAACTAGTGTGGTAAAGCTTTTGCAGAAAAGAGTCATCTCCTAGTACATCAAAGGATACACACTGAAGAGAAACACTGTGAATATAAGCAATGTGGTATACCTTTTGCAAGTCACAGTACTCTCCAAATAAATAAAAGAAGACACACTCAAGAGAAACCCTATGAGTGTCATCTATGGGATAAAGCCTTTGTACACTGCAATCCTCTTCAAATACATAAAAGAAGACATACAGGTGAGAACCTCTATAAATGTAAGCAGTGTGGTAAAGCCTTGATATGTCAGTCATATTCAAAGGCACAAAAGACACCATAATGTAGAGAAATCCTTGAGTGTTTTTAATATGATGAAGCCTTTGCACACTTCTGTAGTCTTCATCACCATGAAACAATCCACACTGCATAGAAATTTATGAATACATTTAATATTGGGAAGCCTTTTCAAATTGCTCAAGTTTTCAAAACCATGAAATAGAAATCCTATGAATACATTCAATATGGGGAAGCCTTTGTACAGTTTTACAGTCTTCATCATCATGAAAGTATCCATAATGGAGAGAAAGTCTATGAATGTAAACAACGTGGTAGAGCCTTTCTGGTATGGGGTTCTCTCAGATCAACACTACTCAATCTCAGGTAATGCAAATGACAGGAGTTTATGGTAATAAAGCTGCTACTGGATCATGACATACTCAGAACATAATGAGTGACTTGTAACACACATATTTCCCAGAGTGAGCCAGTATGTTATAGAGCTGCCATCCTGGAGTCCAATACGGTAACCTACAATTGTTAATGTCTGAAAGAACTGCAGGAACAAAACCGGAGAAGAGCAAAAAAGGAGGTTCAGTGACAGGCGCAAATTGAGATCCATCTCAATGGGTGGCCCCAAGGTCTGACACTATTACTTACAGAGGCCCGTCATGACTGATTACCTAGTGTAGGCGGCCGAAGAGACGGCGCCGGTTTCCAACATGGCCTGTGCTGCCTACTGCCCATGCGTCAGGCTCAAGCCCCTCCCGACAGGGCTTATGCTAATGAGGCTCGAGCCCTAACCAATCATGGGGCTTATGAGGCATGGCCCTAGCCAATCCTGGGGCTTATGAAAATGAGATATTGGCCCTAACCAATCCTGAGAGAACAGGCCACCAGTTCCGCCCCCTTGGAAGGGTATATAACAACTGCAGTTCAGCTGCTGGTGAGTGAAGGAAGATTGTTCTTAAAAGAGCTGTGAAGAAGGATCCAGCGTTGTCTAGAATAAAAGAGCTGTGAAGAAAAGACCAGCCTTGTCGTGTCTTACTGCCGGCCGAGAGGACGCGACAACCTAGAGTCCCCATAAACAGGTGAAAGAGTCAGATTCAAATATTTACACCCAATCAATGGACAGAAACTGGTCACCAGTGAGATTGAGTTAGGGAAAAGCTGGAAGAAGTTGAGGAAGAGGATGAATATATAGCAAGTCAAGCAGTCTGAACTAGCCAGGACCCCTGAGATCTCTCAGACTGAGCCACCAACCAGGTAGCATAAACCACCTGATACACAGCAGAGGACTACTAGGTCTGAACTCAGTCAGAGAAGATACAAGTGACCCTCCAGAAATGTGGGGGCCGAAGGAGTGGGGAGGACTGGTGGGGTTGAGGTTGTGCATAGGGCCATCTTGGCGACTGGGGAGGAGTAGGATGAGGTAGATAGAGTTGGAGGGTGGACAAGTAGGGGTATAAGATCTGAACTGTAAAAAAAGATTGAACAATAAAAGAATAAGAAAAAATAAATTATAAAAATAAGGAAAGAACATCAGAAACATCTGTGCCAAGTTACAACTACATTTTCCCTCCCATCAGGATTTAGGAATAGGGGCTTATGTAGTTGACAGTATCCACTGTTATAGAATGTGTATTTTGCAGTTTAAACAATCATATCAATTTTTTCTTTGGTAGTAAAGAACAGGTGTTATGTTTTGAGGAGCACAAGATGAATAGCAGAAGGCATTGTTAGAGACAGTCATTGTGTTTTCAAGAACAAATGATGAGTAAAGGATGGTGGTCCAGAGTGGGAAGTCCTAACTCCCCATGCTTGGAAGAGTGAACATAAGTTTCACCGTGTCATTAAATGGAGGATGATAACAAAAAGCCAGTACTTAAGGAGAGGCGTTTTGTCTTGTTTTCTGCTTATTCCTAATTGTTGTGTATTGGTTCTAATGCTGCTTGTGTTATATTCATTCCCAAATTTCATCAGAGTCCTGCATTTGAGACTCTGACATGCCCTGCCACAAGCTGGTTCTAATTGGTAAATAAAATTGCCAGCAGCCAATGACTAGGCAGCAAGACACAGGCAGGACTTTTGGATTCATGGACAAGGAGACCAAAGAGGATCACCATGGCAGTTAAGGAATTGGATGCAGGCTTGAGAGCTGCAAAAGACAGAGTGCCAGCCATGAAAGAGCCAGGAAATAGTTGTCCCAGAGTTCCCTCCTCTGATCGAATCTGGGGTTGCAGAGATGGGATATAGATTTTAGTAAGTAATATTTCAGGAGTATCACAGAAGAGGCATTAGCAATGTGCAAGTTTGAGGAGTGGCACAACCAATGAGTTTATTTAGCTATATGTGTTTGTCTGTCTTTTATTTGAGAATCCATAATATTTGCAAGGCATCCTATAGTAGAGCAGAATAACCAACTAATTCTACAGAATGTGTCTCACCTTTAGGACTGAACTCAGTATTAAAAATTATTTGGAGATTCTCAAATGGAAAACACATGCCGTGATGTGAGATTAGCAGTTGGTGAAAATTGTATTCTTAGCAGAGTTGCTGGTTTTGCTGAAGCCATGTGGTTCCTCATCAAGCTGTGCAGGTTCCCAATTAGAACAGAAGGTGAGTTGAACTGGCATGCATAATTCTGGGGTTCATGGCATGAGCTGGGACACAGAAAAATCTTCAAAGCTGACCCAGACAACCTAAGTAGTAAGGATTTATCATGAGCCCTCTTTAAAGGTTTCTGGCTGTCTCAGAAAGTTTGAGCTCTGAGGAGCTGCCTGAAGAAACAGGCCTCTCAGAAAGCAGAGACAAAGGTAGATGGTAGAAGCTGCCTGCCAGCTATAATCAGATAAAGAAAGGAGAGAGATAGATGAGATTTGTTAAAATGCTTTTCAGGATAAAAGAGATATAGTGGCAATTGTTTAAGTGCTTGTGTCTGCATGGTATAAAGTAATCCAGGCCTTTGATCTCAAATGTAGGAAACAAAGGCATAAAGATAGAGAGAGGTACCCTATCTCAATAAATAATAATAGAGGTGTTAATCTCTACACAGTGGAGAATGAATGGAAAAAATGCTTTAAAGAACAACTTAAAAGTCGATGCCAGAGCAGGCATTTGGGTTCATTGACTGTGGGCAACACAGCAATGCTCGTATTGCTTGGCCAGATATGACAAATTAAGAGCCTGGAAATGAGCTTATATACAGTAAGTAGATGGGAATTTAATTGAAGTTAAATACATAGGAAAAGACGTTTCTTCAAGTTATATAAAGGGAAAGGATATATATCCATAGAAGTATTAATCTCCATAGAGGGAGAATTTATATATGCATAGATACATAGGTTTGGGGGTTATGATATTAAAATCCTCTAGGATAGAGATCAAAATAGGGCATGCTTAAGAGTAAGGAGGCTGCTAATTGAATCAATCTATACCATTGATGATTTTATGTTACTGGAACAAGAACATACTATTATGGGAAAGAGGCTTTATTTGTGCTAGTAGGAAAGAAGAAAAGGCTTTGCAGCCCTTCCAGAGTGATATGGATCATATATGACAGAGGAAGTCCCCCTGAAATGTTGGCTAAAGGAAAAGAAAAGTTTCAGAAAATCAATCAAGCAGGAAACATGATTTGCTGATTCCTCCACATGGGAACAGCCTTATTCTAGCCTAGACACAAAAAGTCTGTAGCCAAAACTTCAGCTAAACCTAGACAATTCATATTGTTGTTTATGGAACACTTAAGATTCAACATGTCATCATTCCTATGGCATGAATGAAGATTTATTACAATTGCTTATTGATCAAATTAACATAAAAGGATAGTTTTCTGGCACCTGCTCAAACCAGAAGCAAAAGTTCATCCTTAACTGAACGGTGTAACTTTCACAATCCATAGGAATATCGTAATAGCACTGAAATCCTAGTTCTAAGATTCATATATAGCAGAATGTGTCCCTTTGACAAGATTCATTGGTGGGGATGCTGAGATGACCTGTTGTTCCAGCTACCTGCCTCCTGATGCTGGAAGAAACTGGTGAAATATTTTGTATTGGTTCTAATGCTATTTGTTTTAAATAAGTTTGCAAAATTGCCCAAGAACCAGGCATTTGTGATGATGTGCATTCCTGTCCTCAGCTGGTTCTAATTGGTAGACTTGCACAGCCACTGTCAGGGAGCAGAGGAAATTAACCAATTACTAATACATCTAATATTTGCCTATCAGTCATTTTTTAATAAATAAAAAAAAAAAACACATTGGAGAGAAACCCTACCAATTGAATTAATGTGATAAGACCTTTTTACAACATAGTTATCCATAAATACAAAACATATGGGACAAGCATCCTCTGAATAAGCAATTGATAAATCATTTGCATCATAGCCTATTTTCAAATACCACGAGAAAGGCCATACTGCAGAAGAACCCTTATTTGAAGTCATTGTGGGAACATTTTGCACTTTACGGTTCCTTTATACAAGAGTAATATGCTCAGTGTATAATCAATCTCAAATTCTTTCCACATCACAGTAGTCTTTGATGAAGTAAGACACCACACTGAAGGGTATCTATAACTATAAGGATTTGGTAAGGTCGATACCAACACACAAGATTATTTTTCAGGAAAAAAAAATGTGTCTACAATCTATTCAAGCTGTATGATGTGATGTTCCTCTCTATTTTGTTTGAAATTGTAATCTTATTTCTTTTCAATTGCATACATTTCTTAAGTGTCACACTTTATGGCTTTGTATTAATGTGTTTTCTATTGCTGTGCTAAAACCCAATGTCTAAAGCAACTTATAAAAGGATTTAATTTAGCATATGGCTTTAGTGGGGTATGAGATCACATGAGATGTGGCAACACAGTTCTACAAATTCCCTTCAGATGTTATGATTGTTATGTATCATGACTGGGATGTCAGTCATTACTCAAGGATACACTTTATCTCTAGTATATTTATACTCATGTGTCAGCCTATTGAATACAAATTATAGCATAGTAGATGCACCACAATGTTTTCTGTATTGTCAACATATCTTAACAATGTTAATGTTAAAATGCTAAATAGAAGAGGATATAACAATCATAAAATTCTTTGATATGCACATATCTATTGATGTTCCATGCTACTTTATATTCCCATTATGACCTGACCAGCTCTGTCAGTCAACAGAATGTATAGTGCAGGCGTAAGGATTAAAAAGTAAAAAGATGATTAGACAACATTGTAGCATGACCTCAGCCAGTTCTGAGGCTGAGGACAGCTTTATTTTTTCCCAGTTCCCTTTTATACCATTTTAATTACATGCAAATATTTAGGTCAGTTCTAGGTTGAGGAACTAGCAATACAGTAAATGCAAATAGTCAAGGAACAAGCAAGGCAATAAGCAAAGTCCTGTGATCACTGTTTCTAAGGGCTTATCAGAATGATCCAAATATCAGAGCCTACTTCCCTGTCCTAGCCCAAAGTCATATTCATCCCTGAAGCCTACATCTTTGTTCTAGCCTAGATTTAGATTCCTGACTGAAATTACTTCCCTGATTTAGCCTAAAATTAGATTCCTTCCTGAATGTTCCTGTTATGGCCCAATGTCAGATTCCTGCCTAAAGCCCATTTCCCTGTCCTTGGCCAATAATATTCCTGCCAAGTGGCCCCAAAAGTTCTTCACACCATTAATTACCATTTGGTACTTTATCTTGAAGTATGCCATCTAAGGGGATTATCTAGAGATGCTTGATAATGTAACAGCAATGAGATGTATTTTTAATAAGCATTTCTGATATGTGTCTGTGTGTGTATTTGTGTGTCTTTGTGTAATGTGTTATGGGTTTTTAAGCAGCTGTCTTCACAGAGGAATAATAGTACAAGTTAATAACTAGCAGGTGAGCTTCCTGAGATGGTCTGCTTCAGATTATAATATAATCTGAGACAGATTGATTCTCACAGCCAAGGCCCAGGAGAATTCATTTTTGGAAAGATTCCTGATATTAATATGATTTTCCTGTTATTATTAAACATATATAACAATCACTAGCTATTAGCCCACCCCTTTTGAGCAGATTTCTACAGATCTACAAAGATGTACTATCTTATACTAATGTTATGTAGACAAATAGATGACTTCTTAAGTCTTAATGCTAATCCTATAAAAAATTCCTAAAATTATATCCGTGATTATTAAGTTCTTTTATAGTGTGACTGATATTGAATCTTTTTTTGATAGTCAATACTGCAGTGAAAACTCTGTCAGTCTCCCATGTGTCACCAGTTAATTACCTCTTAGATAGTAACTAGACTTTCTTCTACTCAGAGCACATTCCAAGATGTTGTAAATCAGTTAACCAAAAGTCATTAAGAGGGAAGTAGTGGTTTATTATAGATGCTAGGACAGGGCTTATCTATACAAAATGTCACTAATAACTTAGTTATGGTTTTAAACTTTCAGTAAACCTGTGGAGCTGTGAGAGGTGATGGACATTTAGCCAAATAATTACTCCTAGTGGATATGCATATAAACATACTCTGTTGTAAACATCTATTTCAATTTATGATTTGATTTTATGTGTAAACTGTTGGTTAACTTTTTAACATGTTATTATGTAATCTGAAAGATGTTTTAAGTGTGCAGGACAAAGAAAAAAGTCAGAACTGAGCTGAGAACTGAGCAGAGAGGAACTGAGCCTAGCAGAACTTTTTAGAACAATTTTAGACAAAACTGAACTCAAGAAGATCTTAGAAGTATAGGCATAGCATTGAGAGAAAAAAGAATTGAGAATAAGAGCCTTATTGTGACATCAGAGCAGGAGGAGGGACCAAGATTAGAAAGATGCAGAGTAGAATAACTTAGAATATATAGGTAACATAAAAATCTAAGACAGCAATGTGAAGAATGCATAAATAAAGAGGAAAAAATAAGAAGCTACAGAGAGAGCAAAAGTAGCAGGCAGGCTTCTCCTTTCCATGGGACAGAACAGGTCTTTTTCTTACTAATAAGACAGGTTTAGTAGTATTAAAGGAACAAAGCTGTCTTCTTATGAACTTGGGTTTAAATCATTTAGCATTAAAAGGGTAGAAGCTTTTTCTTTTATTATGCTGTAAATATTGGAGCACACTTTTCATCCAGAATGTGTGAGTTCTGTTTGCACTGGTACCTGATCTATTGTTCCATATACATATGTAAGTATGGATGTTCCTGTGTGAGTATGAAATTGTGAGAATGTATGCATATCTCTCTCTCTCTCTCTCTTCTCTCTCTCTCTCTCTCTCTCTCTCTCTCTCTCTCTCTCTCTCTCTTTCTCTCTTTCTCTCTCTCTGTTTCTCTCTATTTCTCTGTGTGTGTGTTGTGTGTGTGTGTGTGTGTGTGTGTGTGAATTGAATAAATATTTGTGTGTTAATCTGTACATAAACTTGACTTTATGCATATTGGCTCATGTAAAAGTTTCTCCTTCTGTGTGTGTTGTTCTCTTCTCACAGTTCAATAGAAGTTTATTGCTACAAAATTTCCCTAGCCAGAGAAGAAAGAGACATCTGGACAAAAGGGAAAATGATCTAACAATTAATCCTTTACTTAATCTCCTGCTGTTTTAGGATGAGGAGCTAAGTGCCAGAGACTGCAGTTTCTGGCCTCAGAGGAACACAGAAGTCAGGTCAGCTACAGTAGCATAGTAATTGAGACTTAAATAAGTAAACTTTTAATTGTCATACAGCAACCCTAAATATCTCTTAAGACAAAGGATTACCCTCCATTGATATTCTACCCCTCCACTGCCTCAAGAAGAACCTACAAGAAAGAAGACACCACAGGGGCTGACCACTGTCAACTGTGATCAGCTGCTAGGTGGAGCCTCTCAGAGGACAACATTCTCCTGGCTGGAAGAAAACAGAGTGTCATTAATAATGTTAGAGACTGGTGCTTGACAATTGGATGGGTCTCAAGATTGGCCAGTAATTGGTTTGCCGTTTTCTCATTCTCTGCTACAACCCTCATGTCTGCATTTATTGTAGACAGAATAATATGGTTTGAAAGTGTTAGGTAGGTTGGTATCTCTATCACTCCACTGGGGTACCTGTCTCACTATGAGTGGCCTCTGTAGGTTTTATTTTCTGCAGTGTAGTGATTAACAGCTATGATCACTTCCACAGATTCATGGCTGCCTCCATTATCCCAGGTCTCTATCTCCTGCTAGATAAGCCCCCTTCTTCCTCATCCCTGTAATTGTCTATTGTGGTCAATGGGGTTTCTAGGTAGGGGTGAAACAATCATGTCACAGGGGATGCAGAGGAACTATGCACCACAGTATATTACATGAATTCTCCAGCATCTTTTAAAGGCAAGCAGAATAAAGATTTCTCACAGCTTCTAATTCATAACAACTTCTATATCTCAAACAGGTAGTTTATCTGGAATCAAGGTGAACTTGCAGACTGAGATATCCATCATGGGACAAACTTTTTAACTGTCACTAGTGGTCAACTCAGCTGTTCATGCTTGTAAGGTGTCTTAGTTATGAGTTGACTGCTGTTAACAGACACCATGGTCAAGGCAAATCTTATAAAGGACAACATTTATTGGGGCTCTCTTACAAGTTCAGAGGTTCATTCCATTATCATCAAGGAGGGAACATGGCACCATCCAGACAGGCATGGTACAGGAAGAGCTGAGTTTTCTACATCTTCATCTGAAGGCTGCTAGCAGAATACTGCCTTCCAGGCAGCTAGAATAAGGGTCTTAAAGCCTGTACCCACATTGACACACCTACTCAAGCAAGGCCACACCTCCTAGTAGTGCTACTTCCTGTGCTAAGCATATACAAACCGTCAGACAAGGTAAGTTCTTTTCCTCTCAGCTACTTATGGTCTGGCACACTTGCATATCTATGGACAAAACTTTATTCTACACAACAGGGACAATTTTCTGACCTATGCAGCCTCTCAGACAGAAAGATCGAGAGACTCATGCCAAGCTTGTGTGCTCTCCTTAGGTCTATTCCCTCTCTGTGTAGAGCAAGGTCTGGTCCCCTCACTCAGCATGGTGCTTCTACTGATTTAGAAGTCAGTTCTTTCTTCAGATGGAGCAAAAATGGAAAAAATCCCTCCTCAGGTCCATCTATCTAACTTCTATGTCCTGGCCAACCTGGTGTCCATCACCTTCCCCATTCTTCTCCTCTTCTACCTACTTGTCCTTCTGTTCTTCTTCCTCTTCCTCCTCCTTGTTTCCTCCCTTATCTCCTCCTGCTCCTCATACTGATCCTCTTCTACCTCTTATTATCCTTGTTTGTTTTTCTTTTTACTTGCAGTAAAGAACACGGAATATAAGATTTACCATGTTACCACATTCAAGTATCCCATTCAGCAGTGCTAAGAACATGATGTATAAATGCCACAGCCCATCTACAGAGCATCTTTGATCTTCCAAACTTATCCTCTGTGTTTAGGGAAACATTAATTTTCACCTTTCTCACTCAACTTTTGGCTCCTATGCTTAATTCCACCCTTGTATATTTGAGAGCTCTAAGGATCCTGAAGTATTTGTTGTTCATTTTGTGGCTGGCTCATTTCACTTTTTATAAGGACCTCCTGGTGGTTTGAATGAGAACTATTGCAGTATACTCACATGTTTGAATACTTGCTCCCTATATGGTGGGAAAAATTGGGAAGGATTAATAGGTGTGGCCTTGTTAGAGGAGGTTTGTCACTGGGGGCAGGAAGACTTTGAGGTTTTCTTTTTTTTCTTTTTTTTTCTTTTTTTTTTTTTTTTTTTTAATTTTCGAGACAGGATTTGTCTGTATAGCCCAGTCTGTCCTGGAACTCACTCTGTAGACTAGGCTGGCCTCGAACTCAGAAATCCTCCTGCCTCTGCCTCCCAAGAGCTGAGATTAATTCATGCGCCACCACTGCTGGGCTAAACATACATTTATTTATTTATTTATTTATTTATTTATTTATTTATTTATGAGTACACTGTAGCTATCTTTAGACACACCAGAAGAGGGCATCAGATCTCAGATCCCATTATCCCATTACAGGTGGTTCTGAGCCACCATGTGGTTGCTGGGAACTAAACTCAGGACCTCTGGAAGAGCAGTCAGTGCTCCTAACCACTGAGCCATCTCTGCAGCCGGACTTTGAGGTTTTCAAAGCCCAACCTTTCTGAGGGTATTTTTTTCTTCTAACTACTCATTGTGGATCAAGATGCAATCTCTTACCTAATGTTGCAACACCATGCAACCTGCTGATTGTCACGTTCCTGCCATAATGATCCATTGTTTTTTAATTTGTTTGTTTGTTTTTCATTTTTTAAAACAATATGCTAGTCATTGAATTATACCAGAGAAGATTCAGGAGGCCAATGATGTCGAGAAAGCCTTCTAGATCAGTGAGGCAGAGATAGAACACAGCTGAACATGCTCCTCAACCAGTGTCACAGAAGTAAAGGACCCTTTTTCCTTTTCCAAGCTGTCTTAAATACCCTTCAACTAATTGCCCTCCTTTCCACATCCATGTTCATTTCCTCTCAACTGGCAGCTTGCTCTGCCTATTGACCTATGATCAAGTTTATTTAATCCTGTTTACAGAAATCTCTCAGAATTAAAGGAGTGTGCTAGGGCTGAACCACAGCACAAAGAAAAGTTTTTTCCAGTTCACATACTCGGGCTTTACCATGTGAACAAATATCCTGCAAAAATGGCCACAAGCTCTTACTGTACTTACTCTGATAGTGTGAGTCTCCAATAAACTTCTCTCTGTTGATTTTGCTATGGTATTTTAACACACACACACACACACACAAACCATAGAGACTTCAGAGTTCATCTACTTTATGGCAAGTGTCATTACTGATATTCTGCTGTCTGCATACAGCATGTTTGTCTTAGTTCTTAACCCTCTAAAAGAACACTGACTGACTCTACTTCCAGCTCTTGAGAATAGAGATGTGATGATCCTGGGTGGAGAAATCTATATGACACTTGGTTTTCAGTTCTTTGTAAGCATAACTGTTATCTTCCATGCTAATTCTGTTGTTAGTTGTCCTTTGGGAGTCACCATACCATTTTTTTATAGCCATGTGATCCTCTCACGATCCCTCACCCAGGCACAAGGACTGCAAGTTGTCCACATCCCAAAAAACATGTTTTCCTTTCCATAATAAAGATGAAGCTGTGATGGATCCTTTTCATTGTCAACTTGGCACAATCTAGAACCACCTGTGAGGAAAGTTTCAAGGCGACATCATCTGAGTAAGGTTAGGCTTTGACTACATCTGTGGGATGTTGTCATAGCTATGTTAATTAAGGTGAAGAGAGTCACCACAGTGTGTAGCTCCATTCCCTAGTCAGGGACCCTGATTGTATACCAATGGAGAAGTGAAGTATTCACTAGCCCACATGCTCTGAGCACTTTTTGCTCTTGACTCTGGATAGGGGTGAACTCTTGTCTCAGGCTCTTGACATTGTGACATCATCCAATCAGGGAGCATAGATAGGAACTGTGAGATAAAGTCACTCCCGAATTGCTTTTGTTAGGGTATTTTATTGTAACAATAGCAATGATGCTTAGCATAAATTTAAACATTTTGTTTCTGTTGGAGGACTTTTTAAAATGAAACTTAAAGTATATGTGGCAGGTGTTGTCCACAGAATCCTAAATGCACAGGTAGTGGTTGACTATTCTGCTCACCATGCTGGACACCATCCTGCCAAGCCTATGCTTGTCCCTCACTTCAAATGTGAATACACCCTGACACCTGGAGCTGCTGATAGTGATAGCATTGTCCACAGAGTGTCTGGTGGTTCCTGTTTCACAAATGATAAGAACAGAGAAGTACTAAGTCACACCCTGGACATGCCTGGACCCAGCATGTATTCCTGAAGCTGGAGATGTTCCTAGTATCTGCAGAACAGTGATTATGTACCTGTATGTACATCTGATGCTTGAGGAACAGGGGTCAGTGTCCCCAGATGCCATGCTGGAATGTTTCTGGAAGCCTTGTCCAGAGGCCCATCTCTTTCCCTCTCAGATTGCTACCTGTGTGAAGTGTGCTTGGCCATGCTTCCCACAATGCACTCTTTCCTGTACCATGGAGTTCACCTGTGATGGTACAGGTGGGTCATTCTCATTAGGGCCCAGGCTGTTGATAACTAGTGTGGATCTCTGCAAAGGTTGGAGGTGCAGGTGAGCCTGGTTATAAAGGAGCTACCTCCTTCACAGCACTGGTGGCCTTAAGTATGTACCTGTAGGAGTTGGTTTCGTGCTACTTGTGATGAAATGTTATTTACTGCCTCTCGAGATCTTCCTCCCCACCCCCCAGCAGTTCCTAATGGACACGAAGTGATGCTATGTAAACTTGCTCTCCAATTTAGAACTATTAGTTAAATAAAACTTGCAGCAATCAAGTTTTTAGGTGTGGGGAGGATAAAGAGAGGTAACATTAGAGGTAGGCTCCACAAGGAGAGGAAATAGGAAGAGGAAGAGGAAGAGGAGGAGGAGAGGAGTGGAGAAGAGGAGGCCTCCCTGACTCATGATGGGCCAATAGCACATGCCAGAGTGATACTCCTCCCAGGATGCCAGACTGCAGAAGCAGAAATAACCCAGAGAATTTCAAACAGCAAGTATTTGTGGAGCATAGTTCAGCCAGTAGTCAGTGGAGCATTTAGAGATTTTGATTAGACATAATCCCCCAGCAATTGTACAGAGCCTAATAAACAAATATCATAGTTTAAATCTCATTCTTTTAAAGTTAGGGATAAATTTAATAACTAATATTTCATAGGTACTAGGTTAAAATCTTGGCCATGCATCTAAGGATTAGTCCTTTCTTAGCCATGAATTCCCCCTGAAGATGGCACACAGAAATAAATTGGCTGACAGACTTATGGCTACAGATCAGACAGTGTGTTCTGAGGCCTGATCCATAATCAATCACTTCATGTGTGCTGGCATAAGAAGGTATCATCAGAAGTGGGGGCATCTACCTCCTACACAGACCAGAACAGTAGATCTGATACAGTGTCTGCTCACTGGTCTAGCTCTTGATGGACAGCCTCCCTCAGTCTCAGCCTCTGTCAGGCAACCTTCATTTCTCCAGTCAGGAGACAGCAGATTCCTACTCTGGTAATCCTGCCTTGGCTCACATCAGTGTTGGTGAGCAGACACTCCCACTAATTTAATATTAACTTACAAGGAGGTCATATGACTCACTGTTTTTGGGGAAGGGGATGACATCTGTATTATAAATAAATAAAATATCCAATAATAAAAAACTCACAGGATTCTTAATGAGGTTGTATAAGCAAGAACCAATTGCTGAACGAAGACTCTCTGGTAGAGCTGCCTGCAAGCAGTATAGCAGACTCCAGCTCCCCCAAGTCATCACCCATGTTAGGTGGCTTTATTAGTTATGCAGCAAGCTGCCTATGTCAACCATGCTTGTACTAGTCCAATAAAAATTTCTCTCACCTTCACTGGGCTCAAAATGACTTTGGAGACTCAGTTCTGGGTGTGTTTGGGAGTTTTGAGAGAAGCTTAAGAAAAGATTAAAGAGCCATCCTGAATAGGAACGCTCCAACTGGTGAACCAGCTTTGGCAGAAAATGAGTTGAATATCTTTTGTTTCTCTTGGTTTGTATCACAGATGCAATTTGACAGGCTACTTTCCACTCCCAACCCTCCCTACCTCTCCCCACCTGCATCCTACTCCCACCTGCCTCCCACTCATCCCCAACTGCCTCCCTCTTCACACTCCTCCCACCTGCCTCCCAGTCCTGCCCATCCTGTCTCCCACTTCCCACTCTGCCTTTCTCACCATGGTCTTCCAACATACCATGATACAAGGTAAACCTTTCCTTCCCTTCCCATACTTCTAAAATATTTTCATTAGGTATTTATTCACACAACAAGAAAAGTCACTGATACATCAAGCAATACTTGGGTGGAGCCATCTCCTGTCCCTCAACATGCTCTTTCTGGGTGGAAGAGAAATTTCTTCACATTTCCCCAGGAAACATAGAACAACAAACACTGCACTTATCACATGCTGTAATCATAATCCAGGGTGACTTCCTGTCCTAAAGACAATTTCTTGAATAGTTGACACTTGAGAAGCTCCCAGGACATCTTTTAAGCTCACCCTACCATGGAGCCAGGATTCCACCTCGTGAAGTCATTGAATGTGTCTGTCCAAGTTGAAAAAGCAGCTGCAAGGGGACAATGGTGACAGTGGGTAAGATCCTCAAACACACGGGCACAGGGGGAAATATCCTGAATAGAACACCAACACTGAAACTAATAGAAGAGAAAATGGGGAAGAGCCTTGGATACTTGGGCACAAGGGATAAATTTCCTGAACAGAACACCAATGGCTTATGCTCTAAGATCAACAATAGACAAATGGGATTTGTCTCATAAACTTGCAAATCTTCTATAAGGCAAAGAACAATGTCAATAGGACAAAATGGCAATCAACAGATTGAGAAAAGATTTTTACCAATCCTACATCTGTTAGAGGACTAATATCCAATATATACAAAGAACTCAAGAAGTTAGACTCCATAGAATCAACCCTATAAAAAATGGAGTACAGCTAATCATTGGACAGAGCACGGGGTGCACAATGGCAGAGTTAGAGAAAGGACTGAAGGAGTCTTAGGAATTTGCAAACCCATAGGAAGAACAACAATCAACCAACCAAATCCCCCAGAGATTCCAGGGACTAAACCACCAATCAAAGAATACACATGGATTGACACATGGCTCCAGCTGCATATGCGGCAGAAGATGGCCTTATTGGGCATCAATGGAAGGAGAGGTCCTGGGTCCTGTGAAAGCTAGATGCCCTAATGTAGGGTGATGCCAGTGTGGGGAGGCAGGAGTGAGTGGGTGGGTGTGGGAGCACCCTCATAGAAGCAGGTTGTGGGGAGAATGGTATAAAGGATTTCCATAGGGGAAACTGGGAACGGAGATAACATTTGAAATGTACCTAAAGAAAATATCCAATTTAAAAAAGGGGGGGGGGGCAGGAGTTTTTCCAGAAGAAGCTAGCTTGCCATTTTGCATGGGAACTCTAGGTCAGGAAGGTGCTGGCCACCTCTTGTGGTGTGCACCAGTATTGCTCAATGTTTTGGGTCTGCTGGGCAGGTGGTGTGCCCAGATAGAATGAAGGAGTGAAATAAAACTATTTTAAAGATTTCTTTGTTTCTATAAACTTCATTTCAGTGCAATGTATTAATAGAAATCTACCCATGATTGCATCTACATAAAATACCACTGTGTTCTGTGGTATTAAAAGGTAATCCATTACCTGATTTCAAATTATACAACAGAGCTACTGGCCTCTAATGAGCAGATAATCACAAGAGAGAGATAAATTAATTTTGATTTAATTGTTTGTAAGGTTAAAGGAAAATATAATAGTAATTGTTTAAATGTTTTTAAATATATATGGAATAAAAAAATTCAAACCTTTGATCTCAAATATGGAAAAAAAAAGATACACATATAGAAGGGTGATTGATTGAGAAAACTGCTTTAAAGAAAATTCAAAAATAGTCTATGCCAGAGCAGAGAGACAGGATCTTTGAACATGGTCTACATGGGATTTCTGGGATTATTCAGCTGGTATGACAAAGTTAGAGCCTAGAAATAGGCTCATACACTAAGCAGAAAGGAATTCAGTTGAAGTTAAATACATAGATGAATAAATGTAGGCTTTGATCTCATGTAGGTCAAAGAGCAGGATATAAATTAGGCAAACAATAATTCTTATTTAAATTGTGTTAATTGTTTGAATTGTTTTAATTATCAAAATGCATATGGTTATGAGTTTTCTTGTTATAATAAAATTCCTCTGAGAATGGGAACAAACTATTAAATTAATCTAATCTCTACCTTATATGATTTCCAGTCATTGGACAAGTGAAATGCTATTTTGGAAGCAAGGCTCTCTATTTGTGTTGACAGAAAAGGAGAAAAGGCTTTGGACCTCTTCCAGAGTATTATGGATCAGACTTGATAGGAGAAGACCCAGAAGGTTTTGGCTACAGAAAAGAAAATTTCAAGAAAATCAAACTGGACAAGACCCGAAATGACCTGCTCTTCCAAACTCCTGAAGCTGCTTCCAGAGAATCACTTCCAAAACAACTTCAGGAATAGCTGGTGATTCCAGATGACCTCACTTCACCCATCCTTTCAGATGGAACCAGTCTGTACTACAGTTCAATCCTGAGTCTTCTGAAACATACAAAAACTGGATAACAGATGCTGAAGCTAATTTTCTTAGGTCTAACCAATTTTTCTAACTTTCCTACCCTTCCTCACCCCTCTAAAGAAATTCTTTTCACCTCTATTCAGCAGGAGGTATTTGTGGAGAGTCATCGTCCCTTTCCCTTGGGTTTGGTTATCAGGTTATGGTTAATTTATAAATTATAGATAGGTTGTCATTTAAGAGATGATTTGGAGATGGTCATAATTTTCAACTAGGAGGAAATAGATTAGATGGATTACTAAATATATTCTTAAGCAAAATATTATATAACCACAATTTTACAATGTATATGATAAAATGAAGTACTTTTACATTGTAAGAATTATGATATCGATTAGTATTACAATATTGACAAATTGAATAATTTTTATCTTGGTAAGAATTTTATCTATTTAAGCAGATCAACGGCCTTTTTATTTGTATACAATTTCTTATCATTGACTAAAAATTGAAATTAATAACTCGATTATTTAGTAGCATTTTGTTACATTTTTTTTTTTTAGTTTTCAAGTTTAGTAGCCCGGGCTTCTTGGATTTGTAGTACCAATTGTTACCTCGAATAAGTAATACACTCTGCTAAGGCGGATTAAGCTCATATCACGCTGGTTTGATTTAATCATAATGAACTGTTTTTAATATTATTCAGATAAAAACAACTGAGAATAATCAAGGTTTAACAGTTCAGATACATTTTATATAGGTAGCTAATATTCAAAACCATCAGAAATTCACAGAATATGACATCTAATGTTATTTCATTACTAAAGATCATTTGACCAGAGACTTGTTTTTTTTCTGATACTACCCACTTCACAGTTAAAGAAGAAATTGAGCATCAAAACCACGATATGGAGTGCCCAGTTATACAAGGTAGCCACAGGGCAAAAGTTGACCTATTTTTTACAGAAAAATGATACTGTCCATGAAAGGACATATGATGGAGGAAAATGACAGTTTAACTCTGCCAAGACAGAATAAAATAGTCCATCATTACTCATGCTTTCTCTAAGATGTGTCTGATGATTTAGGGTGGAAGGCTGAAGACAGATGCTCCAATGTTTTGAGGAATATGGGACAGTCCAGGTAGTCAAATGTCTCTAAAATTTTATTAAGATTTGGAAGGTATGTTTTTGTGCTTCATGTGTATTCAGGTGAATTTAATTCATTCTTGGATTTCTGATGGGGTTGACTAGTTTTAGTCTCATAATCCAACTTAAGTTGTTTACCATTGAGGAAGATGATATAGAAAGTTAGGTTTACAGATGGTAATACAACTTAATGTTAGAACATAATTCGAGTATATAATTTTAAACTCTTTAACTCAGGATAGCCACCAACAAGGAGTACACATGGAGCTACCCATGGCTCCAGCTGCATATGGAACAGAGGTTGGCCTTGTAGGGCATCAGTGGGAGAGAATTCCTTGGTCCTGTGAAGTCTTGAGGCCCCAGTGTAGGTGAATGCCAGAATGGGTAAGCAGGTGTGGGTGGGGGAGCATCCTCATAGAAGCAGGAGGAGGGAGGATGGGATAAGGGGTTTCTGGAAAGGAAACTTGGAAAAGGGATAATATTTGAAGTGTAAATAAAGTATCCAATACAAGAAAAAAAAGAAATTTGGTTTTCAGATGGTAATACAATTTAAAGTTAGAACATGATTCAGCTATAGAATTGTACACTCTTTAAGTCAGGATAGCTAGTAGAATGCTTAATAGACAATATGTTTCACATTTACTCTCTCCACCCACACTCCCCACATGGTATCTTCCAGCAGTCCTTACCTACCACTCTGCTACAGTGTTACCTCTGTCCATCAGCCTCTCAAGACTGTTATTTCCCCTTTTGATTGGGATTCAAACACCATCCCTTGTGCCTTCTTGTAATTTAGCTTGATTAGGACTGTGAACTGTACCATGCATATCCTGTACTTTGTGGATAAAATCCACTTATAACTGGGTAAAAAATCTTCATATCTTTATGTGTTTGGGTTACCTCACCCAGGGTGATAATATGTAGTTCCATGCATTTGTTGTCCTTGGTTTTAAAAATGAGTAGTGTTTCATTGTTCAAATAAACCACATTTCTTTTTTTCAATTTAATTTTATTATTTTACTTATTCAGTTTAAATCTCCCTCACTGCATCTCTCCCAGTTACTCCTCCTCTAATCCTTCCCCCTCTCCCATTCTCTGGTCTGAGTGGGTAATATACACTTGGTATCCCCTCCCCAACCTGGCAATTCAAGTCTCTGCCAAGCTAGATTCTTCTTTTCCCACTGAATCCACACAAGGCAACCCAGCTCATAGAACATTTTTCTAGTACAGAAAACAGCTTTTTGGATAGCCCCTGTTCTAATTGTTCAGGACCCACATGGAAACCAAGCAGCAAGTCTACCACACATGAGTTGGGAGGTTAGGTCCAGCATGTTTATGTTCTTTGGATGCTGGGCCAGACTCTGAGAGTTCCAAGGGTTCAGGTTATTTGATGCTGTTCGTATTCCTGTGGAGTTTCTATCCATTTCAGGGACTACAATTCTATTTTTCCATAATAGTCCTACATTCTATTTATAATAGTCCCAAGCTCCATCCACTGTTTGGCTGCGGGTGTCTGTAGGTATGTTTCCTTTGTTGCTATAAATTTCATTTCGATGCAACATACTAATAAGAGATCTACCCATGATTATGTTTGTATATTATACTGTTGTGTTCTGCGGACTGGCTCCATCTAATCTTCAATGAGCTATATTGGCACCTGACAAATTCTGAGAGTCTGCTTCCTGCTTCCATACAAAGTGGGCCTGGCTTGGTAATGTGAGGTCAGCAGAAATAGTGCATTATCTAAAAATGTACAAATTTCAGACATATGATGCTCTACTATTCAGCAGAAGCATATCATTTTTGTATTGAGACATTTTTGCAAGAGAAAAAAAAAAAACACTTTTCTTTAGCTGAACTTCCAGTTCAACAGTTGATGACAAGTAACAAGAATCTACACATCCTAGACCTGGGCCAAGATTGCTTTCTCATCTCACAATCTCTCTTGCCTTTATCTTTGTGTCTCCCCTAGAAATGCAAGTACAGTTCTGTCTCAAACTGGCTAAAGGCATTTTCCACTCTCCCACAGAATCCCAGAAATATATGGGATAAAGGTGAACACACATCAGACAAGATGCCAGTGATTGCTTAGGGAAACTTGAGTCCTTTGAAGTAATACACAGTCCCCTAAGAGAAGAGACACAAGAGAGCTGAATAAGTTTATATAGGTTAAGTTTGTGGCCCTGTATATTAGAGGGGAGTCCTGATTTGGGACAATACAGGGTGTCATTATGAGCAAAGAAGTAGGGAAAAAGGTAGGGAGGAACCGGGGAGTTAGAATGGACCGGCATGTAGGCAGCCGTTGTAGGCAGCCGTGTTTATGATATCACCTGGATGGTTGCAAAGTCTTATGACTAGCACCTGATGATGTAGGCAGCTGGCTTCCAGCGTGGCCAGCTCAGCTAAACTGGTAAACAAGTCCTTTGAGCATGCTCGGCCTCTGCCCCTCCCGAGCGGGCTTATGCTAATGAGGTATTGGCAGCGAACCTATCCTGAGAGAAACACATCACCCAGCCCGCCTTGGGCAGTTATATAAGCAGCTCATTTCTGCTGCTTGAGAGCCCATCCCCTTCCTGGTCCAGGCCCCGGCCATACGTCCCCATCCATAGGCCTCTGTCCAGTTCCCAGTCCCTAAGTCAAGAGTCGTTCCTGGAATAAAGCTGACTGAGAAGGATTCGATCGTGTCGTGTCTTACTTGCTGGCCAAGGCAGACACTACACCGGCATAGGCACTGGCTAGGTGTGTGTGACGGCCCACAAAGGTATAAAGTCACCCAGTATCCAATCGCAAATCCCTCTTTTATTTTAATGCCTCTTGCACGCATTAGTTCTTTTAAGGCACTTCTCACGGGGCACAATGGTTGAGTTCCCCATGGTTTCATTTCCTGATTTGATGCTTGCCAATACCCCAGACAAAACACAATTATGACACCCAGACAGACCCACACCAAACAAACACAAACAGCAAACACTAACATGATACTTCTAAGGTCTCTCGTGATTCAATTGCCACTTTACCATGGACCTATGACCACGGACCTTATGACGCCGTTTTACCGTGGACGTTGAGGCCCCACTCACCAGGCACTTTCTATGATGCCGCTTTTCTGCGACTCGTGACGGCCCACTTACCTGGCACTTTCTATGAGCCGCTTTGCGGACCTTGTGACGGCCACTTACCGGGCACTTTCTATTCTAATAAATATACCTGTACCGCCGTTCCTAGCTGTTGAGTTCTGAATCCATGAAGGCGAATCCTCGGTTCCCCGGATGGGCCACCATATGTCGCGTCTGCCTTGGCCAGCAATTAAGACACGACATGGTCGGATCCTTCTCAGTCAGCTTTATTCCAGGAACGACTCTTGACTTATGGACAGGGACCATGGACGGATGGGACGGGAGGGCCCAGCAGCAGAAATGAGCTGCTTATATATCTTCCCAAGGCAGGCTGGGTGACATGTTCTCTCAGGATAGGTTAAGCTGCCAATACCTCATTAGCATAAGCCCACTTGGGAGGGGCATGAGGCCGATGCATGCACAAAGGACTTGTTTACCAGTTTAGCTGAGCTGGCCATGCTGGAAGTCAGCTGCTTACATTGTCAGGTGCTAGTCATACGACTTTGCAACTGTCCCAGGTGCTATCTTAAACAAGGCTGCCTAGAGGTGGAGTTTGCGTTACTGGTGTAAGTGTCTTAGGAAGGTGCCACAAAGAGAAAGAGAGGAATTAGGAGGAGAAGGACAAGGAGGAGGAAGAGGAGCAGAGAAAGAAGAGGAGACATAGAGCAGGATAGAACAGGAGGCTTCCCTGCCTCATGATGAACCAACAGCACATGCCAGAGTGATATACTTTCCAGAATGTCAGACTGCTGGAGCAGAGATAACCCAGAGAATTTCAAATAGCAAGTATTTGTGGAGCCCAGTTCAGCCAGTGCCAGTATGAGCATTTATAGATTTTGATTAGGTGTAATCCTTTAGCAATTGCATAGAGCCTAATAAATAAATATCATAGTTTAAATATCATTCCTTGAAAATTAGATGCAAATAAGTTTAATCCATACTATTTTATAGGTACCAGGTTCAAATCATAGCCACCTGAATTCCCCTGAATACAACATTCATAAATAAAATGGCTGACAGACATATGGGTGTAGGTCAGTCAGTTTGTTCTGAGGCATCCTCCAGAATAATTACATGTGTGCTGGTTTAAGAAGGCACCATCAGGAGTGTTGGGAATCTCCCTCCTACACTGGCCTGAACACTCACTCTCATAAAATGTCTGCTCACTGGTCTAGCACTTACTGGACAACCTCCCTTAGTCTCAGATTCTGTCAGACAACTTCATTTCTTCAGTCAGGAGACAGCAGAGTCCTACTCTGTTATTCTGGCTTGACTCATAGCAGTGGTCATGAGCAGGCACTCTGTCCAATGTGAAACTAACTCAGAAGGGGTTATGGGACTCCCAGGGTTCTCCTGAGGTTGTATAAGCATGAAATGATAGCTGAGGGAGAGGAGACTCTCAGGTGGAGCTGCCTGCAAGCCGTGGAGAGAACTCCAGGAATTCAGCTCCCTCAAATCATCACCCATGTTGGGTGGCTTTGCTACTGATGCAGCTAGCTGACTATGTCAACCATGCTCTTTTCATACCAATAAAAATTCCTATGCCCTTCACGTGGTTTGATATCCCTTGGGAGACACAGCTCTGGGTGGGAGTATTCAGAGAAGAAGCTTCAGAAAAGAATGAAGAGCCACCTGAATGTGATGAGTCCAACTAGTGGAGAAACACATTTCATCTCCCTCTACATTCAACCACAAATGAAATGTAACAGGTCACCTTCCACTCCCACTTTCTTTTTTCATTCTTTTTGTGTTTGTCTGTTTGTTTCAAGACAGGGTTTCTCTGTGTAGCCCTGGCTGTCCTGGAACTCACTCTGTAGACCAGGCTGGCCTCTAACAAATCCACCTGCCTCTGCCTCCCAAGTGCTGGGATTAAAGGCGTGGGCCACCAGTGCATGGCCACTCCCACCATTCTTATAAGCTCCCCACATGACTCCCACTCCTCCCCACCTTCCATACACTCCTCCCACCCTGCCTTGAACTTGCCCTGATCCCTGCTTGCCTCTTATCTCTCCCCATTTCGCCTCCTACTTCCCACTCTGCCTTTCCCACCATGATGGATTTCCAACAAACCCTGAGCCAAGATAAAACATTCCTTTCCATACTTCTAAAATACTTTTTTTGGGTATCTATTATCAGCAACAAGATAAGTCACTGATGTGCCAAGGTAGACTAGGGTGAGCCATCTCCTCGGTATCTCAAAATACCCTATCTGGGAGGAACAGATGTCTCTTCACATCTCCCCAGGAAACATAGAACAACAAACATCCCACTAATTAGTTGATGTAATTATCCTCCAGAGTGAGTGCCTGACCTAAAGACAATTTCTTAGGTAACTGACACATGAGAAGCTCCCTGGAAACCTTGTGAGCTCTCACTACCATGAGCAGGAACCCACCTAAGTGTTGGGACAGCAGAGCGGGTGCTAACCAGGCAGACTTCAGGAATATGTTTTTCCACATTGAAAAGAAGCTGCAAAGGGCAAGATGACAAAAGTGACAATATTAGTAGAAGAAAGAACAGGGCAAGGGTTTCTCCAGAAATGCTTGATTGCCATTTCCTTGGAGTACCTGGGTCAGGAACTTGCTTGCATGCCTTCTTGTGGTGAAAGTTGGAATTGCTTAAAGTTTCCTTGTATTGAGCAAGTGGTGCCCAGATAGAAACAAGGAGTGAAATAAAAAATCATTCCTTTGTTTCTATAAAATTCATTTCAGTGAAACATACCAATAAAAATCTACCCATGATAATATTTATATAAAATACTGCTGTGTTCTGCAGTCTGGCTGCTTCTGACCTCCTAGTACCAATCTTGGCACCTGCCAAATTCTGAGAGCCTGCCTTCTTCCTTCCAAACAAAGTGGGCCTAGCTTGGATATGCAAGATGAGCAGAAATAACACAGTGTCTAGATAGGCAGGAATCTCAGACATATGATACTCTACTGTTCAGTTTAAGCATGCCCCAGTCAGTATAAAACATTTTTGCAACAGGGAAGAAAAAACATTTTTATTTAGTTGAACTTCCAGTCCAACTATTGATTCTATGAAGAAAAAAAGTCATGATCCTGGATCTAAGCCAATACCACATTGCTATCTCATGGTCTCTCCTGGCCTATTCTTTGTCTCCCCCAGAAATGTCAGCCGAGTTGGCATAACTCAAACCTTGTGGTTAAGGCCATTTCATCATAATCTCAAGAAACTGAACAAGGAGCTATATGTTTTCTTATTTTCTCTTTTAAATTTTGGTCTTATTTGGACTATTCATTCTTTTCTATGCTCTGATTCTTTCTGCCAAGGATTGTTTCTTTTGTGACATTGTATGTAGGAAACATAACATTCTCTCTTAAGGATATGGTATAGTGTGGTCAGATAAAAAGTAGTTTTCACTTTTGAAGAAACATGTGGTAGTTAAATGAGAATGGCTCCCTAGACTCATATGTTCAAATGCGTATTTTTTAGTTTGTGGAACTGTTTGGGAAGGAGCACAGGTGTGGCCTTTTTGGAAAGTTGTGACACATGGGTGCATTTTCAGGCTTTAACATCTTCTGACCATGTCTACTTTGCTAGCTACCTCTTGTCTGAGGTTCAAAATCTGAGCTCTCATCTAGACCTGATGCTATGTGTTTATGCTGCCAGTATTGACTGTAATGCTTTGGAATTGTAAGCCCAAATCAATGCCTGCAATTATAGTTTGCTTTGTCCATGGTGTGTTTTATGATATGAATAGAAATGTAAATATACAGAAGTGTTCTGTGGAAGATGAGAACACAGAAAATCATCCCTTCCAACTTTAGAAACTAAGGAGGAATATTTTTCAAACTATCTCTAGAGCAGTTATGATCTGTCCCATGCCTTCGAAATTAGTAATGATCCCAAGATTGACAATTGTAGACTTCCCAGAAGAAGCAAGCCCTTTAAGAACATTCTCCACTACTTATAACCCAACCAATAACAAGTGATGTATCAACTCCAACTTGTATTGAAGACTCTCATGTAAGGAATAGAGGCCCGAAAGTACAGGATTAAGTATACACTACTCCTCTTTTTTGGACAGGTCACTTTTTTTTTATTGAGTATTTTCTTTATTTACATTTCAAATGTTATCCCCTTTCCTGCCCTCCCCCAGCCCTAGAAACCCCTATCCCTTCCCTACTGCCCTGCTTCTATGAGTGTGTTCCTCACCCACCCACCCACTCCTGCTTCCCCACCCTGGCATACCTCTACATTGGGACATTATACTACTCTTTATTAAAGATTGACTAAAACTTGAAAATTATAATTCATTTAGTGAATCAAGTTAAGCTGGCATTCTAAATGAGACCCTGTCTCAAAACAACAACAACAAAAATAAACAATATAACTTATATTTGTTAAGCGTCAGTTAAGGACTATTTTTTTTCTTCCTGTTCCTAATTACTCCTAAAGATAAAATTTGATTAATTTCTATATTGTTAACTATGGAGTTTTCCCTAATCATGACCCAAGTTAAAGGACAACTTGTCATTTTGACTTGGTTTTGCTCTATAATCTTGAGATTTACAAAGTGTAAATTGATTCAACTGTTCATGGTATGTTTTTAGAACTGCAAATTTTATTTCAAATACTAACTGCAAAGCAATTCCAGTTTTGTAATAATTACTATGTATCTTAGCCTTGAGTTTGACTACAAAAAGTTTCTTTGTTTTGATTCAGGGCTGATTATCTCTCCTAATTCAGAGGAGACTGCAAGATTGGCCTGGAAACAAAGATTTACTTCACATCATTTAGGTCATTACTCCCTGGTTCTTGACAGCACAGCCATATCTAACCTTAAAAAAAATAGATCTATTTGAGTTGGGTTATATATGAAAGTGACTAATTAGACCAGTGTGGCCTCAAATTCATGGCTGATATATGATCTTCCAAACTTCTGGGATTGAAAGCACATGCTATCATGCTTAGCAATATTCATTTTAAAAATGATTGTAAAGCACTGGTTCTAAACACCTGAAGTGACTTCAAGCTTATTATATTGTTCTAATTCTTCAGTGCTCTCTTTATCTACATTATTAATTTTGTTTTCTTTTTTTTCTTTCTTTTTGTTTTGTTCTGTTTTGTTTTTCAAGACGGGGTTTCTCTCTATAGCTCTGACTGTTCTATAACTCACTCTGTAAACCAGGCTGGCTTCGAACTCAGAAATCCGCCTGCCTCTGCTTCCCAAATGCTGGGATTAAAGGTGTGTACCACCACTGCCCCGCAATTTTATTTTTCTTTTCTTCCCCTTCCTCCCTCTCCCTCTCCTCCACTCCCTTCCAGCCTTCC
This sequence comes from Mastomys natalensis, assembly GCA_021653895.1. Lineage (NCBI taxonomy): Eukaryota > Metazoa > Chordata > Mammalia > Rodentia > Muridae > Mastomys > Mastomys natalensis. The sequence goes on along the minus strand of JAJTUV010000110.1, from coordinate 3,448,582 downwards.
CTCTGTGTGTGTGTGTGTGTGTGTGTGTGTGTGTGTGTGTGTGTGTACTATATAGCACTGGATATCTTAAAACTCAGTGATCTCCCTGTGTCTGTGTTCTAAGGGCTGGGATTGAAGAAATGCATTCCTATACTCAGCTTGTCAATATGTTCTTTCTTGTCAGGGTCAGCCCTGCTTATACACTGAAGGCCTAAATCAGCCATAGGCCTAAAATCAGCAATAGGCCTGACATACATGCCTGCTAGCACCAAGTCTTGGGTCTCTGTGCGAAAACACTGAAACAGAAGGCTAAGAAGCTACTGTAAACAAGCAGCTTTGGTGGAAGGCTGCCAAGTCTGAGTAGTCATAGACCTTGTAGATAGGTAGCCTTGGTGGATAGTACCAACTTAGATAAGGACAAGTGAATCATAGGCGAGTCATAGTGGTCTGTCCCCTGAACCTTCACCCAGATGACACTCTGTTCTGGAAGATATCTGTACTCCCCCTGAACACCTACGCTCCTGCATCATCCCCTTCCCCACATCCTGCCTTTTTGTGTATATAACCTGTGTGTGAAAAAGTAAAAATGGCGATCTGATCAGACTATAGACAGATCGTCATTCTTTGATCTTTGCCTACCACCCCCCCTCCCGCCTCTTTTAGGTGACCTCCCCGGACCCCTGTTTAATGCTCTGCTGGACAGGACACTTTCTCTTTCTCAATCTCCCCCCCCCCATTTCTCTTATAAATAGAAATTTAGCTGTTATTTCATTTTTATGGTTGTTCTGCCTCTGCATTTTTGTTTCATGTCCATGCATGATGGACATGGACAGGAAACTAAAATGCAGAGGAAAGCCAGAAGGGCCACCATGTCTGTCATATATTTCCTGCTCTGTTCTGAAGCTTGTCTCATAATCATCAGGTGGAACATACTTGCAGGTTATCTGAACCCAGCCTGAAGCCACAGAACAATAGGAATAGGGTCAGGTTACGAGTTCCGGGAGGGAATTCATGAGTAATGGAAGTGGTAGGACAGACATGTCAGTATGCCACAGGGCACAGATGCTCCAGAGTTTGGTTGTCTGGGATATAGGGTCAGGAATGACCCTCTTCTGTCCGAAGGTAGTCTTTGGCCACCACTGCCTGGGGCAGCAGTTTGTTGAGCTCTTGTGGCAGTGTGTCTGTGTCTAATTCCGTTTGTGTTGTTCACTGCTGGTGGTGTTAAAAATCAGTTGGATTTGGTCCAGTGTAGGCTGGCCAAGTCATCTAAATCTGTTAAATTAGGTCCAGGTAGATGGCAAGTCGTTGGTTATGGGATTCTTCCACCAGCAGTTTTTCTATGTCTTGATTGTGTAACCTGATTTCTGGCCTGTGACAGGGCAAAAACTGTCTGTATCACCTAGTTTATGTGCTGCCCATGACAGGGGTGAGCTGTCTGTGTTGTTTTTTCTGTTTTCATGGTGAACTGTCTGTGTGTTGGTTGTCATTCTATGTGTTATTGGACTTTGACTGATGTTATTTTGGACTGAACCTACTGTGTTAAACATCCTAATTAACTACTAGAAGAAGGTTAAAAAAGAGGTAACATGGCCACTGGCATAGGAGGAGATGGAGCCAGTGCAAGAGAGCTGCTGCAAAGCAGAGAGGCAGGTCCTTTGGCAAGAGGGCACCGCGGTTCAGACAGCTGCCAACTGCAGGTAGGGTGTTCTCCAGGTAGCACTGCATGGAGGGTGCCCTCACCCACCTCGCAGCTCCCCTAGTGCAGTGCCCTTAAACCGCCTGGCTGTGCAGGTTGGCCACCAAGAGAAGAAAGCTCTGTCCCTCTGCTGTTGGTGGAGTCGACTGGGCAGCGCATGACAGCTGCCTAGCAGGCATGCGTTGCTGGGCTGGGGACCCCAGGGTCACTACTATAGCAGCCCAGCAGCTTCCCACCTGATGATTGTGGGGACCTTGGCCTCTGCCCCCTTCTGGTATGAGAACCCAGACAGCGGAGGAGAGGAAGAGCCACAGCACAGTGGCTGGAGCTCCCGGTCTGCTCCCTGCCCTCCACGGATGGTGCTAAAGAATCCGAGGGCATCTGAAAAAGATAGGCAGGGCCCAGGTGATTAAGAACCTGGCAGAGGAGAAGGGTAACTTCCTTGAGCAATGGCAACTGGACAAAACAACACCAGCAAGATTATTCACCTGAGAGTTATGTTATATATTTTTTACTTTTTTTTTAAAAGGGAAAAAAAGTGAGTGAGTAGCGCTGAGACAAGTCACATGACTATGACTCCAGCTTGGAAACTGTGAAACAACAAAACTGCTTGCAGGCAGGTTGCCTGCTGTAAAAAGTTACAGGCTACCCTGAGTCAGAGAGCCAAAAGAATAGGCCTCCATTTTGGTACAGATATTAATTTATAGTAAAAAAAAGGTAAGCTAGTTACTCTCTGCTTCGGGTAGCCACTTGTAGGGACCTTTGTAAAGGTGATCAAAGCAGTAGAAGAAAGAATCTTTAGGCCAGGATCCCTCGGGCACTCAGACCAAGTGCCCTGTATAGATATACCTGGGTAAATCTAGCAGAACACCCTTCCACTGATAAAAGCCTTTCTTCCCCAAGACCCTTGTAGGTTCTGGCCATCAGGAGTGCTCTTCAGAACCGAAGAGTAAGAAGGATACCGGAAAAAAGAATGTTCCCCCAGACATGGGGGCACCATCAATTGACCAGGCCATGGTCAACAGCAAGTTGCTTCTGACCAGACCTGACTGGGGCCTTCATGTAGCAGAAGGTAAAGGCCACCTAAAAGCCCACACCAGATTCCATTGGCAGGCCTCAACGGGGCTACATGAGGTTTCACTAATTTTGACTAAGGCATGTAAGGTTAAGCAGGGATCAGACGAGTTGCCCACAGCCTTTCTAGAATAGTTCACAGAGACATTCTGTCAGTACAGAAAAGGCTATTAGCTACTAGGAAAAAGCTTCAGAGGCTAGAGGGACTACAGGATAAGTTGTTAAAAGATTTAGTGTAGGTTGCTGAGGAAGTCTACCATAACAGGTAGACATAGAAAGAGAAAGAGTAGAGAAAAAGAAAAAAAAAAGATAAAAGAGAGATAAGAAAAATAAAAGGTGACAGGAAAGGAATTACCAGAGAAACTTGGCTATAGCAGTTCAGGAAAAGCAGAAAAGGAGACTTCAATCAAAGGGAGATAGAAAACTCCTTGAAAAGGAACAGTGTGCACGTTGCAAGTAGAAGAGCCAGCTGCTGAGCCCAAGAGTGCCCTAACAAGTGGAAGCCAAGGTCAGGAAATCCTAGGCCTTGGGAAAAACACCCCCAAATGTGAAGGTTTTAGCTCTGAGTGAAGACAACGATTGGGGTAGACGGGGCTTGTACCCACCCAACTCTTGGTGGACACAGGGACTCAACACTCGGTCCTCCTCCAAGCCAATGGCCCCGTTTCCAAGAAAAGATCTTGATTCCAAGGAGCCACAGATACCAAAATGTATTCATGGACTACCCGAAAAATGGTGGATCAAGAGATGGGCTGGGTATCCCTTTCATTTATGGTCATCCCAGACTGTCCCTACCTCTGTTGGGTCGAGACTTACTCCCCAGGATGGGGGCCCAGTTACACTTCCTGCCCAACAGGTTACAACTAACTGGTCCAAAAGGAGAACCCACTGGTAGAGAAAAAGACTTCTCCTACTGACTCCTGCCGGGAGCGGAGGCAACCTGCTTTATAAATGGGAGCTATACGTGCTGGTCAGAGACAAGCTGGTGCTGCTGCGATGGATGGCACAAATGTCATCTGAAGTGAACTTCTACTCCCCACGCCTCTGGCTTGTCTGCACAGAAAGCAGCCTTGAAACTTGGAGCTGGCAAGAAAATTACAGCAGGTATGCCTTTGTCCCAGCCCATGTCCACAGGGCTATATACCAAGAGAGAGGACTGCTCGCATCAGAAGAAATCTTAGATCTCTGGGAAGCCCTGATGAAGCCAGCAACTGTGAGTACTATTTGTTGTCCAGGACACCAGAAGGGAAGAGACTCAATGGCCCGAGACAATAGCCAGACAGATCAAGTGCTCGAGAAATGGCTATGCAAGGAGCCTATCCTGGTTATTGGCCTAAAAGAGACACCCACTGGGGATTGGGACTAGATTAAGGGATGGCCTCACTTAAAACACACAGAAGAAGAAAGGACTCAGATTGCTAGCCACCCTACCAACTATTACTAGAAAAAAAGGGAAATGGTACACACAAGAAGGGAGACTTATACTTCCTAGAAAGCTAGCAAAAGACTTACTAGGCTAAATGCACAGATGGACTCTTGAGAGATAAGTGCATCCAAGCAGTAAAGGATCTAAGGTATATTGAAAGACCCCCCGAGAGGGGAAACCCTCGCTCAAGTCATAGGAATTCACACCACCAAGAAACTCGAGAGACGAACTTGCTGCAAACCGCATAAGGCTTTATTTTCGGGAAATCAGCGGCTGAGGCCAAGACTCACAAGGAGGCCCGTTGAGAAGGGATTATAAAGGGAAAAACCACAAAACGGGGGGGGGGGGGGGGGGGAGGAATCATAAAACAAGTCATGAAACATCAATAGACATTATCATAAAAGTACAGTGAAAGGATCATGTGGGAAACACCCTGTGTACTTATTTTTCAAGAATTAATCTTATCTAATCATCTATCATGTGGCTAGCCTGTCCTTGGAACCCAGAGCCTAAGAACCAGATTACCTGCATTCTAGGTTCTGCCCTTTTGTGGAGTTCCTGGAATGCACATGGCCTGACTTCAGCTTCTACATCCTAGGGGGTCTCAAAAAAAGTTTACTCTCTTCAATATAATGGACCTCAAGTTTTGGGCCAGAGAGATAATAAAACAGTGTAAGGTATGCCAGCAATCAAAGGCTAATGAGGCTTAGAGTAAACAGGAAAAATACCTAGGGGAGGACAGCCTAAAGTATATGAAGAGACCAATTTTGCAGAAGTAGACCAGAAAAATATAGATACCTTCTAATATTTGTAGATACTGTCTCTAAATGGGTTGGAGCTTTCCCCACCAAGCAGGAAACAGCTACTGTGGTAAGCAAGAAGAGAAGAATCTCTGAGGTTCGAGTGTCCGAGGTATGAATCATAATGTCTTGCTTTTGTTTCTAAGGTAAGTCAGAGATTGTCAGAGATATTGGGAACTAACTGGAAACTCCATTGTTCATACTGTCCCCAGAGCTCAGGGCAGGTAGAGAGAATAAACAGAACCCTAAAAGGAGACCTTAACTAAATTGCCCTCGGAAACTGGCACTGACTGGGTGGTGTCCCTTGTCCTGTCCCTGTTCTGAACCTGGAACGCCCCTCTAGTGTGGGACCCCAATTCCCTTGATCCAGCTCTTGAATCACCTCCCCCCAAAATGACTTTTCAGGCAAATAAGAGGCTGTTCCTGATGCTGTTGACCATCCTAACCTCCGCTGAAGTAGATGGAGTAATTGTCTGACTTCAATAGCTCAGACCAGCACCTGCACCTGATGCCAACTAGAGAACAGCCAGACACCTGAGCAATCCCCTCAAGCTTAAGATCACCTGCTGTTCTGCAAGGCCAAAAAGCAACAGGCCTTGACTCCTGGGATATCGCCACCCTAGAGACACAGGGGTGTAGATTACCCAAATGTCAGGGATAAGAGACTTTTGAATCTAAACCATGTCCCAGACGTAGTCTTAGAGGGTGGGCTTAGGGTGCATACACCCAAAGTTGAAAAATGTCCTGCAAGAAACCCATACATGTGCACTCCTGAAATGAGAAAAGCCGGCAGCAGGCCCATCAGTGTATATGTGTAAAGAGACAGCTACTTTTTCTGTGTTACCTAAGGGTATAAAATATTGATAAGTACATCCTGGAGACCATCCAGGAGGCAGAAAGAAGATAGTTAAAAATTCAATGGCAAAAGATACAGTTTGATGCTTAGACAACAATATCACACTGTACACCAAAATGACAGCTTGTGATTCCAATCCTGGAAAAAGTGGGGAATGTAGGATTTCAGGTCTCAGTTCCAACTTAAAATTTAAAGAATCCCAGTGTCCCAGGACACATCCTGGGAGGGGCACATTCCTTAATCAGAGGACACTTGCTAGATTAAGATTCAGAGGAAGAAGGGAGAGGCTGATTATCATTCCTCAGACCACAGGGAGAGAGGCCAAGAGAGAGGCCAAGAGCACACAGACACATTCCAGGAGAACCAAGATGAGAGGAATCAGTAATCCGGAAGCTGGGCCCTTAACCGTGGTACACCTGGGCAAATGGAAGACACTTATTGTCATAATCTGAGTCACCTATAAACCGGATCTGGGAAGGTCAGCCTTTGTGTTTGCCCTCGTGAACTTTGTATAAAAACTGTTCCCAAATTTGGTTCAGGGGTTCCTCTTGTCTGCATACAAGGGAACCCCAGTGTGTTGGTTATTATCATTTTTATCATTAAACCTCATGTTTTTGCAGCAAATCCCATCCATGTGTGTCTCTGTGGGAGCACATTCCCTGGTTTAGATCTTAGAGTCCAACAGCGATATTCATTTTTGAAATTGATACTATGACACTTGTTCTAAACACCTGAAATGACTTTAAGAGCTTTTGTACTGTACCAATTCCCCAGTGCTCTTTTTATCATGTTATTAATTTTGTTTTTCTATTCCTGTGTGTATGTGAGTGTGTGTGTATGTGAGTGTGTGTGTTTGTGTGTGTGTTTGTGTGTGTGTATGTGTTGACATGTAGCTGTCCTAAAACAGAGTGATCTCCCTGCCTCTCAGTTCTGAGTGATGAGACTGAAGAAATGCATTGGTTGCTATCCTCTGCTTGGCAATAAGTTCTTTCCTTCTCTCTCTCTTCTCTCTCTCTCTCTCTCTCTCTCTCTCTCTCTCTCCTACTCTCTCTTACTTACATAAAAAGTTTCACTGTCATTTTATTTGTATGATTGTCTTGACTGTATGTGTGTTTTTGTTCCTATCTATGCTTGTTGGCCAGGAAGACCGAGAGGAATAGGAGATGGTTGTGGAACCCCAGGAACTTGGTTTACAAATAGTAGTGAGCTGCTTTAAGTACTGGGACTGAAACCTGTGTGCTCTGAAAGAAACTGTGGTGCTCTTAGGTTTAGAGGTATTTTCCATCTGAAGTTTTCTATTCCTGATATATTCCTGTTGAAAGCATTCTAGGTCACCTGAGGGTCTAATGTCTGTTATAGTGATTCCTGCAGGTATCACATAGGAAAGCAAACCATGCTAAGAGATGAGAATTGAAACCCAGTGAACAATGACTTTGATAACCTAGGCCATACTGGGAATCTAACATATCTGGAATCTTTGCTACCATATTTGAAACACAAAGGATTTGGGAAAAGATTTACAGGCACTAATCATTCCAATCAGTCTACTTCTAGGGATACAATAAAGCTTAAGATGTGACTACAGAGAAACTCTTTCTCAAAATACAGGTGACGAAGGTGGTTTCTATAGCTGAAAGACAAGAATTTAATGTGGCCTCTGACTAATAACATTGAGGTCAGTTAACCACAAAGTACATGTGGCATCTCCCCTAAGGATGGGTAAGAGTCTAGTGAAAAGAAGTGTCTGGGATAAACTTTCTTGAGAATTTGGATTAGTTAGTGTCTCGAGCAGTCTATGGGACTCTTATCTGTCATGAGCAGGCTATTGATAAGGGGTTAGAATCCCCTGCAGGGAGAGGAGCAACAGGTCCTGTTCCACTCAGGGATCATATACTGGATTTGACCGTGAGATCATCAGCAACTTGAGAGGGAAGAGAGAGATTCCAAAGACAGAGGTTTTGGGATTCAGTTACTTCTTTAATGATAATGCACAGCAAGCAATATATTATCACCAATGCTAAGGTTATGGCTACATCAAGGTATTGGCATATTTCCTATGCATTGCCTCTAACAATATACACAATGAACACAAATAATAAATTGCTAATTACCAAAGAAATAAGCATAGCAATAAGCACATCATTCATTCATGGTATAATAAACCTGAGTCCTTTTGATGGTTTTGGGCTACAAGTCCAGAGTCCTAAAGGTAGGGTCAGGCTCCCAGATAATTGAATTGCTAATTTGACCTCTTAGGGTGCCTGACCCTGAAGAAGCTGGAGGCATTGGTCTCTTGGTTAACTCTTTGATGACTGGGTGCTGAGGAGGCTTTGTCCGGAGAATCACATTGGCCAGTCATGGCTACAAATGTGATGAAGTGCTCTGGACAGACTCCTCTTTTTATGTTCAATTTAGCATTACTGCTGATGTACACAGCAGATAACCACTCATGTCTGGTTATCGCCAGGCTCTGATCTCATCACAACTGGTTATCACGACACAACTTATTTCCAGACTTGCCTTTACAAGTATCAGACATGTCTTCACAAGTTTTCTATTACAAAATGGAGTTGGTCCTGTTTAAGGGCCTTCTCCTTACAGTTAGGTTTACCTTTGTAGCAAAATGTAGGTGAGGTCTGCCTCCACAGATGGCAAAAAGGTCACCAGGTCATTAATAAAATCCACTCCCAGCCTTTCTCATTGAAAGTAGGTGTTTTATCTCCATCATTGGGAAGAGGACCCTGTGTGTTTTACATTCCTGGTTTTCCTCTGTTTGCAAGAACTTCTGTGCCTGCAACAAACTGCTGCTCATTAAAGAGTAGAACTCTCCTGCAAGTGGGACAATTAGCCTCAGGAAAACCTAAACTCCCTCTGTGACTATTCAGTGCAATCAACGCAATGTGTCCAGTCCTGAAACCATAGGCACACAAACAACAGAAATGAACTCAACATACTTTATTCATATATTTGAACATACTTATTCACTCAAGTGTGAGTAGGAAGAAATTGACTTGAAAGAATTAGGCATGTGGTGGAGCTAGGACCAAAGGGGACAACTGATATAACACAGTTTAATTTAAAAGTATAAAAATATATTTTAAATTTAAAAACTGGCATGGGTAATAGCTTAGGATTAAGAGCAATGAATTTTGCAAAGGATTCAGGTTCCATCCCTAGAAACTATTTTTGCTCTAATTCCAGTCTCAGACATCTCCTGTGGTTGTCTGACCTCTGTGGGTGCAAACACATGCAAATATATGAAAATACAAACACACACTGGTTTTCTGTATATACATACATATATGTATGTGATCATGAATTAATTTTAACATAAATGTAAACAGGGTACATTAATTTGGCAGTGGTATTATTATATCTAATGTTTGCCCCCAATACCTGCACAGCAAAACTAAGATTTATTTAAAACTACACCTCAATTGCTGAGCAATTACATGACCTATCCTTACTTTCTATGCTAATCCAGCTAACTACACATTTTATCCCACGGTACTTACAGATTATTATTATTGAGCTGTCTCTTCAGACTCCCTTTTCATAGATCAAATTCCCCTGTCCATAGAGCATGTCTGCTCTCCTTCTCTCCTGCCTCTTGCTAGTGGAAGTCCCACCTTGTTCTCTGATTCTGCCCAGTCATTTATTCAGGATTGATTGATCAGCATTTATTCACAAGGTAGAGAATAAAAGGTAAGACTTGTTTACACAAACTTGAAACAGGAGATTCTTGGTATATGTATTATAATGCCATGTCCTAATTAAAACAAGATATGAGAGAAATCAGCATTTGAGTTACACAAGTGTAAATTTCTTTCAGCATAGAATATATTATGGCTACATATGTCTATCTGTCTCTGTTTCTCTCTGTCTTTTTCTCTCTCTCTCTCTCTATATATATATATATGTATATGTTTATGGATGCATACATATATGTATATGGAAATATAGGTGATGTCTGAATACAGACACATACATACACGTGTGTGTGTGTGTTAGTTTATATGTGTAAATGATATCATAGCTCTGAGATAAATAGCAGTTTCTCTAAGAACAATGCCCACCATGCTGAATAGGTGACTTTTCATTGAGATTTTCTGAATTTGTGTTCTGTGTCCTTTGTATCTGTGAAAATTGTGGCATTGATCCATTTACTTGTTACATCACAGATCATGATTAAAAGGTTGGACTGCCTCTGAGCAATCTACTGTCATAGTGTCACATACTTGATTTTCAGCTAAGACCTTGTAGTACAAGATGAACTTTGCAGATGCATTTCTGTCTTCTGTTTTTATAATTTACATGTTTTTGGAAGACTTTGAGGAATGAATGCCTTTAAAATCTCTGCTTTTACATTTGACTATGTTCAAAAGAGGATTTAACTTATGTGGAGAGCTTTTGGGGTTACTTGGCAGGAATCTGAATTTGGCCAAGGAAAAAGAAATGGGCTTTTGACAGGAATCAGACGTTGGACCATGATAAGGAAATAATTTGAGTCATATTAGCATTCTATCTAAACTCCACCCCTACAGTTACCTGGGAACAGCCAGGTAGGTCTGACCCACTGTAAAAGGGGTTGCTTCTCCCCCTCCTCTCACTCTCGCTGCTCTCCAGGTTAAAAATACATGTTTTCATTTTACAGGTAATATGCATCTTGTGACGTATTCTGTTTGTTTGTTTGTTTGTTTGTTTGTTTGTTTGTTTCAAGACAGGGTTTCTCTGTGGAGTCCTGGCTGTCCTGGAACTCACTCTGTAGATCAGTCTGGCCTCAAACTCAGAAATCTACCTGCCTCTGCCTCCCAAGTTCTAGGATTAAAGGGGTGCACCACCATTGCCCAGCCTCTTGCTGCTCTCTTGCCTCTTGCTTTTCCCTGTCTCCTTGCCCCTTCTCCCTTCTGTTCCCCCTCTCTCCAAATACTCACGGCCGGCTTCCACTCTTCTACCAATCTAATATCTCTCCCTCTCTCTCTCTCCCTCCCTCTCTCTCTCTCTCTCTCTCTCTGTGTGTGTCTCTCTCTCTCTCTCTCTCTCTCTCTCTCTCTCTGCCTCTACTACCCTCTTAACTCTCTTCCTCATGCACAGAATAAATTATATTCTATACTATACCAGTGTGTAACCTGTCCCTTAGGAGAAAGAGATGCTTCAGCATGGGGCATACAATGTTTCTCTTTATCATTTTATAAACACATCCAGGCAGGAATCTATATCTTAGGCTAGAAAGAAGAAATAGGCCTCAGGCATTGAATTTGACTTTGGGCTAGGACAGGGAAGTATGCTCAAATATTTTAGTCATCCTGATAAGCCCTTAGAAATGGTGATCACTAGAGTTTCCTTATTTCCTTGCTTGTTCCTTGACTATTTGCATTTATTGTATTGCTAGTTCCTCAACCTAGAACTGACCTAAATACTTGTATGGAATTAAAATGGTATAAAAACAAATTGGGAAAAAAATAAAGCCACCTTCAGTCTCAGAATTGGCTGTGGTCATGCTGCAATATTGTCTAATCATCTTATTTCTTTTTAATCATCACTCCTGCACTGGAGAACATGTTGACTGAATGTGCTGGCTTGGTCAAACTTAACATTCACAGGAGTAGGCAAAACTAGGTATAAACATATCCAGATTCCTTAAGTAAAATCTCAGTACTCCCTTTGTTGAAGAAAGGCATTGCTTTGGAAATGGCTCCTATGCTCTCCTTACCTGCCACAGGGGAAAAAAAAAAACCATTCTCAGTTGTTCTACCTTGTCTGTTGGCTAGCTACTCTTGGCACTCAAATTGAACACATATGCAATTAACTAATAACCAATGAGTTTGGGTACTGTGAGGGATTTTCTTCATTATAGCTTTAGATCTGGGAAGACTTTTTAATCTGGGAGTTTTGGGATGATAAGATCAACCTTTAATTTTAATCTAGGCCATGGCTTGTGGTGACAGCCTACATGCATAAAGAACATTGAAGATGGTTGCTCTTACTCTTTGACTTATTGTCCTAAATCTGCCTTGTGAATTTTTTGTTGTCATTTGTCAGTTTATTTGTTTGCTTGTTTTTTTGTATTTTTTGGCGTTGGAGCCAATTTTTCAAAATTCATGTATGTACTGAAGACCAGCCCAGAACCTGCCACATGGACTGAATGACTATTGAATTCTACATCTTCCCATTGGTAGACTGCCATTGTTGGACTAGTTGAACAGCATCTTGTGAGCCATTTAATAGAATGACATGAGCCAAGAGGTAGGTGCTCTGAAGCAAGATCATATGAAATTACAAATGATCTGAAAGTGTATCAGGAACAACTACATGAATCTTTAATTAACTGTTGCTAGGAAGTAGTTACAGAGTAACTCTGACCAAGGACAAGCTGTGAGGTTCTTTCTGGTATGTGGGTAAAGCTTGTGTTCTACTGCATGTCAACTTCTCAGGATTTTCTTCTTTTCTTTAAGATGGAGGCCAGTCCCAAGATCATGTAGGTTTGGTCACTCAATCCTCCAGAGTTCATGTGTTTCAAGAATCATGGATCCCAAAATGACAGTACCATTTTGTAGATGTGTGCATCTTATAAGAAATGGAGCCTCCTTTGAGAAATACATTGCTGTCAAGTACTCAAATTTAATAGCCATTTTATGTTACTATTTGATGACTAATTCTTGACCTCTTACCCAATTATCAAGCTACATTACCAACATTGTCTCCAAAGTTGCCTACCATAATGAAATATTTCTCCTAAATATGTGTACTACTAGAATATACTTTCATCCTTTATGTCACATGTTGCAACTGACTGTTAAAGACAGTAATCCCCAAACAATCTTTTCATATTCCCTTTTAGGACAGAGCTTTTACACCATGGACTTGGTGGGGACAGAATGACATGCTTCCTGCCACTGGGACATGAATAGTGGATGTGGCCTTCAAGAGTGTCAGTGGAAGCTATGAACATAAAGCTTGTTTGCAAACTAATGTATGTAATATTTTGCATTCCTCCTTTAAGGAATGTTCTCACTATCAACATTAATGATTCCATGTGGATCGAAGACAATACAAGTCCTAGAGGCAAAGATGTGGCTAATATCTCAGCAAAATGGTAAATGCTGCAACCTTCAGGACAGCCCTTAAAGCTGTGAAAAAATCCTGTAAAAACATGGGTTCAAAAATTTTTTTCTCAATTAATAATGATGTAATATAAATTATGAGGAACTTCAGGAGTATAAAGGAACAAAAGTAGGTGTGCTGTAAGTCAACTTCTCAGAAAGATACCAAGGAAGGAGATAAAGAGATGTGTGGAGCTCTTCTGGGCCCAGGCGCTGTGGGAGACTCCATGCAGACATGGCCAAGTCCAAGAATCAGACCACACACAACCAATCCTACAAATGAAACCAATCCTACAGAAATCACATCAAGAAACCCTGTTCATGAAGATATGAATCTCTTAAGGGGGTTGACCTCAAGTTCCTGAGGAACATGTGCTTTGCCAAGAAGCACAAGAAAGGCCTAAAGAAGATGCAGGCCAACAATGCAAAGGCAGTAAGTGTACATGCAGAAGCCATCAAGGCCCTTGTGAAGCCTCAGGCCATCAAGCCCAAGACATCAAAAGGTCGCAGCCACAAACTCAGCCATCTGGCTCTCATTGCTCACCCCAAGCTTGGGAAGTGGATTTGAAGCTACATGAGCAAGGGGCATAGGCTCTGCCAACCAAAGCCCAAACTTCAAACCAAGGCAGAGGCCAAAGCTCCAGCTAAGGCCCAGGTTTCTGCTCCAGCCCAGGCTCCCAGGCCCCTGTGAAGGCCCCATAGAAAAGGCTCCTGCCAATGTGAAGACAGATGGACTGCTGTGATGACGGAGACCAGCTCACAAGGACACCTTAGCAAACAAACAGACTACAAGCTCTGGTGGCAAGTAGCAAAGCCTTTACTTTCAGTGTTACAGTATATACCAGCGCTTTTCTTAAGATACAATAACATCTTTTACTGATACAATAACATCTTGTATGGTTTAATAATAACTAACAATGTTACCTAAACTATCTTCCTGAGAACAGTCCAAAAGAAAACATTTTCACAACCTTGACAGCACTCCATGATTTAAAGAACACATTATCTCAGCCTCAAGGCCTCTCAGCCTCAAAGCTCTTCAAAGATGTATTTACTTACTCTCTGGAATACAGAAATAAGTGTAAGGCATACCAAGAGTCATGTCAGGACACCTCTCCCTTCCAGGAGGGGCAGCCCCTTACTCTCTCCTAGAATCTCCAGCTAACCCTTTCAGGCCAGCAGAGCTCATTCCACCCTTGTTTATTTAATTAAATGAACATAGGAGGAGGCTTGTCCTTGGTTGATTCCAACTTGAGCTTTTTCATCTCAATAAGAGTAGCATTTAACTGTTTTACAAAAAAACTTAACCAAATATGGGAAACATAATAATCCTAACAAAACTATGAAAGCCAATGCAATTAAACCATAGACACTGTTTTTAAAAGAATCAAAAGATGGGAAAAAAGATATCAACATATCAATAAAGGCTTTAGTTTGCTGTGCAATAGACAAATCTACCTTATGAGAATTCAGTATATCTTGTATTTGCTGCTTAAGTTGTCTTAAATCTAAGCATGTATTAGCATTATCCCAAATTCACTGTAAATGCCTTTTTACTTTATCCCATGAAAACATAGAAGCATCATAAACTACTGGGGTTACACAAATTGTTTGAAACTCAGTGTGGCAAATAAGAGACTCTCTAGTGGCTAAAAGCTGCACCTGTCTTCCTAACAAATCAACAGTATCTTTCAATGAATTAAGACAAATTTCTATTTTCTCATCCCAATTTTCTTGATTTTGTAAAGCCTTAGATACATTGATAGTTAACTCATTTACAAAAGCAGCTGTCTGAATGCTAGTTGCCAAGGATACAGAAGCAACAGTAGTAACTGTTATAGCTACAATTAAAGCTGCAATTTTTGCTATGTTTAATCTTATCATTCTCTTTGAACGATGCATGAGTTGAGTAGTAGCCTCTTTCAAGATCTCAACCCCCTTATCCTCTTACCATCTATATGATAAATTTACAGGTGAATAAACATAATCAAGTTGATTTACCAACAGAAAGTTATTTAAAGTGTGATTCAAACAATTAGTTATTTGACAGTTAATACAATTAACAGTATCATTTGCAGTATCCAATGGTCCACTTGAAAAGCCAAAAGGATCAGGAACACAAGCTCACGTGTAGAGTTCAATAGCGTTTCCACTCTCTACCATTCCCATGATGGGTCCTTCAGACTGAGTCCATGTAATGTTGACTCGTCTAGCTTTTATTTTTCCCATGGCAGCCACAGCTTTCCACACAGTTGAGTAAAATGTCTGATTATTTTTTTTGTCCACATCCCATAGACGAGGTTTATAGGATGAATGTCTGTATCTAGCATGTTCCAGTCACATAAGAATGTATTAGAACACACAGTCTCGTTAGCATGACAAATTCTCCAATATGGTGCAAAGTCAGATTTCTGCGGTTTCACAATTTTACAAGGTGTAATGTTAGGTGGTGGACTCCCAGGTCCTCTGGTAATGTTTTGTACATCTGGATAATGAAAGTCAAGAGTCCAATGGATACCTGCTGGAACATTAGTATCCCAATCATCTTACATAGTCACCTTTTTACATAAGGGTATAGTATGGTTAATCTGAAAACAAATAGGAAGTCCGTACAACTTTCCTGAATAGTTGAAATAAGCATGGTAAGCTAATATGTGACTGTCAGAAAAGTGTCCCATGAATTTAGTCTGATTGTTATAAACAGGAATATCAACAGATTCCTCCCATGTCACGGGATGTATGACAAGAGGATTAGGAGCATAAGCCCCAATATACTTCAGCTCGACATCCTCAATGTAGCAACCAAAGTATGCCGATCAGAACTGCAAGGACCTGCAACCACTTGTTGACAGCCATCCTTATTCTCGACTCAGGGACAACCACGCCATCCCTCTCCTCAGTCATCCCATTCCTGCCCTTAGCATGTTGGACACACCATTCAGGAATCTACCTAGGAGACGTTTCGTCTGTGGGAAAAACACAAACATAACCACGACCCCAAACCAATACTGGATCAGGGCCCGCATCTACAGGATCTTTCCAATACACTAAGGGTTTGTTAGCACTTCCTAGACTCCACTGATGGTCTGCAGCAGACAGACCAGCATCATCCAATGTGAGAAAATTCAAAACAATAGAGAATGTGATAATATAGAGGAAGGGGTATCTTTTATTCCCCATATCCCCCTTTTTATTTTATTAATTTGATTCTTTAATAAATGATTATATTTTCCAACAATTCCTTGTCCCTGTGGATTATATGGAATTCCAGTTTTATGTTGAATTGAAAATTGGTGACAAAAATTTTTAAATCTTTTACTAGTATAAGCAGGACCATTATCAGTCTTAATTGTTTTAGGAATTCTTAATATAGAAAAGCATTTCAATAGATGAGAACATACATGAGATAATTTCTCTCCACTTAAGGCAGATGTAATAACATAGTGGGAAAAAGTATCGACTACTACATGAACATAAGATAACTTCCCAAATTGAGGAATATGTGTAATATTCATTTGTCATAAATCATTAGATAACAATCCTCTTGGATTTATGTCATAATGAGAAACAGGAAGCAAGGAAGAACAGGCTGAACAGTTTTTAACTATTGCTCTAGCCTGTTCTCTAGTTATATGGAACATCTTTCTAAGAGTCTTTGCAGATACATGGTGCAAAGCATGAAACTACTGTGCCCTATGAACATTATATACTTGAATTTTTGTTAAATCATCAGCTGATTTTCGAAAGACATTGGTCCTGGCAGATTAGAGTGACTTTTAATGTGACTCACAAAAACAGGATTTTTTCTTTGCAGTAAAAGGGATTGAATTAAACTCAAATATTGTCAGTTTTGTTTATCTTAATCTGATATGGAACACCAAGCATAAAAAGATAAATAGGCAATAACTAATTGTACTTTTGATTGTTCTTGTTAAAGCAATTGTAACTAGAAATCTTAAAAAGGTGTTAAATCACATATATATAAATATATATATATTTTTTTTTAATTTTTTAAAATAAAAAATGAGTAACATCTACTTACCATAATTGATTAGGTATAAGTCTTCAAGTATTAACACTGTTATGAAAAAAAATTGAGGACACTAAAAACAAATTTTGTAATTTGATTTATACTCTCTCTAAAAATATCAAATTGCTGTCTCAAGCTATTATTATTAAGCATAGATTTATAAACTGTACTATCTTGTGGTGATGTTATATAGACAAATAGATGACTTTTTAAATCTTAATGATGATCTTATAAAAAAGTTTTAAAATTATATCCATCATTATTAAGCTCTTTTATAATGAGACTGTTACTAGGTTCCCTTCTGATAGTCAAAACTGTAATAAGAATTCTGTCAGTCTCTCAAATAACATCAGTTAATTGTTTTTAGATAATAACCAGACTTTCTTTCACTTTAAAGTATAGTTTAGGAGGTTATAAAACAATTTGTCAAAGGTCATTAAAAGGGAACCAATGATTTACGATAGGTGTTAGCATGGAAAATAAAATATTGTCTGGGCTCATCTACACAAATCTTTATTGATAACTCAGTTATAGTTTTAAACCTTCAATGAACCTGTGGAGCCAGACAAGAAATGAATGTTTAGCTAGATAATTACCTTTAATAAATTTGTATGTAAACACTACCTATTATAAACTTTTATTTTAATTTATGATCTAGTCTTTGGTGTGAACTTGTAATAAACTCTATAACGTGTGATCATTCACTCTAAAAAATATACAAATACCGAGGACAAAAAGGATAAGAGGGAAAATGTAATGGGGAGATAAAACAGAACTCTTTGTCTTTTCTCACTTAGAATAGCATATAAAATAGAACTTTTTTCCTTTTTTCAAATAAAATAGAAGGGTTTTTTGTACTTTTTCTTTAGATAGCTTTCATAGGAAACTTTTTTTTTACACTTAATAATAAACTCTTTAATAACTTATTTAAGTGGCCTCAGACTTGTAGGCATAAGTCAGAGCCCAGCAGTTTTTTGCCAAGACAAAACAAAAGCTGTTTACCTAATCTTTGACTGTTTTTTAGAATGAGGTGCTAGATGCCAGAAACTGTAGCTTCTGGTCTCAGGGATCACAAAAGGCAGATCAGCTATAGTGGCACAACAATCTAGATAAACAAACTTTATTATATAGTGACCCCAATGTAAAGAGCAAAATTACATGGCCAATTGTTTTTGTAAGGTCTGTAATTTATCTAATATATAAATTTGTTATGGCATTTTCCTGGGGTCCAAGCAATCTAGTATGAGCTCTTAAATGTCTTAAAGAATTAAGGAAAAATATATGTTTTTAAAATTGAGCTGTATTTGTAAAATTTGAAAATTAGCAATATCTAAAAAAGAAACAATGTCAAGCAATTATAAACCATGATCTATATCTTGGCTATGAGTATCCCAATTAAAAGCCTAATTTTTTTGCATTTTACATAATGGCTACAGTATGTAGTTCAATTATTCGTACAGAAGTGGGGGAACTCAAGAGAGTAAACATGTAATCTAATTATATGTACTGTCTTTCCATTAAATGAGCTGTCTATTAATACAGTAAACACACCTTTTATGGGCTATATATATAAGTTCATAAAGAATATAAAGGCAATTATATTATTACTTGGAATAAGAAATATTTCATTAAGTTCTTTCTTAAAATACCTTTGTGATCTTAACCTATAATTTCATATTACCATACCAACAGCTTCAAAACAGTATGTTAAAACTTCTTTTAGAAATAAAGAAATATAAATCTATATTAATAATCTCTTTTATCAAAGGACTGTTATAAAACAGCCAACAACTAATTAATCTATATAATATATCTATTAATAACAGCTTTTTCTATTTTCTGTAAAATTATTCTTCTTTTATCAGCCAATTGTAGAAAGAAATTAGGGTTTGTATCTCTCTTGAGAACATTAAACAGAGGCTTAAATTCTTTTTTTTTACCCCCCCCCCCAGGCTTAAATTTTTTTGTGGAGAGTTTAAAATAAGGTCTTAGCCAATTAAGATCTTCCAGAAACTTTTAGAAATAATTTGAAATAAGTAAACTATCTTTTTTATTTGAATTTACTGTCACAATTTATTTAGGAATATAGCTGATGTCTCAGATGTAGAAAAGATATTGTCTTTGGATGTTTTTTGGAACAACAAGCACTCTCTAAAATTTTAAAGCTTGTTGTATGAGAGCAAAGGCTTGTATTAAAACTCCTTTAGAGGGATCAACTAATAAGCCAATTGTGTAACAAAAGAAGGTGTTCATGTTTAATCCCAGATAAAACTCTTATTGAAATCTCTTTTATACATCTGGTTTCTGAATGGCTCCAAATTTGAATTAACAGCTTTAATCCAGTTTTTTATTACCAAAATTATAAATTTGCAATCATATCCAATGATATAAAACTAGACATATAGAGCATATTTATATTTTTAATATCACTCAAGAATAAAAATAAATGTACATCTAAACAAATTTTTCTTATCTTTTTAGCTGTAATTATAAGAGAAAAGCCACTTTCACTTATCTAACTGGGAAGGACCACTATCAATTCTGTTACTACAGAAACTGTTGGCCTCCTTCCAAGAGCCGCTTATGAAAACAGTTAACTCTTCTCAAGGTTCTTTCTGCAGGTGCCCCTCTCTCATCTACCAAGCAGGGTAAATTATCAACTTTTGATGTATAAATTGAGACTGCTTCCCAAGCAAGTTTCAAACTAAATCGAGCAAGCAGTTTTAACCAGATTTTCTTTCAGACATGAAACATAGACAATAATCATTCATACAAGACAAAGACAAACAAATGACACACATGGACAAATTGTTATACCAATGACAGACAATAAATAGGGAAAGCAGAACTAAGAATCTCTCCTCGAGAGAGCCAGAGAGACTAGGGTGTCCCCAATCATCTCTTGCTCCTCAGGAGGGCTCTGTAATAAGCTTTTTGTTTTTCTTTTGTTAACATGCCAGAGAGCGGGCAACTTCTTTCCCTTTTACTCCTCTTCTCTCTCTCATTTTCAAGGTTCAACTTCTTATCTCTTTCTTAGGAGGTATAACATTTTTTATCAATAGTCTTCTCTTGGGAAAACAACACTAATGAAAGCAAAGAATTTTTAAAGATCTGTTTGTCTTAACCCTAGTTCCCTGTGTTCTAAAGATAGGCTTTTGGAGCTGTGTCATAAAGAGTGACTGCTTAAAAATGCTTGTCCCATGCTTTGTCTTTAACTCTAATTTCTTGCATCTTGAGTTGACTCACTCCTTAAGTCTGTCACAAATAGTGACTGCTAAAAAAAGTACCTGTTTCCAATGCCTCCTATCTCAAGGACTCATTGCTCTGATCTTCCACAGTATAGGATCATGATGGTGGCAATGATGGATATAGCTTTTTTATGGATGAGCAAGTCTCCCTATTCCATTTCTCATCTCTTGTATCTCCTCTCAAACACTCTTTAATGAGAGACCAGAGAGTAAAAGCATCAACAGGAACTTTCTCAGGACCATAAGCAGTATAATAGCTTCTAATTCTCTCTCCAACTTTATTCCAAGTATCTCTGTTTATAGTTCCATCTCTTGGAAACCATGCACAAACTTCTTCCATGAAATCTAAAAAGCGATTAATCTGTTTAGTTTGTACTCTAACCCCTCTAGCATTGAGCAATGATTTCAGCCTACTTACAAAAATTCCCCGCTCCATACTAGAAATGAGTCCCTATGTTTCTCTTTATTACTTATTTCTCTTTATTACTCATTTCTCTTTATTATTTGTTTGTCTTTATTACTTGTTTTGTCTGCTCAAGATCCCTATTCCTTACCTTCAAAATTAACTCACCTACAACGGCTTCGTGAAGGCAAGAGACGCCCTGTCCCTTAGTAACTGAATGTCCCAGGATTTGGCTCATAAGGACACCTTAGCGAACAGACAGACTACAAGCTCTGGTGGCAAGTAGCAAAGCCTTTACTTTCAGTGTTACAGTATATACCAGCGGTATGACTCAGCACTTTTCTTAAGATACAATAACATCTTTTACTGATACAATAACATCTTGTATGGTTTAATAATAACTAACAATGTTACCTAAACTATCTTCCTGAGAACAGTCCAAAGGAAAACATTTTCACAACTTTGACAGCACTCCATGATTTAAAGAACACATTATCTCAGCCTCAAGGCCTCTCAGCCTCAAAGCCTCTTCAAATGTGTATTTACTTGTTCTCTGGAATACAGAAATAACTGTCAAGCATGGCAAGAGTCATGTCAGGTCACCCATCCCTTCCAGGAGGGGCAGCCCCCTAACTCTCTCCTAGAATCTCCAGCTAACCCTTTCAGGCCAGCAGAGCAGGGTGCAGTCAGCAGTTCTCCTCACTGTGACACACCTACCCACACACTATTTGCAGATGACTAGTGTCCTATGCTGTTACAAATAAACCTGAAGCAAGATCTGTTAATAAAAAACAGAGAGAGATGTGGGGAGTGGTGTTCACAGGAGAGTCCACCATACTAATGGTTATTTTGTTGTTATTCTTGTTGATGTTCATGCTTAGAAAGGCTGACAGATTACTGATTTCAGGATCAGCCTGGGACAGAGCAACTTTAGGCCCAGGTGTGGTAGAAATGGTAATTTCAGGACTGGGTCCCAACCAGCCAGTTTAGCATTTGTGTTTAACAAAGGCAACCAGATAACTGAATGCTTCTGCAAAGTTAAAAGAAAATGTGTGCTTGCTGTCTCCTAACAATTAAGGGCCTGTGGGCAGGGGAGGCTAATCAAAAGGAGTAAATGACTAGGATTGATAGAGAAAATAACAGATTGCTTTTACAGTATGCAAAAGAGGAGCTATCAAGTTAATTTTTAAGAATGGCTAGAGAAAAGTGCTTGGTGAACAGTCTCTAGCAGAACACAGACAGAGAGCTGTCTGGATCTCTCCAGAGAAAACAGATCGGAGAGAAAGCAGAACACAGGGAAAGCAGGCTGGAAAGCTGTCTCCACAAAGCATAGATGGATAGCTTGAACTGACAACGTGACTGCCAGTCCTTTGTTTTTCTGCTCACAGATACCTCTTCTCTCTCTTAACCCCTCCAAGCCCAGGCTGGGTCCTTGGCAACAGAAGTATACTTTGATATCACTAATTTTTAAATCTAGATGTCAGGACTTACAGAAAATGTCTCATTTATGTAACCATCCAAGTCAATGCCAGGTACCAGCTTATACCCAACTATTTGATAGAAGTGTAGCTAGTGAACTGCCATTGGAGTGCTAGGAAATGAAAGGGATTGAACAGTGCTCTTAACAACTGAATGGTCCCTGTAGCCCACTCACACACTTTCAATAAAATAAAAGAGAATACTAGACATAACAGACTTGAGATACAAGATTAGCTTGAGAAAAGCTGCAGGAAGATAGTGGAGTTTCTGGAAATGAACTGTGTGTCTCTCAGGTGACAAGCAGGAAGAGTGGGAATACCTAAGACCTTGTGGTTAAGCAATTTCATCATAATCTCAAGTTGCTGAACAAGAAGCTATAAGTTTTGATATTATCCCTGTTGAATTTTGTCCTCATTTGGTCTGTTCATTCTTTACAGTGCTGTGATTCTCTCTGGTAAGGGTTGTTTCATTTTTAACATTGTAGACTGAAAACATAAGAGTTTTCTTAAGGATATGGTACAGTGAATCAGATAAAAAGTTGTTTTCACTTTTCAGGAAACCTGTGGAAGTTAAGTGAGAATGGCACCCATAGACTCATATGTTTGAATACTTATTTCCTAGTTTGTGGAACTATTTGGGAAGCAGCACAGGTGTGCCTTTTTGGAAGAGGTGTGACACATGGGTGCATTTTCAGGCTTTAATATCTTCTGACCATGCCCATAATGCTAGCTCCCTCTTGTCTGGAGTTCAAAATATGAGCTCTGAGCTGTCCCTTGATTTTCAGCTAAGATCTTGTAATACAAGATGAACTTTCCAGATGCATTTCTGTCCACCATTTTTATTATTTACATATATTTCTGGATGACTTTGAGGTAAGAATGCCCTTAAATATCTCAGCTTTTACATTTGAATATGTTCAGAAAAGGATTTAACTTAACATTCATAGATGTAGAAAAACCTATATGTAAATGTATCTAGAACACCTAAGTAAAATATCAATGCTCTCTTTCTTGAAGAAAGGCATTGCTTTGGAAATGGCTCCTATGTTTTCCTTACCTGATACAGGAAAAAATCTTTCCCAGCTTTTCTGTGTTGTCTGTGAAAGGGCCTCACAAGGGGGAGTCCACCTGAAAGAACCCCACAAAGGGGAGGGAGTCCCTCACGCTGATCTGGGAATAAGCTTACCACCCAAGGACACGCGAGACCATCTTGATGCAATTAGCAAAAAGGTAGTTTAATAGCAAGGGGCCCCTCGGTTCGAAACCCATCCCACGCAGGGGACAGAGGATTCGATGAAGACCCCAGAAAGTTTGGAGCTTTTTATAGGTAGGGGTAGGAAGAGCGGGAAGATTTGGCGCAGTTACACAAGATTGGATATTTTAAACATCAGTAATTTGCATAGACTAGTTATTTTTGACCAGGAATCCTCGGACTCAAGAGTACCAGATGACCCATTACTCATTTTCTTGTTTAGACTTGTATGCCTTTGCATCCTTGCTTCTTTTTCGTTTTTGGTCACTCTGCCCCTGAAGAGGCTCAAAATTATTATTATTATGGCTAATTTTAACAAGTTGTTAGTGGTTTTTGCTGACCATGAATTCCTTGCTCTATGTCTCAAGATGTTTTTAATTTTTTATTCTGACATCTGTTGTGCTAGCTATTCTTGGTACTCAAATGGAACACACCTGGAATTAAATAAAACTCAAACAGTTGGGTACTGTGCAGGATTTTTTTATAATTAAAGTTTTTTGAAACTAATAGAAGAGAAAATAGGAAAAGCCTTGATCACATGGGCACAGGGAAAAGTTCCTGAACAGAACCCCAATGGCGTATGCTCTAAGATCAAGAATTGACAAATGGGATCTCATAAAACTGCAAAGCTTCTGTAAAGCAAAGGATAAGGTCAACAGGACAAAGCGGGAACCAACAGATTGGGAAAAGATCTTCACCAACCTTACATCTGATAGAGGACTAATATCCAAGGTATACAAAGAACTGAAGAAACTAGATTCCAGACCATCAAATAACCCTATTAAACAATGGGTTAGAGAGTTGAACAAAGAACTCTCAACTAAGGAAACTAAATGATTGAGAAACATCTAAAGAAATGTTCAGCATCCCTAGTCATCAGGGAAATGCAAATGAAAACAACACTGAGATTCCACCTCACACCAGTCAGATTGGCTAAGATCCAAAACACAGGTGACAGCAGATGTTGGCGAGGATGTGGAGAAAGAGGAACACTCCTCCATTGTTGGTGGGATTGAAAGCTGGTACAACCACTATGGAAAGCAGTCTGGCGATACCTCAGAAAATTGAATATAGTGTTACCTCAGGACCCAGCTATACCCCTCCTGGGTATATACCCAGAAGATATTTCAACATGCAACAGGGCCACATGCTCCACTATGTTCATAGCGGCCTTATTTATAATAGCCAGAAGCTGGAAAGAACCCAGATGTCCTTCAACAGAAGAATGGATACAGAAAATGTGGTACATTTACACAATGGAGTACTACTCAGCTATTAAAAATAATGAGCTCATGAAATTCTTAGACAAATGGATGGACTAGAAAATATCATCCTGAGTGAGATGACCCAATCACAAAAGAACACACATGGTATGCACTCACTGATAAGCGGATATTAGCCCCAAAACACACAATACCTAAGATACAACGCATAAACCTCATGAAACTCAAGAAGAAGGAGGAAGACCACAGTGACGGTGCTTTTGTCCTTTTTAGAATGAGTATCAAAAGATTCAACCAGAGCTCCCAGGATCTAAACCTCCAGCCTGAGAACAGACAGGGGCAAGCTGTCCTCTGAGAGGCTTAACCAGCAGCTGACTCAGACAGATACAGACATCCAGAGCCAAACAGTGGATGGAGCTTGAGGACTCTTATAGAAGAATAGGCGGAAGGATTGTGGGCCCTAAGGAGATAGGAACTGCACAGGAAGATCAACAGAGTAAACAACCTGAACCCTTGGAGCTCTCAGAGACTGAATCACCAACCGTGGAGCATACCTAGTCTACACAGATCTACCTCCATGGGCTGGACCTAGGCCTCCCTGCACATATGTTGTAAATGTGCAGCTTGGTTTTCATGTAGGTCTCAAACATCTGGAGTGGGGGCTATCCCAAAACA
Organism: Mastomys natalensis; assembly: GCA_021653895.1. NCBI lineage: Eukaryota > Metazoa > Chordata > Mammalia > Rodentia > Muridae > Mastomys > Mastomys natalensis. The sequence goes on along the minus strand of JAJTUV010000110.1, from coordinate 3,423,339 downwards.
TGCAGCCTGTATATGGGGTATGGTCTTCTAGCTGGGTGCCTCATCTGGCCTCAATGGGAGAGGAAGCACTTAGCCTCTCAGAGACTTAAAGTGGCAGGGTGGGGGATACAGGAGGAGGGGGTACTCAGAAAACAAGAGATGGGGAAGGATTGTGGGAAGGGGTGACTGGGACGGGTTATAAAGTGAATAAGCAAAAAAAATAAAATTAAATTAAAAAAGGAAAAAAAAGTTTTTGAACTAGGGAAAGTATTTTTAACTTGGGTCATTTGGGTGATAAGATCCACCTTTAACCTAGGGCACTCTTCGTGGTGACTGCCTACATATATAAAGGACATGGAAGATGGTAGCTCTTTCTAATTGTTTATTCCCTATCTCTGGTTATCAACTTTTTGTTGTGGTTGTTGTTGTTATTCTTTATTTGTTTTATTTTCTGGCAATAGCGCTTATCTTACAAAACTAAGGATATATTGAAGACCAACTCAGACATCCAGCCACATGGACTGAACCACTATGGATACTTAATCTTCCATTTGTAGACAGCAATTGTTAGATAGTTGAACCTCAGCCTGTGAGCCATCGAATAAATGCATTTTCTACATAAAAGAGATTGATTCTATCACTCTGTTCATCTGGAGAAACTTTACTATATATAATATAGCTGCAGATTTGTTGTTGTTGTTGCTATTTTCATTTTACAGACTCACTGAGGACTTTCAGCTGATTAAGAAGAGTGCTCCAAGGTGTCTGTCACTTATTTCCTGTTTTCCTCTGAGGTTTGTCTCACACACAACAGGTGAAAAGTACTTGCAGTTTGCCTGAACCCAGCCTGAAGGGAAAAAAAAAAAAGAAAAGAAAGAAAGTTTTCTAAAATCGTTCTTAATTTTTAATATTCTTGGCACCTGTCCACTTGTGGGACAGATTAGTAATCTCCACTGTAATCTGACTTGTTGACTGTGAGAGCCATCCAACTTGAATCCAGCAGGATGAGGAGGAAGTACCTCCTGGTGCTTGATGGGAGTTCAGGAAAGCTCCAAATTTGCAAAGCAATGAACACAGTGTCACTGCCCACATAATGTAGAAGCAGGCAGTTGAGAGGCAGGGATGTGAAATCTTACTTTCTCCCAGGAGCTGAATGGATGGAAAAATAAGCTATTGGAGGAGAGGCACTTGTGCTACTGAACTTCCAATATGCTGATCTGTTAAATTATTGGGCAAACCTGGAACCACTATGCTGTGTCTCTTTAAGACACTCTACCCCTAAGAGTGGTGATTATGTCACTCAAGTCTCGCTAGCCAATCAGAACCTCCACATGGACCTGTCCGTCAGAAGAGAGGCGGCACTTCCGGGTAAGAAGCCAGCAAGTTTTTTCCTGTAGCTCAGCCGGCTGCAGTGTTTCTGGGTGAAACTTTCTGAGTGTCTCTGCTGGGTGCTGTGAGGGGAGCCCGGCAAGCTCAGAAGTCCAGACATGGTAAGTGCAAGGCCATCTCCCACGAACGGGAGGCGGAAGCTGCTTAGCAAAGTACGCATGTGCAGTGGGTCTTCCCGGTGTCTGGATGGTAAACAGCAGCCAGACACATGCAGCCTCCTGTGAGGTCCTTTGTGGTCTCTCCTTGTACCCGGCTGTGGCCTCTGAATAACTTTATTATGGGAGCATCTGCACAAAACCATTGCAGCAGTGGCTGTGTGTAGAAATATACTTGGCTTGATGCCAAATCTGAGAGACCTGGTTTATCTATTATCTTTTCCAAGTTCTGCTCTTAGCAATTAACCTGTAGGTGTAAGTTACACCTGGAGTTGGTATTGTGAAGACTGTAAAAAGAAATCTTGTGTGTTGGGTATCACTCCAATATTGAGCTGTGATGTACAAGTGTAGAATTGATGATATCAGGAATTACCAACATCTAGGAAATATTAAGTGACACTAAGAATTTATCTGAGGAAGTACTGCCTGTACAACACTTGACAAGTATGTAGTATGCTAAAACTGCAGTTCTGTTAAAAATCAATATTGTAATATACATGTTTGCTTACCTGGATTGTCCAGACATTTGTCTCCAAACCTTAACAAAGGGGACAAATCTGACTTACAGTCAGCCATTAGGCTCATGCTGATATCAAAGAACAGGCCCCTAACAAACTGCTCAATGTGACATTACAGGGTCACAGCTAACATTAAGGCCTGGTGTGCCATAAAGATCCAGTTTTCTTGGGAAAAGCATAGTTTTGGCACAAGGGCAGGACTACACCTGGTGACATCTCTTTGAAAAGGAAAACACTGTATGATCTGGGCTGGTCCAATCAAATAAGGCCTGATCCTAATGCATGGAGAATTGCATATCTCCTTCCTAAATTCTAGCCCCTTAACAGCCTGGAGCCTTAAGCTTTAGGAGCTTTACCTGAGGCCCTGGTGTATTGAATAGAAAACAGTGCTCTTTCTCCTAAGCCAGGGTTAGGGTTGGCAGAGGTGGTAAAGCTTCATGGCCAGGGCATTTGGGGAGGAGAAGCTTCCAATCTTGAGATTCCAACTCTGTCCAGCATAGGGTGACATGGTTGTCAGTCCCAAGTCACCTGTGGGCTTAGTCAGTCATGGATTCCCTTGTTGCAGCTTTGTTTTATTACACTTCTCCTGAATTTGTCCCAGTGTAGGATAGTTTACTGCTGCCTTCATAGAAGTCTCCATTTCGTTCTGTTTATCCCCTGTAAGTAATATACAAGATGCTACTATTCAGAAGCTTACTTGACATAGACATAGCTTGTGCAAGATCTCCCCACCACAGCTGTTGTACATTCTACCTTCTACGTTTCCTATCTTTGTCATGTTCACTTCCAACTCAGGAACCCATCACTGAAAACTGACCTGCCATTTCAGGGCTCTGATGCACTTAATCAATGATTCTGGGGATCTTTGCTGTGTAAATCTCATAGCTGTCTTAAGTAAGACTTACAACCTCTAGTCCATATTTAAATTGTTCAAAATAGCCCAGGGCCTGAACCGGAAACAAACTTATGGATAACAGTATCCAAAATCTGTTATTGGTTGGCTCCTCTTTGAGCATTAGTCAGAGCTGAATCCATGCTGTCGTTAATGAGATTTTTCCTAATTAATGTTTTAATGTTGTATGTGGAGTGATTTCTTTCTGGGATGATATATTAATTCTGGGGAACCTGCATCTTCTTCCTTTTATACAGATGTTTCTAAGACAAGGTCTGTTGACTCAGGTAGCCTTGATCCCTGTCTCTTGCTCTCCAGGGCAATGACCTTGCTTTTTGCTTGATGAAAATTCCTAAGTTCTTGAATTAAAAGAATGTAGCACGGCCTCCAGACTAATACTTCTCAGACCTTTGATGGGCCATTGACAAGGACACCAAACAGCTAGAGACTGACATCACTAATCTGAAGAAATCCCTCGTTTCGATGTCTTAATTGATCTCCAAAAGTTGCAAAGGACTTTATTGGACTTGATTTATTCTTCTACAATAGAAAAGACTGTGTACAGCCCTTAAAGAAGAATGTTGCCTTTACATAGACAAGACAGGGATGGTTAAAGAGAACATGAAAAAGGTCAGATAAGGCCAGAGAAATGACAGAGAGAAAAAGAGAAAGAGGAATATGAGAGCTGGTACAAGGATTGGTTTTCAACCTCTCTGTGGTTGTCAACCCCACTTCCTCCCATCTTGGGACCATTAACTGGGTTATCTCTGCTGGGTTATCTCTGCTGATTTCTTTTAGTCCCGGGCCTTAAATAGGCTGACTAACTTTGTAATGCAACAGATAGATAATTCGGTAGCAAAACCTATTCAGATACATTATCATAAGATAGCTATGGAGGACCACGAGACTCAAGATGAGGTTGTTACTTTATCCAGGGTTTCCTCAAACCCATCTCCACCCAACCTAAAAGAGAGGACTTCCACCCCTAGACCAAGCAGAGAGGGGCTACCCAGAACCCTCTCTGTCTGGCGATCTGAATTCTTGCTTAGGCTGGGAGGCTAAGCACTGCAAGGGAATGTAAATAAAAGTTTAAAATATCAAAAGAAAAAAAATGTGATAAGGATACTAAAATGTAGCTCTCCACAATTGATGAGTTTTTTGGCAGGGTTGTGAGTGGTGAAGGACTATTTTCTTTAAAGGGATGGCCACTGGGAGTTTGGATATACTCTAGTAATGACTAGAATATGGCAACATAAATTGGACTTGTGCTTGCATGCTTACTTGCTTGCTTGCTTGCTGCTTTCTTCTTCTTCTTCCTATTTCTTCTTCCCCTTCGCTTTTCCCTTCCCTTTCCTCTTCGTTGTCGTCTTCTTCTTCTTCTTCTTCTTCTTCTTCTTCTTCTTCTTCTTCTCCTTCTCCTTCTCCTTCTCCTTCTTCTCTCTTCTACTACTACTACTACCACCACTCTTTCCTCTTCCTCTTCCTCTCTCTTCCCTCCTTCCCTTCCATTCTTTTCCCACCTCCATTCTTTCTTTCTTCTTTCTTCTTCCCTTCTTCTCCTTATCCTTCTCCTTTCTTCTTCTTCTCCTTCTCCTTCTCCTTCTCCTTCTCCTTCTCCTTCTCCTCCTTCTTCTTCTTTTTGTGAGGGTAGGTCAGAAGGGTTGGGGTGGACCTGGGAGGACTTGGAATTGAGTGTGATTGGGGTTCATGATATGACATTCCCAAATAATCAATAAAACTATTATGAATAGAAAAATATAAAAAAAAAATCCAAAAAAAAAAGAATGCAGCACAACAACATTTTAAATTTGCTCATTTGAATCCTATAATGAACTGTCCATTTCCTCCATTTTCAGATGAGAACAGGAGGAATGGTTTACTTTATTCACTGCCAGGTGAAACAGGGCAGGCAATAGCTAGATCACAGACTAAAGTTTATGAGTGTCAGCTGCAGGTGTCAGTATTCTGGATCAGAACCTGATTCAGGTAGGGTGAATAATTTTATAATTTCACAGTGTATATTTAATATTACATATGATTAATTTAAATTAGATTGGGGGGTGTGTTTAATTTGGGCAGCTTAGCTTGAGTCAGTGGATAATGAATTTTGCTTTTAGGACCAGTATTATATAGATATGTGCAATCCTAGCTGACATATTTATGTTGGTTCAGAAATTTAAAACACATACCATTAGATGTAGCTGTGTGTGTCACCTTATGGATCTCAGCAGTTAACACTGCACATAGGGGCAAGGACAAATACCATCTTACTAATGCCATCACCTCTACTAGGAAGAGTGTACCCTTTTTTAAAGTCAGTATACCAATATGTTTTTTCATTTATATTTATCTTTTAAAAAGGCAATTTTTGTTATTAGTCTTTAAATTTCATTTTCTTTATTCATTGGTGCTATGATCTCTTACTTTTTTCTATTCTCCAATGTTTCCCAGAAATTAAGAATGTCATTCCTTTTTCTAAAGAGATTTCCTATCTGTCTGTTTAGAGCAACATCTCCTGTAGCTCAGGCTTTCCCTGTGCCATGTAGTTAGGACTTCCTTTGAACTCCTGAACCTGCCTGCTGCTCAGTGCTTGGAAAACTGCCCTACAGCTCCTTTCAATCTGGCTTCTGATTGATCAGTGAGACAAAAACATCAAGGAATGAGTGTTGTCTAACCTCCCTGGATTAGGGGTGAAGGGATTACAGATAAAGCGGGACCTGTATGAAAATTGAGTTCACTGACCAAAGATGAAGCTGGTATAATCACTATGCAAAAAGGAGGAGGAAGAAGGAAGGTGAGGCTACTTTGCTTTTGCAATAGTGGGCCTTAACCATGAGTAGTCAAGTAAGCAATTTTAGACAGTGAGTTAAATTCCATACTGACCATCTTGACTTCTCAGATCAGGATAATGAGGAACTAAATGAGGAACAAAACTTATATCTAGAAACCAAATTTCTGTATTTTCACTAGTTCAACCAAAAGAAGATCTAGACAAACTGGTGTGGCTGTACCTAACAGGAATGTTATTTATTATTCCTGTTTGAAAATACACAGTGTAAGAGAAAAGATGTGAGTACTACTTGGTGCTCTCTACTACATACATTTAGTTTCTCAAAAATATTGGACCATAAAGTGTGTTTAACTCTTAAAAATAATCTTTGAGAGTATAATCATCATTTCTTCCTTCTGCTTTCTCCCTGGTTTCAAGTCTGAAACTCTGGGACAAGGAGCTGTGGGGCCTATTTAACAAAGCAAACCTGGCTATTGGGTCCTCTCATCAGACCACAGTCCCTACCTGTTACAGAATAATGATGGCATATGTCACCCTCTAGCCCAGGAGTAGTGCTGCCAGTCTCCCAGCTGCCATTCCTTATGCCATCCAACCATTTGGGGACTGGTCTTTTTCATTCTGATCTCTTGTTCTGGCTCTTGATTCTCCCATTCTACCTCTCCACAAGGTTCAATGTCAAGTCTACTCTAAACTATCCCAGAAAAAAAAAATGGGTCTACCTATGTTGTCTCTTTTGTGTATAATAAATTTTCTTTCCCACCATACCTAGGAGCAGTGATGTCCTATAATTTTTATTTCTTCTTTTTTTTTTTTTTTCATTTCTCTCCTATTGTCCACTCCTAGCTTTAAAATTCACACCCACTTTTCCTTTTTAATTGTTATTACTCTATGAATTTGATTGCATTTTGTTTGCAGGACTAACTCTGTATGAAGCAGAGATGTTTGCACTGGACATTGCATGTATAATTGATTATGCAAAGAAAGAATCCAGTGCCTTTAACAAGGAAAATAAATGCTCTGAGAGACTAGAACATTCTAATAAATACAGGTTTTCCACACTAGGGCTATGTCTGCATGGAGGGTGGAACAGCAGAGCTTGGATGGTTTCAGGTGTCTGAGTCATTGGCTATGTGGTCCCCAAGTAGAGGAGCTGCTACTTACTGTCCTGATGCCCAGCTGAGTTTTCTAAGCTAATAAGGGACTCTGGCAGACCTATCAATCAGGAGCACTAGTGGAAGGTAGCTTGCAGGTTCTTTACAGGATTTTCCTCAGCTGCATGTGTTACAAGCTATGCAGAAGACCACAAGCCATGCCCTGGTGACTGTGACCATCTCTCTCACCAGGACAGGAGGAACAAGTCTGCTGAGGTATTGGAGTCAGATCTACTGGTACTAAGAGGGACCATGGTTCAGAGTGTGGTTCTGTTGCTCCATGTAGTGATAATAGCAGAGGCCCTGTCCTTTGACTCTTTCTGAGTGTGGATTCCCAGGGAGGGTCTGTAGCTCTGTGAGTGGCCAGGTGTGAAACTTAAATGTCACTATCCACTGTGTACACACAGGCATTGCTTTTGGTGTGCAGTAGGACGACATTGCAAAAGTGGAAGTTTGATTTCTAGAATTTGTGAACTTTCTATATTCAATTTGTGTGACTAATTTTATAAATAATTTAGAAATTAGTAGAAAAGAGGTGGTAGGGATCATACTTCAGAAACATTAACTAGAATCCTTTAGCCATTCTATTACTTCCAGTACTAATGGCATGATACCCAAAACTTCATTCTTGGTTACAAAAGGAATTTCTGAGATATAGAAGTTTCTGAGGTGTGCTGGATAGGTACGTAAGACGATTTCACATCTTGTAACATAATCCAGGTGGCAGGAAGCAGTTATTAAATCACTATTGAATATTGTGTTTGTTAGACTTTGAGTGAGCTACTTTTGCCTGAAATCACTAGGGGTCATGAAGAGCTGCAGAGCCATAGACCACCTTTCCGATCACCCCTTTATTAACAGAACTGTATACCATCAGGCCTCTATGTTTGGAAGACAGACATGTAGTAACTGAAAGGTCAGAAATATAACATTTTAGGGGTCACTTCATTATTTTTGTAGGACTCATGAAATCTGTTTTTATTTTATTTGTATATAAGCACAGGTAACATTGGTCAAGTTCACATTTTTCCTGGTGTAGTTCCCTCAGTTGTTTTGAAGAGAACTTGAAAACTGGTCAAATGGAACTGGGCAAAGGAAGGTTTCTCTGATACTGTGTTGCAGAGCGTTGGACAACAATGAGAATTTGGTCTTGGTTAACAGATAGTAGGATGGGTCTTTGGACAGACTGCTTAGTCTTCTGGAGGACTGGCCTTTGGTTGAATAGTGAGTTTCTGCCCATAGTTGAGAGCTCAGACACAGAGATGGGCTAAGAAGGGAAGGGACGATGGAAATGGTCTTTTGTATCAACGGGAGGCCTGAACAGGTGAGAAGAAACTGCAGTCCTAAGGGCAGCCTTGGGTATTGGGTCTCAGGGAACAGAAAGGGAGGAAGATCTGGCAGGATGCTACATGGTTCCATACCCTACATGTTAATATAGAGGCATGAGATTCCCAGAGATCATTTATTTGCTTCTACATTTACTTAAGGTTTTGTTTTTCTTCAACTGTGAAAGACTGCTTATTGGATAAAAAGTCAGTAAGTATTTATTTTGAAGTACACATATACACTGTTGTTGGAATCATGCTTTCTTATGTACTGGAACTTTTAGGATGTAGTGACCTATGATGACGTGCATTTGAACTTCACTCGAGAAGAGTGGGCTCTACTGGATCCTTCTCAGAAGAGTCTCTACAAAGATGTGATGTTGGAGACCTATAGGAATCTCACAGCTATAGGTAATACAGTGTTTTGGGTTTTTTTTTTGTTTGTTTTTTTTGTTTGTTTGTTTGTTTTTTTTCACTTTTAAAATGTAGGGACATCTGTTTCTTTGTTGTTATTTGTTTTTGTAATTTTAGTTGAGAATGAGGAAGAATGAGGTGAATAAATCAGACATGGTTCTAAAGTTCACTCATGTTGAAAAACTTAAATATTGTCTAATTTCCAATAATGTAACCTACTTTCTCTGGTACCATATTTTAGGCTACATTTGGGAAGACCATACTATTGGTGAATATTTTTCAAGTTCTAGAAGACGTGGAAGGTAATTTTCATGTGCAAGCTGATAATAAAATGCCTATGAATAAAGTTTAATATGTGCTACAAGTTGTAAAGAAAAGGAGTAGGATAAAATATGCACCACTTTATGTTATAGATTATTATTAAATCTCACAAAACCATGTATGTCGATGGCAGACATCCAGTTTGTGTTTGCAAGGTTTTCCTTTAATTTCAAAAATACAGAAACAAGGGCTTATGAGATATGTCACTATTTGAATCAAGCTCAGTAGAGCCATGCTCTAGAACTGCCAGTCTGTTCACTCTCATACCACTTAGCTATTGCAAAAGGGAAACACATTTATTTGGTAATAAGTATATGTCTAAAACCTTATAATAAGCAAATAATCCATAGTAAATCTGTGCTTAACCATATACTTGTAATAACATTGCTAAAGTTATTGAGATGGACAGTTTATGAGTTCAAGGATGGTTTTGTGGAGAAACCTTAATCCCTGTACCACATCAATATGAGGGAAAAGTCAAACCCTGTGAATGTAATGTGGAACTCTTTCATTTGTTATTCTTTTTTTTAATATGGATGTTATAGGTCATGATGGATACAAGCCTTTTGAGCATAGCGATATTGAAAGAAGCAACATACCTTTATCTTTTTCAGAACAATTACAAGATATATAGTACTGTCCACATTGAATGGACATTTCTAAATCTGCTAAAAGTTTATAAATATTTAGTTTCCCCGTATTATTGACGATATTTACTAACTCAAACTGCTGAATATCTTTATGAGAATTAGGGAAGTAGAAATTTTTTCTGTTAGCATTCATTTATATTCCAAATGTAGTATTATTCACATAATAGCAAAATTTATCAATGCAATCAGTGTGTAAAAGCTCTGAGTTCTTCCTGTTCTCTTCACATTATGTTGAGATAACCACTTTTAAAATGAGTAGCTGCAAATATGAATATGTGAGCCATGTAATCAATACTCTTCCTATTCCATGCATCTTTAAAGATGTAAACCAACCAATAATGAAAGAGAATACCTTTGAATGTTAACAAAGTGATATTATGTTAAGATCAGATTACCATTTACAATTTAGCCAAATTTTAAATGAATTTATACAGATAAAAACACTCATCAGTATAATCAATATGAAAAATCTTTCACATGTGCCAATTTATTTGCAGGCATGAAAGAAGTTGTACTGGAGAGCAACCCTCTGAGATTACTCAATGTGCTAAAGCTTTTGTATATCAGAGTCATACTCAAAGGCATGAAAGAACTCATAGTGGAGAGAAACCGTATAAATGTAGCCACTGTGGTAAAGCCTTTGCACATAGCAGTGTTCTCCATATTCATAAAAGAACACATACAGGAGAGAAACCCTACAAGTGTACCCAATGTGGTAAAGCCTTTGCAAGAAGCAGTGGTCTCGAATATCATAAAAGAATACATACAGGAGAGAAACCCTATGAATGTACCCAATGTGGTAAAGCCTTTGCACAAAGCAGTGGTCTCGAATATCATAAAAGAACACATACAGGAAAGAACCTATGAATGTAACCTGTGTGGTAAAGCCTTTGCTGGAAGCAGTGTTCTCCAGTGTCATAAAAGAACACATACAGGGGAGAAGCCCTATGAATGTAACCAATGTGGTAAAGCCTTTGCTGGAAGCAGTGGTCTCGAATATCACAAAAGAAAACATAGTGGAGAAAAACCTTATAAATGTAACCAATGTGGTAAAGCCTTTGCACATAGCAGTGTTCTCCCTATTCATAAAAGAACCCATACAGGAGAGAAACCCTATGAATGTACCGAATGTGGTAAAGCCTTTGCACGAAGGAATAGTCTTAAATATCATAAAAGAACACATACAGGAGAGAAACCCTATGAATGTAACCAATGTGGTAAAGCCTTTGTAGTAAACAGTGGTCTCGAATATCATAAAAGAAAACATACAGGACAGAAACCCTATGAATGTAACCTATGTGGTAAAGCCTTTGCTTATAGCAGTGTTCTCCGACGTCATAAAAGATCACATACAGGGGAGAAGCCCTATGAATGTACCCAGTGTGGTAAAGCCTTTGCTGGAAGCAGTGGTCTCAAGTATCATAAAAGAAAACATGCTGGAGAAAAACCCTATGAATGTACCCAATGTGGTAAAGCCTTTGCAGATAGCAGTGTTCTCCAATTTCATAAAAGAACACATACAGGAGAGAAACCCTATGAATGTACCCAATGTGGTAAAGCCTTTGCACGAAGCAGTACTCTGGAATGTCATAAAAGAAAACATACTGGAGAAAAACCCTATGAATGTAACCAGTGTGGTAAAACCTTTGCAGGAAGGAATGGTCTCGATTACCATAAAAGGATACATACAGGAGAGAAACCTTATGAATGTAACCTGTGTGGTAAAGCCTTTACACGAAGCAAAAGTCTTAAATATCATAAAAGAACACATACAGGGGAGAAGCCCTATGAATGTAAGCAGTGTGGTAAAGCCTTTGCAGATAGCAGTGTTCTCCAATTTCATAAAAGAACACATACAGGGGAGAAGCCCTATGAATGTAACCTGTGTGGTAAAGCCTTTGCTGGAAGCAGTGGTCTCAAATACCATAAAAGTAAGCATGCTGGAGAAAAACCCTATGAATGTAAGCAATGTGGTAAAGCCTTTGCTGGAAGCAGTGTTCTCCAGTGTCATAAAAGAACACATACAGGGGAGAAGCCCTATGAATGTAAGCAATGTGGTAAAACCTTTGCTGGAAGCAGTGGTCTCAAATATCATAAAAGAAAACATACAGGAGAGAAACCCTATGAATGTAACCAATGTGGTAAAGCCTTTGCTGGAAGCAGTGGTCTCAAATATCATAAAAGAAAACATACAGGAGAGAAACCCTATGAATGTACCCAATGTGGTAAAGCCTTTGCAAGAAGCAATGGTCTCAAATATCATAAAAGAACACATACAGGAGAGAAACCCTACGAATGTAAGCAATGTGGTAAAGCCTTTACACAAAGCAGTAATCTCAAATATCATAAAAGAACACATACAGGAGAGAAGCCCTATGAATGTAAGCAATGTGGTAAAACCTTTGCTGGAAACAGTGGTCTCAAATATCATAAAAGAAAACATGCTGGAGAAAAACCCTATGAATGTAAGCAATGTGGTAAAGCCTTTTCTGGAAGCAGTGGTCTCAAATATCATAAAAGAACACATACAGGAGAGAACCTGTGTTAATGTAAACAATCTGTTAAAACTTTCTCTCACAAGTCAAGAGTCTTAATATACATAAAAGAACACATATTTGAGGGAATCCCTTTCAGTGTATCAAATGTGGTAAAGCTTTTTCACAAAGCAGTTGTCAACACAATCATAAAAGGACACATACATGAGAGCAATTTTTGAATGTGAGCAATGTGGTTTTAAACATTTTTCACAAAGCAGTGTCCCACAAATATATAAAGGAACATATACTGGATAAAACCCTGTGAATATCATCAAAGTTCTGAAGCTTTTGTATGTCCCAATCAATCATCTTCAAATACATAAAACAACTTGTACTGGAGAGAAATCCTCTGAATGTAACTAATGTGGTAAAGCCTTTGCACAAAAGAGTCATCTCCTAGTACATCAAAGGATACACACTGAAGAGAAACACTGTGAGTATAAGCAATGTGGTAAACCTTTTGCAAGTCACAGTACTCTCCAAGCAAATAAAAGAAGACACACTCAAGAGAAACCCTATGAATGTCATCTATGGGATAAAGCCTTTGTACATTGCAATCCTCTTCAAATCCATACAAGAAAACATACAGATAAGAACAAAAGAAACCATACTGTAGAGAAATCCTGTGAATGTATTTAATATGATGAAGCCTTTGCACACTACTATAGTCTTCATCACCATGAAACAATCCATACTGCATAGAAATTTATGAATACATTTAATATTGGGAAGCCTTTTCAAATTTCCCAAGTTTTCATCAGCATGAGAGAGAAACCCTATGAATGCATTCAATATGGGGAAGCCTTTGTATATTTTTACAGTCTTCATCATCATTAAAGTATTCATAATGGATAGAAAGTCTATGAGTGTAAACAATGTGCTAGAGCCTTTCTGGTATGGGTTCCTCTCAGATCTAATACCAATGAATCTCAGGTAATGCAAGTGACAGTGGTTTATGGTAATAAAGCTGCTGATGTATCATGACATACTCGGAACATAATGTGTGACTTGTAACACACTCATTTCTCCAAGTGAGCCAGAATGTTATAGAGCTGCCATCCTGCAGTCCAAAACATTAATACACAATTGTTAATGTCTGAAAGAACTGGAGGAACAAAACCGGAGAAGAGTCTGAGCAAAAGGAGGTCCAGTGACATGCCCAAATTGAGATCCATCTCAGTGGGTGGCCCCAAGGTCTGACAATATTACTGATGCTATAGTCTGCTTACCAACAGGCCTGTCATGACTGACTTCCAAGAGGCCCAATAAGCAGGTGAAAGAGTCAGATGCGATGTTTACACCCAATCAATGAACTGAAACTGGTTACCCATGAGGTTGAATTAGGGAAAAGCTGGAAGAAGTTGAGGAAGAGGACGAATATATAGGAAGTCAAGCAGTGTGAACTAGCCTGTACCCCTGGGATCTCTCAGACACTGAGCCACCAACCATGTAGCATAAACCACCTGATACACAGCAGAGGACTACTGGATCTGTACTCAGAGAAGATACAGGTTACCCTCCAGAAACTTGGGGCCCAGGGAGTGAGGAGGACAGATGGAGTGGGTGTTGTGCATAGGGACATCTTGGAGATTGTGGGAGGAGGAGTAGGATGAGGAAGAATTGGAGGGTGGACAAGGAGGGGTATAAAATCTGAATTGTAAAAAAAAAAAAAAAAAAAGATTGGACAATAAATGAAAAGAATAAGAAAAAAGAAAATTATAGAAATGAGAGAACACCAGAAACTTCTTTGCCAAGTTACAACTATATTTTCCCACTAATCAGGATTTAGGGATAGGGGCTTATGTGGTTGGCAGTTATCAACTGTTATAGAATGTGTGTTTTACAGTTTAAACAATCATATCGATTTGTTCTTTGGTGGTAAAGAACAGGTGTTATGTTTTGAGGAGCACAAGATGAATAGCAGAAGGCATTGTTAGAGACAGTCATTGTGTTTTCAAGAACAAAAGATGAGTAAAGGATGGTGGTCCAGAGTGGACCCTAACTCCCCCATGCCTGGAAGCGTGAACAAAAGTTTCACCGTGTCATTAAATGGAGGATGATAACAAAAAAAGCAGTACTTAAGCAGTGGATTTTTGTTTTTTTTATTTTCTGCTTATTCCTAATTGTTGTGTATTAGTTCTAATGTTACTTGTGTAAAATTGGTTCCCAAATTTCATCAGAGTCCTGCATTTGAGACTCTGATATTCCCTGCCCCAAGCTGGTTCAAATTGGGAAATAAAATTGCCAGCAGCCAATGACTAGGCAGCAAGACACAGGCAGGACTTTTGGATTCATGGACAAGGAGACCAAAGAGGATCACCAAGGCAGTAAAGGAATTGGATACAGGCTTGAGACTGCAAAAGAGAGAGTGCCAGCCATGAAAGAGCCTGGAAAGAGTGTCCCCATTGTTCTCTCCTCCAATTGAATCTGAGGTAGCAGTGGTGCGAAATAGATTTTACTAAGTAATAGTTAGGAGTATCACAGGGGAGGCATTAGCAATGTGCAAGTTTGGGAGTGGCCCAAAAAATCAGCTGATTTAGGCATATTAAATAAAGCCATGTGTGTTTGTCTGTCTTTTATTTGAGAATCCTTAGCATTTGCAAGGCATCCTATAGTAGAGCAGAATAAACACCTAACTACAGAATGCTTCTCACCTTTAGGATTGACCTCAATATTAAAAATTATTTGAGCTTTCTGCTGCCATCTTGGTTCCATGTTCTCCACAAAAAATGACCAGTGAAGCCACAGAAACTGTCCCTGCTACAGAGCAGGAGTTGCCACAGCCTTAGGCTGAGACAGAATCGGGAACAGAGTCTGACAGTGATGAATCAGTGCCAGAGCTGGAAGAACAAGATTCCACACAGACAGCCACACAACAAGCACAGCTGGTATCTGCGGCTTAAATTGAAGAAGAACCTGTTAGTAAAGCCAAGTAGAGTCAGAGTGAGAAGAAGGCAAGGAAGGCTATGTCCAAACTGGGTCTTCAACAGGTTACAGGGGTTACAAGAGTCACTATCCAGAAATCTAACAATATCCTCTTTGTCATCACAAAGCCAGATGTCTACAAGAGCCCAGCTTCAGATACCTACATAGTGTTTGGGGAAGCCAAGATTGAAGATTTGTCTCAGCTAGCACAGTTAGCAACTGCTGAGAAATTCAAAGTTCAAGGTGAAGCTGTTTCAAATATTCAAGAAAACACTCAGACTCCAACCGTCCAAGAGGAGAGTAAAGGAGAAGAGGTTGTTGAAACAGGTGTGAAAGTTAAGGACATAGAATTGATCATATCACAAGGAAATGTATCCAGAGCAAAGGCTGTATAAGCCCTGAAAAACAACAGTAATGATATTGTAAGTGCTATTATGGAATTAACAGTGTAACTATTTGACATAAAGGACACCCCCTCCTCTTGTTTCCCCCTTTTTGATGTTTCAAAAGTAGAACTACAGCTTGGTTTAAAATTTGTATTGTTTCTATCACTAATAAAATTGTGGCTTCTTGTTGAAAAAAAAAATTATGTGGAGATTCTCAAATGGAAAACAGAAAACACATGCCATAAGTGAGATTAGGAATTAATAAAAATTGTATTCTTAGCAGACTTGCTGCTTTTGCTGAAGCCATGTGGTTCCTCACCAAGCTGTGCAGGTTCCCAAATGGAACAGAAGGTGAGTTGAACTGACATGCATAATTCTGGGGTTCATGGCATGAGCTGGGACACAGAAAAATGTCCAAAGCTGACTCAGACAACCTGAGTAGTAAAGATTTGTTATGAGCCCTCTTTAAAGGTTTCTGGCTGTCTCAGAGAGTTTGAGCTCTGAGGAGCTGCCTGAAGAAACAGGCCTCTCAGAAAGTAGAGACAAAGGTAGATGGTAGAGACTGCCTGCCAGCTATAATCAGATAAAGAAAGGAGAGATGGATGAGATTTGTTAAGATTTGTTCAGGATAAAAGAGATATAGAGGTAATTGTTTTAAGTGTTTCTGAGTCTACATGAAATAAAGTAATACAGGCCTTTGATCTCAAATGTAGGAAACAAATGCATGAAGATAGAGAGAGGTACCCTATCTCAACAAATAATAAAGAGGTATTAGTATCTATACAATGGAGAATGAAAAAAAATGCTTTAAAGAAAAATTTAAAAGTTGATGCCAGAGCAGGCATTTGGGTTCTTTGACTGTAGGAAACACAGCAATGTTGATATTACTTGGCCACATATGGCCAATTAAGAGCCTGGAAATAGACTTACATACAGTAAGTAGAAAGGAATTATTTTTATTTTATTTATTTAAGTTAGTTAGTTAGTTAGTTAGTTAGTTAGTTAGTTAGTTAGTTTTTTGAGACAGGGTTTCTCTGTATAGCCCGGGCTGTCCTGGAACTCAGACTAGGCTGGCCTCGAACTCAGAAATCCACCTGCCTCTGCCTCCCAAGTGCTGTGATTAAAGTTTGTGCCACCACTATCCAGCAAGTAGAAAAGAATTAAATTGAAAATAAATACATAGGAAAAGATGTTTGTTCAAGTTATATAAAGGGAAAGGATATATATCCATAGAGATATTAATCTCCATAGAAGGGAGAATTTATGAATGTGTAGATAAATAAATAACTTTGGTGGTTATGATATTTAAAAATCTAGTATATAGATTAAAATAGGGCAAGCTTGAAGAGAAAGGAGGCTGCTAATTGAATCAATCTATATCATGATGATTTTGTGTTACTGGAACAAGGGCATACTATTATGGGAGAGAGGTTATTTATGCTAGTAGGAAAGAAGAAAAGGTTTGGACACCTTCCAGAGTGATAGGGATCATATATGACAGGGGAAGTCCGTCTGAAAATCTTGAGTACAAGAAAAAAAAGTTTCAGAATATCAAACAAGCAGGAAACATGATAGGCTGATTCCTGCACATGGGAACAGACGTATAACTACCCTAGACATAAAAAGTCTCTAGCCAAAACTTCAGATAAACGTAGACAATTCATCTTGTTGTTTATGGAACACTTAAGATTCAACATGTCATCATTCCTGTGGCATGAATGAAGATTTATTACAATTGCTTATTGATCAAATTAACTTAAAAGTTTTCTTGCACCTGCTCATACCAGAAGCAAAAATTCTTCCTTAACTGAATGGTGTAACTTACACAATCCATAGGAATATCTTAATAGCACCAAAATCCTTTTTGTAAGATTCATTTATTGCTGAATGTGCCCCTTTGACAAGATTCATTGGTGGAGATGCTGAGATGACCTGTTGTTCCAGCTACCTGCCTCCTGATGCTGGAAGAAACTGGTGAAATATTTTGCATTGGTTCTAATGCTACTTATTTTAAATCAGTTTGCAGATTGCCCAAGAACCATGCATTTGTGATGATGACCATTCCTATCCTCAGCTGGTTCTAATTGGTAGACTTGCACAGCCACTGTCAGGGAGCAAAGGAAATTAACCAATTGCTAATACACCCAATATTTGCCTATCAGTCATTTTTCAATAAATAAGAAAATAACACATTGGAGAGAAGCCCTACCAATGAAATTAATGTGATAAACCCTTTATACAAGACAATTATCCACAAATACATAACACATACTAGGACAGGAATCTTATGCATAAGCAATTGGTAAATCATTTGCATATAGCCATATTCTCAATACCATGAGAAAGGCCATACTGCAGAAGAACCCATAATTGAAGTAAGTGTGGGAACATTTTGCAATTTAAGTTTCCTTTATACAAGAGTAATACATTCAGTGTATAATTGATCTTAAATTCTTTGCACATCACAGTAGTCTTTGGGGACATAAGGCACCACCCTGAAGGGCATCTATAACTCTAAAGGATTTGATATGATCTATAGCCAATATACAAGGTTATTTTTCAGGAAAAAAATGTGTCAACAATCTATTCAAGCTGTATAATGTGATGTTCCTCTATATTTTGTTTGAAATTGTAATAAGTTCTCTTCAATTATGTATGAAGCAGTTCTCTCCGCCATTAAAAAATGGTGCTTGGCATGTAGCCGGCAAGCATGAGTAGGCACTGCTAAAGAGAAAAACAACTCCATATTTGGAAGGCTTGCGCTTCGAGGTGTGGTTACCTGATCAGCCCACCGCGCATCATATGTAACAGCCAATGAACAGTGACGGTGTGGCAGCTGCTGATAGGATTAAGGCAATGCATATAAGGGCTGCTGGGGCGGTAGGAAAGGGAGGAAGGAGGAAAGGAAAAAGGAGCAAGCTTGCTGTACAAGGGAGCCTGAATAAACTGCTTGAAGAAGAACACGGTTGCCGTTGCCTTACTCCGCTGGTTGGACGAGGGCAGCGACACAATTTCATAATATTGCTCAACTAAGTGTTGAACTTTATGTCTGTGTAGTAATGTATTTTCTGTTGCTGTACTAAAACTCAGTGTCTAAAGCAACTTCTTAAAGAATTTGGCATATGGCTTTAGTGGAGTATGAGATCACACGAGATGTCACAACACAAGTGTTACAAATTCCCTTCAGATGTGATTTGTTATGTAGTATGACTCAGATGTCAGTCATTACTCAAGGATACATTTTGCTTGGTTGATTTCAGCTCTGAGTTTGATTATTTCCTGCCATCTACTCCTGTTGGCTGTATCTGATTCTTTTTGTTCTAGATCTTTCAGGTGTGCTGTCATGGTGTTAATGTATGCTCTCTCCACTTTTTTATCTTTTTGAATCTATTGAGGCCTGTTTTGTGACCAATTATCTGGTCTATTTTGGAGAAGGTACCATGAGGTGCTGAGAAAAAGGTATATTCTTTTGTTTTAGGATGAAATGTTCTATAGATATCTGTTAAATCCATTTGGTTCATAACTTCTGTTAATTTCAATGTGTCTCTGTTTAGTTTCTGTTTCCATGATCTGTCCATTGCTGAGAGTGGGGTGTTGATATATATTGAACCTGCTCAGTAAAAGTTTTGGCATTCTCTCACAACCGATGACCCGAGTCTGAGTCTTTAATCCCCTAGACCTACGCCCAAGCTCGGTACCACGGGCAGCGCTGGAGCTGTCATCCACACACATTAAAAAAAATATTAACAAAAAAAAAAAAAACCCAGATAAATGAACTAAAAACAAGAACCAACATCCATCTACACACTGTTGGCAAGAAGTGTATTTTAGATAGATTATATGGGCTTTTAATTAAACAGGTGGACCAGGAGCAGAAGGGCCACTGTTCACAAGCAGCATGTGAGAACTAACAGCTTCTCCACTTTCTCTCTGTCACCCCACCTCTTAGACTCGCTGACAGCTAGCTTTCTGCATCCTTCTGTCCTCTGTGGCGCTGAGCCTTTCCCAGACCTTCAAGAGATGGAAAGAGAAACTCTCTACTCTTTACATTGGCACACTTCAATTTTCTGTAATTGTATCATGTATGTCCACAGTAATTATTTTCATGTAAAAAAATGTATCGAACTGTGGCCACTTCAGGTTTTTTTTTTTTTTATTCATTTTCATTATGTGCTGAAAGAATTATTTTATTCGTGTCATGCCCAATTAAAATGCTCATGTGCAGATTTATAAAGATGCCTTACAAATATGAGCACTCTGAATTTCTAAAGCCCATTAAAATGATATCTTGGGTCTATTAAGTATTTCATAATATTTTAAAATGCTAGTTCCTTGTTTAAAAAACATTTGTTACAGTCATAAGATAAAGATTTCATTATGTTACAAAATGTAATGTGATAGATATAGATTTTGATAGAAATTTCCTTCCAAACAAGTCAAGCTCTAAGTAAATACATGTTAATTGTAGTAAATATATGTTAATTATAATTTTATCCGTTTGTATAATAGTTATAGATAACTTAAAAATCATATGATTGCTGTTTCAAAATATTTAACAAAACATTTAATACTACGAAATGTAAGGTTTTGATTGAGGCTGGATGACATGTAAAACAATATGTATAAATGTTTACTAAAGATCTTGGAGTCATTTCCTTTTCTCAGTGTGGATGACAGGAACTATAAATCCCAATACACAGTAATGTTCAAAGTCTTGGTGTGTGCGTATGAGGACACACAAGTGCACTGCCTGCATGTGTACCAAATGGCTTCTGCATAAGTATTCTTGTACACCAAAACCATTAAACTGCTACAACTTTAAGGGAAAAAGTCCCTTAAAAAATCAACATGATTTTTTTAATTAAAATATTTTTAAACACATGCAGAATTACACAGTTCTGGACAAGATGTTGTCTTCTTAACCCATGCCTCAATCCTGGTTCTACAAAATGACCCTCACTCCCTGAGGATATCAATCAACTTTAAGAAATTATTTCCATCCCAGAATGCAATTTTTTTCCTATGGGATAATAGCCTTCTTCTCAGATGCTTAACTTTATCCCAAGGACTAAAATGATGTCTTATCTCTGTGATTTACATTTGTTTTGTATGTGTCTGAACAT
Source organism: Mastomys natalensis (assembly GCA_021653895.1). Taxonomy (NCBI): domain Eukaryota; kingdom Metazoa; phylum Chordata; class Mammalia; order Rodentia; family Muridae; genus Mastomys; species Mastomys natalensis. The sequence continues at coordinate 3,402,783 of JAJTUV010000110.1, read as the reverse complement.
ATATGAAAATGCATACAATTTAGGTATTTTAAGGATTTTTTTTTTTTGCCAATACCACCTCTTAAAAAATCATTTTAAATACCACTTGAAGGCTTGCAAAGACATCTTAAGGTTTACAGATTATCTTAAAATGTTAATAATATACATGGGACAAGCGTTCATCTGTTTTTAGTTCTGAAGAAACGTAAAATAGTTTAGGCAAAATACTTGTTAAATAATTAACATACAGGTGAACAAGCTGGTTCAAAAAGAATAAAGTAAAATATGCCAAACATTTTCCTGCTTTGGTGCCTCGTAACCCAGAATAACAGCTAATCCCTTTTAGTCCTCATACTTGGGAGGAGGCAGGTGGAGCTCTGAGTTTGAGTAGTTTGCAGATTGAGTTTCAGTATTGCTTGGGTAGCATGGGCTACACAGAGACCCCCTTGTCTCAATGTTGTTTGGTTGGTTGGTTTGGGTTTGGGTTTTTTTTGTTTGTTTGTTTGATTTATTTTGTTTTGTTTTTGCACAAGATATCACTATGTAGCTCTGGCTGTCCTGAAACTCACTATGTAGACCAAGCTGGTCCCAAACTCGCAGAGATTCACCTGTCTCTGCCCTTCAAGTGCTTGGACTTAACATATCTGGCTGAGCAAAAAATATATATCTTTAAGTGCCTGTTATAATGACTTATATCTTTAGCAAATAATTTAAATTGGTTAAGAAGATGCAAGACTGTTAATGTAGTTTGTGTCTCCATTCATAACTGTTAGATATTTAACATGTCATATACAGTTTCCGAGTTTTAGGTACAGCCTTCTAGGTTTTTAAAGTATCTTATTAAAATGTTTCTGAATTATTTACCAATAATAATAATGATTGAAACTCTTGGCAGAAATGAAAGAAAGAAAGAGAGAAGAAAGAAAGGAAAGGAAAGAAAAAAGGAAAGAGAAGGAAGGAAGGAAGGAAGGAAGGAAGGAAGGAAGAGGATGTTATATGTATGAGATAGGTATGGTATAGAGTTTTGGTAAAAGAAGACTGAAGAAAAGGAAAGTGTTTTTGGATAAGAATGCACTTTGTATGGTAAGATACAGACTTCCAAAGTCAAAACTGGTGATAGTGATGGTTGAAGGAGGAAGCATGTTGCAAAAAGATTACAGAAACTAAACTTTTAACAGTGGGCATGGTTGTGACTAAGCTGGTTTTCTTTGAGACAGGGTCCAACTATGTAGCCCTGGCTGGCCTGAAATTTACTATATTTAACAAACCAATTTTCACCTCACAGATACCTACCTCCCTCTCTCTCTGAAAAGCTGGGATTGAAGTCATGCATCACCATGCCTGGCTTGTACCCATTGAGTTAACAGTAATGTGTTCAACTTTTAGCAAATTATATAACAACCATGCAACTCTTTTTAATGGATGAGTATTTGCATCTGTTTCTAAAATTTGGCCTATTAGATAAACAACCCAAAAACTTTGTTTTCACTTCGGGAGACAGGGGACTATGGTTCCCTCTAGCGGCCACTACTAAGGCTGCAGCTGAAATTCAGAAGACTTGTATGGGTGCCTCCTACCAGTCACCCGGCAGATGGCACATGGAGGGAGGCCTGTATCCTAGAAGATTGAGGCTTTGCTACTTACTAAAGAGTCCATGTTACTTGCTGTCATGGGACACTCATTTTGAAAGTGAAAACATATTTTAAAATTTCAATGTTTGAGGTGAACAATACCCTACCTCTGTTACCCAACTTCATACGACCCCAGTGCCAACCAAGCCCAAGAGTGGTGAGGAGAACCACACTAGGGCCGGGCGGTGGTGGCGCACGCCTTTAATCCCAGCACTTGGGAGGCAGAGGCAGGCAGATTTCTGAGTTCGAGGCCAGCCTGGTCTACAGAGTGAGTTCCAGGACAGCCCGGGCTACACAGAGAAACCCTGTCTCGAAAAAACCAAAAAAAAAAAAAAAAAAAAAAAGAACCACACTAATCTAGGAGTTCAGCATCCTCTGTGTCAAACCAGGACCTTAACAGGTCAGGTGGGAGATGTCTCTGCCTGGACAGGGTCCTTTCCTTGCTCAGACTCTTTTCCTAGTTTGTTACCCTAGACTTGATATCTCTGGCTTTGTGGTCAATCTTGTGTGACCATCTCAGACAAGCTCTGAGGAGACAGGAGCTTGACCTGGCCCCTGAGGATTGGAGGAGAACTCAAGTCCATTTCCTGAAGTCTCCCCATGCTAGTGACTTCATAAGATGTGCCCACTCTTGCTGCAATGGTACACCCATACTGAACTGGGTTCCTGCTCCATCTGCAGAGATGCCAGGGAGATCCTGGTCTCACAGCTGGACAGTACCATTGTATCCTAACTTAAGGACTGTACTCTGTAGGCAGAGTTTTGGGTCTGAGCCACTGGGGCTACCCTGTATTCCTTGGCAGTGGCCACTAGAGGGGACCAAAGTCCCCTGTCTCCCAAAGTTGTTGGGTTGTTTATCTAATAGGCCAAATTTTAGAAATAGATGCAAATACTCATCTATTAAAAAGAGTGCAATTAGGGCTCCTTCCCTTGGAGAAACTGAAGGGCGTAACCCCCTGGTACCTGAGTTCACATTTTCAGAGTGGATAGGGATGGAGGATCCAATGGGAATTGTTTACTTTTGCCTTTTGCTATGGATGGAAAGGATGGCAGCAGGAAAAACAATAAGAACAATTTAGTGACTAACAAGATCCTGCTGCAGGAATCGTCCTGCTGGAGAGTCCCAAAGCCACGTACCCCTCAGTTAGCATTTGCAACTTAGGGATCCTCAGAAGTATTCGGAAGTTGGTTTGCTGCAATGTGAACTTTGTTCAACTTAAAAGGGAGGGAGGGAGTGTTAGGCTCCCCTCATGGTGGCTGGAAATCAGGCCAAATCCCCAGCTACACAGCAGTTCTCTCATGCTTTGGGTCTGGGACAACTCTGCAGTCCTAAAATGTGTTCAGATGGAGAGGGGGGCATTTGGCTTATGCCAGAAGTTTACCTGTAACACATATGTGCTTGCGTTTGGAACTGGAACACACGTTTGTGCATTTTAATTCTTGTTTAAAAATCATGTAAGATTTTTTTAAACAAGAATTAAAATGAATAAACTTATGTTGCTAAGGATGCCTCAGTCCCACTTGGGACGGAAAAGGAAGCAATCACAGGAGAGGGAGGGACAGGGACCTGGGTGGGAAAGGCGACAGGGAGGGGAAAAGGGGAACATGATCAGGTATTGAGGGGAGGATCAGGACTGAAGCCCTGAGGGCCAGCAGAAAGAATCGAAAACAGGCAACCTCAGAATGTAGGAGGTGCAGGGAGCCTCTAGACTATATGAGAGACCTAGGAGGTGAGAGATTCTCAGGACTCAAAGGGAGGGACCTTAGATAAGATGCCCTACAGTGGGAAGAGGGAACTTATAGAGTCTACCTCCAGTGGAAAGACAGGGCATCAAGTGAAGGGATGGGGTTGCCAAAAATTCTGATGCAGAATTGTTCCTGTCTGAAAGAACTGCAGAAAGAAAAATGGAGTAGAGCCTGAGGGAAAGGAGGTCCAGTGACATACCCAAATTGGGATCCATCTCGGGGGAGGCCCCAAGGCCTGACACTACTACTACTGGGCTTATAAACAGGGACCCATCATGACTGCCCAACAAGCAGCTGGAAGACTCAGATGCAGATATTTACACCCAAACAATAGACAGAAGCTGCTGACCCCTGTGATTGAATTAGAGAAAAGTTGGAAGAAACTAAGGAGGACGGCAACCCTATAAGAAGACCAGCAATCCCAACTAACCTGGTCCCTGGGATCTCTCAGACAATGAGACACCACTAGGCAACATACACCAGCTGATATGAGGCCCCCAACACATATACAGCAGAGGACTGCCAGGTCTGGCCTTAGTCAGATAATAGGTGTCTAATCCTCGAGAGACTTGGGGCCCCAGGGAGTGGGGAGGTCTGGTGGTATGAGGGTGGGTGTAGGGGCATCCTCTTGGAGATGAGGGACGCGGGGAAAAGGTACGGGATGTGGAACAATCAGATGATAGACCAGGATGGGGATAAAGTCTGGACTGCAAAATAAAGATTAAAGAATAAACAAACAAACCTGTAGCAGGGTTGTTACCTGGATATCCAGCAGTGAACTCTGAAGCTTTACAAAGTTGAAAACACACAGAACACAGGCCCAATATTGCATTCCTTAGGTTTAACCCAAGAAGTGAGTACACACACATGCACACACACACACATACTTTGTATATAACATATTTATAAATGTTACAAATTAGAAGGAATTGACCTTCCATCATTTAATGAACAAATAAGGCAAAGTGTGTTCATAGCTGCCTGGCAACAGCAATGAACTCAGCATTAGCCGTGTAGCCAACAGGGATAGGCCTAGAGTGCATTCTATCCCTCACAGAGAATGCTAAACTATTAATCAATTCACAAAGGGAGGCAAGCAAATGGCCCTGAGTCCTATTGCAGAATGCCCAGCTTCCTTTATAAAATGAGAAACACTAATTAAAATTGCCACTTGTCAAATCAAAATCGAATCTGAAATTCTGATTGCTCACTCTTGAATCTCAGAAGCAGGCAATCTCCTGCACTGCTGGTGGGAACTTGGGGCCCGTGGAGGTTTATCTGGATGTAGGAAGGTGCCAGGGCCTTGCAAGGAAGGACTGAAAAGCTGATACAAAGAGAAGCATCCAAAGCACTGGAAGAGTGGGATTCATTCCCAAGAATCCTTGCATCAGCACAATAAAATGCTGGAATATAAGGGAAGCCTAGTCCGTGTCTTGTGGGTGATGGATAGAGGGAAGGACACAGATTTGGGCTTACATGAACATCAGTCTCATATAATTTTGCTCTTGGATGCAGGTGCATGTGATTACACAATCACAAACAAAGGCGGGGACTGGAAAGCAGGCTTCGTGGCTAAGAGTGCTCACTGCTCTTGCAGAGGACAAAAGTGTAGTTTCCCAGCACCCACGATGGGAAGCTTCTTACAACCACCTGTAACTCCAGCTCCAGGGAGATGGGAAGTGGAGACAGGAGAAGCCCCTGAAGTTGGCAGGCTAGCTGTTCTGGAGTACCCAGGGATGAAGTAAGAGCTCTTGTGTTTAACAAGATGAGATTGTCTTCCAACCTCCACATACACTGTGGAACACGCACACCCGCAGTCATCACAAATAGGCATATAAACAGACCAGTTAAATGGTCTTAAAAACATAATATTAAATTAAGGGGAGGGGGAAGCAATTGCTGAAAATTGAAAACGAAAGAAAAGAATTGTTAAGAGTCCATGAAGCTATGATTGGACATTCTTAAGATTTATTTATTTTATGTATATGAGTACACTGTAGCTATCACACACCAGAAGAGGGCGTCAGATTCCATTACAGATGGTTGTGAGCCACCATGTGGTTGCTGGGAATTGAACTCAGGACTTCTGCAAAAGAAGTCAGTGCTCTTAACTGCTGAGCCATCTCTCCAGCCCATGATTGGACATTCTAACAGGGAGCATCCTAAGGAACTGAAAAGCACATTGTGTGTGTGTGTGTGTGTGTGTGTGTGTGTGTGTGTGTGTGTGTGTGTGTGTGTTGTGTGTGTGTGTGTGTGTGTATCCATGGTGGTCAGAGGACAGCTTGACTTCTTTTATCCCCTGTGTCCCAGGAGTCAAACTCAGGTCATCAGCTTTGGTGGCAAGAACTGTTATCCACTGAGCCTTCTCAATAACCCTACAGGTAAGCTTCTTTATAAGCCGAACCAAAGAAAAACCCTGTTACCTCTCTGTCTTTATCTTTTATTTTAAAATACTTATCTTATGTGTATGAGTATTTTGCCTGTGTCTGTCTACCACATACATGCAGTGCCCTTAGAGGCCAGCAGAGGGCATCAGATCCCCTAGAACTGGAGTTACAGATGCTTGTGAGCTGCCGTGTGGGCGATGGGAATTGCCAATCCCAGAAAGAACATGTGTGTAGTGTGTGGTGTGTGTGTGTGTTGCTATGGCTTGAATGTCTATCTCTGCCCCGGTTATATATTGAAACTCTATTCTCAAAGGGGTGGGAGGGGAACTTTGGGATATGGTGAGGTCATGGAGACCTCAGGAGACCTCCTGTGTTTTCTACAAGAGAAGAGACAAACTACAAAGCAGGAGCCAGGGTCACCCCGGACACATCTGCCAGACCATGATCTTAGACTCCCAATATTTACACCACCTGTATATGGGCCACCTGGTCAGAAAGCAAAAGGGACCACAGCTCAAGGGACAGGGATAGAAGCTAGAAGCTAGTCTTCTCACAGTACATCCAGTTTGTGGATGTGACTTTGAGCCATGCAAATACTTTATATAATTATGTGAATTTATTTAAAATTGCATGAAATTAGCAATTGATAAGTAGTAATAAATTATATAATTAAGTATTTAAATTATATAATTATATGTAAATTTTTAAAAAAGCAATCCCTTATAATTACACTCAAATAGACATAAGTAAGCCTCAGTGCCTCTCACAGTGGCTAAACAACTAAAGGACTCTGCTGGTTCTAAAACTCAGCCCTTAGAGTCTCTGTAGCTATTGCTTTATTTAAAAATGAAATAAAACATCTTGAAGCTGGAGAGACGGTCCAGAAGACTCAACATGCACTGCTCTTGCTGCAGAGAACCAAGCACAGGTCCCAGCACCCAGGAAGGCAATTGGGTTACCTTTGGTAACTCCAGCTATGAGGGGATCTGGTGCCCTTCTTCTGGAGTCTATGGATGTCTGTATTCATGTGCATGAGTGTGCACACACATATAATTAAAAATTAATTGCCTTGGTCACTCTCTGATCTCTTTGGAGATCCTATAACAGGTATTTTTTGGCTTCTTAAACCTTTTCTACTAGTGATCCCTTTAACTCAAGACAACTGTCAGTCACAAAGAGGGACTGCATGTCTTTCTGGTGGATTTCATATGGGGCAGACCATGTTTTCCAGGTTCCTTATCTGCCACCCTCAGTAGAAGACTTAAGTCTCTAGGCTACAGAGATGGCTTGACAGTTAAAAGCAAGCACTGGCTTCTCTTCCAGAAGACATGGGTTCTATTCCCAGCACCCACATGGCAGCTCACAACTGTCTGTAATTCCTGTTCCAGGGGATCTGACACTCTCATTCAGACACATATGCAGGCAAAACACACACACAAACACACACACACACACATAAAATAAAATAAAAATAAAATTTTAAAATATAGAAAAAAAGACCAGTCTCAATGCTCTTATGTTCAAGAGATCTGGGTGTTGCTTGAATGTTTGAATTGTTTGTTCCGTCTTACTAAATTCATGGAAAAATCCCCTTTTCATTTCTCTACCTCTAATCCTGCTGATGAACCATGCCTGGGAGGTAGACAATGTCCTAACCATACTCTATTTAATGTCCCCTCCCGATCCACCCACAGTCCTGCTCTCCTTTTCTACTCAAGGGCCATTGTGAGTCCCCTAGACCATCTAGAGTGAGATGGATAAGTACACACCTTTACATTCTGATTCTTCAAATCCTCCCACTGTGCCATTGTGTGCCAGGAACTATGTGGGCACTCCACACTCTCCCCCTCTGTCCTGCAAAGAATTCAATTGAGGATACTGTGGCCAGAAAATTCAATTAATTTACAAGTATTACACAGTGCATAACAACAACCACATCGTTGATCCAGCATCATTCTGGCCTCAGGAAACATTTGGAGCAGAGCTTTAGGTGATACTGATGCCCTTCCGGTATTAGGTCATTACTGATGCCCTTCCGGCATGCCAACCCTAAGCCCACTAGCCGTTTCTCCAACCCCAAGCCATAGAAACAACCAGATTAGCATTTTCCTAATACCTGCCCTATGAGACTTCTTCTGGGAAGAAATGAACAGATATCTACTCAGTCCAGATAGAGATCCAAAGAAAAACCAAAGTAAGGAAGCCACCAAAGTCAATCTTGGCAAGAAGTGAGTTTCCGTGGGTGACTTACAAGATCATGGACAACTCAAAGGCAACCTGTTCTATGACCGTCCCAGTCCCCGAATAATGACACGGAAGCTAATATTTATTTAATAGCTTTTGGCCTTAAACTAGGCTTGTTCCCAACTAGCTTGTAACTCAATTATCTCTTTTATACTAATCTAAGGACTGTCACATAGGTGCTCCCTTATGTCCTACTTTCTCCGAATCTCCGTGATGAATCTTGGCCTTTCTCTTTCCCAGAGTTCCCTCTCTGCCAGATGTCCCTCCCACCTTACTATCCTCCCTTTTGCTATTGGCTATGGGCTTTTTATTTTAACCAATCAAAAAGTGCCTTAGGCAGGCAAGGAAGGGCAGAGACACGTCTTAACACAGTGCGCATCAACATTATTCCAACAATCTGTGTCGTCCATAAGTCCACCCAAGCATAGGTGACAACTCACAAAAACTATATCCAATATCCGGGTTGTCTCCAGGAAACCCCAGCAAAGTTCTATCCCCAAGCAATTATTCACTGCTTCCATAATCTGGCGGTGCTCTGTATAAGTCCTGTGTAGTTCAGCTCTCCCAACTTGAAGATTTTTACTTCTGGAATCTCATGAGCCTCCTTCCAGGAGGGAATGCTCCACCTCTGTGAGAATTGCTCAGTGGATTCTCTCGCTGAGTGGGCTTGGCTCCCTCTGGTCAGTGTTAACTCCGCACAAGAAACAGAAAACCCAACCATACTCCTTGTCATCACCCCTGACACAGGCTTGCTTCAGTGTCCTCACTGAAATATTACCCACAGCCCCAATCTGAAAACACGGGTATGACTGGAGGCTCTCCAGTAACCACAGCTATCCCGCTGAACACAGAAAGGCAGGAAAAATGGCGGGCTTTGATGACTGAAATAAAAGTAGCAAACAGAAGTTAACATTTCTTGACTCCTATTGTTTTCTTCTGTCTCCATAGTGATATTTTTATATCACTATGTAGTGATATATAAGACCTTGTAGTGGGAGGACTCTTCCTTGACAACTTGAATTATAACACCCTCCTCATCCAAGTTTACCTGTTGAGGTTCCAGACCCTCAGACCTTGAAACATCGCCTTATTGGGAAATAGGGCCAGTGGTCAATGTAATCAGTTAAGATGAGGTCACACCAGGGAAGGGGGTGGTTCTATTTCATCATAACTGTGGTCCTTGTTCAAAGAGGACAAACACAGGCACACCAAGAGAAGATGGACGGACACCACAGGACATGGAGATGGCTTCCTACCCATTGTTTTCCCAGCCCAGAAACCACAGCCTGCCTTAAGTGTGTGCCAGCATCTTCCAGAAAGAGGCCATTTGTTCCCAAGAGTCCCAGTCCCCTGTGATGCTCAGGACAGGGTGATCCAACAAGATGCTTGCTTTGTGCAAGCCAGAGGGTAGAAAGAGAGCAAGGGGACCAGTGGTGGCAGCATCCAGATGACTGAGAACAGGAGGAAGAGAAGTTAGGAAGTAAAGGAGAAGGAAGAAGAGGACAAAGGGAAAGGAAGAAGAGGGAGGAAGAGTGTCTTAGCCAGGGTTTCTATTGCTGCAATGAGAAACACCACAACCATAAAGCAAGTTAGAGAGAAAAGTGTTTATTGAGCTTATGCGTTTGCATTGTTGTTCATCACTGAAGGAAGTCAGGACAGGAACTCACACAAGGCAGGAACCTGGAAGCAGGAGCTGATGCAGAGGCCATGGAGAGATGTTACTTACTGGCTTGCTTCCTGTGGCTTTCTCAGCTTGCTTCCTTATAAAACCCAAGACTACTAGCCCAGGGATGATACCATCCACCATGGGTTGGCCCTCCCTCATCAATCACTACCTGAGAAAATACCTTTATGGCTGGATCTCATGGAGAGATTTCCTTCCTCTCTGATGATTCTAGCTTGTGTCAAGTTGACACACAAAACCAGACAGTACAAAGATGGAGGAGAAAGATATAGAAGCAGGAAGATGAAGGTGTAAGGTAGGAGAAGAATGTTTGAGAACAAATAGAGTCAGTCAGGTTCCCTGCCAGGCTTCACAATGATAGGAGGAAAGCACTCTGGGTCCCTCATATTCTCCTCACAAGCTTTGAAATTAATGGAAACTTCATAGCTTTCTCTCTCTAACACAGTCTTACTATTCTGAGTATAAAATAATGATATTTTCTCCTTTTCACTGTTTCAAGATTTGAAGAGGTACCAGACTTGACAGCATCCAAGCCTGTGGCATTCAAGTGAGCCAAAGATTGATAGTTTTTGCCTTGGAACACATGCAGCCTGTACTGTGGCCCACCTGCCCTCAGGGAACCAGGCTAGAGGACATAGAAGGGTAGCCTTGGTCCCAGTCTCCTCCAGGGCCACCTGTGTTCATTCTTCACTTGGAAAACCTGTTCCCTAATTCTCATTCACTCCTTCTTTCCAGGACTCCTTAATGTGAGCCCCTGAGCCCTGCACAAGTTGAATAAGAGAGAAAGGATAACTCCACACAATGGACCTGATTTGTTAAAGAATGGGGTTTCTGGGCTACAAAGATGGTTTAGTGGTTAAGAATACTGGCAGATCTTTCAGAGGACCTGGGTTCAATTCCTAGAACTCAAAATGTAACTTATAACCTTCTGTAATTCCTATCCCAGGGGATCCAATACCCTGTTCTGGCCTCTTTGGGCACAGATATATATACAGATAAAATATCCATGGACATATAATAAACATGTTTTTTAAAAAGAATATACTGAGTAACCAACAGAGGGGTGTAAGTACACATGGCCTTGATGTTGTTCATAGGGCAGAGGGGTGAACAAAACTGGAATGAGTTAACATATTCATGATAATTGTCATAGGTCAAACCTTAGGCAGTCATGCATGAGGAAGATGGTGAGGCAGCTGAAAACCTCTCATCTTGTTCTATGAACATCTACAGACACTCTAGAACTCTAAAAACACAAGGACTCCCATAACCCTGCCACTCAGCAGTGACGGCTCTAGGAATTTACCCTAAACACACACGAACCAGATGTGCTCACTACTGCTCACCATACAGTTGTCTGGATCACCAAATGTACAAACCGCTCCCACGCCCTTCAGCAGGAACAGAGAGACAAGTTTGTACATCTTATAGTGGAAATACACCGTGAATAATAAAATCACTTGGAGGGAGGGACAAAACTATGACCTGTGTTTGAAGAATCCCTTCCCTGGGGAGATGTAAACAATGTCTAGTCCCTCCTCATACAATCCCAACAACAAAACAAAATATGAAGCCACCAAAGGTCACTGAGGGTGACCTGTGAATGTTCTTAGCTTTCAGTGGGATGACTAACAGGAGTGTCAGTTGGCCTCAAAGTTGCCACACTGGAAAGTCCCTCTTCAGTGTGGAAGATGGCTTCCCATAGCCATGAAGATGGAGCCCCTTCCAGTTAACTTCTCCAAGTCCCTTGCAGACTCCAAGGCTGTAAGGATCAGGCCCTTAAACAGGACCAACTCCATTTTGTAATAGGAACTACAGGGGTGCAGATTTGAAGGTGGTCACCTGTGCTGAGGTGGCTTGTAGTGACATAGCTTCCTTCATGTCACTACAGTAAGTAAATCCACTGTGTCACCTAGCTGGACATGGATGGGATCCTTACTCTGGTCTGTCCTCAGTACCTAATATGGGAGACAATATGTTTGCCTTTCCAGAGGAAATGATCTACATAGAAGACATGTAGCAAACAGCCCATGAGTGACAGGTTTACATTCCCCTCTCAAAGTTTCCTACACCTTAACTTCAGTATCTTAAAAAATCTATTATTGGCTTTCAAAATGTTACTACCAGCAAGAGAATCAAATTGTCCAGCTAGGAAGGAATGTTTGATTGATATCCAATTCAGCAAAGAATCAGGGCTCCCCTCATTGAAAAAAATTATAGCTAAATGTGGGTTGATATTTTCATTTTATGTCAGCCAGCAAAATGAGCGTAATATAACAAAGACATCAAACTTGGCTCCCCTGCCAGACAACGGGAGGAACTCCCTTGCTGAATTAGATAATAGTTTCTGAATCCTAGAACACTTCTCCCCCATTATTCAAACAGTAGCATGGGTATTTAATGTTAATCTGCATGATTAACATTCTCATTAGTTTAGACAATCAACAAAAGAATAGATGGAGGACTGATTTCAAGCTATTACTGAAGACACTTCTAGGATTCTAGGGAACTAGCAGAGAATAAGGACACAGGGAATAACTGGAAGGTAGCTCTTAGCAATTGTCTGCTTTGCTTTTGTCATTGCATTAGCTTTCTCTAGGGAGGTGTGATTAAATGTCTACCTACCCCAGATAGAGCACCCACAACAGGCCAAAGTTAGGACTTCACTCACGTCCAAATTTGGACCACTACCATTCACTGGGGTTACTTACAGGAGAATGGGTGACTGGCAGGCAGCAGTGAGGGGGTACTGTGACAGACTTATGCCAAGGTATGCCCCTGAGAAATTATGCCATGAAACAGATTTAGTATAAAGGGGGGCTATTGGCAGAAGGGATTAGGAGTGAGGACCTAGGAAACTGTAGAGGCAGGTGAGGGAGCCATGGAGACAGAGAGGGACAGAGATGGAAACAAAAAGGGCTCAGAGGACAGAAAGTTGGAGAGGGAGAGAAAGAGAGAGAGCTGGGATGAGGGGGGTCCTTTTATCAGGCCACACACCTGGCACATCTGGCAGCAGCAGGTGATGACTTCAGCAATTGCTAGGTCCTTGGAGGCAGGCCAGTTGGATCGCCTGTAAGCTAACAGGCAATATCACAAATTGCTGCATCCTTGGCATCATCAGCACACCTAGCAAGGACTGTCACATGACTTCTGGGAGCAGAATGGGTGTCATCTTGTACATTTTAAGGGGTGCAATGATACTGGAGGGGCACATAAGCATCTTGAAGTCATACCAGGAAAATCAAGCTCCAGAATTAACAGGTGCACCAAACTAAGGAGAGAGTGTGACTCCCTAACCAGGATCCCACAAGGAGAACACAGAACACTGTGACAACAGAGACCCCATGGATTGGTCATCTCACCATTCACTGTGTGCCTCAGAGGCCAACAGGCAAAGACTCCCAGGAGCTTCAGAACCTGTCCCATGCCTTATGCCCATCCTCTTAGGCACCTATCTGGACTTCAGACAATCCATCTGCTCATTTCTTTATCTAAAATCCAGTCTTGTTCTTTGCCTTCGGGTTGCGGTCTGATCGAACGTTGCTCCCACATGGACGTCCCTCAGGCATAGGATCCAAGCTTCACCATAAAGGCAAGTGAAGAGAGAAGATCCTGCATTGTGATCACCTCAGAGTCGCACACCTGTGAGATTGATCTGGCTAAGGTAAGATAGAGCAACACAATCATTAGGACAAGCATTAAGCAAACATGATTTGTTCTTAAACTGGCTCAAGGAGTCCCTCAAGACATGAGAATTAAGGGTTAAGAAAAAGGAATCTTTAAAAAAATTTCATTGGTTATGCTTCCCCAAAAGGAGACTCTACACCTCTTAAGAAGGAGATGAAAAATTAAACCTTGAAAATGATGGAGAGAAAGGACTTAGCAAAAGAAAAGAAAAAGGCTGTTTTAGAACCCTCCTGGGAGCAGGAGAAAATCAGGAGGCTGCTTTTTCTCTGGCTTCTACTACAGAGATCCTTAGTTCTGCTTTTTCTGTCTATTGTCTGTCCTTGGCGTGCCAAACTTTCCACTTGTGTCAATTGTCTGACTTTGTTTCATTGTTTGAATGATTGTTGTTCTATGTTTCATGTTCAAAAATGATCAAACAATGTGCTTTTCTTTTGAAATTACAGCTAGAAAAAGCAAGGAAAAATTTTTAGTCTAAATATATAAAATGTGTAGCCACTCCATTTTTATTTCTGACTGCCTTTAAAAATATAAATATGTTCTACATGTCTCAGTTATAGATTATTGGCCTATATGTTATTGGGTATGATTAAAAATTTTTGCAACTTTGGTAACAGAAAGTTGGCTTAAAACTAGTAACTCAGGATTAGAATAATTCAGAAACCAGATGTACAAAAGATAGGATTTAAATCAATGTCTCTTTAATGAGATATCAAAAGCTGCACTATCATGCATGCATATATAAGAACTGGCAGCCAATCTTTGTAAGCTGAAAGTAATGCACTTGGTGTTGATTTTAGAGAAAATGGATTGTTTGCATTGTTAAAAATTGGCTGTGTTTCCCAAAATTATGGTTCCACTCTAATATTGCAAAAGAAACTTAAAAAATATAGTTAAACTGCCAATGTTCCATTGACTGCACTTGACAGTTCAGTCATGAGCTCGAGAATTTTTGACTTACCCATGTTTATGGTTGAAAAGAGGATTGAGCAGATAGAGATGATTGCAAGAGTAATAAAAGAGTTGAAAACAACTGTAGCACAGTACAGTCCTGCTGCCACTTTTACAGAATTATTAGATACAGTGGTAGAGGCAAATTTAGCCCCCCAAGATTGAAAAGGAGATCTCTGTGGGAGTTTTATCTGTGATCAAACAAGGCCCTGACAAACCAATTCAGGAATTTGTTGATAGGCTGCTAAAAGTTCTGGTAGAATTTTTAGAGACCCTCAGGCAGGAGTTCCTTTTGTTCCACAATTGGTTTCTGAGAATGCTAACTATAGTCCAAGCCATGATTTCACAGCACTGAGGTGATAAGCAATGTTCTAGGTATGGGGACATAGGTCATTGTAAGACCCCAGAGGGCTGCTATGCCCTGGCTGAGCCTTTCTGTATACTGCTATCTACTAAGTAACATTCTGCAGTTCCTCTAGGATCAAAGCATCCTGACTAAGGTATGGTTCCCTAGGAAGGGAATTTATACTTGACATCCTATTGCCCCCAATTGAGTTCCTGCTTCTTCACGTCCTGACTAATACATGGTGCCCCAGGAAGGGAATTTATACTTGACATCCTATTGCCCCCTAGTTGAGTTCCTGATTTTTCCTGAGTTTGTATTTTTCCTTTCCTGCCTTGGTGTGTATATATTGAACCTACCCAGTAAAGCCATTGGCATTCTCTCATAACAAATAACCTGAGTCTGAGTCTTTCTTTAATCCCCCAGGCCTATGCCCGAGCTCAGTACTGTGGGCAGCACTGAAGCTATCAGGTCATTTTCAGAAACACTGTCCAAAAATATGGAGGCATAGACAGACAGAAGAATCATTCCCCTGGAATCTGTCCTCAGTGCAAGAAGGATAATCGTTGGGCCAGGCCTCAGGAAGTAGGCCCAGATTAAGAACATTTACATTTGAGTTAAGACAAAGCTCTGAGTGGGCTCAGCAGAAGGTGGTGTGACATTTTTTTTTTTGTCATAGTCACCCTGACCAGCTCCTAGAAAGGTGTTTTACAGAATTTGTTTATTGCCTTGCTTTTTCCTTGGGGTGGAAAGGTCAGCCTCAGACCAAAAGACATTCACAACAGTTTATGGCCAGGAGTTGTATAATGATCATACTGGAGAAATTAAAATTATGCCTGCTTCCCTCCATGGCATAGCTGTGTCTGATAATAAAAGAATTGCTCATATGGTAAGAGAGGACAAGATTGGCCTTCAACTTGGCCTTTACTTGATACTCTCACTCAGCTACAAGGGATTGGTTATTCAATTAATCCAAAACAAAATTCAAACTTAAGATTTATGAAACTTGTGGGGCATTACAGCCTGACTTGCCTACTCCAGTTGTTACTCCAGGAAATACATATAAATCTATTATTGATTTAGAAAATTGTTTTTATACCTTTCCTTTACATTCTGGTGAAGGTTTGCATTCAGTGAGTATGCTTGTAATTTTTGAGAGCCCATGAAGTGATATCACTAGAAAGTTTTGCCTCGAGGAATGGCTAATAGCCTTACATTATGAAAAAAATTGTTGCTTTAATACAAGAAGTTAAGAGTTTGAATCTTAGCTGGGCAGTGGTGGTATACTCCTTTAATCCCAGCACTTGGGAGTCAGAGGCAGGCAGATTTCTGAGTTTGAGGTCAGCCTGGTCTACAGAGTGAGTTCCAGGACAGCGAGGGCTACACAGAGAAACCTTGTCTCAAAAAACCAAAAAAAGAAAAAAAAGAAAAAAAAAAAGAGAGAGAGAGAGTTTGAACCTTTCAGTGTATATTATTCATTGTATGGTATTTTATTAGTTGATCTCTCTGAAGGAGTTTTAATGCAAGTCTTCTCTCTCATATTAATGAGCTTAAAACTTTGGGGGAGTGTTTGTTACTCCAGAAAATATTCAAAGGCAGAAAATATTTAGTGACAGCTCACCTAATGAGAAAAGAGCATAAATAATTGGATCACATGTTCATTTTCTTAAGTTTCCCCCTGCTTCAGCACAAATAATTGAATTATGTGCTGTAGCCACTGTTAGAAATGCTGAAAAATCAAGCTTTCAATTTGTATACCCAAAGCCAGTATATAGCTCATGGTTTATAATTGCTTGAAATTGTTCCTTTCTTAGATATTGCTAATTCCCAAATATTCAAATACAGCTTAATATAAGAAACATGTACTATTCCTTAACTTTATAAGACATTTAAGAGCTCATACTGGATTGCCTGGACCTCAGGACAATGCCACAGCAGATTTGTATACCAGGCAGATTATAAGCCTTACAGAAACAATTAGCCATACAATCCTCTTCTTTTTTTTTTTTTTTGTTTTTTTTTTTTGTTTTTTTTTTTTGTTTTTCGAGACAGGGTTTCTCTGTGTAGTCCTGGCTATCCTGGAACTCACTCCGTAGACCAGGCTGGCCTCGAACTCAGAAATTCACCTGCCTCTGCCTCCCAAGTGCTGGGATTAAAGGCGTGCGCCACCACCACCCGGCTAATCCTCTTCCTTATATCATCAAAATAGTAATAACCTTGAGACAATAATTTGGTATTTCTAGAGAGTGTGCACGTCAAACTGCAGAAACTTGTTCTCAGTATCCTCAATTTTTTGAAAATGGCGTTAATCCTTGAGGACTTCTATCTAATCAATTATGGCAAGTGGATGTTACTCATTTCTGATTTTGAAAAATTAAAACATGTACATGTGACTTGACACCTTTTCAGACTTATTAGTTGTAACAGCTTTAAAAGGAGAAGCAACTAAAAATGTAATTAGTTATTGCCTGCATTATCTTTCTATGTTTGGTGTTCCATATCAGAGTAAGATAGACAATAGAACTGGTTATTGCAGTGAGACATTTAAGATGTTTTGTTTACAATTTAATATTACTCATATTACTGGATTCCTTATAATTCTCAAGGACAAGGTATTGTGAAACAGGTATCGTGAAACTTTAAAATAATATCTTTATAACTCTGAGTGTGGGAGAAGCAGCTACTGGTGCTTTTGTCCTGGTTTTGCAAGAAACTCTAAAAAATTGCCTTTTAAAAAAGAAAAAAGGGGGAGTTGGATGCTCATGGCAAATCTGCTACCGATTGCTTCTGGCACCCTGAGACCAATAAAAACTACGCCACGGGTATGTGGAAGGACCTTCTTACCTTTAAATGGAACGGCCCTAACCCAGTTCTTACATGGGGCCGAGGATCATATGTCTGTTTGATACCTAAGAAGGCGTGGCTACATAGCTGCCAGAAAGATTAGTGAAACAAACAGATACCTCCACAAAGCCAGACCCAATTGTAGATAAAATGGATAACAATTGAGATCCAGGGAAGAGAGATCTCCCTGAGAATTCCCTTCTTTTTTTCCTTTCCAGATAAAAATGAGCGGCCTGTGGTATTTGCTATTGGAGGTTCTGATCCTGATGCTGGCCTCTGGACTTGTGCTACTCAGAACTTCAACAGGCCATTGACAAGAACATCAAACAGCTAGAGATTGGCATCACTAATCTGGAAAAATCTCTCATCTGCTTTTCCTTCAGCAAGGAGGGCTCTGTGCCTCCCTCAAGGAGGAATGTTGTTTGTATACTTACCACTACAGGGTAGTTAGAGATAGTGTGGCCAAGATCAAAGAGAGATTGGAATAGGAGAAGAAACAAGAAGAACAAGAAAAACTAGTTATCTGCCTCTCCTTGGCTTACCACCCTTCTTCCCTCTATCCTGGGCCCTGTGGTCAGTCCCCTTCTCCTTCTGACTCTGGGGCCTTTAACTGGCTTTGAAAAACAACAAATTGACTCCATGACATCTAAACCTCTACAAGTACATTATCATAGACTTGATCTGGCTGATAGAGGCTTGGCTGAGCCTTGCAATGACACATTTCCTTTAGGAGCTACATAGAACTCAGAGCTGTGCATGTTGGTTCTACATGACATGGACACAATGTGGGTAACTGCCAGGGCTGAGTGATGAGGTCCTGCAGGGGGAGGACTCAAATTGTCTGCTTCTGAGTCCCCTGAAAAGCAAACCTGATTGCATAGAGGTTGGTGTTGATTTCTTCTGTCTCAAAGCAGTCAACTAGGACTCTCGATATCCTACATAGCCTATGAGACAAATAACCCTCTCTTCTTCAAAAAGACACCATTACAAGTGATACTGGGAGGGTCAGGTCAGTACTTTCCCCCTCTGGTTAATGCCCACTTATCTGCAGATAAGATTTCTTAATGTCCGCATTCCCATGCCTGCCTCATTTAAAATTGTTAAAAGAGAGGAGATACCGGGAGCCAAACTCCGGAAATGAGTTGCTGCTGTTCTAGGAAGCCTAGTCAGTACAAGGATAAGAAAGGATGTTCCCGAATCTCAGGCCCCAGGAACTCAAAGAACATCTGGTGTTTCCTATGAGCCAGTTATGACAGTGGGATGGTCTAGGGCAATAAGAATATGACAGTGAGATGGTCTTGGGCAATAACATTATGACAGTGGGATGGTCTTAAACAATGGTGATTCAAGAGTAGGATAGCCATAAGCAAAGACCCTCACCGAAACTTACCGTTTTGCTGTGTCTTTATAACTTGCCCCAGAAATTAAAGTTGCAGAACTTGATCACAACCCCAGATTTGTTCTCATCCTTTGTGTCTTTTGTCCCTTCGTTCTTTTGACCCCTTCCCTAGGGGCTCATCGAATCCCCGTGTGCCTGGGCACCAAAGAGGATAGAAGACAGGAAATAATCAAAATCAGAGAGGAAATCTATCAATTAGCAAACAAGAAAACAACACAAAACATCAACAAAACCAAGGGCTTGTTTGTCAAAATCAACAAGATAAACACACACTTAGCCAAACAAAGCAAATGACAGAGAAACAATATCCAAATAAACAAAGTCAGTAATGAAAACTGACACTGAGAATGTGCAAAAAAATAATTAGGTCTTCTTTCAAATGCCTGTACTCCACAAAATTGGAAAATCTTAACAAAATAGACAATTTTGTAGACAGATATCACTTACCAAAGATAAACCAAGATCATGTAAACTATTTACACAGTTCTATAATCCGTAAAGAAATAAAAGCAATCATTAAAATTCTCCCAACCAATAAAAACCCAGGACCAGATGATTTTGGCACAGAATTATACCAAAATTTCCAAGAACAGCTAATTCCAATACTCAACCTATTCTGCAAAGTATACACAGAGAAAACATTGTCAAACCCATTCTGTTAGGCCACAGTCACTCTGATACTTAAACCCGCAGACACTCAACAAAGAAAGAGAACTTTAGACCTATTTTGCATATGGACATTGATGTAAAAATACTCAACAAAATACTTGCAAATGGGATTCAAAGCACATCAAAGACATCATTCATCATGAACAAGTAGGCTTCATCCCAGGAATGCAGAACTCCTCAATAAACAAAAATCCATCAACATAATACACTGTATAAAAAGATTGCAAGAAAAAAAATCACATGATTATCTCATTCGACTCTTAAAAGCCTTTGATAAAATCCAACTCTTAATCATGTTGAAGGTATTAGAAAAATGCAAGATACAGTGCACATACCTAAACATAATCAAAGCAGTATACAACAAGCCAATCCCCAACATGAAATTAAATGGAGAGAAAATTAAACAAGTCCACTAAAATCAGGGACAAGAAAAGGATGACCAATTTCTCTGTATCTACTCAATATAGTAATTGAGGTTCTAGCTAGAGCAATAACAGAACTAAAGGAGATCCTAATTAGAAAAAAAGAAGTCAAATATCACTATCCACAGATGACATGATAGCACACATAAGAACACCAAATTTTTTCACAAAGGACTGCTACAACTGATAAACACCTCCAGTAAGTGGCTGCATACAAAATTAACTCAAAGAAATCAGTATCCCTCCTTTATACAAATGATAAAGGGATCAAGTAATTAGGGAAACAGCACCCATTATAATAGACACAAATAATACAAATTATCTTGGTGTAATTATAAACAAGCAAGTGAAAAATCAGTATGAGAAGAACTTTAAGTCCCTAAGAAAAAAATTGAAGAAGATATCAGAAGATGATAAGATTTTCCATGCTAATGGATCAGTAGTATTAACATGATGAAAATGGTCGTCTTACCAAAACCAATTTATAGATTCAATGCAATCTCCATTAAAACTCCAACACAATTTTTTTATAGAACTTGAAAGAACAATTCTCAACTTCACATGGAAAAACACAATACCCAAGCTAGCCAAAAGAATCCTGAATAATAGAATCTCGAGAGGAATCACTATCCCTAATCTCAAGCCAAAAATGTATGATATTGTTACAGAAATGGACTTGTTGATCAATAGAATGAATTGCAAAACCAGAAATAAATGCACACACATATGTACACTTGATTTTTGATATGGAAGGCAAAAGTATACAATGGTAAAATGAAAGCATCTTCATCAAATGGTGTTGGTGTAACTGGAGGTAGAAAAATTAAAATAGATCCATAGATATCACCCTGCACAAAATTCCATTGCAATCAGATGAACGACAACATGAAACTGGACACACTATATCTAATAGAAGAGAAAATGGGAAATAGCATTGAAAACACTGGTACCAGAGACAAATTTCCTGAGCAGAACATCTATGACTCAGGTTCTAAAATCAATAATTATTAAAGGGGACCTCATGAAAATCAAAAGTTTCTGTAAGGCAATGGACACTGTAAATAGGACAAAACTGCAAGCCACAGATTCAGATCTTCACAGTATCTTCACTAACCCTAAATCTGATAGAGAGCAAATATACAAAATAAAAATTAGACCCCACAACCACAAATAACCCATTTAAAAAGGAACACAAAACTGAGCAGAGATTTTTCAACAGAGGAATCCCCAATGGCTGAGAAGCACTTAAAGAAATGTTCAAAGCTCTTACTCATCAGAGACATGCAAGTCAAAACAGCACTGGGGTTCCATTTTATAACCATCAGAATAACTAAGATCAAAAACTCAAGAGAGCACATACTGGCATAGATGTGAAGTAAAGGGGAATGCTTCTCCATTGATGATGGGACTGCAAATTTGTACAACCACACTGAAGATCAATTTGGTGGTTTCTCAGAAAACTTCTACCTCATAACCCAGCTCATGACATTTTATTTTCATGTATTTATGTTAATCAAATACCACCAATTGCATGCTGAAATTTGTTCAAATACTTGTATTGTAAAGGAATTACCTAAAGTAATTTTAAAGGAAGTAAAATGATCAAATTTTTGTCCTCAAACTGAATCATAGAGGCAGATGAATATGTATGATTGTAAAAAGTATTTGTGTTGCTTAATTCTCTAATCAAAATTTGTGAAGATGCAGTAACCACATGTACAACCTTCCACAATGCAAAGGTTGTGGTGTATGTAACAAAAGGCTGTTACGATGATGGTTTTAGAACACATCAAAATGATCATTCACCATAATCAAGGAAGCTTGACACTCTAGAATGTACCAGAGACCTGGTAGAAGTGAGAAAATATTAAGACTCACCATAGATGAACCATAGATGAAATGACCAACAGAGGGGAGACGAAACTTGTAGAAAGAATCTATCTCCAGTAGAATGACAGGGCATCAAGTGGAGGGATGGGATTGCCATGCAACAGTCAAAAACTCTGACCTAGAATTGTTCCTGTATATTAGAACTGGGACAAATAAGGACAAGAATCTGAGGGAAAGGATGCCCTGGCCTGAGCTGCTGCTCTGGTCCGCGGGTCAGAATCTAACAAGAGAGAGAGTAGGGTTGGAGGGGCAAGAGACACAAAGAATGGAGAAAAGACAGAGGATCTGATCAAGTCTCCTTTATGGAACGGAAATCCTGGGTATTTATACAATTTACCATGCGCCTTGCCCTTGTGGACAAGCAAGAGAACAGAGCTGAAGGCACTATGTCATGTGCCTTGCAGGGTGGATTCCATGTGCACCTAGCAGCGTGGATACCACGTGTGCCTTGCAGCTGGGGGCATTAAACATCAAAACAAGATATGTGAGAAAAACAAGATGTTTATCAGAGTGTGCTCAGCTGTTGTGGGATGTAGAAAACAAGTCTCTTGTCAGGGTATATGGCTAAAGATGGCTGCAAAGATGATAGCTGCTTTCTGCTCAGAGTCGGCGCCCAACAGGTCCCCCTTTTTATTTATTTATTTTTTTCAAAAGGGAAGGCTGGGAAAACTTACGGAAACCGTGCCTGTCGTAGGTTGGAACAAAGGACCCCAGCCTCCCTTTCCCATCTCTGGATACTCAACAGCCATTGGTTGAGCTCCTGTCTTAGGATGGTGAGGCCTCCCAGTTAGGGGCAAGGGTCTTGAGGTGTTCTCTTACTCGTCATTGACTATCTGACTTAGTGCATAAGTTAGGGGTTAATCTTCATCAGTCTTGATGACAGAGGTTTTAGAGACCCCTACTTCCAGCCTGCAATAATAGACCTGTATGGGTTTCATTTGAATAGCATCTATCTGTTGTCATACAAAAGCCATCAGTCTGTTGAACAGCATGAACCTGAGAGACAAGAGACTTAACAATGCCTGAATGGTTGGTATAAAAGCAACACTCTTTTTTAAGGGTAGTACACAACTCCCTCTGTTGGAGAAGTTAAAAGTATAAGCCTCTTCTATTCTGTAGCCCTATCTCAGCTAAGGAGGATAATGAATTAGCAGATTCCATTCTTTCTAAATCTAAATCTATAGAAATGCAAAACTCATCATAGCTTTGATCTTAACAAAACAAGTAAGGAAATCCCCATCCCTGCCCTAGTCAAACCTAAACCCCAAAATCAACTATAGTAACTGTGGTAATGGGTTCTCTCTTTTGTCTAAACAGTGTACCCCCACTAAATCATAAGTCAGGGAATAAAGAGTCTAATAGAGCCACCCTGGAGGTGCAGGTGGTGATGTCTTCTTCTGCACTCAGAACTTCCCAAGTCAGATATGCTGGTTGATCTATTCCAGTTTGAAGGCAATTGTAAAGCATCTTCATTTTTCCTGCAAAGAAAAAATATGCTTCCCAGGGGGTTTCTCCTACTAAGGCATCAAAGGACCAACCATTACCTGCCTGAATGTTTCTCCTAGCTGTCTCTTTACAATTCTCATGATACTTTTGATTTCCAAATAAGATAGTCACCACTGCTAAGAACTGCTCTCACTAGAGTATTCTAATCACCAGGAGTCAGCTACTCCTCTGCAACAGATTCTAAGATTGCAAGTGTAAAGGGAGCAGTGGTGCCATATTGTGACACTGCATTTTTTTAATTCTCTAATAATTTGAAAATTAAACCCTGTGTGATGTCTCCACGCAACCTCTTGAGCATCTCTAGTCTCTGATACAGAGAAAACCTCAGCTTCTCCCTCCTCTGGCTGATCTGTGGCTGAACTAAAACCAGAGAACAGGGGCTGTCTTTGGACTCTGGATTGAGAAATTCAAGGACCTGGGTGATTTTCACAGTTGGCCTCGCCTTCTCAAGACATCTTCCCTGTCCTTAATTTTTGTGACTAAGTTCTGATACTCTTTCTCTAATTCTATTTGTTGTTTAAGAAAAGAAATTTTGTCTTGCAATTCCTTTCTGTGATCTACAACCAACATTTCCATAGCAGGAGCATCTGGAGACAGAGGTGCATAGGGAGGGGGCCTTTCAGAAGAGGACCATTCAGGGTCATAATATTTGGCTGCCTCTTCCTCTAGGTCATCCCAGTCGGACAAATCATCATCAACCTTTGGTCGTATTTTGGATTCTATGTGTTTCTTTGTATTTTGAACATGAAAGACAGCATTCAAACAGTGAAAAAAAGCAGACAATTGACACATGTGAACAGCAAACAACAAAACAAAAACAGAGTTGAGTTCAAGCTGACTTATTTCTTACCCCATTATCATTGCTATGATCTACTGGTCTAGAAAGGGCAGTTTCCCTTTGCTATCACCTCTGTTTCACTTCTGAATTTTCAGTCGACCCTTCTTCCAGTAATGTCCCTTAATGGGTCTCTCATTCTTGCTGCCCTATGTTGGGCACCTCTTTGACCCTACCCGAGCTGCTGCTCTGGTCCGTGGGTCAGGGTCTATCAACAGAGAGAGTGGGGATGGAGGGACAAGAGATGTGAAGAATGGAGACAAGACAGAGAGTCTGATCAAGTCTCCTTAATTGAAAGGAAATCTTGGATATTTATATGCTTTACCACATGCCTTGCCCTCATGGACAAGCAGGGTAACACAGCTGAAGGCACTATGTCATTTGCCTTGTAGCGTGGATACTACGTGCACCTTGCAGCTGGGGGCACTAAAGAGCAAAACAAGATATGTGAGAAAAACAAGATGTTTATCAGAGTATGTTCAGCTGTTGTGGGCTGTAGAAAACAAATCTCTTGTCAGGGTACATGGCTCGAGATGGCTGCAAAGATGATAGCCGTTTTCTGATAGGAGTTGGCTCCCAACAAAAGGAGGTTCACTGACCATCACAAATTGGGACCTGGGTCAAGGGGAAGCTCCAAAGTCTGACACTGTTACAGATTCTATGGTGAGCTTATAGTCAGGAGCCTAGCAAGAATGCCTCCCAAGAGGCCAAACAAGCTGCTGACTGAGAGAGAAGCAGATACTTAAACCCAACCGATGGTTTGAAGTCAGGGACCCTTGTGGTTGAATTAGGGAAAAGCTGGAAAAGGTTAAGGAGGGTGACCCATAACATAACCAGCAGTTTCAAGAAGCAAGGATCCTGGAGATCTATTAGACACTGAGCCAGCAATCCAGTATTATACACTATGTGGTCCAAGGCCCCCAATGTATATATAACAGAGGACTGCATGGTCTGCTCCAGACATGAGAGAAGACACACCAAACCTTTGAGAGACTTGGCGTCCCAGGGATTGCAGAGGACTGGCGGGATGTTGTGGTGTGAGTGTGGGTGTGGGGACATCCTCATGGACATGTAGAAAGGGAAATGTGATGGGAAACTGTCAGACAGAAGAATGAGAGGGTGATAATGACTGGAGTGTTAAAAAAAAAAGATTTAAATATGATAAAAGAAACTTTGTTGTTTGAAGTATGTCTTTTCAATTTCCAAGGAAACACCCCTTAATCGTACCACAATCTAAGTTGGCTATAATCATATCCACAGATTATAATGTGACCTAGATACCATAAATGAGACAACATAAAACAAGAAAGTGCCTTCCTCTTTTTCTGAATATTATTCTGGCCATCATATAAGGGAACAAGTACTGATGTTACCTAGGTTAAAAAATCATTTTACACTTAGACCTTCTTTCTAAAACATAAGAGAAATGATTCAGTTGTCACTAATACAGAGCTTGATCTACTCACATGATCTTTCCATTTACAAGTGAGCCAAGCCAACAGAGAAATAAGGAAACACTGACTCCATGATGACATTGGAAGTTGTGTGTTCCTGAGGGCTGTATAACTTGTAAGATCATAGTCCCCATGGCCATTCTACTTTAGTGTTCACTCATGGAGAGATTAACATTGTCATGACGTTCAGTCTGAAGTCTATAAGAGTGTTTTCCTCAATTTGATGTAACACACCTATGTAAAGCTTCCACTACTATATTTTAAATGCTTCAATTCATAACTTCCTTTGTTCCATTATTATAAAAAAAAGAGCCACAATGGCATTGTTATTTTATAAGTGCATCATGTAAAGTAATCTCATCTGTTTTACTAGGTCATGATCACTGACATTTGCCTGCAGAATTAACTTTTATTATTTTGAATCTGAACTATCCTGTTGTGCCTTGAAACTTTTGTGAACCTCAAAAGACCACCAAGGAGGTGTCTCTGATGCTTTATGTTCTCTTTCTTACAAGCTCTGGCCTGGGCTCTCCTCCAACCCAAGCCTGACACAGCAGAACAGGAAGGGAAGGCAGAGCAGCCCTGAAGTGAAAAGAATAATCCTTTTCTGAGAGCCCTAGCATATAGAGGCTGAAATCAGGACGGCTGTGCTCCAGGAACTTAGCTGACCACAAAAAGGGGAATCAAAAAATGCAGGTCATCTGGTTCATAGACTCTGTGCTCCGGGTTCCAGGAACTGGTTGATCATAAAGAAACTACCAATCATCCGGGCTGTTCCAAGGACTGGCTGGCCACATGATAGATGATTAAACAAGATTAAATTCTTTAAAAAATAAGTACACAGGGTGTTTCCCACATGATCAAATAAATAATAGGCTGGGGACTTTTCACTGTTTTTATGATACTGTCCATTGATGTTTTTATGATTCCCCCTCACCCCCCTGGTTTGTGGTTTTTTTTTTTCTTTAAATACCCTTCTCCCTCTGGCCTCGAGGTCGACACTCCTCTTGTGAGTCTCAACCTCAGCCTGCTGATCTCAAAATAAAGCCTTTTGCAGTTTGCAGCAAGTTTGGTCTCTTGTGAGTTGCTGGGTGGCCATGAACTCCCATGACTTGAGCGAAGGTCTCCCTTGTGGGCGTCTTTCATTAGGAACCCTCAGCAGGAAAAGCTTTTACAGGAAAATAGAAGCAAATGAGGGGGTTGAGGGAGGGGGTGTCCACTTGGTAGTATCCAATAGAAGAACATAAGCCAACAGGTAGTTGCTCTGAAGCAAAATGGTATAAAATCATAGACAATCTGAAAGCACATTTGAAAAAAATCAGACTAATCTTTAATTAACTGTTGCTAGGAAGTAGATAGAGATTAACGCTGGCCAACAACAAGCTGTGAGGTCCTTTCTGATACTTGGGTACAGCTTGAGTTCTGCTGTAGATCAAGTTCTCTGCATTTTTTTTCCCTTTAAGATGGAGGCCTATCCCAACATGGAGTAGATTTGGCCACTCAATCCTCCAGAGTTCATGGTTTTCAAAAATCATGGATCCTAAGCTAACAGTGCTCTTTTGCAGTTCTGCAACATGTTACATATGGAACCTCCTTTTAGAAATGGATAGCTGTGCTTACTCTATTTTATAGCCATGGCGTGTTTCTATTTGATCTCTGATTCTTAACCTCAAAACCAATTATCAAGCTAGATTCCTAACAGTGTCTCCAAATCCTTCCTATAACAATTGAATATTTCTCCTGTATATATACACTGCTAGAATATACCTTTCATTCTTTATATCAGATCTTGTCAGTTACTGTCAGAAGACAGTAATCAAAAAAAAAAAAAAGATTTTTCATGCTCCCTTGTGGGACAGAGTACCAGATCTTGACTGTCCTTCTAGGAAATGAGATGACACGGTTCCTGCCCCTGGGAGCAAGTCCATGTAGGCCACAGGAGTAACAATGGCTGCCAAGGGTATAAGGCTTATTTGTATAATGTACATATTCCTTTAAGGAATGTCCTCCCTGATCTTAAGGAATGTCCTTAATGATGCTGCATTGATCACAAGTCCAGGAGGCAAAGGTGTAGCTAATGTTTCAGCAAAATGGAAAATGCTGGGACCTTCAGGACTGCCCTTTAAAGATGTAGAAAATACCTATAAAAACATGGGTACAAAAATATTTAATCCTCAAAAAATAATGATGCAATTTGAATTATGAGGGGCTTTACAAATCTAAAGGAAGGAAAGCATGTGTGTCATAGCCAACTTCTCAGAAAGCTACTAAGGAAAGAGATAAAGAGATTTAGGGAGTGGTGATCACATGAGTTCCCACTCAGTTAAAGTATTTTTTGTTTATTCTTTCAAAGGCAGACAGATTACTGAGTTCTGCATCAGACTGACACACAAAATGTTTAAACTTAGTGTGGTAGAAATGGTAATTTCAGGACTAGGTCCCACCCAGCTAGTTTAGCAACAGTGCATAACAAAGGCAGGCAGTTCTCCTAATGCTTTCATAATGTTAAAAGGATTTTGTTGTTGCTGTCTTCTAAGAGTTAAGCACCTGGATAATGGGATTCTGATCCTTAAGAAAATCAAAAGGAAACTTGGATTGACATGCAAAATAAAAGGCTGAATTAATACCCTGCAGGAGATCAGCTATCCAGAGAACTTTTTAGAATAGGATGGAAGAACTGCTTGGTGAATCATCTGGAGCAGAACAGAAAGCGAAAAGAGAGAGAGAGAGAGAGAGAGAGAGAGAGAGAGAGAGAGAGAGAGAGAGAGAGAGAGAGAGAGATCTGAATATCTCCAAAGAAAGCAGATCAGAGAGAAGGAAAATAAAACAGAGAGAAGGCAAGTTGGAAAGCTGTCTCCAGCAGAGCAAGGGCTGTAAGACCGGCTCCAGGCCGGGTCCCACGAAGGTCTCCAAAGGCTGCCTCTGCTCACGAGTGGCCCGGAGATATAGAGTGTTGGCAGGGGAAGTCCGGCTGCTGACTGCCGCTGGTGGTGGCGGTGGAGAGAGGGAAGTGTTACAACTTCAAAGTGTTACAGCTCTGCTCTTTGAACTGCCTTGGTGAGGCACCGGCTGGCCGAGGAAGAGGGGAGAAACCACGACAGAACCTCTCAGACAAAGGGATGAATCTTGCACACCTTTACTTGAGTCAGGCCCAAATATATACAGTTTGAGGTGGGTTAAGGTCGGGCGGCAGGTAACCCCTATTGGCTTGGACTCTGAGCTTGGGAATGCCTCATCTGCATGATGGTGCTATTCCTATGTGACCGGTGGCCATGAACCTCTCTGTGGGAGGGAATGTGGAGGGCTGAAGTGGGGGTGGCCAGGCTTGGGAAGAACTCGAACGCCTTCCTTCCCAGCAGATATATCCGGGGTGCCGGGTTCTGAAAGTTCTTTCAACCAGGCACCTGACTTTCCACAGCTCGCTGCCCCACAAAGGGCTACTAAATTGAACCCGTGATTTGACTGTCCTTTGTTACTACTCCCAGACACCCCTTCTCTCAAAGTCCCATTCTAAGGTCAGGTTTGGTCCTTGGCAACAGAGGAATATTTTGACATCAATGATTTTTAAAGCTAAATGTCTGGACTTACATTAAATGTCTCTTTTATGTAAACATCCAAGTCAATACCAGGCCACAGCTTATACCCAACTATTTTGACTTATAGTTCTTAAGGGAGTGTAGTTACAGACTGTGGTGAGCTGACATGTGAGTGCTAGGAAAGGAAAAGGGTTTGGACAGTGAGAGCACTTAACAACTGAATGATCCCTGCAGCCCACCAACTCACTTTCACTAGAATAAAAGAGAAATCTATACACAAGATACTCCAGATACAAGGACCAGCTT
Organism: Mastomys natalensis; assembly: GCA_021653895.1. Taxonomy (NCBI): domain Eukaryota; kingdom Metazoa; phylum Chordata; class Mammalia; order Rodentia; family Muridae; genus Mastomys; species Mastomys natalensis. The sequence continues at coordinate 3,373,273 of JAJTUV010000110.1, read as the reverse complement.
TGAGGAAAGCAGCATGAAGATACTGGAGTTCGTAGAAAAGAAGCTGTGTTTACTTCAGGAGACCGAGCTAGAAGAGTGGGAATACCTAAGACCTTAGAGTCAGAGCAATTTCATCATAATTCAAGTTGCTGAAAAGAAGCTAAGAGTGTTGGTGTTTTCCCTGTTGATTTTGGTTTTGTTTGGTCTGTTCATTCTTTCCTATGCTCTGACTCTTTCTGGTAAGGCCTGTTTCTTTTGTAACACTGTATGTTGGAAACATAATGGTCTCTCTTAAGGATATGGTACAGTGTGGTCCAATAAAATGCAGTTTTCACTTTTGAAAAAACCTATGGTAGTTAAATGAGAATGATTCCCATAGACTCATATGTTTGAAAACTTATTTTTAGTTTGTGGAGCTGTTTGGGATGGAGCACACCTGTGGCATTTTTGAAAGAGGTGTGTCACATGGGTGTATTTTCAGTCTTTAATATATTCAGACCATGCCCATATTGCTACCTTCTTTTGTCTGAGATTCAAAATATGAATTCTCATCTCTGCCTGATGCTATGTGTTTATGCTGCCAGTACTGACTCTAACACTTTGGAACTGGAAGTCTGATTTTATGCCTTTGAAAGACCCCCGAGAGGGGAGACCCTCACTCCAGTCACAAGGATTACGGACACCCAGAAACTCACGAGAGACCGAACTTGCTACAAAATGCAAAAGGCTTTATTTTGGGGTCAGATCAGCAGGCTGAGGTCGAGACTCACAAGAGAAGTGTCGACCTTGAGCCCAGAGGGAGAAGGATATTTAAAGAGAGAAACCACAATCCAGGGGGCTGAGGGGGAATCATAAAACATGAGCGAACAGTACCATAAAAAACAGTGGAAGGATCATGTAGGAAACACCCTGTGTACTCATTTTTCAAGAATTTAAACTTATCTAATCATCTATCATGTGGCTAGCCTGTCCTTGGAACTCAGAGTCTAAGAACCAGATTACCTAAATTATTGCTTCCGCCCTTTTGTGAACACAGATGTCCTGGCTTCAGCCTCTAAAGGGGGTCTCAAAAACAGTTTATTCTTTTCACCTTCAATTATAATTTGCTTTTTCATAATGTATTTTATGAAAACAGTAGAAAGGTAAATATGCAGAAATACTCTGTGGAAGATCAGAATACAAAAAATTATCCCTTCTAACTATAGAAAACAGGGAGGAATATTTTTCAAATCTCTAGAGCAGTTATGATCTGCCCCTTGCCTCTACTCCTCTACTTTTCCACTCTCTCTTTCTCTCTGCCTCTTCTACCCTCTTAACTTCCTTCCCCATGTGCTATACTATATACATGCTATACTATACCAGTTTGTGGCTGGTCCCTCAGGAGGAAGAGATGCCTCAGTATGGGGCATACAATGTTTCTGTTTATCATGTTATAAACACATCCAGGCAGGAATGTAAATCTTAGGCTAGAACAAAGAAGTAGGCCTCAGGCATTGAATTTGACTTTAGGCTTGGACAGGGAAGTATGCTAAAATATTTTGGTCATCCTGATAAGCCCTCAGAAACAGTTATCACCGGAGTGATCATGAGAGTTTCCTTATTGCCTTGCTTGTTTCTTGACTTTGTACATTTATTGTATTGCTAATTCTTCAACCTAGAACTGACCTAAATACTTGCATGTAATTAAAATGGTATAAAACCAAATTGGGAAAAAATAAAGCCTCCTTCAGTCTCAGAATTGGCTGTGGTCATGCTGCAATATTGTCTAATCATCTTTTTTCTTTTTAATCCTCACTCCTGCGATGGAGAACATGTTGACTGACTGAGCTGGCTAGGTCAAACTTAACATTCACAGGAGTAGGCAAAACTATGTATAAACATATCCAGATTCCTTAAGTAAAATCTCAATGCTCTCTTTGTTAAAGAAAGGCATTGCTTTGGAAATGACTCTTATGCTCTCCTTACTTACCACAGGGGGAAAAATGTCTCCCTTGTCTGTTGGTTAGCTACTCTTAGCACTCAAATTGAACACATGTGGAATTAAATAATATCCAAAGAATTGGGTGCACTGAGGGATTTTTCTTCATTTTAGCTTCAGATCTGGAAAGACTGTTTTTAATCTGGTAATTTGGAGGTGATAAGATCAACCTTTAATTTTAATCTAGACCATGGCTTGTGGTGACAGTCTACATACATAAAGGACATTGAAGATGGTAGTTTTTTCTCTTTGGCTTATTGCCCTACCTCTGCCTAATGAATTTTTTGTTGTCATTTATCAGTTTGTTTGTTTGCTTGTTTTTTGTTTTTTTGGGGTTTTTTTTTTTTTGGTGTTACAGCCAATTTTTCAAAATTCAGGTATGTACTGAAGACTAGCCCAGACATCCAGCCACATGGACTGAACCACTATTGGATTCTACATCTTTCCATTGGTAGACAGCCATTGTTGGGACTAGTTGAACCACAGCCTGTGAGCCATTTAATAGAATGACATGAGCCAAAAGGTAGGTGCTCTGAAGCAAGACCATATAAAATTACAAATTATCTGAAAGTATATCAGAAACAGCCACATGAATCTTTAATTAACTGTTGCTAAGAAATAGCTATGGAGTAACTCTGACCAAGGACAAGCTGTGAGGTCCTTTTTAGTATGTGGGTACAGCTTGTGTTCTACTGCATGTCAGCTTCTCAGAATTTGCTTCTTTTCTTTAAGATGGAAGCCAGGCCCAAGATGGTGTAGATTTGGCCACTCAATCCTCTAGAGTTCATGTGTTTCAAAAATCTTGGGTCCCAAAATGATAGTACTGTTTTGCAGATGTGTGCATCTTATAAGAAATGGAGACTCCTTTGAGAAATAGATTGCTCTCAGGTACTCAAGTTTTATAGCCATTTTATGTTTCTATTTGATGTTTGATTCTTGATTTCATATCCAATTATCAAGCTAGATTCCCAACATTGTCCCCAAAGTTGCCTACCATAATGGAAAATTTCTCCTGAATATATATACTACTAGAATATACTTTCATTCTTTATATCACATGTTGCAACTGACTGTTAAAGACAGTAATCAGCAAACAATCTTTTCATATTCCCTTTTAGGACAGAGTGCCAGGTACACCATGGACTTGGTAGAGACAGAGTGACATGCTTCATTCCCCTAGAACAGGAACAGTGGATGTGGGCCTTCTAAAGAGTCAATGGCAGCTATGAGCATAAGGCTTGTTTGCAAACTAATGTGCCAGGAGCCAAACCCAGGAAATTATCTGTTGTTCTGGGAAATCTAGTCAATACAAGGTTAAGAAAGGATGTTCGTGAGTCTTAGGTCCCAGGAACTTAAGAATATCTGGCATTTCTTGGGAGCCAGTTAGGACAGTGGGATGGTCTAGGGCAATAAGGATATGACAGTGGGATGGTCTTAGACAATGATGATTCAATAGTGGAATAGCCCTAAGCAATGACCTTCACCCAAACTTCCCATTTTGCTCTGTCTTTATAACCTGCCCCCAAAATTAAAGTTTCAGAGCTTGATCAGAACCCCAGACTAGCTCTCATTCTTTATGTCTCTTGCCCCTCCATTCTTTCATCCCCCTTCCCTAGGGTGTCGTCAAATCCCTGCTGGCTGGGGCAGTTGGAGCCCGATGTGTGGCCTTTGGGTTTAGGTCCGATCGAACATTGCTCCCACATGGATGTCCATCAGGCATAGGATGGATGCTCCACTGTAAAGTCTTCACTGTGAAGGTGAGTGAAGAGAGAAGATTCTACATTGTGATTGACACATAGTAGCCGGGCTGTGAGATTGATCTGGTTAAGGTAAAATAGAGCAACACAATTATGGGATAAATATTAAGCAAACACGATTTGTTCTTAAAAGGTCTCAAGGAGTCCCTCAAGACATGAGGAATCAGGGTTAGAAAAAGGATCTTTGTCGCGTCCGCCTTGGCCAGCAAGTAAGACACGACACAGTCAGATCCTTCTCAGTCAGCTTTATTCCAGGAACAACTCTTGACTTAGGGATGGGGAACTGGACAGGGGCCTAGGATGGGGACGTATGGCTGGGAACCTGGACCAGGAAGGGGATGGGCTGGGCTCCCAAGCAGCAGAAATGAGCTGCTTATATAACTGCCCAAGGCGAGCTGGGTGACGTGTTCTCTCAGGATAGGTTAAGCTGCCAAAACCTCATTAGCATAAGCCCGCTCGGGAGGGGCACGAGGCTGACGCATGCACAAAAGACTTGTTTACCAGTTTAGCTGAGCTGGCCACGCTGGAAGCCAGCTGCTTACATTGTTAGGTGCTAGTCATACGACTTTGCAACTGTAAACACGGCTGCCTACAGATCTTAAAAAAATCTTTGATTTCATTGGTGATGTTTGTCCATGGTTTCCTCAAGAGGGGACTATTGATGAGAAAAGATGGGCTATGGTTGGAGAATGCTTAAAAGATTTTTATGGGACCTTTGGTCCTGAGAAAGTCCCTGTTCAGGCCTTTTTCTATTGGAACTGGCTGAATGATATACTGCTGGTCTATAAACAATGACCAGATATTCAGAAGATAGTGAGAGAAGGAGAGAAGGTCTTACAGCAACACCCCCAACCACCCTGTGTTTGTGAGTCTGTTTCTATTTCCATGTCTGATCCAGATGTCCCTGCTGCCCCCCCTTGAGGCTGCTGCAGCCAAGACAGAACCTGCAAAAATCCCTCCTACTAAAAGTTATCTCTCCCTTGCAACCTTAAAACCCTAGCCAAGTATGGGCCTGATGATGGCCTTTCTCCTGAAGAGGCATTGTCCCTAGAGAAGTAGGCAGCCAAATACCATAATCCTGACTGGTTGCCCCTGTGTCCCCTTCTGCCAGAACCACCTCCCTATGCTACCACTCCTCCATTTTGTGCCCCGATCCTCAACTTGGCCGATATTACCCATTATACCACCAAAGCTAAAGCACAATTTTCACAAAAAAATAGCTTCCCTTAAGGGCTTGGTGCTGAAAATTTACCGTAATGGCTGTTGACATTCCTGTACCCCATGCAGACAATATTACATGGAAATCAGATGAAGTTGTGTGGGTTGATCAATGGCCATTAACCTCAGAAAAACTGGCTGCAACAACAGTGTTAGTACAGGAACAACTTGCTCCTGGCCATATTGAACCTACCACCTCCCCTTGGAACACACCTATCTTTGTTATTAAGAAAAAATCAGGCAAGTGGAGACTGTTACAATATTTGAGAAAAATTAACAAAACTATGCTCACTATGGGGACCTTACAACCTGGATTGCCCACTCCTGTGGCCATTCCTGCTGGATTTTTAAAGATAATAATAGACCTCAAAGATTCCCTTTTTTTAAAGATTCCCTTACACCCTGAAGATAGACAGCGGTTTGCCTTTAGCCTGCCAGTAACCAACTTCAAAGGGCCTATGCCATGTTTCCAGTGGCAGGTCCTACCCCAGGGCATGGTTAACAGCCCAATGTTATGTGAAAATTTTGTGGCTCAAGTGGTTGATTCGTTTTGTAAAATATGGCTTTCCATTTATATTGTCCACTACACAGATGATATCCTTCTAGCGGGACTCAATGGTACCCAGTTACTGCTGTCAAGAACTGTCACAGAAGCTGGCAGATAGAGGACTCCAGGTTGCCCCTGATAAAATTCAGCTACAGGATCCTTATTTTATTTAGGCTTTGAGCTGTGCCACCAGAAAATTGTCACCCAAAAACTCCAGCTCCAAGTAGGCCATTTGAAAACTATTAATGATATTCAAAAATTGTTAGGTGATATAAATTGAATCAGACCTTATCTTAAACTTACTACTGGGGAGCTTAAACCACTTTTTGATGTTCTTAAAGGGGATCCCAATCCCTCCTCTCCCCTGCAGCTACATGTCCCTTGCAGTTGGGAGAAAAAGCCATCAAAGAACAGAGAGTTTCCTTTATCTCTTATGAAATACCACTCCTGTTTGTTATTTGTGCCACCTCACATACACCTACAGGAGTGTTTTGGCAACATGTCCCTCTTCTCTGGGTTCACCTTTCAGCTTCCCCACCTAAAGTACTCATCCCTTATACATCCCTGGTTGCTAAGCTTATTCTTTTAGGACATGAACAGAGTTACCATTTTTTTTTAAAAACATGCTGATAAAATAATTATGCCATATTCTACAAATCAACTAGATTGGCTCATGCAAGCCACAGATGAGTGGCCCATAGCTTGCTCTTCCTTTTTGGGAATAATTAATAATCATTACTAAGCTGATAAATTGCTTCAATTTGCTAAGATTCATTCCTTTGTTTTCCCGAAGTTCACCTCCCTCAACCAATATCAAATGCTTGTTTGGTGTTTACTGATGGCTCCTCTAATGAAATGGTGGCTTATGTTATAGATGGACAGGCTACTCCTGTCCATTTATTTCCCCTTTAAATCAGCCCAACTTGTAGAACTTTTTGCAGTAATAAAGGCTTTTAAGTTATTGATAAATCATCCCTTTAATTTGTATTCTGACAGTGCCTATATTGCTCACTTTGTTCCCACTCTCGAGACAGTCCCATATATTAGACCCTCCACAAATGCCGCCCTCTTTTTTCTCAGCTTCAAAAATTGATTGCCTCTAGATGCCTCCCCTTTTTTTGTTGAACATCTCCGTGCTCATTCTGATTTGCCTGGTGCCTTTCTAGAGGAAACACCTGTGCATATGCTGTCACCCGCTTGACCGTCCGGTGTTGATAGGCTCTGTAGAACAGGCCCAGAAGAGTCATGCCTTACATCATTTAAATGCTCAGACCCTTCGTTTATTTTTTGAGATCACTCATGAACAGGCACACCAGATTGCTAAACAATGCCCCGCCTGTGCACACTTTTGCCCACCCCCAATCTGGGCATTAATTCCAAAGGTTTAATTCCAAATGAAATATGGCAAATGGATGTCACACATATTCCTGAATTTGGCAATCTTAAATATCTCCATGTCACCATAGACACCTTTAGTGGATTTATTTTTGCTACTTTACATGCCAGAGAGGCTTCTAAAAATGATATAGCCAACATTTTGAACTGTCTCTCCATCATGGGTAAGCCTAAGATTATTAAGACTGGTAACAATCCTGGGTACACGGACAAAAATTTTCTGGCATTCTTTATAATCTTCAAGGGCAGGGCAGTGTTGAACATGCCCACCAGACTATCAAAAATACTCTACATAAGTTAAAGAAGGGGGAGTTATACCCCCAGAAGGGGTCCCCTAGAAATACTCTCCATCATGCCTTGTTGTTCTCAATTTTCTAAATCTGGACCCTCATGGCAAATCTGCTGCCGATCGCCTCTGGCATCCTGAGACTATTAAAAATTATGCCACAGTTATGTGGAAGGACTCTCTTACCTTTAAATGGAACTGCCCAGACCTGGTTCTTATATGGGGCTGAGGATCAATGTGTCTGTCTGTTCGATGCCAAAGAAGGTGCGGCTAGATGGTTGCCAGAAAGATTGGTAAAACAGATAGATGTTTCTTTAAAGAAAGATCCTCCCACTGAGACCCCTGATGATAACTAATAATCCAGGAAGAGTCCCCCTGAGATCCTTCTCCCCTTCCCTTGCAGAAACAGCAAAAGAAGATGAAGGTGCTAATTCTCCTCCAATTACTACTGATGATGTTGAACACTGAAGGCAGCCTTGACAGAAACCAACTTGTGAAGACACTGTATGGTAACTGTTGTGATTGTAGAGGGGGAAATGGACTCCTTTATGAGTAAATACACAGCAACTGTTGACTGTGGAGATAAGACTGCCTATGTATATTATCAATGCTCATAATGGAGGATTGAGCCAAGGTTGGGGTGTATATATAAACCAAAACCCCCGCCTGCCTTGCTGTCAGATGGTACTTGCCCCACAAATTGCACCTTTGTTGATCAGATGCATGCCACCTGCTATGCTAAATTTAAAGAGTGCACTAAGAACAATGTACCCTGTTTTGTTGCTATTCCCTTGAGAACCCAAATAAACATGGGCATCGCAATAGGTGGAGATGGTCCTCTAACACCCAAGTGGTGGGCCCAGAGGCATATACTTCAAAGTATGTACGAGCCTCTTGCCTTGCTCCACCAGGCAAACTTGCTTGCTGGCCGAAGGTTGCTCCCACACTCGTGTCAGATGGGGGTGGTCCTACTGACCAGGTTCAAGAATTACAAGTTCAGATCAAATTGATAGCCTTCTGTGTGCCTTCATTATCATCCTCTTTTACTGCCAAAACCAGGAGCCATTAATATAAACCCCCAAACTACTGAGATCCTTGCTGCCACATGCTGTCCTGAACTCTACCAACTCCTGCCTAGCCAGTGATTGCTGGTTGTGCCTTGCACTGGGAGCCTCCTGGCCCCTGGTGGTTCCTTTGTTTAACAATGCCTTGATCTCTTACTCAAAAATAATTGCAGTTATATAAGACCTTTTAAGGTGGTGCCCACTGGTTTTAATACATCTACATGCTTTTTTAGCCCTTTAAAAATAATTCCTTTGATTAGATCTTGAGTTGGCAACTTTTGCCTCCTGCAGTCATTTCATTCTACTTCTGATCCATATGTTTAGACAAAGGAAAAGTTTTTTGTGTGGAGATATTATGGTATATCCTTTTCTTCCTGTGAACTAGACCGTTCTTGCCTTCCTGCAGTACTCTTACCAGATGTTGAAATTATTCCTGGGGATCAACCTGTCCCTTTGCTAGTTTTGATACATTTTTTCCTAGGCATAAAAGAGCTATTCAATTTATTCCCCTCTTGATTTGCTTGGAATCTCTGGGGCACTAGCTACTGGCTCGGCTGGCATTGGAATGGCTATGGACACTTACAATAAGTTGTCCCAACAATTGATAGAAGATGTCAACATGGTTTATCAGTCTGTCAGAGACCTAAAAGATCAGCAGACTCTCTGGCAGAAGTGGTCCTACAAAATAGACATGGCCTTGATTTTTAGCTGCAGACAAAGGAGGTATCTGCTTAGTTTTACAGGAAAAGTGTTGCTTTTACACAAACAAATCTGGAATCGTTCGAGACCAGATCCAAAAACATCAGGGGGAATTGGGAAAGAGGGGTCAAGAGCTTTTTAACAACCCCATATGGATAGCTTGGAATGAGATCTTGCCTTACCTTCTCCCTTTTCTTGGACCAGTAGTTGGTCTGCTAGTATTGTTATCATTAGGACCTTTTTTCTTTAAAAGACTCACGGCTTTGTAAAACAACACATTGACTCCTTGGCATCTAAACCCCTACAAGTACATTATCATAGACTTGATTTGGCTGATTAGAGGCTTGGCTGAGCCTTGCGAAAGACATAGCTCCTTTAGGAGCTACATAGAACCAGATCTATGCACGTTGATTCTACATGGCACAGACACAACGTGGGTACCTGAAAGGGCTTCGTGATGAGGTATCACAAGGGGAGGACCCAAATTATCTGCTTCTGAGTCCCTCAATAAGCAAACCTGATTGCATAGAGATTGGTGTTGATTTCTTGTGTCTCAAAGCAGTGGCTATGACCCTCGATATCCTACATGGCCCATGACACAAATAACCCTCTCCTCCCCAAAAGATCCATTACAAATGATACTGGGAGGATCAGGTCAATGCTTTCCCACTCTGATCAATGCCCATTTATCTACCAATGAGATTTCTTAAAGTCCAAATTCGCCTGCCAGCCTCATTTAAAATTTTAAAAGTGAGCAGATTCCTGGAGTCAAACACAGGAAATTACCTGCTTTCTGGGAAACCTAGTCAATACAAGGTTAAGAAAGAATGTTCACTGGTCTCAGGTCCAGGAACTTAAAGAACCTTTGGCATTTTCTGGGAGCCCAACAGTGGGATGGTCTAGGTAATAAGGATATGAAAGTGGGATGGTCAGGGCATTAGGATATGAATGGATGTCTTACATGAGATCATAGTGGAATAGCCCTAAGCAACGACCCTTGCCCAAACTTCCTCTTTTGTTGTGTCTTTATAACGTGGGGCAAGGCACTAATGTACATATTTTACATTCCTCCTTTAAGGAATGTTCTACCTCTCAACATTAATGACTCCATGTGGATCAGAGATAGTACAAGTCCTAGAGCCAAAGGTGTGGCTAATATCTCAGCAAAATGGTAAATGCTGCAACCTTCAGGACAGCCCTTAAAGCTATGGAAAAACCTGTTAAAAACATAGGTTCAAAAATTTTTTTCTCAATAAATAATGAGGAACTTCAGGAGTATAAAGGAACAAAAGCAGGTGTGCTGTTAAGTCAACTTCTCAGAAAGATACTAAGGAAGGAGATAAAGAGATGTATGGAGCTCTTCTGGGTCCAGGTGCTGCAAGGAGACACGGGTTACCATGAAGACATGGCCAAGTCCAAGAACCAGACCACACACAAGCAGTCCTACAAATGACACAAAAATGGCATCAAGAAACCCCAGTTACAAAGATAAAAATCTCTTAAGGGTGTTGACCTCAAGTTCCTGAGGAACATGCATTTTGCCAAGAAGCACAACAAGAAAGGCCTGAAGAAGATGCAGGCCAACAATGCAAAGGTAGTGAGTGCATGTGCAGAGACCATCAAGGCCCTTGTGAAGCCTCAGGCCATCAAGCCCAAGATGTCAAAAGGTCCCAGCCACAAAATCAGTTGTCTGGCTCTCCTTGCTCACCCCAAGCTTGGGAAGCAGATTTGAAACTACATGGCCAAGGGGCATAGACTCTGCCAACCAAAGCCCAAGCTTCAAACCAAGGCAGAGGCCAAAGTTCCAGCTAAGGCCCAAGTTTCAGCTCCAGCCCAGGTTCCCAAAGGTGCCCAGGCCCTGTGAAGGCCACATAGAAAAGGCTCCTGCCAACATGAAGACAGATGAACTGCTGTGACACACCTACACATGCACACTATTTGCAGATGTCTATGTGTCCTATGCTGTTACAAATAAACTTGAGGCAAGATCTGTTAATTAAAAAAGAGAGAGAAGTGGGGAGCGGTGTTCACAGAAGAACTAGTGGTTATTTTGTTTGTTGTTGTTGTTCTTGATGCTTAGAAAGCCTGACAGATTACTGATTTCAGGATCAGCCTGGGACGGAGCAACTTAGGCCAGGTGTGGTAGAAATGGTAATTTCAGGACTGGGTCCCACACAGCCAGCTTAGCATTTGTGTTTAACAGAGGCAGCCAGGTAACTGAATGCTTCTGCAAAGTTAAAAGAAAAGGTGTGCTTGCTGTCTCCTAAGAATTAAGGGCCTGGGGCAGGGGAGGCTAATCAAAAGGAGTTAATGACTGGTTCATAGGAAAATAACAGATTCCTTTTATGGTATGTAAAAGAGGAGGTATCGACTGAATTTAGAATGGCAAGAGAGAACTGCTTGTGAACAGTCTTGAAAGTAGAAAAGAGCTGTCTGGAGCTCTCCAGAGAAAGCAGATCAGAGAGAAGCGGGACACAGGGAAGCAGCTGGAAAGCTGTCTCCAAGAGCATAGATGGATAGCTTGAACTGACAATGGATGCAGTCTATTTCTGCTCCAGATACTCTCTCTCTCTCTCCTTCCTGCTCCAAGCCGGGCTTGATCCTGCAACAGAGGTATACTTGATATCACTAATTTTTAAATCTAGATGTCAGTACTTACAGAAGATATCATTATGTAACCATCCAAGTCAATGCCAGGTACCAGTTTATACCCAACTATTGATAGAAGTGTAGCTAGTGAACTGCCATGTGATGCTAGTGAAATGAAAGGGATGAACAGTGCTCTTACAATCTGATGATCCCTATAGCCCACTCACCCACTTACCTTTTTCTCTTTCTACTTTTACTTTTATTTTTTTGTTTTCGAGACAAGGGTTTCTCTGTATAGACCTGGCTGTCCTGGAACTCACTCTGTAGACCAGGCTGGCCTCGGACACAGAATCCACCTGCCTTGCATAAAAGTGCTGGAATTAAAGGGTGTGTGCCACCACTGCCCAGCCACTCACTTTCAATAAAATATAAGAGAATACTAGACATAACAGACTTGAGATACAGTGATCATCTTTGAGAAAAGCTGCAGGAAGATAGCGGAGTTTCTGGAAATGAAGCTGTGTGTCTCTCAGGTGACAAAGCAGGAAGAGTGGGAATACCTAAGACCTTGTGGTTAAGGCAATTTCATCATAATCTCAAGTTGCTGAACAAGAAGCTCTAAAGTTTTCAGATTATCCTGTTGAATTTTGTCCTCGTTTGGTCTGTTCATTCTTTACAATACTGTGATTAATTCTGGTAAGGGTTGTTTCGTTATTAACATTGTAGGTTGAAAGCATAAGAGTCTCTCTTAAGGACATGGTGCAGTGAAATCAGATAAAAAGTTGTTTTCAATTTTCAGGAAACATGTGGAAGTTAAGTGAGAATGGCTCCCATAGACTCATATGTTTGAATACTTACTTCCTAGTTTGTGGAACTATTTGGGAAGCAGCACAGGTGTGGCCTTTTTGGAAGAGGTGTGACACGTGGGTGCATTTTCAGGCTTTAATATCTTCTGACCATGCCCATATTGCTAGCTCCCTCTTGTCTGGAGTTCAGAAGATGAGCTCTCAGCTGTTCCTTGATTTTCAGCTAAGACCTTGTAATGCAAGATGAACTTTCCACATGCATTTCTGTCCACCATTTTTATTATTTACATATATTTCTGGATGACTTTGAGGTAAGAATGCCCTTAAATATCTCAGCTTTTACATTTGATCATGTTCAGAAAAGGATTTAACTTAACATTCATTGGAGTAGGCAAACCTATGTGTAAATTTTTTAGAATACCTAAGTAAAATATCAATGCTCTCTTTCTTGAAGAAAGGCATTGCTTTGGAAATGGCTCCTATTTTTTCCTTACCAAGAAAAAATCTTTCTCAGCTTTTCTGTGTTGTCTGTTGTGCTAGCTATTCTTGGTACTCAAATGGAACACATCTGGAATTAAATAAAACTCAAACAGTTGGGTACTGTGCAAGATTTTTTTGTAATTAAAGTTTTTGAACTGGGGAAAGCATTTTTAACTTGGATCATTTGGGGTGATAAGATACACCTTTAACCTAGGCCACTCTTCATGGTGACTGCCTACATATATAAAGGACATTGAAGATGGTAGCTCTTTCTCTTTGTTTATTCCCTACCTCTGGTTAGAACTTTTTGTTGTGGTTGTTGTTATTGTTTATTTGTTTTATTTTCTGGCAATAGCGCTTATCTTACAAAACTGAGGTATATACTGAAGACCAGCTCAGACATCCAGCCACACGGACTGAACCACTATTGGATTCTTTTTTTTTTTTTTTTTTTTTTTTTCGAGACAGGGTTTCTCTGTATAGTTCTGGCTGTCCTGGAACTCACTCTGTAGACCAGGCTGGCCTTGAACTCAGAAATCCGCCTGCCTCTGCCTCCCAAGTGCCTCCCACCGCCTGGCCTCTATTGGATTCTTAATCTTTCCATTTGTAGACAACCATTGTTAGACTAGGTGGACCACAGCCTGTGAGCCATCTAATAAATGCATTTTCTACATAATAGAGATTCATTCTATCAGCTCTGTTCATCTGGAGAAACTTTACTATATATAATATAGCTGCGGATTTGTTGTTGTTCTTGCTAATTTCATTTTACAGACTCACTGAGGACTTTCAGCTGATTAAGAAGAGTGCTCCAAGGTGTCTGTCACTTATTTACTGCTTTGCTCTGAGGTTTGTCTCATACACATCAGGTGAAAAGTACTTGCAGCCTGAACTCAGCCTGAAAGGGAAAAACAGAAAGAAAAGAGAAGAAGAGAGAGAGAGAGAGAGAGAGAGAGAGAGAGAGAGAAGAGAGAGAGAGAGAGAGAGAAGAGAGAGAGAGAGAGAGAGAGAGAGAGAGAGAGAGAGAGAGAGAGAAAGGAGAAAATGAAAAAAAGCTTTCTAAAATCGTTCTTAATTTTTAATACTGTGGGCACCTTTCTACTTGTGGGACAGATTAGTAACTCCACTGTAATCTGACTTGTTGACTGTGAGAGCCATCCAACTTGAATCCAGCAGGATGAGGAGGAAGTACCTCCTGATGAAAGGTCCCCGAAAGGAGTCCCTCACTCAAGTCCCAGGATAGCGCACCCAAGAACACAAAGGAGACAATCTTGATGTAAACACATGAGGTAGGCAGTTTAATGACAGAGCTCCGGCTGGTTCATATATCTCACAGGAGAGAGAGGAACCGACCAAGATCCCCAGAAGCATAGGGTTTTTATAGGAAGGGATTGGGGAGTGTGGGGAGCTTTAGCACGGTTGTACATGATTGGCTATTTCAAACTTGCTTAAGCAGCTAGGGTAGAGTGGGACTGACTAACATCACGGGAACAGCCCTTTGTTCCTAGTCTTCTTGGAACTGAACTGTGGGCGAATGCTTATCTGGGCTAGCGGGACCTTTGGTTAATTTTAGATTAAGTCCTTGAAACTTTATGTGTGTGGCTCCCGGGCTACTCAGTAGTCTATTGTTTCTTTGGCCTTTTACTTTCTGTAGCTTATCACTGAGGCCCAAGGCTAGCTGTATCGTGGTCCTGCAATTTTAACTATTTGTGTCTCTGAATTAGAGAGCCCTACTGCTCTTGTCATTCTGAGCTAACTAAAAATCTTCTTCACTGAGTGCTGTGATGGGAGTTCAGGAAAGTTCCAAATTTGCAAAGCAGTGAACACAGTGTCACTGCCCACATGGGTAGAAGCACGCAGTTGAGAAGCAGGGATGTGAAATTTTACTTTCTCCCAGGAGCTGGATGGGAGGACAAATAAGCTATTGGAGGAGAAGCACTTGTGCTACCGAACTTCAAATCTGCAGATCTGTTCAGTTATTGGGCAAAGTTGGATCCACTATGCTGTGTCTCTTTAAGACACTCCAACCCTAAGAATGGTGATTATGTCACTCAAGTCTCGCTAGCCAATCAGAACCTTCACATGGACCTGCCTGTCAGAACTGGAGGCGGCACTTCCGGGTAACTAGCCTGCAAGTTTTTTCCAGTAACTCAGCGGCATGAGCATTTCTGGGTGAAACTTTCTGAGTGTCTCTGCTGGGTGCTGTGAGGGGAGCCCGGCAAGCTCAGAACTCCAGACATGGTAAGTGCAAGGCCATCTCCCACAAACGGGAGGCGGAAGCTGCTTAGCAAAGTACGCATGTGCAGTGGGTCTTCCCGGTGTCTGGACGGTAAACGGCAGCCAGACACATGCAGCCTCCTGTGAGGTCCTTTGTAGTCTCTCCTTGTACCAGGCTGTGTCCTCTGAATAACTTTATTATGAGAGCATCTGCACAAAACCATTGCAGGAGTGGCTGTGTGTAGAAATATACTTGGCACGATGCCAAACCTGAGAGCCCTGGTTTCTCTATTATCTTCTCTAAGTTCTGCTCTTAGCAATTAACCTGTAGGTGTAAGTTCCACTTGGAGTTGGTATTGCGAAAGCTGTAAAAAGAAATCTTGTACTGTTGGGTATCACTCCAGTATTGAGATCTGATGTACAAGTGTAGAATTGATGATATAAGGAATTACTGACATTTAGGAAATATTAAGTGACACTAAGAATTTATCTGAGGAAGCACTGCCTGTAAAACACCTGACAGGTATGTAGTGTGCTCAAACTGCAGTCCTGTTAAAAATCAGTATTGTAGTATACTTGTTTGCTTATGCAGGATTGTCCAGACATTTGTCTCCAAACCTTAACAAAGGAGACAAATCTGATTTATAGTCAGCCATTAGGCTCATGCTGATATCAAAGAACAGGCCCCTAACAAGCTGCTCAATGTGACATTACAAGGTCACAGCTAACATTAAGGCCTGGTGTGCCATAAAGATCCAGTTTTCTTGGGAAAAGCATAGTTTTGGCACAAGGGCAGGACTACACCTGGTGACATCTCTTTGAAAAGGACAATTCTGTGTGTTATGGGCTGTCCAATCGAATAAGGCTTGATCCTAATGTATGGAGAGTTGCATATCTCCTTTCTAAATTCTAGCCGTTAACAGCCTGGAGCCTTAAGCTTTAGGAGCTTTACCTGAGGCCTGGTGTATTGAATAGAAAACGGTGCTCTTTCTCCTAAGCCAGGGTTAGGGTTGGCAGAGGTGGTAAAGCTTGTGGCCAGGGCGTATGGGGAGGAGAAGCTTCGGATCCTGAGATTCCAACTCTGTCCAGCATAGGGTGACATGGTTGTCAGTCCCAAGTCAACTGTGGGCTTGGTCAGTCATGGAATCCCTTGGCAGCATTGTTTTATTACACTTCTCCTGAATTTGTCCCAGTGTAGGATAGTTACTGCTGCCTTCATAGAAGTTTCCATTTCATTCTGTTTATCCCCTGTAAGTAGTATACAAGATGCTACTATTAAGAAGCTTACTTGACATAGACATAGCTTGTGCAAGATCTCCCCACCACAGCTGTTGTACATTCTACCTTCTATGTTTCCTGTCTTTGTCATTTCACTTCCAACTCAGGAACCCATCACTGAAAACTGACCTGCCATTTCAGGGCTCTGATGCACTTAATCAATGATTCTGGGGATCTTTGCTGTGTAAATCTCATAGCTGACTTAAGTAGGACTTACAATCTCTAGTCCATATTTAAATTGTTTAAAATAACCTGGGGCCTGAACCAGAAACAAACTTATGGATGACAGTATCCAAAATCTGTTTTTGGTTGGCTCCTCTTTGAGCATTAGTCAGAGCTGAAGCCATGCTGTCATTAATGAGATTTTTCCTAATTAATGTTTTAATGTTGTATGTGGAGTGATTTCTTTCTGGGGTGATATATTAATTCTGGGGAGCTGCATCTTCTTCCTTTTAAAGAGATGTTTCTAAGACAACTCTGTTGACTCAGGTAGCCTTGATCCCTGTCTGTTGCTCTCCAGGGCAATGACCTTGCTTTTGCTTGATGAAAATTCCTAAGTTCTTGAATTAAAAGAATGCAGCACAACAACATTTTAAATTTGCTTATTTGAATCATATAATGAACTGTCCATTTCTTCCATTTTCACATGAGAACAGGAGGAATGGGTTACTTTATTCACTGCCAGGTGAAACAGGGCAGGCAATAGCTAGATCACAGACTAAAGTTTATGAGAGTCAGCTGCAGGTGTCAGTATTCTGGAGTAGGACTGATTCAGGTAGGGTGGATAATATTATAATTTCAAAGTGTATATTTAATATTACATATGATTAAATTAAACTAGATTGGTGGGTTTTAATTTGGGCAGCTTAGCTTGAGCAGTGGATAATGAATTTTGTTTTTCGTCAGTATTATATAGATATGATCAATCCTAGATGACTATTTATGTTGGTTCAGAATTTAAAACACATGCCATTAGATGCAGTTGTGTGTGTCACCAGTCAGCAGTTAACACTGCACATAGGAGCAAGGACAAACACCATCTTATTAATGCCATTACCTCTACAGGAAAGGTTGCTCTTTTTAAAGTCAGTATACCAATATGTTTTTTCATTTTATTTATCTTTTTAAAAAGTCAATTTTTGTTATTACTTTTTAAATTTCATTTTCTTTATTATGTGCTCTGATCTCTTACTTGTTTCCATTCTTCAATGTTTCCAGAAATTAAGAATTTCATTCCTTTTTCTAAAGAGATTTCCTATCTGTCTGTTTAGAGCAACATCTCCTGTAGCTCAGGCTTTCCTATGCCATGGAGTTAGGACTTCCTTTGAACTCGTGAACCCTGCCTCTGCTGCCCAGTGCTTGGAAAACTGCCTACAGCTCCTTTAATCTGGCTTCTGATTGATCAGTGAGACAAAAACACCAGGGAATGAGTGTTGTCTAACCTCCCGGATTAGGGGTGAAGGGATTACAAATAAAGAGGGACCTGTATGAAAATTGAGTTCACTGACCAAAGATGAAGCTGTATAATCACTATGCAAAAAAGGAGGAGGAAGAAGGAAGGTGAGGCTACTTTGCTTTTGCAGTACTTGGCTTTAACCATGAGTAGTCAAGTAAGCAATTTTAGACAGTGAGTTAAATTCATACTGACCATCTTGACTTCTCAGATCAGGATAATGAAGAATCTAAATGAGGAACAGAACTTATATCTAGAAACCAACTTTCTGTATTTTCACTAGTTCAAACAGAAGAAGATGTAACAAACTGGTGTGGCTGTCCTAACAGGAATGTTATTATTCCTGTTTGAAAATACACAGTGTAAGAGAAAAGATGTGAGTACTCCTTGGTGCTCTCTAGTACATACATTTAGTTTCTCAAAAATATTGGACCATAAAGTGTGTTTTACTCTTAAAAATAATCTTTGAGAGTATAATCATCATTTCTTCTTCTGCTTTCTCCCTAGTGTTAAGTCTGAAACTCTGGGACAAGGAGCTGAGTGGCCTGTTTAGCAATCACAAGCAAACCTGGCTGTTGGTTCTCTCATCAGACCACAGTCCCTACCTGTTACAGAATATTAAGGGAATACCTCACCCTCTACCCCATGAGCAGGGCTGCCAATCTCCCAACTGCCATTCTTTATGCAATCCAACCATTTGGGGACTGGTCTTTTCATCTAATGTTAATCATTCTAATCTCTTGGTCTGGCTCTTCATTCTCCCATCCTACCTCTCCACAAGGTTCAATGTCAAGTCTACTCTAAACTATCCCAGATATAACTGGGTATGCCTATGTTCTCTCTTTTGTGTATAATAAATTTTCTACCCCACCATACCTAGGAGCAGTGATGTCCTATAATTTTTATTTCTTCTTTTTTTTTTTTTTTTTTCATTTTTCTCCCTTTACTCCTAGGTTTAAAATTCATAGCCACTTTTTCGTTTTAATTGTTGTTACTCTATGAATTTGATTGCAGTTTGGCTGCAGATCTTCCCCAGTATGAAGCAGAGATGTCTGCACTGGACATTGCATGTATAATTGAATATGCAAAGAAAGGACCCAGTGCCTTTAACAAGGAAAATAAATGCTCTGAGAGACTAGAACATTCTAATAAATACAGATTTCCCACACTAGGGCTATGTCTGCACGTAGGGTGGAACAGCAGAGCTTGGATGGTTTCAGCTGTCTGAGTCAATGGCTCTGTGGTCCCCAAGGAGAGGAGCTGCTACTTACTGTATTGAGACCCAGCTGACTTTTCCTATCTAATGAGGGACTCTGGCAGACCTATCACTCAGGAGCACTAGTGGAAGGTAGCTTGCAGGTTCTTTACAGGATTTTCCTCAGCTGCATGTGTTACAAGCTATGCAGAAGACCACAAGCCATGCCCTGGTGACTGTGACCATCTCTATCAGAGAACAGGAGGAACAAGTCTGCTGAGGTATTGGAGTCAGATCTACTGCTACTAGGAGGGACCGTGGATCAGAGTGTGGTTCTGTTGCTCCATGTAGTGACAATAGCAGAGACCCCTGTCCTTTGACCTTTCCTGAGTGTGGATTCCCAGGGAGGGTTTGTAGCCCTTTGAGTGGCAGGTGTGAAACTTAAATGTCACTATCCACTGTGTACACACAGGCGTTGCTTTTGGTATGCAGCAGGACGACATTGCAAAAGTGAAGGTTTGATTTCTAGAATTTGTGAACCTTCTATATTCAGTTTGTGTGACTAATTTTACAAATAATTTAGAATTTAGTAGAAAAGAGGTGATAGGGATCATACTTCGAAACATTAACTAGAATCCTTTAGCCATTTATTACCTCCAGTAATAACGGTGATACTCAGAAATTCAATTCTTGGTTACAAAAGGAGCTTCTGATTAGAAGGTTCTGAGGTGTGTATGGTGCTGGATAGGTACATAAGACAGATTTCACATCTTGTAACATAATCCATGTGGTAGGAAGCAGTTATATATAAATATTATAAATTATGTTTGTGTTGTTGTGGTGTGTGTGTGGGTGTGTTGAAATCATTATTCAATATTGTGTTTTGTTAGACTGGAGTGGAGCTACTTTTGCCTGAAGTCATAGGGGTCATGAAGAGCTGCAGAGTCATAGACCACCTTTCTGATCACTCACCTTTACTGACAGAACTCTATACCATCAGGCCTCTCTGTTTGGAAGACAGACATGTAGGAACTGAAAGGTCTGAAATAGAACATTTTAGGGGTCACTTCAGTATTTGGAGTCATGAAATTGTTTTTATTTTATTTGTATATAAGCACAGGTAACATTGGTCAAGTTCACATTTTCCTGGTGTAGTTCCCTCAGTTTGTTTTGAAGAGAACTTGAAAACTGGTCACATGGAAACTGGGCAAAGGAAGGTTTCTCTGATACTGTGTTACAGAGCATTGGACAACAATGAGAATTGCATCTTGGGTAACAGTGAGATGGGTCTTTGGACAGACTGCTTAGTCTTTGGAGGAGTGGCCTGTGGTTGAGTAGGGGTTTCTGCCCATAGTTCAGAGCTCAGAAACAGCCATGGGGTAAGAAGAGAAGGGAAGATGGAAATGGTTTTTTGTATCTTCAGGAGGCCTGGACAGGGAGAAGAACTGCCAGCCCTTATGTACTGGGTCTCAGGGAACAGAGTGAGGAAGGTCTGGCAGGAAGCTACATGGTTCCATACCCAACATCTTAATACAGAGGCATCAGAGTTCCCGGAGATCATTATTTGTTTCTACATTTACTTAAGTTTTTGTTTTTCTTCAATTGAAAGACTGTTTGCTTAGTGATAAAAAGTCAGTAAGTATTCATTTTGAAGTGCACATTTACACTGTTGTTGGAATCATGCTTTCTTATGTACATATACTGGAACTTTTAGGATGTAGTGACCTATGATGACGTTCATTGAACTTCACTCTGGAAGAGTGGGCTTTGCTGGATCCTTCTCAGAAGAGTCTCTACAAAGATGTGATGTTGGAGACCTATAGGAATCTCACAGCTATAGGTAATACAGTGATTTTTTTTTTTCACTTTTAAAATGTAGGCACATCTGTTTCTTTGTTATTATTTGTTTTTGTAATTTTAGTTGAGAATGAGGAAGAATGATGTGAATAAATCAGACATGGTTTGTAAAGTTCACTCAAGTTGAGAACTTAAATGTTGTCTAATTTTCTATAATGTAACATACCTTCTCTGGTACCATATTTTAGGCTACATTTGGGAAGACCATACTATTGGTGAATATTTTTCAACTTCTAGAAGATATGGAAGGTAATTTTCATGTGAAGCTGATAAGAAAATGCCTATGAATAAAGTTTAGTATGTGCTACAAGTTGTAAAGACAAGCAGTAGGGTAAAATATGCACTGCTTTAAGTTATAGATGATTATTAAATTCACAAAACCATGTATGTTGATGGCAGACACCCAGTTTGTGTTTGCAAGGTGTTCCTTAATTTAAAAAACACAACACAAGGGTTTAACAGATATGTCACTATTTGAATCAAGCTCAGAAGAGCCATGCTGTAGAACTGCCAGTCTGTTCACTCTCAGACCACTTAGCTATTGTAAAAGGGAAACACATTGATTAGGTAATAAGTATATGTCAAAACCTTGTAATAAGCAAATAACCCATAGTAAATACCATTTTTAACCATATACTTGTAATAATATTGCTAAATTTATTGAGATGGACAGTTTATGGATTTCAAGGATGGTTTTGTGGAGAAACCTTAATCCCTGTACCACATCAATATGAGCAAAAAGTCAAACTCTGTGAATGTAATGTGGAACTCTTTCATTTGTTATTCTTTTTTTTAATATGGATGTCATAGGTCATGATGGATCCAAGGCATTTGAGCATAGAGATATTGAAAGAAGCAACATACCTTTCTCTTTTCCAGAACAATTAGAAGATATATAGTATTGCCCACATTGAATAGGACATCTTTTTTCTTTTTTTTTCTTTTATTTATTTATTTATTTCAATCAAATCGTAATTTTTACTTATTCACACAGGGGTTATAAACACAAAAAGACAAGATGTGGGGAAGGGGATGACACCAGAGCTAGGTGTTCAGGGGGAGTATAGCTATCTTTCAGAACAGGATATCGGCTAGGTGAAGGTTCAGAGGACAGGTCACTATGACTCTGTCTATGATTCACTTGTCCTTATCTAAGTTGGTACTATCCACCGAGGCTACCTATTTACAAGGTCTATGACTACTCAGGCTGGTAAATTTCCACAAATGTTGCTGTTTACAATAGCTTATAGCCATTTGTTTCAGTGTTTTTCCACAAAGACCCAAGACTTTGTGTTAGCATGTATGTATGTATGTCAGACCTATTGCTGATTTTAGGCCTATGGCTGATTGTAGGCCTTCAGTGTATAAGCAGGGCTGCCCCTGACATCTCCTCCCTTCTCTAAGTATAAAACGGTTGTGGCGATTGTAATCTTGTGAAGGCAGGGATAGAGGACCTGACCTCCAATAATTGAAGGGGATCTTGTAATGGCTCCTTTCCTCCTGTCATTGTACAGTGAGGCATGAGGGCCATACCCTTCCGATGTATTTTTCCTGGAGAGGGGATACTTTTGACATCAGCCCCTATGCAGTCAGGCTTGTCCCTCAGGGAACCCAGAGAAATATTTTTAAGTTTTATTTATATTCCCTTGCAGTGCTTAGCCTCGCAGCCTAAGCAAGAATTCAGATCGCCAGTCAGAAGGGATTCTGGGTGGCCCCTCTCTGCTTGGTCTAGGGGCAGAAGTCCCCTCTTTTAGGTTGGTTGGAGATAGGTTTTGGGAACACCCTGGATAGAGTAACAACCTCATCTTGAGTCTCATGGTCCCCCATAGCTAACTTATGATAATGTATCTGAATAGTTTTGCTACCAAATTATCTATCTGTTGTTTCACAAAGTTAGTCAGCCTATTTAAGGCCCAGGGACCAAAAGAAATAAGCAAAAATAACCCAATTAATGGTCCCAAGATGGGAGGAAGTAGGGTTGACAACCATGGAGAGGTTGAAAACCAATTCTTGTACCAGCTCTCATCTTTCTCTTTCTCTCTCTGTCTTTTCTCAGGGCCTTCACAGACCTTTTTCATGCTCTCTTTAACCATCCCTGTCTTGTCTATGTAAAAGCAACATTCTTCTTTAAGGGCTGTACACAGTCTTTTCTATTGTAAAAGATTAAATCAAGTTCAGTAAAGCCCTTTGCAATTTTTGGAGATCATTTCAAACAGCGAAATGAGGGATTTTTTTCAGATTAGTAATGTCATCTACAGCTGTTTGATGTCCTTGTCAATGGCCCATCAAAGGTCTGAGTAGTATAAGTCTGGAGGACAGCATCAGGATTAGAACTTCTACCAGGAGACATCACGGGTGATTCATTTTTACCTGAGATACTGCCTGGGTTAGAGCCCCTGGGAGCCCCACTTTCACGGTTTTGTGAGGTTGGCTGCAGATGCTCCCCAGGATCTACTGAGTGCTTGGGCCCAGACCAGAAGTCTGAATAGACATTTCTAAATGTGATAAAAGCTTTATAAATATTTAGTTTCCCAATATTATTGAGGATATTTACCAACTCAAACTGCTGAAAATATGAGAATTAGGGAAGTAGAAATTTTTTCTGTTAACATGGTTTATATTCCAAATGTAGTATTATTCACATAATAGCAAAATTTATGAATGCAATCAGTATGCAAAACTTCTGAGTTCTTCCTGTTCCTTCAATATGTGAATTACCTTTTAAAAATGAGTATGCTATAAATGTGAGCATGTAATCAATACTCTTCCCATTCCATGCGTCTTTAAAGATGTAAACCAACCAATAATTAAAAAGAACACCTTTGAATGTTAACAAAGTGATATTATGGTAAGATCAGATTACTCTTTACAATTTAGCCAAATTGTAAATGAATTTATACAGATAAAAAACTCATCAGTATAATCAATGTGAGAAAGCTTTCACATGTGCCAATTTCTTTGCAGGCATGAAAGAAGTTGTACTGGAGAAGAACCCTCTGAGATTACTCAATGTGCTAAAGCTTTTGCATATCAGAGTCATACTCAAAGGCATGAAAGAACTCATAATGAGAGAAAACTGTATAAATGTAACCACTGTGGTAAAGCCTTTGCAAGAAGGAGTAAACTCCGAATACATAAGCGAACACATACAGGAGAGAAACCCTATGAATGTAACCAATGTGGTAAAGCCTTTGCAGATAGCAGTGTTCTCCAACTTCATAAAAGAACACATACAGGAGAGAAACCCTATGAATGTACTCATGTGGTAAAGCCTTTGCACGAAGCAGTAGTCTCAAATATCATAAAAGAACACATACTGGAGAGAAACCCTATGAATGTAACCAATGTGGTAAAGCCTTTGCACAAAGCAGTAGTCTCCAATGTCATAAAAGAACACATACTGGAGAAAAACCCTATGAATGTAACCAGTGTGGTAAAGCCTTTGCTATTAGCAGTGTTCTCCGATGTCATAAAAGAACACATACAGGAGAGAAACCCTATGAATGTGACCAATGTGGTAAAGCCTTTATACAAAACAGTCAACTCCGAATACATAAGCGAACACATACAGGAGAGAAACCCTATGAATGTAACCTATGTGGTAAAGCCTTTACACGAAGCAGTACTCTGGAATGTCATAAAAGAAACCATACAGGAGAGAAACCCTATGAATGTAACCAATGTGGTAAAGCCTTTGCAGGAAGGGATGGTCTCGAATACCATAAAAGTACACATACAGGAGAGAAACCCTATGATTGTAACCTATGTGGTAAAACCTTTGCACGAAGCAGTATGACTCGAATATCATAAAAGAACACATACAGGAGAGAAACCCTATGAATGTAACCAATGTGGTAAAGCCTTTGCACAAAGCAGTAGTCTCGAATATCATAAAAGAACACATACAGGAGAGAAACCCTATGAATGTAACCAATGTGGTAAAGCCTTTGCTTATAGCAGTGTTCTCCAATGTCATAAAAGAACACATACAGGGGAGAAGCCCTATGAATGTAGCCAATGTGGTAAAACCTTTGCTGGAAGCAGTGGTCTCAAGTATCATAAAAGAATATGTGCAGGAGAGAAACCGTATGAATGTAAACAATGTGGTAAAGCCTTTGCAGGAAGTAATATTCTACGAATACATAAACGAACACATAAAGAAGAGAAACCCGCCGGGCGGTGGTGGTGCACGCCTTTAATCCCAACACTTGGGAGGCAGAGGCAGGCGGATTTCTGAGTTCGAGGCCAGCCTGGTCTACAGAGTGAGTTCCAGGACAGCCAGGACTACACAGAGAAACTCTGTCTCGAAAAAAACAAACAAAAAAAAAAAAAGAAGAAAATGAAGTAAACCTATGAATGTAAAGACTGAGAGCTGTGGTAAAGACTTTGGAGGAAACTTAGTGACTCTAAAAAGACATAAAAACAACACATACAGGAGAGAAACCTATTAATGTAGCCAATTTGTTAAAACTTTTTCACAAATCAAGAGTCATGATATACATAAAAGAACAGATATAAGGACACTATACATGAGAGCAATTTTTGAATGTGAGCAATGTGATTTTAAATCTTTTTCACAAAGCAGTGTCCCCCAAATATATAAAGGACCTTATACTGGATAAACCCTGCAATATCGTGAATGTTCTGAAGTTCTTCTATGTCCCAATCATCTTCAAATACATAAAAGAACTTGTACTGGAGAGAAA
The DNA here is from genome assembly GCA_021653895.1 of Mastomys natalensis. Lineage (NCBI taxonomy): Eukaryota > Metazoa > Chordata > Mammalia > Rodentia > Muridae > Mastomys > Mastomys natalensis. Next base: position 3,347,769 of record JAJTUV010000110.1, on the reverse strand, counting down.
TCCTCTGATGTAACTAATGTGGTAAAACATTTGCACAAAAGAGTCATCGTCTAATACATCAAAGGATACACACTGAAGAGAAACACTGTGAGTATAAGCAATGTGGTAAACCTTTTGCAAGTCACAGTACTCTCCAAGTAAATAAAAGAAGACACTCAAGAGAAACCCTATGAATGTCATCAACTGGATAAAGCCTTTTACATTGCAATTCGTCTTTCAATAAGTAAAGAAGACACACAGGTGAGAACTCTATGAATGTAAGCATGTGGTAAAGCCTTCATATGTCAGTAATACTCAAAGGCACAAAAGAAACCGTGATGTAGAGAAATCCTGTGAATGTATTTAATATGATGAAGGTTTTCCAACTTCTATAGTCTTCATCACCATGAAACAATCCATACTGCATAGAAATTTATGAATACATTTAATATTGTGAAGCCTTTTCAAATTTCCCAAGTTTTCTCAGCATGAGAGAAACCCTATGAATGCATTCAATATGGGGACGTCTTTGTACAGTTTTACAGTTTAGTTTCATCATCATGGAAGTACTCAAAATGGAGAGAAAGTCTTGAGTGTAAACAATGTGGTAGAACCTTTCTGGTATGGGGTTCTCTCAGATCCAACACTACACAATCTCAGGTAATGCAAATGACAGGAGTTTATGGTAATAAAGCTGCTCTGGATCATGACATACTCGGAACATAATGTGTGACTTGTAACACACAGTATTTCCCCAAGTGAGCCAGAATGTTATAGAGCTGCCATCCTGCAGTCCAAAACGTTAATCCATAATTGTTAATGTTGAAAGAACTGGAGTGTTGGGCCCAATGAGTGGGGAAGGCAGAGCAAAATAGAGACGGGGGTCGCACAAGCAGCTTGTGCGCTGAGAGACAGGCGGCCCTGGCGCCGAACCTTGATAGGAGCGTGGGGAGTGTTTACCGTTTTTGAAGTCTGTGGGTGTCTGTGCTTTGACGTTGGGTCGCCAGCTGTAGGAAACAAAACGCGGGCGGGGCCGGTTGTGCTGGCGCACGCGGTAGATTTGCTGTAGGAAACAAACGCGTGGGGCGGGTGGCCGGGGGCCCAAAGCCTCCGCGGTGGTGGCTGAGGAGGCCCGCGACTGGGGCGGGTCTCACGCGCGGGATTTCAGGCCCGCGTCCGATGAGGCAGCGGAGGCGGAGCGGGCGAAGCGGAGGCCTGGGTCCTGAGCACTTCCCGCCGGGACGCTGTGGTTCCCCATGCATGGTCCAGAGTAGAAGTAGGACCACGCAGACACGTGGAATTGAGTTTCCATGAAGTAATTTTATTGACAAGAATGGTGAATCTGGTGCGCTCCCCCCCAAAAGCCAGGAGGGGTTTCCTTATATTGGGGAGTATCAAGGGCAGGAGTTAGGGAGGGGAAAACTTAATTACCTACGTCCCCCAGCCTCATTAAATTATATCAAATCTCAGGCAGAGGGCTCTTAGGCACGCCCCTTACCCATGACTTCAGGGTACAGGTGAATTGAAGAGGGTGGGTCTGCCGGCGTGGCCCACACCTGCAATCTCAGGGTTTCCAGGCCAATGGCAGCCCTTCCATGGCCCAACACTGGAGGAACAAAACTGGAGAAGAGGCTGAGCAAAAGGAGGTCCAGTGACATGCCCAAATTTAGATCATCTCAGTGGGTGGCCCCAAGGTCTGACACTATTACTGATGCTATAGTCTGCTTACAAAGAGAGCCCTGTCATGACTGACTTCCAAGAGGCCCAATAAGCAGGTGAAAGAGATGTAAATATTTTTACCCAATCAATGGACAGAAACTGGTGACCCATGAAGTTGAATTAGGGAAAAGCTGGAAGAAGTTGAGGAGGAGGGAACTATATAGGAAGTCAAGCAGTCTGAACTAGCCTGTACTACTGTGATCTCTCAGACACTGAGCCACCAACCAGATAGCATAAACCACCTGATAACACTAGAGAACTACTGGGTCTGGACTCAGTCAGAGAAGATACAAGTGACCCTCCAGAAACTTGGGGCCCCAGAGAGTGGGGAGGTCTGGTGGGGTGGGCATTGAGCACAGGGACGTCTTCTTGGAGATTGTGGGAGGAGGAGTAGGATGAGGAAGAGTTGGAGGGTGGACCAGGAGGGGTATATAATCTGGATTGTAAAAAAAGATTGAAAATAAATGAAAAGAAAAAAGAGTGTTATAAAAATAAGGAGAGAAAACCAGAAACTTCTGTGCCAAATTACCACTACATTTTCCACCAATCAGGATTTAGGGAGAGGGGCTTATGTAGTTGACAGTGTCCACTGTTATAGAATGTGTGTTTTACAGTTTAAACAATCGTATCGATTTGTTCTTGGGTGGTAAAGTACAGGTATTATGTTTTGGGGGAGCACAAGATGAATAGCAGAAGGCAGTGTTAGAGACAGTAATTGTGTTTTCAAGAACAAAAGATGAGTAAAGGATGGTGGTCCAGAATGGGAAGTCCCTAACTCCCCCATGCCTGGAAGCAAGAACTTTAAGTTTCACCGTGTCATTAAATGGAGGATGATAACCAAAAAAAAGCAGTACTTAGGAAGTGTTGTTTTACGGGGCGGTGGTGGCACACACCTTTAATCCAGCACTTGGGAGACAGAGGCAGGGGGAAATTTCTGAGTTCGAGGCCAGCCTGGTCTACAGAGTGAGTACCAGTACAGCCAGGGCTACAGAGAAACCCTGTCTTAAAACCTAAAAAAAAAAAAAAAGTGTTTTGTTTTATTTTCTGCTTATTCCTAATTGGTATGTATTGGTTCTAATGCTACTTGTGTTAAATTGGCTCCCAGATTTCCTGCATTTGAGACTGAGATTCCCTGCCCCAAGCTGGTTCTAATTGGTAAATAAAATTGCCAGCAGCCAATGACTAGGCCGGAAGATACAAGCAGGACTTTTGGATTCATGGGCAAGGAGACCAAAAAGGATTGCCATGCCAGTAAAGGAATTGGATGCAGGCTTGCGAGCTGCAAAAGACAGAGTGTCAGCCATGAAAGAGCCAGGAAAGAGTGTCCCCATTGGTCCCACCTCCAATTTAATCTGAGGTAGCAAAGATAGGATATAGATTTTAGTAAGTAATAATTCAGAAGTATCACAGGGGAGGCAGTAGTAATGTGCAAGTTGGGGAGTGGTCTAAAAAATCAGCTGACTTAGGCATATTAAATAAAGCTATGTGTTTGTCTTTTATTTGAGAATCCCTAGCATTTGCAATGTATCCTATAGTAGAGCAGAATAACCAACTAACTACAGAATGCATCTCACCTTTAGGATTGAACTCAGTGTTAAAAATTATTTAGAGATTCTCAAATGGAATACAGGTGCCATGATGTGAGATTAGGACTTAAGAATTAAAATTGTATTCTTAGCAAAGTTGCTGGTTTTGCTGAAGCCATGTGGTTCCTCACCAAGCTGTGCAGGTTCCCAACTAGAACAAAGGTGAGTTGAACTGGCATGCATAATTCTGGGGTTCATGGCATGAGCTGGGACACATTAAAATCTCGAAAAGCTGACTCAGACAACCTGAGTAGTAAGGATTTATTATGAGCCCTCTTTAAAGGTTTCTGGCTGTCTCAGAGAGTTTGAGCTCTGAGGTGCTGTCCAAAGAAACAGGCATCCCAGAAAGAGAGACAAAGGTAGATGGTAGAGGCTGACTGCCAGCTATAATTAGATAAAGAAAGGAGAGATGGATGAGATTTGTTAAAATGTTTTTTCAGGATATAACAGATACAGTGGTAATTGTTTAAGTGTTTGTGAGTCTACATGGAATAAAGTTATAAAGGCCTTTGTTCTGAAATGTAAGAAACAAAGGTATGAAGATAGAGAGAGGTACCCTATCTCAACAAATAATAAAGAGGTATTAATATCTACACAATGTAGAATGAATGGAAAAAATGTTTTAAAGAAAAATTTTAAAGTTGATCCCGGAGTAGGCATTTGTGTTCTTTGACTGTGGGCAACACAGCAAGGCTGGTATTGCTTGGCCAGATATGGCAAATTAAGAGCCTGGAAATAGGCTTATATGCAGTAAGTAGAAGGAGATTTAATTGAAGTTAAATACATAGGAAAAGATGTTTGTCAAGTTAATAAAGGGAAAGGATATATATCCATAGAGATATTAATCTCCATAGAAGGGAGAATTAAATATGCATAGATTAAATAAATGAGTTTGGTGGTTATGATATTAAAAATCCTCTAGGATAGAGATTAAAATAGGGCAGTCTTGAAGAGAAAGGAGGTTGGTAATTGAATCAATCTATACCATTGACAATTTTGTGTTATTGGAACAAGGACATACTCTTATGGGAGAGAGGCTCTATATTTGTGCTAGTAGGAAAGAAGACTTTGGACCCCTTCCAGAGTGATAGGGATCATATATGACAGGGGAAATCCCCCTGAAAACCTTCAGTTAATGAAAAAAAGTTTCAGAAAATCAAACAGGCAGTAAATGTGATTTGCTGATTCCTCCACATGGGAACAGACGTATAACTAGCCTAAACATAAAAATCTGTAGCCAAAACTTCAAATAAACATAGACAATTCGTATTGTTGTTTATGGAACACTTAAGATTCAACAAGTCATCATTCCTATGGCATGAATGAAGATTTATTACAATTGTTTATTGATCACATTAACTTGAAAGGATAGTTTTCTTGCACCTGCTCAGACCAGATGCAAAAATTCATCCTTAACTGAACAGTGCACCTTGCACAATTCATAGGAATTTCGCACAATTCAAGGATTTCAGTAGTACGGAAATCCTTTTTGTAAGATTCATATATAGCAGAATGTGCCCCTTTGACAAGATTCATTGGTGGAGATGCTGAGATGACCTGTTGTTCCAGCTACCTGCCTCCTGATGCTGGAAGAAACTGGTGAAATATTTTGCATTGGTTCTAATTGCTACTTGTTTTAAATCAGTTCACAATTGCCCAAGATCCATGCATTTGTGATGATGTGCATTCCTGTCCTCAGCTGGTTCTAATTGGTAGACTTGCACAGCCACTGTCAGGGAGCAGAGGAAATTAACCAATTACTAATACACCCAATATTTGCCTATCAGTCATTTTTCAATAAATAAGAAAATAACCATATTGGAGAGAAACCCTCCCAATGGAGTTAATGTTATAAGGCATTTTTACAACACAGTTATCCACAAATACACAACACATACTGGACAGGAATACTCTGAATAAGCAATTGGTAAATCATTTGCATGTAGCCATATTCTCTAATACCATGAGAAAGGCCATACTGCAAAGAACCCTATTTGAAGTCAGTGTGGAACATTTTGCAATTTAAGTTTCCTTTATACAAGAGTAATATGTTCAGTGTATTGTCAATCTCAAATTCTTTCCACATCACAGTAGTCTTTGAGAATATAAGGCACCACCCTGAAGGGCATCTATAACTATAAAGGATTTGGTAAGATCTATAGCCAACACACAAGGTTATTTTTCAGGAAAAAAAAATGTGTCAAAAATTTATTCAAGCTGTATGATGTGATGTTCCTCTATATTTTGTTGAAATTGTAATCTTATTTCTTTTCAATTACATAAAATTTCTCAACCAAGTGTCAAACTTTATGGCCTTTGTATTAAGTGTTTTCTGTTGCTGTGCTAAAACCCAACATCTTAAGCAACTTATAAAAGAATTTAATTTGGCATATGGCTTTAGTGGGGTATGAGATCACATGAGAAGTGACAACACAGTGTTACAAATTCCCTTTAGATGTTGTGATTTGTTATGTAGCATGACTTGGATGTCAGTCATTATCAAGGATTCACTTTATCTCTTGATTGTCATGTGTCAGCCTATTGAATGCAAATTATAGCATAGTACATGCACCCGAATGTTTCAGTTTTGTCTACATATTTTAACAATGTTAATATTAAAATGCTTAATGGAAGAGGATATAGCAATCATAAAATATTTCCATATGCACATATCTATTGATGTTCCATGCTTCTTAATATTCCCCTGAGGTCATCTCAGTCAGTCAACTGGTTCTCCAGTTCAGAAGTGAGGATTAAAAAGAAAAAAGACGATTTGACAACATTGTAGCATGACTCCAGCCAGTTCTGAGGCTGAAAGCGGGTTTATTTTCTTCCCAATTTGCTTTTATACCATTTTAATTACATGTAATTATTTAGGTGAGTTCTAAGTTGAGGAACTAGCAATACAATAAATGCAAATAGTCAAGGAACAAGCAAGGCAATAAGCAAACTCCCATAATCACTCCCCTGATCACTGTTTCTAAGGGCTTATCAAGATGACTCAAATATATGAGCCTACTTCCCTGTCCTAGCCCAAAGTCAGATTCATGTCTGAAGCCTACATCTTTGTTCTAGCCTAGATTTAGATTCCTGACTGAAATTAATTCCCTGTTTTAGCCTAAAAGTAGATTCCTTCCTGAACTTACTTTCCTGTCATGGCCCAATGTGAGTTTCCTGCCTAATGCCCATTTCCTTATCCTTGGCCAATGTAAGATTCCTGCCAAGTGGCCCCAAAAGTTCTCCACACCATTAGTTACCATTTGGTACTTCATCTTGAAGTATACCATCAAAAGTAATATATTATTATCTAGAGATGCTCCTAATGTAGCAGCAATGAGATATATTTTTAATAAGCATTTCTAATGTGTGTCTGTGTTTTGTGTGTGTGTAATGTGTTGTGTTTTTAAGCCAAGAAAGATTGTGAAGACTGACTAAAACATTGTAGGGTCTACTTGACCTTCATTGATACAGTGATCAAGGTCAGATTTTCAGCATTGCATACAAGAGAGTAGGAGAACAGACTCCACAGACAGGCAACAGAGTAATGGACTGTCTTTGCTCCAGTTGTTGCAGCACCTTCCTGAATAACAAGCTCAAACTGCACATATGTTACACATGTTTCTGGGTGGTGGCATAGGTACAGCCAAGGATTGATCTTTGGTTTGTGGTTAAGTCTCATGTCCTATCCAGCGGGCATTAAACAGAGTCAGGGGAAATCACCTGAAAGAGAAAGTGGGGCACAGGCAGAAGCAAAGAATGGCGATCTGTCTATAGTCTGATCAAATCGCCGATTTTACTTTTTTCACTCGGGGTTATATACACAAAAAGGCAGGATGTGCGAAGGGAATGACCCAGGAGATGGGTGTTCAGGGGGAGTACATGTATCTTCAAGAACAGAGTATCAGCTGGATCAAGGTTCAGGGGACATGTCACTATGACTCTGACTATAATTCACTTGTACTTATCTAAGTTGGTACTATCCACCAAGGTTACCTATCTACAATGTCTATGATTATTCAGTCTGGCAATTTTCCACCAAAGCTGCTTTTTTACAATAGCTTCTAGTCATCTGTTTCAGTGTTTTTTCACAGAGACCCGAGACTTTATGTTTAGCAGGCATGTATGTCAGGCCTATTGCTGAATTTTAGGCCTATGGCTGTTTTTAGGCCTTCAGTGTATAAGCAGGGCTGCCCCTGACAGTCTCAGGAAACCCTTAAGGATTAAAATCAGTTGATTCTGTGGGTCTACTTATGAAGTTCTTTCTCCTTCACATACTCAATCATCCTGCAAATTTCCTCATGGACTCCTCCAGCTCCCTCCAATTTTTGGCTTGAGTCTCAGCTTCCATTTGGTCAGCTACTGTCTGCTGTCTCTTAGGGGAAGAGTTATGTAGGCTTCTTCTGTAAGCATGGCAAGTATCATTTATAGTGTCAAGGATTGGTTCCTGTCCATGGGATGGGTCTTAAGTTGGACCAGACATTGGTAGGAAAATCCCTCAGACACCACACCATCATTATCCTTGCTCCCCCTTTAGGCAACGTTTTGTAGATGAGTTAGTATCACCATTCCTTCCCTGGGAGTCCTGCATGGTTACAGGAGTCATCACTTCAGTCTCCATACCACACACTGCTTGAAGGGAGTCCAGCTACAATCACAATCATAAACTCCATGGAGCCTTCCCCATTCCAGGTATGACACATCCTAAAAATGCCCTTCCCATGCCTGCTGCTGATTCTCATTCACTCTCTCCTTCTCTTTGCACACAGGTTCTTCACAACATTTCTCTCATCTTCCCCTTCACACACAATTTCCTCCCTCCATCTACTTCTGAAGACTGATATTTCCCCTTCTGAGTGTGTTTCAATCATCCTCCCTTCATCCTCTTTGTAGTTTAGCATATTTTAGGTTTGTGAATTGTCTCCTGGTTTTCCAGTACTTTGTGGGTAAAATCTAAGTGAGAACATACTCTGCATATACTCTGTGTTACCTTACACAGGGTGATAATTTATGCTTCCATACATCTGTCATTCTTTTTTTTTTTAATAAGTGTATATTCCACTGTAGAATCAAATCTCATTTTATAAATTTAATTTTTTAAATTATTCCTTTTATATCCCACTCAGTGCCCTCTCCCATTCACATCCTTACACAATCTTTCATTTTTCTCCTCTCTTCCCTCCTTTTTTTCCTTTGAGCATGTGGGACCACATGGGTATCTCTACCCCACCCTGGAAATCCTAGTCTCTGCCAAGCTAGTCACTTCCTCTCTCACTGAGGCCAGAAAAGGCAACCCAGGTAGTAGAATATATCCTAAGTACAGCAACAGCTTTGGGATAGCCTCTGTTCCAGTTGTTCAGTACCCACATGAAGACCAAGCTGCAAGTCTGGTACATATGAGCTGAGAGGACTAGGTCCAAAGCTTATATATTCTTGGATGCTGGGTCAGACTCTGGGAGTCCCAGGGTTCAGGTCAGTTGATGCTGTTGGTCTTCCTGTAGAATTCCTGTCCATTTCAGGACACAATCCTTCTTCCTATTTTTCCATAAAGTATGCAAGCTCCATCCACTGTTTGGCTCTTGGTTTCCTGAGATGGTCTGCTTCAGGTTATAATGTAATCTGAGACAGATTTGTTCTCACAACCAAGGCCCAAAAGAATTCATTTTATGAAAGATTCCTGCTATTAGTATGCTTTTTCTGTTATTATTAAACATATATAACAATCACTAGCTATTAGCCCACCCATTTTGAGCAGTCTCTACAGATCTACAAAGATGTGTTATCTTATAGTGATGCTATATAGACAAATAGATGACTTCTTAAGTCTTAACAGTACTCCTATAAAAATTCCTAAAATTATATACGTGATTATTAAGCTTTTTTGTAGTGTGACTGATATTGAATCTTTTTTTGGTAGTCAATACTGTAGTGAAAACTGTCAGTATCCCATGTGTCACCAATTAATTGCCTCTTAGATAGTAACTAGACTTTCTTCTACTCATAGCACATTCCAAGATGTTGTAAATTAATTAACCAAAGGTCATTAAGAGAGAATTAATGATTTATTATAGTTGGTAGGACAGGGTTTATCTATACAAAATTTCACTAATAACTTAGACATGGTTTTAAACTTTCAGTAAACCCATGGAGCTGTGAGAGGTGATGGACATTTAGCCAAATAATTACTTCTGATTTATATGTATATAAATATTCTCTGTTATAAATATCTATTTCAGTTTATGATTTGATTTTATGTGTAAACTGGTGATGAACTTTTTAACATGTTATTATGTAATCTGAAAGATGTTTTAAGTGTTCAGGACAAAGATAAAAGTCAGAACTGAGGTGAGAAGAACTGAGCTGAGAGGAACTGAGCTGAGAACTTTTTAGAACAATTTTTAGACAGAACTGACCTCAAGAAGAACTTAGAAGTATAGGTATAGCATTGAAAGAAAAAGGAATTGAGAGTAAGAGCATTCTTGTGACATCAGAGCAGGATAAGGGAGCAAGATGACAAAGAATGTAGAGTGGAATAACTTAGAAAATATAGTTAACATAAAAAAACTAATAGAGCAATGTAAAGAATACAGAGGTTAAGAAGAGAGCAAACAGACCAGGCAGGCTTCTCCTTACCATGGGACAGAACAGGTCTTTTTCTTACTAATAAGGCAGTCTTAGTAGTATTAAAGGAACAAAGCTGTCTGCTTATGAACTTGGGTTTAAGTCATTTAGCATTAAAAGGGTAGAAGCTTTTTCTTTCTTTATGCAATAAATATTGGAGCACACTTTTCATCCAGAATGTGTGAGTTCTTTCTGCACTGGTACCTGATCCTTTGTTCCATATGCATATGTAAGTATGCATGTTCCTGTATAAGTATGAAATTGTGAGAATGTATACATATCTCTGTGTGTGTGTGTGTTTTGTGTGTGTGTACACATATGTAATTCTGAGAATGCATCCAAGCTGGACCCAACTGTTTTGAATTGAAATGAATAAATATGGGTTTGTTAATCTGTACATGAACTTGATTTATGCATATTGGCTCATATACATGTTTCTCCTTCTGTGAGTGTTGTTCTCTTCTCCCAGTTCAATACAAGTTTATTGCTCCAAAATGTCCCCTAGCCAAGAAGAAAGAGACATCTGAACAAAAGGGTAAAATGGTATAGCAATTAATCCTTTACTTATTCTCCGGCTGTTTTAAGATGAGGAACTAAGTGCCAGAGACTGCAGTTTCTGGCCTCAGAGGAACACAGAAGTCAGGTCAGCTACAATACCATAGTAATTGAGACTTAAAGAAGTAAACTTTTTATTGCCATACAGCAACCCTAAATATCTCTTAAGACAAAGGATTACCCTCCATTGATATTCTACCCTCCACTGCCTCAAGAAGAACCTACAAGAAAGAAGACACTACAGGGCTGACCACTGACAACTTTTTGGTCAGCTGCTAGATGGAGCATCTCAGAGGACAACATTCTCCTGTCTGGAAGAAAACAGAGTATCATTAATAATGTTAGGGTTTGTGCTTGACAATTGGATGGGTCTCAAGATTGGCCAGTAATTAGTTGGCCATTTCCCCAGTACTCTGCTACAACCCTCATGTCTGCATTTATTGTAGACAGAATAAACTGTGGTTTGAAAGTATTGGGTAAGGCCGGGCGTGGTGGTGCAAACCTTTAATCCCAGCACTTGGGAGGCAGAGACAGGTGGATTTCTGAGTTCGCAGGCCAGCCTGGTCTACAGAGTGAGTTCCAGGACAGCCAGAGCTACACAGAGAAACCCTGTCCCAAAAAACAAACAAACAAAAAAGTAAGTATTGGATAGGTTGGTGTCTCTATCACTCCACTGGGGTACCTGTCTCTCTATGAGTGGCCTCTTCAGGTTTTATTTTCGTCTGTGTAGTGATTCACAGCTATGATCATTTCCACAGATTCTTGGGTGCCTCCATTATCCCAGGTCTCTATCTCCTTCTAGACATTCCTCATACCTCCTCATCCCTGTATTTGTCTATTGGGGTCAATGGGGTTCCTGGATAGGGGTGAAACAATCAGGACACAGGAGATGCAGAGGAACTATGCACCACAGTATATTACATGAATTCTCCAGCATCTTTTAAAGGCAAGCAGAATAAAGATTTCTCACAGCTTCTAATTTATAACAGTTCTACTTCTCAAACAGTAGTTTATCTGGGTTCAATGTGAACTCAGACTCTTTGCAGACAGATACATCTATCTGGGGACAAACTCTTTAAACTGCTGCTAGTGGTCAACTCAGGTGTTCATGCTTGTAAGGTGTCTTAGGGGTTGACTGCTGTTAACAGACACCATGGCCAAGATCGGAGGCATAAGAAGATCAGGAGAGAAGAGGAGACCTCCTGACACATGATGAACCAATAGCACGTGTTAAAATGATGTATTTCTCAGGACCCAGACTGCAGGAGCAGGCACAATCCAGCATATTTCAAACAGCCAATTATTTGTGGAGCACAGTTTAGCCAGCAGGCAGTGGAGCACATACAGATATTGATTAGGGGTCATACCCCAGCAATGCAAGGAGCCTAAAAAAATATGTATATACTCTAGCTGTCTTCAGACACACCAGTAGAGGGCATCAGATCTCATTACAGATGGTTGTGAGCCACCATATGTTTGCTGGGAATTAAACTCAGGACCTCTGGAAGAGCAGTCAGTACTCTTAACCACTTAGCCATCTCTCCAGTGTCAGGAGAAGCCCTGCTTATACACTGAAAGCCTAAAATCAGCCATAGGCCTGACATACATGCCTGCTAACACAAAGTCTTGGGCCTCTGTGAAACAGATGGCTATAAGCTATTGTGAACAAGCAGCTTTGGTGGAAATTTACCAGCCTGAGTAGTCATAGACCTTGTAGATAGGTAGCCTTGGTGGGTAGTACTAACTTAGATAAGGACAAGTGAATCATAGGTGGACTCATAGTGATCTGTCCCCTGAACCTTCACCCAGCTGATACTCTGTTCTGGAAGATACCTGTACTCCCCCTGAATACCCACATTCCTGCATCATCCCCTTCCCCACATCCTGTCTTTTTGTGTATATAACCCCTGTGTGAAAAAGTAAAAATTATGATTTGATCAGACTATAGACAAATTGTCATTCTTTGCATTCACCTGATTTCCCCTATCTTCTCTTTTAGGTGACCTCAACAGACCCCTGTTTAATGCCCTGCTGGATGGGGCATTCTGGTGCCCAATGTTGTGGAGGCTTGAAGATGAGATGTTCTGCACCCCAGCGTTCAGGGGCTCAAGGAGATCACAGAAGTGGAAGTACCGACTCTTAAAGAGGAAGGTAGGCCTACCAGTTTTTCTGAAGCATTGAGGGTTGCTGCCCAGCATGCATGAGGACACTTTGAATCTCAGAGCACTTTTTTATAGTGACTCAGTGACTCCCATAGGCTTGGCTCTGGAATTTTTCAGGAGCACCCAAGAGGATAACTCCGGAGGTCTGCCTGAAAGCAGCCTCAACTCAGAAGGACACCACAGTCCACCCAACAATGAGACGATATTGGGGAGGATCAGAGCATCACGGTCCTGTGGTAGGAGGTATTGGGACAGGTATTTTTTGTGCAGTCACTATTCGTGATATACTCAAGAAATGAGTCAACTCAGGATGTAAGGAATTAGGGTTAAAGAAAAGACATGGAACAAACCTTCTCTAAACAGTCACTATTTATGACACGGCTCAATTAGCCTATCTTCAGGACTTGAGGAATTAGGGTTAAGAAAAAAGGATCTTTAAAAATTCTTTGCTTTCATTGGTGTTATTTTCCCAAGAGGAGACTATTGATAAAAATGTTATACCTCCTAATGAGGAGATAAGAAGTTAAACCTTAGCCGGCCAATGGTGGCGCACTGCTGTCATTGTGGCAGGCTGGAACTCTTTCCGAGTTCGAGTCCAGCCTTTGCTGCGGCCCAGTGAGTTTGTCTCACAGCCTGAAAAACCAAAAAAAAAAAAAAAAAAAAAAAAAGAATTTTGTCAGTCTCTCAAATAATATCAGTTAATTGTTCTTAGACTTCTTTCCACTCAGAGTACATTCCAGGAGGTTATAAAACAATTTGCCAAAGATCAATAAAAAGGGAACCAACAATTTACCATAGGTGTTAGGATAGAAAATAAAATATTGTCTGGGCTTATCTACACAAATCTTCACTGATAACCCAGTTATAGTTCTGAACCCTCAGTGAACAGTAGACAGGTAATGGATATTTAGTAACATAATTACTTTTACTTAATATATATATAACATTTTCTTCTATTATAAAGTCTTATTTCAATTTATAATTTAATTTTTGGTATAAACTTGTAACAAACTTTGTAATATATGATCATATATTTAAAAAAATATATGAATACTGAGGACAAAAGGATAAGAGGGCAAATATAATGAGAGATAAAACAGAACTCTTTGCCTTTTCCCACTTATATAGAACTGTTTACCTTTTTTCAAATAAGATAGAAGTTTTTTTGTTTGTTGGTTTGGTTTGGTTTGGTTTGGTTTGGTTTGGTTTGGTTTGGTTTTTTGAGACAGGGTTTCTCTGTATAGCCCAGGCTGTCCTGGAACTCACTCTGTAGACCAGGCTGGCCTCAAACTCAGAAATCCACCTGCTTCTGCCTCCCAAGTGCTGGGATTAAAGGTATGCACCACCACTGCCCGGCTGACAAAATTCTTATTACAATTTTGACTATCAGAAAAAAGGCCTAGTAATAGTCTCATTATAAAGAGCCTAATAATTATAGATATAATTATGAAAATGTTTATAAAATCATCATTAGATTTTAAAAGTCATCTATTTGTCTATATAACATCACCACAAGACAGTATATCTTTGTAGATCTATGATTAATAATAATGGCTTGAGACAACAATTTGATAGTTTTAGAGAGTGTATAAGTCAGATTGTAAAAATTTGGTTTTCGTGTCAGGTTTTTTCAGTATGGTGGTAATACTTGAGGACTTATATCTAATCAATTATGATAAATAGATGTTGTTCATTTTTTGATTTTAGAAAATTAAAATATGTATACTTGATTTGACACCTTTTCAGGCTTTCTGGTTACAATTACTTTAACAAGAGAAACAATCAAAAATACAATCAGTTATTGTCTATGCTTGGTATTCCATATCAGATTAAGATAAACAAAACTGACTGTTGCAGTCAGACATTTGAGATGTTTTGTTGACAATTGGGTATTACCCATGTAACTGGAATTCTTTGTAATCCTCAGGGACAAGGTATTATAAAACAGATATTGTGGAACTTTAAAATAGTGTCTTCATGACTCTCTGAGTGTGGGAGAAGTGGCTGCTGGCACTTCTGTCCTGGTTTTACAAAAACTCTAAAAATTGGCTTTTAAAACAAAAGAAGAGGAGCTACACCCCCAGAAGGAGTCTTCCAGAAATACTCTCCATCATGCTTGGTTCATTCTCAATTTTCTAAATCTGAAAGCAAATGGCAAATCTGCTGCTGATTGCCTTTGGCATGCTGAGACCAATAAAAACTATGTCACAGTTATATGGAAGGACCCTCTTACCTTCAAATGGAATGGTCCAGACCCAGTTCTCATATGGGGCAGAGGATTGATATGCCTGTTTGATACAAAAGAAGGCACAGCTAAATGGCTGCCAAAAAGATTAATGAAATAAATAGTTACCCCCACAAAGCCAGGCCCGATTATAAATAAGATGAATAACAATTGACTTCCAGGGAAGAGAAATTTCCCTGACAATTCCCTTCTATTTCCTTTCCAGGTAAAAATGAATCACCCATGGTGTTTGTGGTTGGAAGTTCTAATCCTGATGCTGGCCTTTGAACTTATATTACTCAGACCTTTGATGGACCATTGACAAGGACACCAACAGCTAGAGATTGACATCACAAATCTGGAGAAATCCCTTGTTTGCTGTCTGATATGATCTCCAAATAATGCAAAGGACTTTATTGGACTTGATTTACTCTTTCACCATAGAAAAGACCATCTAGACTGTGTACAGCCCTTAAAGAAGAATGTTGCTTTTACAAGATAAGACAGGGATGGTTAAAGAGAGCCTGAAAAAGGTCAGAGAAGGCCTTGAGAAAGGGAGAGAGAGAGAGAGAGAGAGAGAGAAAAGAGAGAGAGAGAGAAGAACTGGTACAGGAATTGGTTTTGAACCTTTCCATAGTTGTTAAACCTATTTTACATTTTGAGACCATTAATTGGGTTACGCTGCTTATTTCTTTTGGTCCCTGGGCCTGAAATAGTCTGACTAACTTTGACAAACAATTGATAGATAATTTGATTGTAGGCAGCCGTGTTATGACCAGCACCTGACAATGTAAGCACTGGCTTCCAGAGTGGCCAGCTCAGGAACTGGTAAACTGTAGGCAGCCGTGGTTATGACCAGCACCTGACAATGTAAGCAGCTGGCCAGCAAACAAGTCCTTTGAGCATGCGTCGGCCTCGTGCCCCTTCTGAGTGGGCTTATGCTAATAAGGTGTTGGCAGCTTAACCTATCCTGGGAGGACACATCACCCAGCCCGCCTAGGCAGTTATATAAGCAGCTCCTTTCTGCTGCTTGGGGTCCAGGCCCTTCCCTTCCTGGTCCAGGCCCTTCGCTTCCCTTCCTGGTCCAGGCCTTTCCCTTCCCTTCCTGGTCCAGGTCCCCCGTCCAGTTCCCCATTCCTATGTCAAGAGCCGTTCCTGGATTAAAGCCAACTGAGAAGGATCCTACCGTGTCGCGTCTTACTTGCGGGCCAAGGCGGACGCGACATATGGTGGCCCGTCCGGGGAAACTGAGGACTTCACCTTCGTTGGATTCAGAACTCAGCAGCTAGGAACGGCGGTACAGGTATATTTATTGTCACAGAAAGTGCCCAGTGAGTAGGGCCGTCACAAGGTCCGCGGTAAAGCGGCGTCATAGAAAGTGCCCAGTGAGTAGGGCCGTCACAAGGTCCGCGGTAAAGCGGCGTCACAGAAAGTGCCCAGTGAGTAGGGCCGTCACAAGGTCCGCGGTAAAGCGGCGTCACAGAAAGTGCCCAGTGAGTAGGGCCGTCACAAGGTCCGCGGTAAAGCGGCGTCATAGAAAGTGCCCAGTGAGTAGGGCCGTCACAAGGTCCGCGGTAAAGCGGCGTCACAGAAAGTGCCAGTGAGTAGGGCCGTCACAAGGTCCGCGGAAAGCGGCGTCACAGAAAGTGCCCAGTGAGTAGGGCCGTCACAAGGTCCGCGGTAAAGCGGCGTCACAGAAAGTGCCCAGTGAGTAGGGCCATCACAAGGTCCGCGGAAAAGCGGCGTCACAAGGTCCGTGGTCATAGGTCCATGGTAAAGTGGCAATTGAATCACGAGAGACCTTAGAAGTATCATGTTAGTGTTTGCTGTTTGTATTTGTTTGGTGTGGGTCTGTCTTGGTGTTGTAATTGTGTTTTCTCTGGGGTATTGGCAAGCATCAAATCAGGAAAGTGAAACCATGGGGAACTCACCATTGTGCCCCGTGAGAAGTGCCTTAAAAGAACTAGTGCGTGCAAGAGGCATTAAAATAAAGAGGGATTTGCATTGGATACCGGGTAACTTTATACCATTGTGTGCCGTCATACGCACCTGGCCAGTGCCTATGCCGGTCCATTCTAACTCCCCGGTCCTCCTTACCTTTTTCCCTACCTACTTCTTGTGCTCAAAATGCACTTCCTGCTGGCTAACCTATATAAACCTATTCAGCTTTCTTGCGTCTCCTCTCTCAGGGACTGTATATTATTTCTTTGGTATATAACTCTTCTCAGTCTCTCAATCAGAGTCGTCTCCTGTCTGAGTACCTGAAAGGAAACCGGTCGAAAGAAGACGAGTACCTATCCAGGAGGCTCCTATTGCAGATCGCTACCCTGAATGGCACCCGCCTGGATCCCTCTACTTTGGAGGGCTCACCACTTGGGTCAAGGGTGCCCTCAATTTTCTTTAAAGAATGAGCGGGAGTATTTATCTGGGGAGCTGTTGTTCTCCTAGGATGTAGTTTCTGCTTTGGTTTCTGTGTCATTTGTGCCATGACCATGCAGGACATAAGGTTGTTGTTTACCAGGCGCTGACTGCCATGAAGGAAGGCACTCCCCCAGGTATTTGGCTGGCCTCCCTTAGGGAGGCATAGTGGGGAGCCTTCTGGACCCGGTAATGGCCATCCAGGCATAATCCCTAGATCCTGACCATCTTGACCATTGCCAAAGGTGTACACTCATGAGGCTCCTACAGCATCACCTCAATGTTTCTGAAGCGGGGAGTACGAGGAGCGCCTCGACTAGAGATGTTCTCAATCCTGAGATAGATTCTCTGAAAGCATGTCCGAGTGCATAGAGGTTTTGTGCCAAATGTACCTCTCCCTGAAAAAAGGCACGAAGGCGGGTATGGCAGAAATATAAACTTTCCCATCACAATGCCTTCACTTTGCACAAGGCTCGGACCTCTGTTTTTCCACCGCTGACTTGCTGCGCTAGCGGCGACTTTATAGGTGTGCTTTATCGCCTCACGCCAACCACCTAATGAATGAGTTCAAGCATGCTTGGGTGTGGGATGCCTAAGGTCTGAAGGGTCCAGAGGTAACCTAATTCAAATTTAATAAATAAATAAGGGGAGATGTAGGCAGCCGTGGTTATGACCAGCACCTGACAATGTAAGCAGCTGGCTTCCAGAGTGGCCAGCTCAGGAACTGGTAAACTGTAGGCAGCCGTGGTTATGACCAGCACCTGACAATGTAAGCAGCTGGCCAGCAAACAAGTCCTTTGAGCATGCGTCGGCCTCGTGCCCCTTCTGAGTGGGCTTATGCTAATAAGGTGTTGGCAGCTTAACCTATCCTGGGAGGACACATCACCCAGCCCGCCTAGGGCAGTTATATAAGCAGCTCCTTTCTGCTGCTTGGGGTCCAGGCCCTTCCCTTCCTGGTCCAGGCCCTTCGCTTCCCTTCCTGGTCCAGGCCTTTCCCTTCCCTTCCTGGTCCAGGTCCCCCGTCCAGTTCCCCATTCCTATGTCAAGAGCCGTTCCTGGATTAAAGCCAACTGAGAAGGATCCTACCGTGTCGCGTCTTACTTGCGGGCCAAGGCGGACGCGACATTTGATAGCAAAACCTATTCAGATACATTATCAATAGTTAGCTATAGAGGACCACGAGACTCACGATGAGGTTGTTACTTTATCCAGGGTACTCCAAAAACCCATCTCCACCTAACCTAAAAGAGGAGACTTCCGCCCCTAGACCAAGCAGAGAGGGGCCACCCAGAACCCTCTCTGACTGGCGATCTGAATTCTTGCTTTGGCTGCGAGACTAAGCACTGCAAGGGAATATAAATAAAAGTTAAAATATCTTTCTAGGTTCCCTGAGGGACAAGCCTGACTGCATAGGGATTAATGTCAAAAGTATCCCCTCTCCAGGAAAAGGACATCAGGATGGGTATGGCCCTTATGCCTCACTGGACAACGACAGGAGGCCCGGAGCCATTACAAGGTCCCCTTTAATTACTGGAAGTCAGGCCTCTATCCCTGCCTTTGCAAGATTGGAATCGCCATGGTCCTTCTATACTTAGGAGGGGAGGAGATGTCAGGGGCAGCCCTGCTTATATACTGAAGGCCTAATATCAGCCATAAGCCTGACATACATGCCTGCTAACACAAAGTCTGGGTCTCAGTGGAAAAACACTGGAACAGATGGCTGTAAGCTATTATGAACAAGCAGCTTTTGTGGAAATTTACCAGCTTGAGTAGTCATAGACCTTATAGACAGGTAGTCTTGGCAGATAGTATCAACTTAGATAAGGACAAGTGAATCACAGGCAGAGTCATAGTGATCTGTCCCCTGAACCTTCACCCAGCTGATACTCTGTTCTGGAAGATATCTGTACTCCCCCTGAATGCCTACGCTCCTGCTTCATCCCATTCCCCACACCTGTCTTTTTGTGTATATAACCCCTGTGTGAAAAAGTAAAAATTATGATTTGATCAGACTATAGACAAATTGCCATTCTTTGCATTCGCCTGATTTCCCCTATCTTCTCTTTCAGGTGACCTCCCCAGACCTCTGTTTAATGCCCTGCTGGACAGGGCACTCCAGCACCAGGAATTAGTTTAATAATTAATAGTTCATAGTTACCAGGTTCAATCTCACCCATGCCTCTCAGGGTTAATCCTTCACTCTGAGCCATGAGTTACCTGAAGACAGCACACAGAAATAAAATGGTTGGCAGACTTCTGAATGTAGATCAGGTCACTGAGGCCTGCTCCATAATCAATCACTTCATGTGTGCTGGCTTAAGAAGGCACCGTCAAGAGTGGGGTATCTGTCTCTTACACAGGCCTGAACAGTAGATCTGATACAATGTCTGCTCAATGGTCTAGCTCTTGATGGACAACCTCCCTCATTCTCAGGCTCTGTCAGGCAACCTTCATTTCTCCAGCCAGGAAACAGCAGATTTGTACTCTGCTAACCCTGGCTTGGCTCACAGCAGGGTTGGTGAGCAGACACCGTTCCAATAAGAAACTAACTCAGAAGGAGGTTATGACTCACAGGGTTCTCCCTGGGGTTTTATCTTGGCTCATAGTTTGTTGGAATCCATCCTGTTGGGAAAGGCAGGGTGGAAATTAGGAGTCAGGATAGGGATGAGTGGAAGCAGCTAGGGAGGAGTAGGGGGCAGGTGGGTAAAGGGAGGCAGTAGTGATGACTGGAATGCAGTTGGGGGTGAATAGGAGGCAGGTGGCGAGTAGGATGCAGGTGGGAGACAGAGGCAATGTTGGGAGTGGGAAGTAGCCTGTTACATTGCATCCCTCTGTCCAAACCAGAGGGAGATGAAAGGTGTTCCTCTCATATTCTGCCTGAGCTGTGCCACCAGTGGGAGCCATTACATTCAGGGTGGCCCTTCAATCTGTTCTTAAGCTTCTCTCAAAATTCCCAAACACACCCAGAACTGTGTTTCATATTTTAAGCCCAGTGAAGGGGAGAGAAATTTTTATTGGGCTTGTACAAACATGGTTGACATAGGCAGCTAGTGCATCACTAACAAAGCCACCCAACATGAGTGATGACTTGGGGAGCTTAATCCCTGAAGTTCTCTACACAGCTTGCAGGCAGCTCCACCAGAGAGTCTTCCCTACCAAAGTAATTGGCTCTTGCTTATAAAACCTCAGGAGAACCCTCTGAGTTCCATAACCTCCTTCTGAGTTAGTTTCTGATTGGAGGGAGTGCCAGTTCACCAACACTGCGTGAGCCAAGACAGAGTTAGCAGAGTAGGAATCTGCTGTTTCCTGGCTGGAGAAATGAAGGTTTCCTGACAGAGGCTGAGACTGAGGGAAGCTGTCCAGTAAGAGTTAGACCATTGAGCAGACATTGTATCAGATCTACTATTCAGGCATGTGTAGGAGGGAGATGCCCCCAATCTTGTTGGTGCCTTCTTAAGCCAGCACACATGTATTAAATCTGGAGGAGCCTCAGAGCACACTTCCCAAATAGACCCACAAACTAGGGACCAAGTGTTCAAACATATGAGCCTATGGCAACCGTTCTCATCCAAACCACCATGAGGTTCCGTATACAAAGTGAAATGAGCCAGACACAAAATGAACAACAGACATTTCATGATCCCTAGAACTGCCAAATTCACAGTCAGAAAGAAAAGTGGGAGCCAAAAGTTGGGGGTAGAAAGGTAAAAATTAATGTTTCTGTGGGCATAGAGGTTCAATTTGGAAGCTCAAAGGTGCTCTGTAGATGGGCTGTGGCATTTATATATCATGTTTTAACATTGCTGAATTGGATAACTGTTGGTATCAGGTCTGAACTCAGTGATGTCACATCCAGGCGCCCCTACATCATTGCCAAGGCAACCACTATACACTCCCAGAATCCACCTGGCTACCTCACCTTTACCTGTGAAAAGCTATGTCAATGCCCATATAAATAGGCAGAACTCCCTGACCTTGCTCTCTTTTCTCTCTGCCATCTTGTCTCCATTTCTCTCCCCACCTTTGCCCTAATAACACGCCCCCTGTGGAACGGTTTGGTCTTGTGAATCTGTTCTAAGCTGCCACACCAAAGTCTAATACTGGTGCATTTGGGCAGGAGACCAAATACTTCGGATACCAAGACAGCTCCCGCTAGCCCCGGCGTTCCCATGACCCTGTGCAAGACCGAAGCCATGTGGTTCGCCAGCCGCCACAGCCACCTCTGCCATCATCCACTGGTGCAGACAAACCCCATCCTCTGCTGCAAAGCTCGCAAAACTTCCATCACATGAGCTGTGCTGCTGCGGCTTCCACGTGGTGCTCTGCCACGTGGGCTGGGTACCCAGACAGGGACACAGACCTCACAGTTCCACCTTTCCTGACACCAGACTGCACAAGCCCGCAAACACATATTAATTGGTAAGGAGCTTCCAATTGGCGGGAGGGACCCTAGACGGCCAGTTAGGGCCTGGCCAGCCTTCTCTGGACTAAGGAGTTGGCTTTTCATTGTCCCCAGTCTATATGACTGGCCTTTAGCTGAACTACAACTTAGGACATTGGTCATTGGGTGATCCCCCACTCAAAAGTAGCTCCCATCTCCCCCCAAGCTCTCACAGCTGCTGGAAATCCTGGTACCAGGTTGGCTACTTTCTGGTGAACTCCGGGAGTTCCACCGAGGCCCCTAGATATTCTCATGATGACCTGATATCTAGGCTGTTTGCCTGATTTTTTGTTGTCAGCTTTTCTTTCAGGACGCCGACTGATAGCTCGGTAACTGCCCCTGTCACCAATGGTCAACACATTGTCTTCGACTGTACCCATAGACATCCCACTGGGTTGTCTCCTGAAAAACCTCAAATCTGTAAGACTAATGCCTGAGTTGAGGCCTTCCAAATTGATACACCTCTGCAATAAGGTCTGGGTTCGATACCCTCTAGATAATGGACTAAGGTAGCCACTTAATGGCACACTAGACCCAATTATTTTAAAGGGTCTTAACACATACTGCCAGCAGTCTAGTAAATGGAAAGACATCCTCTATGTTTGAGCATTTATCTACCTTTGTTATACTCCTTCCGTGTGTTCTGCCTGTTCCCCACCCCAGGTTCTCTTAGCCATGGAAACTGCTGAACCCCCAGAGTTCCAGTACATCACTCAATCCTATAGCTTGACTTTCCATGATGTTCATATGATTCTCACTAACAATTTGCTTCCTGATGAACACAGGCGAGTTTGGGAAGAGGCAAAAACACATGCAGATCAGATTCATCAAACAGATGGAACATATCCAATCGGATCTGAGGCAGTTCCTGACCAGAATCCTCGATGGAATTATAATTCCACAGGTGGTATCTTAGCCAGAGATAGATTTATAACATGTCTTTTGGCAGGCCGGAGAAAGGCAGCATTAAAGCCAGTAAACTTTGAGAAACTCCAAGAGGTTGTCCAGGACAAACAGGAAAACCTGTCTCCGTTTTTAGAACACCTTACAAAGGCTTTATTGCAGTATACTAATTTGGACCCTGAAAACCCAGAAGGTAAGCAACTCCTGATGACCTACTTTTTTTCCCAGAGCTACCCCGACATAAAAGCTAAACTTGGCTGATTGGAGAGGGGGCCCCTAACTCCACAGGCAGAAGTCTTGGCACTGTCCTTCAAGGTGTACCATGAGAGAGATGAGAAAGTTGGAAAACAGAAATACCACATGCTGGCAAAGGCTATCTGACCAGCCTCAGCCACTACCCCAGACTCCTGGTCTTTGAAGGCTCAGGAACCCCCTGGCTCCTGCTATAAATGTGGTCAACATGGTTGTTGGGCTAAGGCTTGCCCCAACCCCAGCAAGCCAAGGGTACCATGTCCCAGGTACCATCAGAGGGGACATTGGGCTGCCGATTGCCCTCATATTGCTCAGAACAGAGGGACATCACTCCCAGAAAACCCTTCATCTGACCTTCTAGGCTTGGCTATAGAGGACTGACAGGGCCCAAGCTCTCTTGACCCGACCACTCCTATCACTAGTAGGGAGCTCCAGGTAGATATTATGGCATCTGGAAGACCCATCTCCTTCCTCTTGGACACTGGGGCCACTTACTCGGTCCTGATGGAGTTTTGGAGACCTACCTCACCTTCATGTTTTCCAATTGTCAGGGTAAGAGGAAAACCTTACTTTTCTTACCAGATCCCCCACTTAGTTGCATTTTTAGGGGTGTACCTCTCACCCATTACTTTTTGGTAGTGCCTACATGTCCTGTCCCCTTATTGAGAAGGGATATTTTAGCTAAGTTGGGAGCTTCTATTTCCTTTGCTCTACCAATTTGCTGAAGCCCAAGCTCGCCAGCAGTTCCTCTGCTCCTCCTTTTAGCCAGTCAACCTACTAACACTAACATGTTATTTCCCTTACCAGCTTCTCAGGTGGACCCCGAGTTTGGGACGTCCAGAACCCTTCTGTTGCTAAACATCATTCTCCCATTGTCATCCAGTTACTGGACTCTACCAGGTACATCTCCCTGACCTGACTCATCCTTTTCCCTCTACGTAACTGAAAAGGAGAGATTTGCCCTTGGAGTCTTAGGTCACCAACTGGGACCATCTTTTGCACCTGTAGCATACTTGTCAAAAAGACTAGATCTAACCATCCAGGGATGGGCACCTTGTATTCGTACCTTAGCAGCTGCTGAACTCCTTATTTGAGAGTCAAAGAAACTAACCCTGGGATCACCTATAACTGTCCTTTCTTCTCACAACCTGTCACAGCTCCTAATTTAGAAAGGCTTACAGACTCTACCTCCCTACAGGGTTCTTTCTCTTCAGGTAGCTCTATTAGAAGACTCCACCCTCACCTTTCAATCATGCCCACCTCTTAATATTTCCACTCTTCTTCCTCTACCTAATACTGACTACTCCCTATCTCACTCCTGCACTGAAACTTTAGAGGAACTATTACCTCATCCTTCACACATACAGGAGGGCACATTGCCTCAAGCCATCTTTACCTGGTATACAGATGGAAGCTCCTTTCTACATGAAGGGGTCAGGAAAGCTGGCTATGCCATAGTGTCAGACACCAAGGTGGTGGAGGCACAGGCCCTTCCTGCTCATACTACCGACCAACAGGCTGAATTAATAGCCCTTACCATGCCTTCCAGCTGGCACAGGGACAATCCCTCAACATCTATACAGATTCCAAATATGCTTTCCATATCCTCCTGTCCCATGCTGCTATCTGGAAGGAGTGTGGCTTACTTATCACAAAAGGAGGAGTAGTAACTAATGCAAACCAAATTATGGCCATGCTAAAGGCCTCCCATCTCCCCACAGCTATTAGGATTGTGCACTGCAGATCCCACCAGACAGATGACTCTATTGTCTCCAAGGGAAACAACCAAGTTGATGAGGCAGTTAGAGCTGTGGTCCTTAGGGGCCCTGACTCATCTCACCTTCCCAAGGACATTCTTACACTGCAACCCACATCCCCACCTGCACCTCCTGACACTCGTCAAACTCTGTCCTATCTTCACCAACTCTTTCATCTTAACAGCCAAGTGTTGTCTTATTTTGTTAAGACACACCTACAACCTACCCCTGAGGACTTACGTTTCTTAAAATCTATCACTGCTTCTTGCAAAATCTGTCAGATGTCAGATCCCAACTCAAGGTATCATAGCACCCCATTTCCTACCCATCAGGCTAGAGGTTCCCTTCCTGGAACTGACTGGCAACTTGACTTTACCCACATGCCCGATGTAAAATGTGCCAAGTACCTCCTGGTCTTGGTGGTCACCTTCTCAGGCTGGGTAGAGGCTTTTCCCACAACTAACAAAAGGGCTCAGTCTCCGATCTCCTCCTCAGGGAGATCATCCCCCAATTTGGTGTCCCAGCCTCCCTTCAGTCAGACAATGGTCCTGAACTTACTTCCCAGGTTACTTAGATTCTATCTAATGACCTAGACATCCCTGGCATTTTCATATTCCCTACAACCCTCAATCTTGAGGTAAGGTAGAGAGAACTAACCACTCTTTAAAAACTACTCTTGTCAAGCTGTCACAGGAACTTCACCTTGATTGGGTAAAACTCCTATCTCTGGCTCTTTTCAGGTTACGAGCTCTCCCCAAGTGGCCTTTCCTCATCTCACCCTTTGAATTCATGTATGAACATTCAGCTCTAACTCCTGGTCTTTCACCTAAATGCTCTCCCCTCCCAGACCATCAACTCACCCCATTACTTTGCCACCTCCGTTCTCTCTTGTGGATCTTTGCTGACCACCATCTACCTCGACCACACAGTCTCCTGTCCACTGCCTGTCAACATTGGAGACCAAGTCCTTCTCTCCCTCCAAATTATCATCCCTCACCTCTCTCTCCCAAAAGGCAGGGCCCTTTTAAGGTAATTCTTGTGACTCTTACAGCTGCTAAACTTGAAGGACTCCCTCATTGGGTCCACTTGTCTCACCTCAAGCCTTTCATCCCTCTATCTAAAATCAACTCTTCTTCATACACGTCAACCCTAACAGGACCATGCTCTATTAAGCTCCAGAGGACATTGAAATCACCCACCTTGTCCTCAATCCCAGAAAATGAGACTCCACTCCAGCAGCCGAGCTTGACCTCACTGGGCTAGACATGGGTTTCTCGTCCTCCCCCTGCCATTTGTTTCTATCCAGGTCAGCCCTTACAGCTGTAGGTTCGAGGTTCAAGAGACACCCAGATAACAAACAGTCTTTCAAACAGGGTCAGGAAACTGCTCCATAGCCAGATGCTAAGAACCAATCCAAATTACCATCATCCCTGTATCTGTTATCCCATCTAAATATTATATTCTCTATACTTGCTTTCTCTTTGCCCAGATAGAAGATTATTATAGAAACTGGCCAGATGATTATGGGGGCTGCCCATATTGATCTTGTCGGTACATATGCTAGGTTCACGGACCAACCATTTCTTCTACCAACACCATGAGACAGTCATTTCTACATACAAGACTCATGAGATTCCAGCTGTGTGCTTCAGAACTGACGGGGGCCAGATGTCCTGACAGCTAAAGAAGATGGTCTTCAGCAGTTCCTCCAAGAAGAATGCTGTTTCTAGGGAACATGAGACCTCCAGTCCTGAGATTTTTTTTTTTTTTTTAAATACCATATAAAGTCACGACAACTCATCTTTTTAACACCCTTATGGTACCTGTCTGTTATTCTAACCATTATAAGCATCCTGTACAGGATTCCAGCCATGTCGCACAGAGTGAACATGTACACAATCTACTGACGTGGACCTATGAAGAAGCATGCTGTCCCCCCAATGGACTATCCCCTCACAGAGGAAGTATTGTGTACAAGGGCCCCAACATCCCCTTTCACCATGCTTCCTCCCTGTTAATTTTTTTTTTTTTTTTATAATTTATTTTCTTTTTGTATGAATTTAAAAAAAACAATTCATTGTGTTTTCTTTTATTAACATTTGAAAGAATAAAGTCTTCTAGTGCCTAAGTAGAAGTTGTTCACATTCTCTGAAGGTTTCAGGACATGTTATTGTTGAAGCCTCTTGTAAATGATATCCAATCAGCAGACAGCCTCTATGCTCTTTAGGAGAAAGGTGCAGCTCTGTAGACCCAGCTTGGGCACTCCTCACCCATTGAGCAATTTAATCACATTTGAAAACAATGTGATTTGGACCAGAGATTAATTAAAGGAAATGTATATCCAGACAGACATATTCATTTCAAAAAAGTTCTGTGTGACTCAATAGTTCAAATCTCCTTGAAGAAAGAATAGAAGTTAGTATCTTATATGCCCATAAATTATGTACTTAGCTTTCACTTAATTTGACCTTGCTCTCTTTTTCTCTCCACCATCTTGTCCCATTTCTCTCCCCACCTTTGCCCTTTGCCCTAATAACCCCCCACCTTGTGGAATCGTTTGGTCTGGTTAGGCTGTTCTAAGCTGTGCACCCAAAGTCTAACAATAACTGAATGTATTAATATGGTAGACCATAGATCCTGAGTACTTTATTTCAAGTAAAAAGAAGAACAAACATGGGTAATAAGAAGAGGAGGGGGAGGAGAGGAGAAGGAAAAGGAGTAGGAAGAAGAAGAGGAAGAAGTGGGAGGAAAAGGAGGAGGAAGAGAAGAAGACAGAGGAGGATGAGGAGGAAAAGGAAGAGGAGGAACAGGGCAGCTGAAGGAGACCTGGAGCACAAGGACTCGCGTCAGATGGCATCAGGCAGCCTCTCTATCTTTGCCCCATCTGGAGAAAGGACTGGCCTCTAAATCACTAGAAGCACCATTCTGAGTAAGAGGACCAGTGCTTGCTCCATACCTAAGAGGACACAGACCAGGAGGGTAAACAGCTTGGAGTAGAGTCTCTAGACCTTTCTGTCTGAAAGGGGTTACATAGCTCTACACATTGTACCTGTTGTGTAGAATTTTTTGTCCATAGATATGCAAGAGGACCAGGCCATAAATAGCTCAGATGGTAAAGAACTTACCTTGCAAGCATGAAGACTTGAGTTGATTCCCTAGGATCCACACATAAAAGCCAGATGTCATGGTGCATACATGTAATCCCAGCACTGGAGAGGTGCAGGGGGAGTCCCTGGGCCTCATTGGCCAGCCAGCCTAGCACTTAAGCTCTAGGTCAGTGAGAAAGCCTGGCTCAATAAGTATCTCCTCAGGAAGACAACTGGGGTTCCTCAGGCCCCTGTATGCACTCACATGCGTACATGTATGCCAGCATGAAAATAGATGCACACACTCACACACACGTATCCACATGCACACACCTGCATGACATGTACACACATACACACACACACACACGTACACACACATGTAAACACATGCACACATGTACATGAATATATACACATGTACATACATGCATACACTCACACACTGTAGGAATCTTCCAAGAATACGACATTTTTCTCCCTTTATTAAGCAGTTGCACTCAGTACTCTTGACTAGATGTTTGTGTTTGGGTGTGCACTGACTCTCATAGGCTCCTGAGGTTGAATTCTTGGCCCAGCTGCTGGTGATGTCTTGGGAGGTTGCAGAGCTTGCCTGGAGGAAATCAGGCATTGGAGTGGGTCTGAAAGTATCATAAGCCTGAACCTGCTTCCTGTCTACACTCTGCTTGCTCAGGTCTATCAATGTGTGGGAGTCCCAACAGCCTGTTGTCATGAAGTCAGTCAGGCCTTCCATTTGGTGAACAGTAGGCTTGAAGCCAATCGCCAAATAATTCCTTCTTCCTTTAAATTTCTTCTGTCAGATTCCTTGTCTTTACTAACACAGTACTGTAGCAGGATATATTCCCGCTACATTAGCAATAAGCTCAGTGATTGGGCTGTATGAAAGATAGGCAGAGTGAGAAGTTGGGAGGAGAGAAGGAAAGGAAAAGAGAAGGAGAAAAGGGAAGGAGGCTAGCAGTCATGGTGGAGAAAGGATGGTTTGAGAGCAATCCTGGGTAGCTACTTATCAAAAGATTAGATATTGGGTAACAATTCTAATAGTGTGGGCATCTTGTTAATTGAGGTTTCTAAATATATAAATCCTTTGGGTAATCATTAAGCTTTAAGTGTCTTCATTCTACCAGGTATGGCGGACATAGTAGGAAAGGTCTGTGCTCAACCGAGCATTGTGGACAGCATGGTGGATTGGCAGAGCCAGCTGCTATGCTGGCATCTATCTCGTGGGTGCCAGGGCCAGTGTTTCTAGATAGCCAGAGCCGCAGCAGCAGGGAAATGGCAGCTGCCCGGGAACAAGCAGCACTGGGCGCCATTTTCTAAATATCTTCCATTACATAGTACCTTGAATTCTCCTTTGAACTGGGGCTGCCCACCTTGTTGGATACCCTTTAATCAATGACTACAATGAATTCTCTGTCACACATAAGTGAACATCCAGATGTGTTCTGAAAGTTTTAAGCAGAAAATTCCAAACAGAAGGAAAACCATTCAAGTTTGTGGGTGATGGTGGTGATGGCTGGTTGTTTGGTTTTTGAAACAGAGTCTTGCTGTACACCCCAGGCTGGTATGAACTTACAATCCTCTTGCCTCTCTTGCCCTGGGATCATATGACATCACTTCTTATTTTATGTTTTAATTTATGCCATCCTAAGTCGAGTAGTGATGATTCTGTGCCCTCTTCACCACTCTGGGTCTGCCTTCCTTTGTCCAGTGTGTCCGTGCTCTGTCATTGTCATGTGTTAGAGACTGGGGAGCCATCTTGATTTTCCATTTCACCATCACCAATGGCCATGCGGTGTTCACGTGTTCCCTATTTCACTAAGAATAGTAATTGTTCGTATTTACTGTTAGCTACATTATTTATCTCTTGCTGGGCCCTAGTTCACAAATTTAACCTTATCTTAGGGATAGCTAAAAATCGTTCTACCTGACACAGGCTCTCAAACACTGTGGCTGTTACAAATCTTTGACTCATCTTCATGTGTTACTAATATCTCATGGTAAAAGCCTGGGCTTCAGCAACACCAACTAGCTAAGCTTGCCCATCTGTCTCATCAGCCTGATTAAAGAGACTAGTAATGCTGGGAAGCAAAGGAAAGATATTTATTCAGTGTGGCCACAGTAGGAAGGAGGGCAGATGAACAAGTCCATTGACCCCAAGTCAACACAGTCTAATGGGTATCTGCCTTTATTGACCTTCTCTCTCCATCCTATTTTTTTGAGACAGGGTCTAACCTGGAGCACTGATGTGGCAAGACTAGCTGACATAGAGCTCTAGAAATCAGCCTCCCCTGACCCCCACCAGCACTAGGACCACAAGTCAACAGCATTTCTGCTGGGGATCCGACCCTTATCCTTGAACCTCAGGTACATTATTGACTGTGCCATCTTCCAAGTTCCACACAGTACAATTTTTTTTTATTTTAAATAAGAATCCAGAGAACATCTATCCTTGTCTCCCTCTGTGCTGGACTCCAATGCTTCTCAGCTTTCCCCTTCCGGGGAGAACCCTGTACTTCTGAGCTGAGCACAGAGCACAGGAGCCTCTGCTGTACCTTCTTCTGCCACTAGAGGGAGCCAGACCAGCACCAGCACCAGGAATCACACACTCCACTAATAAGGCAGAGCTCTTGTTGTAAAGGGTTGGTCCCAGTCCCACCCAGGATTCTATCGCAAGCAAATATGCCCATCCTCCAGACTACTATCCAGTATTATCTAGACTACTATCCACTCCATCCTCCGTGATACAGTCTTTTGTCCATCCCACCTGCCATGGCTCACACAGCAGGCTTTCTCCAAGCATTGCTACTATGGGCCCATCATTGGACCTTTTGTCTCATGGCAACATGAGTCCACCTTAAACCCTTCATGATGCTATTTCCATGAAGAGTCTGAAATCTCACAGTGTGTTGGTCAAACCTGGCAATCTGTCTTAACTATTTTTTCTGGAACAAGCCACAGCCAATGGTTTTCATGATATCTATGGTCGTGTTTGTGTTGCCTGGTCAGAGATCATGCAGCCTTTGAAACTTCAAGTTTACTATGTGGTTCTTTGTAGGTCAGTGTGGTGGTTTGAATGAAAACACCCTCTATAGGCTCATAGGGAGTGGCACTAATAAGAGGTGTGACCTTGTTGGAGTAGGTGTAGCTGTGTTGGGGGAAGTATGTAGCTGGGGGCAGGCTTTGAGGTTTTAGAAGCTTAAGCAGGCCTAGTGGTTCACTCTCTTGTTGCTGCTTGCAGATCCAGATGTAGAGCTTTCGGCTCTTTATCCAGCACCACATCTACAAGGTCAGCTGTCTGATCAACTTTACAATAGACAGGAAGTAAAATGTACAGATGAACTCACTACAATTTGGAGATTTTTCCTATTAAAAAGGCAGAATAAGCCAGCAGAGGGAGAGAGAAGACCCAGGTTGCCTGGGTCTCTGCTGACTCTTCCAAAGAGGGAGGAAGGGCATAGTTTTATAAACCGTTCTCTGTCCTCAATCAGAACACTGCTGTTCTAGGCTGATGCCTGTGATCATAAACTGAACTGCCCCCACTTTCCTTCCTCAGTCCCCAGAGATCTCATTATGAAGTGATGAGGATCTTTCTCATGATGGTAACATTGTTCCTCAAGATGATAATGTGCTTTCATGGCTTTATAAGTAGGATCATTCTGGAATATTTTTCCAGTCTAGAATCACCACACACACACACACACACACACACCACACAAAGAGAGAGAGAGAGGGAGAGAGAGAGACATATATAGAGACAGACAGAGACAGAGAGACACAGTATTTTAATTATTCTTTGCCTGATTTCTCTAAGTCTTCCTCACAAAGTGTGTTTGTGTCTTTCGTAATAGAGTCTTACCACCTCCTTATGGTGGGCAGCCAAAAGTTATGGCAATCACCTGTGTTGTTTCCAGGTTCTTTGGGGTCTCTCTGAGCAGCAACACATAGGGAGGTATCCTGTGTCTGGCACTGAGAGTTTCATTTAATAGCCCGTGTGTTCTGTGGCAGCATTGTCTACTCGTGTAGAGCACCTCCATTAAACTCCATTTAAAAAAAGATTTATCTCTTTTTATTCTATGTATTTGGGTGTTTTATCTGCATATACACCTATGTACCACATGCACGCCTGTGTCCACAGAGGGCAAAGAACATCAGGTTTCCTGGAACTGGAAGTACAGTTGTGAGCTGTCATGTGGGTAATGGTAATAAATCCTGGTCCTCTGGAAGAGTAGCCAGTCTTTTAACTCTTGAGCCATCTCCTCAGCCCCTAAATTCTATTTTTTTTTTAATGAAGTAGTCATAGGCCTTTTCAAACATTCTTAGTTTTAGCTAACTAACCTGAATTTCTTTCCACATCGTCCTCCCCCCATTTCAAGCTAAATGTTTAACCCTCATTACCCACCCCACCTTGTTCCATATTCATATCACATCATATGTCTTCTACTCCCCCACCTTTAAGTGCTTCTTTCCCTCACTCCTTGAACTTCTCATTCTCTCTGGATACTCCATCCTTACATCCAAAGATACAAAGCCACAGTCCACACATGAAGGAGAACACACTACATTGTCTTTCTGGCCTGGGTGACCTCACTCAGTGGGATTTTTCCAGTTCCACCTACTTTCCTGGAGAGTTCATGAGTTCATTTTTCCTTAAATCTGATTAAAATTCCACTGTAAATGGGCCCCATTTTCCTTATTCAGGGGTTAGTTGAGTGGTATCCAGGCCACTTCCAATTCCTAGCTATTGTTAATAGAACAGCAGTAAACATGCCCATGAAAGTGCCCCTGTGGTCCTTTAGGTATATGGCCCAGGAATGGTGTCTTAGTTAGGGTTTTATTGTTGTGAAGAGACCATAACCATGGCAACTCCTATATATGGTGTGTGTGTGTCTATGTACGGTGAGTGTGGTGCATGTATGGTATGTATTTGTGTGTGGTATGATGTGTGTGTGTGTATTGGGTGTGTGTATGGTGTGTGTGTGGTATGTACATGTATGTGTAATGTCCATGTGTGTATAGTATGTGTGTGGTATGTTGTATATGTGTAGTATGGTGTGTGTGTATATTGGGAGTTTGTCTGTGTATGTGGTATGTGTGGTGTGTGTATATATAATGTGTGTATGGTATATGTGTTGTGTATATTTATATGTGATGTGTGTGGTGCATGTATGGTATGTCTGTGTGTGTGGTATGTGTGGTGTGTATATAAAATGTGAGTATAGTGTGTGTGTTGTGAATATGTATGTGTGGTGTGCTTTGTGTGTATAGTGTGTGAGTGTGTGTGGTATGGTGTGTGTGTGCATTGTGTGTGTGCACTGTGTGTATATGAAATCCTGAGGTTAATGTAAGGATCTTCTTTGCTCACTCTTCTACCTTATTCTGCAGCAAGGTCTCTCAATCGAATCTCAGAGCTCCTCAATGCAGCTAGTTTGGCTCATCAGCTCTTTCCTGGCATTCAGTCTCTACACTACATACAGGTGAGCTGCCATGCTCACATGATCCCTACCTGAGTTCTGGTATCTGAACTCACCTTGCTTGCATGGCAAACACATTCTCTGCTGAGACATCCTTTGTCTCCCTCTGAGATTTCTGATGCCCTAACCATCTTGCTCTGTTTGGGTGAACCCACTCTTGATTCTTCTTTATTGTGTTATTTCAGACAGCTTCTGTCTTATCCTGGACTCAGGAATCTCTCTCTCTGTCTCTGTCTCTGTTGTTGTGTGTGTGTGTACACTTGTGTATATGTATGTGCACATATGTAGTACCCACAGAAAAGGGCATTAGATCCCCTGGACCTGGAGTTCCAGCTGATTGTGAACTGCCATGTGGATGCTGGGAACTGAACCCAGTTCTCTAGAGGAGCAGCCAGTGCTGTAAACTGCCAGAGCATCTCTCCAGGCCCAGAGCTGACAACTAATACACATAGGCTTCCTTCAGGGATCTTCAATCTTGACCCCTGTTTTAACCTTTTAGTGTTTCAGCATTCCAGACCAAATCCTAATCACCTTTCAGATAGCAGCAGGGATGGTATGTATGAGGCACATCCTATTTGGCCATGCTTCTGTCAGATGTGGCTAATCAATCACAGCACATTATTACCGACACTTGAGACAGCCCAGCGGCCCCGCTGACTTCAGAGGCCACTGCCAACAGTGGAGAAAGAGAACTGTGAATGGCCAAGCTATGACATATACACGATAGACACCGATGCAGATGTTTCCATGTACCAAGCCTGATTTGCCCTTAACCTAGATCAACAACCACTCCAGTGTCCACTGTAAACCACCCAGTGGATTCATGGCTCATTATCCCAGCTGACGCCTGTGATACAGGAAGAAGCTGAAGAAACTCCCAGCACAGACTGAGGCAATGGGCTTGGAGGGTATGTGTGCACATGTGTACATGTACATGTGTTGACACCTTGCCATGTCTTGCTTCATAATCTGTTGGGGGTCTGGTGGCACCAGACTTGCGGCCCCACTGCCCATGACCTACATCAATCTTTTACAATGCTTTGGCCACTGCTGCTCTACCCACTGGCTCCAGGCATCTGTCCTCTCCATACAAGGAGTGTCTGTGGGCGTGGCTGCCAGCCTGCTCCAGCCTGAGCTATCTGCATCACTATCTGCTCTCATGGTGAGGGTATGCACAAAAGACTGGACTCCAGGGCTTCTGCTGGGTCTTGGAATGGTTTGAGCCTCACCAGAGTCTCTTCTTAGAAACCTTTAGAGTGGATGGGACTCCTGGTTGGGTATGCCTTTGCCCTGTCCCAGCTACAGCTCTAGAAAGAACTCTAAATTTCCCTTCTCATGTTGAAAGGACTGATTAATAATGCCTGCCTCGACTGTGAAGACCACTGATGGATAAAGTTACTGCAGATCCTGACCTGTAGGAGAAGTCAACAAAGGAGTTATTCTGATTTTCTTTTCCCAACTCTTTCCTCAGAGACCCTGCGTAGGCTCAAAGTGTCCAGGGACCTGGCCTTGGGCCATGGCTACTAGGAGGCCTGTTGCCCCCTTTTCATTAATAGCAAGGACACAGAAGGCTGTGTAGACCTGTCTAAGAGTCTCGTATTGCAGGTACCATTACATCTGTATTCAAAGAGGTGGAGGGTGATGAAAACACTGGCCTCTAGGGGGAGACAGAGAGCAAGGATGAGAGTCTGATGTCCTTTACAGCAGGGAGGCTGACAGAAAATTCCAGCCTTCCAAAAGTCTACACTGAGGCACAGCTGGAGCCACATGCTCACAGAGATGGCTGATAGCTCCTTCAGAATACTCCCTCCTCAGGCTCCTCTCAATTCCAGTGTTTTCATTCTGAGGCATGGGGAAGCTTCTAGAAGTCTGGATAGAGTCACTCCCACCCCAGTGGATGAAAAGGTTGTAGTGGTTTGGATGAGAACACCTCATTGATTGTTTAGTCCTCAGTTGGTGGGCAGTTTAGGAAAGACTAGGAGGTATGGCCTTGTCAGAGGAGGCGTGTCACTGGGATGGGCTTGGAGGTTTCAAAAGCTCAGCCATTCCGGTTAGCTCTGTCTCACTCCTAAACTGTGAATCAGGCTGTAAGCTCTCAGCTACTGATCCAGCATCATGCCTGCCTTCCTGACATTATGCAATGCACCATGATGGTCACACACTCTAACCCCCTGGAACTGTAAGCCCCAACAACCCTTTTCTCTTTAAGTTGCCATGATCATGGTATTTTGTCACAAAAGCTGAAAAGTAACTGAGGCAAGCTTCCTTTTCTCAATCTAGCAATGCTGTGGATGTGTGTGACTCTGTGAACCAACCCATCTAGAATGTAGGTGGGTGGTTACTTCAGACTGATTACCCTGTACCGTAAGCCCACCCAGAGCCCTGAGGAATGGACTTAGTTCTGCAGAATGGTTATACAGTCACCAGGAAGAACTAAGAAACAACGCCTGTGAAGAAGGATTCATTTGCCTCCTGCTTGTAGTACATTATGGCAGATAAGGCATGGCAGCAGGACTGTGGGGTTGCTTCCTCACATCCCTTCAGACCCAAAGCAGATGGGACAGGAAGAGGATAGTGTCACAAGCTGGGCCATGGACCCACTTCTGTCTGCTAGGATCTACCCCTTCAAAGTTTCACGAAGTCCCAAAACAATCGCACCAGCTGGGGACCAGGTGTTTAAACACATGAGCCCATGGGGGACACATCCTATCCAACCATAGTAGTTAGAGAGGGGGCTGCCCAGGGGACAGTCGAACCACTGCTACCAGCAAACAGAGAAGGTAAGCACAGCAAATGGCCATTGAGTGGCCGGAGCTATAGCCTAAGGCTGTTCTTTAAAACACGGATGTGTTGGCAAGTGACCACACTGTGCACAAGGAGAGAGAGGCCTGAGAGAGAGAAACCCAAACACCTCTCGTGAGGAGTTCACCTGACCATACACTGCACTGAGTAAAGAGCAAATCCTGATTATAATCACCTAGACATCAGCCAGGTTTGGAATCCTGGCTATCCCTACGCCTGGCCTCCTAGAGAAAGCGACTTCACTACCCTGGACTTCAGCGTCTCTTCAACAGAGCTGAGGGGCGAGGACACAGAAAGAAACAGGGAGAGGCAACGGAATACTCAGTTGCGTTTCCACAGCTGCACAACTGACACAACAGTCAGCTCTCCATCCCATGAAGGCCGATTCGTGACGCGCCATCTAGTGGCAGCTAAGAACTGTTCTGTAGTTAAAAGTTCTGCGGGTGAAGGCTGCGGCATCCCAGCAGATTAGGCCCAGGCTTCCTTAGAAGGGGCAGGTGGGCGGGACATCTGGCTCAGTGCTTCTGCTACCTGCACACAGGAGCCTACCCGCTCCTGCCTAGCTGGAGATGAGTAGACTTCAGGGCCACAGAGACGCACTTGAAAGCTCCCGGAGACAGGAAAACAGTGCTATTGATTTTGGATCTGGGAACCCTTGTGTGTTACCCGAGTGGCTCAGAATGAGAGCTACCTGGGTCTCTCTGGGTGCCCAGGATCCCTCTCAGGCAAGACTGGGTTTTGAATCCTGAACTCAGCACAGACTGCTGGGGTCTTTGCGGACTCCCACCCAAGGGACTGTGGTAAAGGGAGGGCTTGGAATTGTGATGCTAAGAGGGATTTGATCAGGCTAGTCGTCTATTTTGGAGCTGGCCATTGGAGACAAGGGTTTGTCGATAGAATACTTGAGAGAAAAATAACAGCTTCATTTTATAACAGCGTATATGGGATTTGCTAGAGTGCAGTGATGGCCCCTGCATCTTACAGTGGTCATACAGCTAGCTGGTGGGCAGTCGAAGGGTCTCCATCACCAGGATGCACCATCTGCAGATCTCGATTCTACTTGGTGTCTCATTTCACCTTCCTAAATCCTCTTTAGGCACAAGAACTCAGATTCAGAGTGGCCAAGCGACTAGTCCAGGAACCACAGATGCTTTAACTCCGCAGCCTCCTTACTAGACAATTAACCTCCGGTGTTCATCTTCTGACCAGACTGGTCGCTGGCGATTCCAGGGTTGTCCCAGACTCTCTGTGTCAAGGGTCCCACCATTGCTCTGGGCAGTCACTGTCCAGGAGGTCAAGGTCACTTCTGAACCCCTCTGCGCCTCCGCCCTGAGAAGGGGCCGAGCCTTTCGAGGCGGCGCCGCCCCTGCTCCAGTCCCGCCCCGCCCCTCCAGCACCTCCAGAGTCCCCGGCTCTGCACGGTGATCTGAGGAGCGGACACAGCCCAGCCCCGAGTCGCAGGAGTCTGGCCATCAGGGAGATGCGTGGCCAAGGCAGGGGCACGCCCGCTGGCCCGCATCTCTGCGCTCACTGCTGCATGCCTTAGGGCCCCAGGACACCACCACCCGAGGCTTGGAGCAAGGTAAGTGCAAGGGTCCCGGGCGCTCGCGGGGCTGGGGGACCTGTCCAGAGCCCCCCTGGTACTGCCCTTGACTGCCACGCACAGCAAGGATGCCGGCTGCGCCCCAGCCACAGCGCCGGCACGTCCTGCTTCCTTCTGCAGTAGTCTTAGGGATCTGTCCCTAAAGGGCCGTGGGTACTGTGAACAGAAGAACTGGCGTTAGGGTCCTGTGAGCTCATCTCGGATTTGAAATCTCCCCTCCGATGGCATAAGTGCCTCAGTGTACCTGGCAGACGTGTGACCTCCCCATGCCTTGGTTTCTAACTCTGCAAAATGGGGGCGATTCATCTTTGAGCCGCGCTATCAGGGGTACAGGGCTAACTCTCCGGTAACAGCTCCTTGGGTGCTGGCCTTTCTCCAAAGGTGGCTCACAGAGCCCTCGCCCCCTGCAGGGCAGACACCTGGTCCTGGAATCCCAGAGCGAGTTCTGCTGAGGTTGAAAGACTGGACTGAGTGAGGAAGTGCGGGTAGGGGAGAGGGGAACTTGAGGAAACCAGAATGGTCAGAGACTCAGGTCTCTGGTGACAAGACCACGGTTAAGCCTGTTGTCAGTGGCCTTGGCTCAGGATGGGGTGGTGGGTGGGCTGTGCTATCAGAGAAGGAGAGAGAGGGAGACTCAGGCCAGGGCCTCCTAGCTGGTTTTCCCCCAGCATTCCCCCAGGGGCCTCACTCCAGGTCAGCTGTCCCACTCACCTAGAACCTGGATATTCAAGCATCACCTCAGGTGATCTGGGGTTAGATTAGTTCAGAAAACTGGTTTAGACCAGGAAGGACAGTTCTGCCCTCACCTGGTGTGAGGGATTCAGCATCTACAACAGGTATGTTGCTGAGCCCTCCCACAGCCTGCTCAGCCCAGCATCCTCTCCTCTCCCTCATCCTGAAAGATGGCTGGTTCAGAAGGTTAAGGTTGGAAAACCTTGGGATTAAGAGTCACAAGCCATGCTGGGAAGACAAGCCAAGTCCTCTGGGATGCTGGATAGTGGACAAGTGACAGGACCTCTACTCATGGCCCAGCTTTTGGGTACCTTTGTTCAGTGAGTGAGTGGAGACCTGGGTGTCCCAGCAAAGAGGACAGAGGCATCCCATTGCTGACTCCATTTCTCTTAAATACTGGGCACCAGCTACTCTGCCCATGTCTAGTGGGGCTGGGAAGAGTTCAGGTGTGCTGGTCAGAGAGAGTGCTTCCTCTGGGATAGCCTCTTTGGGGTAATGCCCTCTAGCTGGAGGAAACCTTCTTCTTCCTTCCTGCCTGCTCAGAGTGTGTGTTCCCTGAGTCTAGAGGCTCCCTGTCCCTGTTTTCCTGCAGCCGGGCATCAGATGCTCAGCATGGTGTGTCAGGTTGGATTTGAGGCCTGGCCTCTTGCACCGTTTCTGCAGGGCAGTGTGCTCAGAGCATCAGTGTGTGAGCTACCTGCTTCCTTATGCAACATTTCACCTGTTCCACATGTGCCTTTCAGTTGTCACATTTTAAAAATAGTTCTATGTCCTCCGCCCAGGCTTTGGCCCTGGCAGGGCTCAGCCACTGTTGACCCACTTTTGGCAAAGAGAGAGGACGTGTTGAGTCAGTGGGTCAGCAGACATCATAGCCCCAAAAGCACTGTAAATGCAGATCTAGATGTGGGGTGCTACAGAGGACTCATTGTGTGTGGAGGTCCAGCCTGCTGGGAGAACAAGGGAGGGTCCCGGAGACTGAGGAGAGTGGAGAAAGTTGAGTTGGGGACAGTGGCTTTGGGCTCTCTGATAAGTCACCTGTATCTTCTCTGTGCAGTCTCAGCTGGCAGGGAGGCCAAGGAGAGCATGTCCACCCTAACTGGCATATGGAAGCACCCTCTTGGGGTGTCTTCAAGATTCTGGAGGGCGGGGCACTGTGAAACATCTTCATTGTAGCAGCTGATAGCAGGTGTTTGGTTTCCACAAGTCCAGAATGTTCTGTAATTCTGTGCCTGAGCCTCAGTGATTGGCAGTGCCCTTCAGAGAGTGGCAGAATGCTAGGCAGGGAGTAGGGAGGATGGAGGGGGGCTGTAAGGGAAGAAGTAAGCCCAGGACCAATGGGCTAGTATTCAGAGAGGCTGCCCAGGAATCCTGGAGATGGGTGCGGAGCTGGATCTGGTGGCTCCAGACTGAGACTCAGAAGATGAATCTGGCCATTCAAAGAGGTCACTTGGGAGGGCCTGAGGCAGGGAGGGTGATGCTTTCTGGGTTTCAGTGTTGCATTGCTATCTGTGGCTGAGGGGCCCAGAGTCTGAGTACCAAGTCCAGCTTTAGAACAAGCTCCGGCCATCAGGCTGTGTGCTGTAGCTCTTCAGCCACTTCGATGGCCAGACCTGGAGACTGTCTCCTGACCTCTTTCTTCTAGACCCAGACAATAGAGCCCAGAAACCAAGGAGGCTCTATTCCATGCTTCATGCGCTGCTTTCTGGAGCCAGCTCTGGGTGAACGGTGACTCTAGCCTTTAAGGGAAAATGAACTGTTTTAGAGGTGCTATAGAGTCCCTCTCACAGGAGCACGTTAGCCCTGGGTTCTGCAGATTTTCAAGTCTGACTAGGAAGCACTGACTTGTCTAGCACTATTTCTGTACCAAATGAGTTTAATACTTTTTTTTTTTTTTTTGAAGGAAAGGCATGATTGATGGTATCAGGACGGGTCCCAGCCAAGGTTCATTAAAAGTTGTGG
Organism: Mastomys natalensis; assembly: GCA_021653895.1. Lineage (NCBI taxonomy): Eukaryota > Metazoa > Chordata > Mammalia > Rodentia > Muridae > Mastomys > Mastomys natalensis. The sequence continues at coordinate 3,307,481 of JAJTUV010000110.1, read as the reverse complement.
CCTGAGGGGCCATGAAAAGCATTGAAACCTAATGCTTTGACTGGCTCTGCTCAACTTAGAGCTGAACAGGGTTTCCCAAAGGCAGTAGCTCAGAGGATCCACAGAGGGTCTGGGCTGCCTAGTTCTTTTGAAATTTTAATGACAACCAGCTGGAGACAGCAGGCTTTTCTGGTTGAGTAAAATGGAAGAGACTCCAGGAAGCAAAGGGTCACCAGTCAGTGCAGGAAGCTGGAAGCAGGAGCCTGGGGAACCTGTATCTCTGTGCCTGTGCCAGGCTGGGACACATCACTGGCTTCTGAACCAATCTGCCATAGCCAGGAAGTAGGGAGGGATAGCTCACTGAAACCCAGCTCACAGGCCTCCTCCAGACCAGGGATGGCACCTGTGTCCTCTTCCTGGTAGCCATGCCTAGGACATTAACCACCGGGGAGTCAGGCGATGTCAAGGAAGTGGAAGGCTAGCCCCAGCCTCCTTCAACTCTACCAGCTCTCTAGCCACTCCTTGGCATAGCAAAGTTGTACACTTGTGTGCCTGAGGCAGAAGAGAGTCATGGTGTCAGAGAGTTATCCAGCAAAGTCCTTGAGTGTGACCCAAGGTCTCCTTGTCCCTCCTGATTACTTGCTGAGGAGCTCAGCCACACTTGGAGCACACAGATGCCTCTCAAGTCAGGGACTTGCAGGCTCTTTACATCTTCCTACCCCAGTCTTGCATGCACAGGCGCCTCTTCTTCCTCTCTTCCTCAAGGAACACTGCCAGCTTGTCAACCTGTCCTGTGACTAAGTTGATCTCCCTTTCCTTTATTTCCATCTGTGTGTGTGTGTGTGTGTGTGTGTGTGCACAGGCAGTCACGTGTGTGAATGCAAGTACACACATGCCATGGCTCAAGTGTGGTGGTCAGAGGATAACTTCAGGTGTCATCGTCACCTTCCACATAGTTTGAGACAGGACATCTTTCTTGTTTTTGTTTTTGTTTTCCTGATGTGTTCAAACTGGTCTGTGAGCTTTTGGGGCTTCCCCTGCCCCTGTCCCCTGCCCAGCTCCCCAGGATGACAGATGTGAGTACTGTATCATCTAGTTTTGGTTTCTAGAGATTCAAACTCAGGACCTCGAGCTCACGAGGAGCCATCTTCCCAGCCCTGTTGCACCTTTTTTTTTTTGCATTAAGGGGTAAGAGAGATTCTTACTCTTGAGGACAGGCCTGGCTGTAGTTATACTCAGCAAATATGTGTTGAATGAATGGGTAGTGTGTCCTCCTTCACAAGTCAAAGGAGTTTGTGTCAATACAGGGATGTGCATGTGTGTTACCAGTGCAGTCTCCAGATGAAAAATGAAAGCATCAATACGCTTCAAACTTCCTCCTGCCCCTCAGGTCTCCAGGAGGCAGCTGCAGCTAGGGTTCATCTAATCTGCTGGTTTCCTTGCCCTGAACTTGAACGTGTCACTGGAAAACACGCCCCATGGCTGCCTGGAAGCCTCATAAAGAATGGACATGGCCCAGCACACCTTGTTCTGAAACTACAGCTTCACTCGGCGGTGTGCCTCAGACTTTTATCTGGGTTAACAGATTCCACCTAATTGCTTTAGAATGTTCCAGGTTCTGTCATCGTCATGCTGAGGTTGCCAGAGGTCATGGTCTGAGTGTGAGCAGACTTTTCTCCTTGCGGTGTGCCCTCCTCAGGAGAGGGCATTATAGCATTATATAATGTTGTGCACCCTAATGTCTCACTGTTACCACAGGGCCCTGCCCTGTTGCAGAATCCTGGTCACATTCTGCTCATTGCATTTGGAGATTTTGCCTGTCCTCCAGAAGACAAGCGGATTTTGATGCTGGCGTTGGCATTAGCATTCCTGGATTGCTGGAGAGAGCTTTTCATTCATTTGACCATTTCTTTCCCTAATTGTTTCCTTAATCCTTCCCTAATTGGTTCATAGAGGAATGTTTAGCTCTGGATTCAAATCCAGCCTTCATGTGGCTATCACAGTGGAAGGCTATTGCAGTGTCTCTGGCTCATCTTGTGTTTATAGTCTTTAGCTAAGAAGCATCAGTGTCCATCCATGCTTCCTATGTTGAATGCAGAGACTTTTACTTGCTCCTTCTTCTGCATGCACTGCTCTGTCCCACTCATCACTGTTCAGGGAGACCTCCCATTGTGAATATGATGAGACAGTCCATAGGTGTTTAAGGAGATCCTGAGAGAGCTATGAATGTGCCAAGGGAGCTGACCTTGGGGTAGACGTTTGGTCTCATGACAACGCTCATCGAGGCGGTGACCAGAATTGGATTTCAGAGTGAATGGCAGATGTGGATTCATCAATATGATTTTCTTTAATGGCCATGCCTTCATGAGCCTCTGCTACTGATTGACAAGAGGCCTCCTAAGGACTGGCTACTTCTCATAGCCCTGTCTGTTCTCCAAGGCTGGATCCAAGAGAGAAGCTGCCTTGTGCCCCAGAGCAGAGAATCTGGAGGCCTTGTTCTGATCTCAGCCTGCCTCTGTGAACTTCTTTACCCAACATCTGTCATATTTGGGACAAAGGCTCAGAATGCACAGAGAGGTGTTTTAAGGAACCACAGGTTGAGGAGATAGTTCAGTCAGTAGCATGCTTGCCAGTCAATTATGACGACCTGAGTCCAGACCCCCAAGTGTTGTAGTGTGGATCTGTAAGTGTTGGGGAGGTGGAGAGAGGAGGTTCTCTGAGCTTCCTGCCTAGCCATCCCAGTGAACTCCAGGTTCAATAAGAGATCATGTTTTTCCATAAATATAATGGAGAGCAATTGAGGAAAAAATCTGATGTTGATCTCTAGCTGACACACACTTGCACACACACACACACACACCACACACACACAACCACAACCAGTGGCATACACTGCTTACACCAGATTTCTTGCCTGGATGGATGGATGGATGGATGGATGGATGGATGGATGGATAGATGGATGGATACTGCCTGGGATATGGTGTCAAGGGACATGGTAGACCTGGGTACCTTGTGTCTGTCTGAGCAGGACCTGCCTGTGGACACTGCAGCAGGTAGGATGGAGAAGCAGTTATTTGGTCATCAGCCTAGTCACTTTGGAAGGTGCTAGAGGAACAGTTAGCCCTATCTGAAAAAGTACCAGCTATGAGCCAACAGGTGTACACTTCCTGGGCCTTGTCTGAAAAGGCTGAATCCTTCTGTGCTTCCCATGGAGAGTGGGCAGGGATATTCTTCAGGGATCCAAAGTAGGGCTTCTGCCCTGGCCGGTATCAGCTATAGCAGTCACCAGCATTCGTGGGGAAGGAAGACATGGTGTGTGCACATGTATGAGAGGGGCCCTTCTCTGTGTTCATTTCTCATACACGGCTTCAGCCCCAGCCTCTGGTGCTTGCTAAGTTGTGTCCATCCATGCAGTGACCCCATCTACATTTCCTGTTTGCACTTTCTTGTAAATTCAGAGAGGGGTTATGACTCCCTGGTGGGTTCCCTGGACCCTGGGTACCTACCATTCCCTGCTAATTCACCTGATGCTGAGGTGCCTAGCCTAGTAGACTATCCAGGTGTCTAGGAACGATGGGGTAGGAAGCAAGGGGACATTGCAGAAAGCCTGACTGCACAATGGCCTGAATACGATAGCAAAGTGAACAGCATGGGGTGGCGTCAGGCCAGGAGCCAACTGTTCCCCAGGGACAGGGGTCTAGACACATGGCCTCTCAGGTTCATGGCACAGCATGGCTCATGGGACTCCTGAGGCTGCTTTGTCTCTGAGGTCTGGTTCTGGCTTTCTCTGTGCCAGCCTCTTTGTGTTCAAGTAGGGGGTTACACATTTTCAGGGAAGTCCAAATAAACGTTAATCAGGTGTAGCTCTCATTGTATTCTGTGTGGCCCAGAACAACCCAGATTCGAGGTTTGTTTCTGAAATCAGACCTGTGTTTTCTCAGCATTTCTAGTCCCACCCCCCCAATACCTTAGAAAGTTATATTTTTTTTCCCATCACAAGTGTCTTCTAAGTGGCGTGGTGGTAATGGTGGTGGTGGTGGTGGTGGGGGTGGTGGTGGTGGGGGGGTGGTGGTGGTGGTGGTGGTGGTGGTGGTGGTGAATGGTGGTGGTGGTGGGGGTGGTGGTGGTGGTGGAATTATCCCTGAGCCACAGAACCTGCATTTTACAGCACTTAACTCCAATATAAAAGATGCAGGGCAGGACAGAGGATCTGTAGGCTGTGGCTGCTGCCAAGAAGACCTGTCCTTCCTGGGTCTGGACTGCAAGTGACACAGCCACAGGGCAAGAGGAAGGGCGCTTCTTCTCCCTGAGCCGTGGAGGCTTTCAGAATGCTTGTTACTGCGGCAGAACTACCTGATACTGTCTGCTGGTGGTATTTGCCCTTTGCTGATACTCAAAGCTCAGTGAGCAATCAGCCTGGCTCTTTCCCTTCCATCTCTCAGACCTCACTCAGCCTTAGTATCACCTACTCAGAGAGGCCTGTCTCAATCATTTGTCCTCGCCAGCAGCTTAGGGGCCTCAATCACTGGTCGCCATCTCACTGGGTATCCACAGCACAGTCCAGACAGGATGGCCTATCTGCTTCATGAGACATTGCCTTTCAAGATACGATTTGGCATGGCTCCTGTCTAGTCAGCCAGGCAGACTTGGCTTCCCGGAGTTCTGAGACCAGAAGGTCATGAGCAGTTGCCTGTCCTTGGCTTGTAGCTGGCTGGCCACTAACTCACCTGGCCTTTAAATGCTTGTGTGCACCTGGTATCTCCAGGTCTCTTCTTTATAGGTATAGACACCTGTCAGAATGTCTACACCAAGGGCCTCATGTAACACACTCACCTCTTTGACCATGTGCAGATACACGTGGGCAGACAGGAGTGTAGAGGTCAGAGGGCAACCTCAGCTGTTGTTCCTCAGGAGTGATCCACCTTGGTCTTTGTGGCAGGGTCTCTCACTGGCCTGGAGCTTGCCAAATAGTTAGGCTGGCTGTCATGTAAGCACCAGGGGTCCATGTCTCTGGCCCCCAGCACTGGGATTGCATAAGAAGCATATATATATGCAGAGACATACGTGTACACAATGTAGATGCAGAGACACACATCTTCACACATGTAGATGTGGAGACACATGTGTTCACACATGGATGCAGACACACACACATATTCACACATGTAGATGCAGAGAGACATGTGTTCACACATATAGATGGAGACACAATGTAGTCCAATGTACATATAGATGACACATGCCCAGAGCGATGTTCATTCATACATGTAGATGTGGAGACACATATTCATACATATAGATGCGGAGACACATGTGTCCATACATATGGAAATCCCCAAACCACACGAGAACCATAATATATATTCAAAATGTCTGTATGTAAAAAGATAAAAAATAAAAATAAAAATAATGCCGAGACAAAACATGAGATACAGAACCCCCTAAAATGCTATTGTTTTCTTCTGTGCTGGCCATCTCCCACTGAGCATAGTGTGGTCTGTATGTCCGATGACTTCTGTATGTCCATCCAGTGAGTTCTGGACATCAGACTCTCATTGTTGCTGTGGCAAGCATGTTACGAACTGAGATGCTCTGCCAGTGCTGTGTTCACCTGTTGTGGTTTTGGTTTGAGAAAACATGTCACTCTGTAGCCCAGGCTAGTCTGTAATTCACTATGTAGATCAGGCTGACCCTGAATTCACAGAGATCCATCCCCCTGCCCTGCCACCCAAGCACTGGGATTACATGATTGTGTCTGGATCACATCATGTAAGTATGTGTCACCTTTTCAAAGACCCTGTCTCTCCATATAAGGTCACATGTTAAGCTCCTAAGGCTCAGGACTGTCCTCATACAGTGCAGGATTGAGAGCTAGCCTTGGATCCTCACCAGGCCTTCTGCAGGGTGGCTTGGGTTTGAGAAACAAGCTTCCCAAGAGAACAGGCCCAGCTCCTGTCATTCTGAACCTCACAGACTGAGCCTTGAACCTCACAGTCCTCACTTCTGCATAGTCTCAGCCCTGGTGGCTACAGACACTTCCCTCTGAGCCAGGGGGCTCAGCGCACACAGGTGCTGTCCCGGGAAATACTCTGCTATCCCAGTGTAGCTTCTCATTGCTTCTCTAATGCTCAGCCCACCCCTCTGCTGCACTTTGCAGCCTCCACACCTTAAGCAGCTGGAGGAGGTGTGAGAATGCTTCTTAGCCCACGGGCTGGCTTGTCCCTCAGTCAGGGTTGAGAACCTTATGTCAGAGATGCCCTATCCCTGGCGGGGGAGAGCCCTCCCCTGCCTGCTCTCATTGGTGGCAGGGTCTCTGTATAACATCTGCTCCCCTCTCGGAGTCTGGCTTTGTGCCATCACTGACAGGAAGCCTGGGGCACACTCGCTATCACACGGTCAGTCACGATGAGTGTGTCACCAGAGGGATCTCACGTGTCCAGAGTGGTTCCACCATCAGACTCTCATACCAGAATCCTGGTCTCCCAAGCTTCTCTCATCCTTGGAACACATCTTGAAGCAGTGGCCACCCTGTACATTGACATTCTCTCCTCTGAGCAAGCTCAGCACAGTAGTGACTTGCTCACTTCTAAGCGCATGGTCTGCAGCCTAGTGCCTGGCCCACAGCAGCTGCCTGTGGACTCTACAGCTGGAGCAGGAGTGTGAGAGGATCATGGTGAGGGGACAATGTGTCAGGGAGAGCTCCTCTCCCCTCACTCACAGACAGAGTGGTCCCTGTGGTTCACAGGTTGTATCCATGCTGACATGGAGCCTTGGGTCTCCTAGTGGAGAACTATAGAAATCTCCAGAAAGATCTTAATATTCAGCAGCTCTGTGGCTTTCCAGTTGCAGGAACTGAGTTACACTCTGGGTAGTCTCTGGTGGGAGACAGCTCTCCTGTTTGAGGAGGCCCCAGGTTTTTCTGCAAACACACAGGGCATTGTACATGACGTATATTTGCAGAACTGGAAATGGATGTGTCCAGCCAGCTTGGGTTTGAACCATTTCTCCAATTAATTTTTCTTTGAGTCAAGGTTTCACTGTGTAGCCCTGGCTAGCCTGAAACTACTAGGTAGATCAGGCTGACCTCTAATTTGTTTGATCCTCCTGCATCTGCCTCCAGAACGCTGAGATTATAGGTGTCCATTGCTCATTTCTCCCAATACCGAGGCTTGCCTTTACACCAGAAAATAGGTGGACCTCCCTCCAAGCCTTACCGGAGGCTTACTCCATGCTGTTGTGAGTTTCTGCTTGGGTTCTGTCTTTCACCATCAGAGAAGGATCCTGGCAGGCGGAGCGGGCAGTCTGCTGCATGGCTAGCACACAGTACATGTTTAGACAGAAGGATCATAGCCACTTACCCAGTGGGAAAATTAAAAATAGCTCCTCTATGCCAGATGAGGTTTCTGATATGAGTTAAGGACTGCATTTCTCTGCTTCTGAGTGTGCAAGACAGCTGTGTTAACCAAACATTCCCCCTCTTGCGTGACTGAATCTCTTCCCCACACTAATTCTTCCTAACGCAGATAATGAGCCTGTTATATCCCAGGCTTGCTGTGTATTTCCAGTTCTATTTTTACTTTAATGGCTGTGCCATTTTTTCCCTATATTCCTCAAGAAATCATGATAAATTAGCTCCAGATTTTGAACATTAGGACCATAAAGAAATAAGGAAAGAGAACTCACTACTTATAGACTAGAGTGATTTCCAACTTGGGATGTTGTGGGCACTGGTGAACAGGCACTCAGGCTGCGTGGGAGTCACCATAGTGCTGGGTTCAGGAGAAGCTGTCCTGTCGGGACTGTGATAACCATGCCAGCCTGTGCCAAGTGACTACCAGCTCTATCTGAAGCTCTGCTTGGATAGGTGACTATGTGTTTCTCTATGGCAGGACACACTGGACAAATGTAAGAACCTGGGATTTAAAAGGACTGAATGACCTTCTTTGTGCAATTTACCTTGGCTTCCTTTGGATTCTTGGCCACTTTGTTATCTTGCCTAACTCCCGCCCCCACCCCCGTGTGTGTGTGTGTGTGTGTGTGTGTGTGTGTGTGTGTGTGCATGCCCGCACACCACATGCCCGCTCTTGTACATGGATGGGCTTCTGGAGATCAGAGAACACCTTTCAGGAGTCAGTTCCCTACATCCACCAATGCTTTTCAGGGGCTGAGCTCAGGCGATCTGCCTTGGTAACGGGCACCGCTGCCCACTGTACCATCTTGCCTCCATCAACCCTCACTCTTAATCTATATTTTTCTACCTTGGTTTTTCTTTTTCTGAAAAGGGTTCAGTAGCAGATCCATATTGTGCCTTAGTGTCCAGTTCAAGGAGCCCTAAAAGGTTTTCTAATTCTGCCTTTTCCCTTGAAGCCCACAGAAATAAGTAGGCTGGTGGTAAAAGTCCCACAGAGAGACACTCAGGTGGGACATCACGTGTCCTACAACTAGGAGGCCCTGGCTGCTCTCCTTGGGAATATTTATCTGTGGCTTATTTCCCTTGACTCATAAATTGTTATCAGACATAATCACAGCCTTCTTCCCAGAATCATCTGTACTGGGAGAGGGGAGCAGAGAGCAGGGAGGGGAGGCTGGAGAGAAAACACAGTGGTTGAAGCACATTCTTCTCACAGAGGACAGAGTGCAGTTCCTAGCACTCATGCTGGACAGCTTATAACTGCCTTTACTCCATCTCCGACTCCATCTCTGACACCACAGGCTTTCACGAGCACCTTCACACACAGGTGTACACACAATGTACTTAGTTAAACACAATAAAAATAAATATTTTTGTAAAAGGGAGAGAAGGACCTTTGGGGTCCCCCTATGACTTTATACAGCATCCACCAATCTCATTTCTCCCTCTATGGGAGATGTTACCAAAGGACAGGAGGATTTGACACACGGCTTTCTATTATAGACAAATCAGTGATCACAGACCTGGTAGCCTGGGACACCAGCCATTTGCAGCACACATTGGTGGCCTGAAGTCCAGGTGTCTCTGCTGGCTCCCTCTAGGCCTCATGCTGACATCAAGGTGAAGAACACAAGGTGTGGGTCTGGGCTCTCCCCCTCCCTTGGAGGCTCTGAGAGAGACACCACCTGCCTCTCCTGTGGGCTGTCACGATTCAGCTAATCCTGGCAAGAGAGAGGCCCTGTTTTTCTTCTTGCTATGGCTACTTTCAAAGGCCACATATTCTGAGGTCATACTCCCTTCAAACCTATAGTGGCAGCCAGCCACATCCTTCAAATCCCTCTTCAGTCTTCTGGCCCCAGCCCTCTCTTCCATTTGGCGCCTGTGATGGAGCCTATGGGACCATCCAGATCGGCTCTGACCTTACACTTCTGTGATCATGACCATGATCCCGCCTTTCACAAGAGTGACTAGTTTAGTGATGATGAGAAATCCAGAAACTCGGATGGTGAGGAGAAGCGTTTGTGGAATTCTCCTGCTCACACTGTGTGCGAGTGGATTAGAGCTGCCAATCTCATCATGTAGCGTTGGCCTGGAGGAGCCAACACAAAACAAACAGCACCCCCCTCCGGACAGAGGCCACACAGCTGCAGAGAACAATCTGGATGTGGTAGCATGTCTGTAGGCTTTCTGTCTTACTCAGAGCCTGACAGGGAGAGCTGGCCATCCTTAGCAGCATCTCTGGTACATCCCATCCACCCCCCATTCATCCCCATCTACCTGGTCTGCACCTGTCTTCTGGCTGCCTCTTGGGCACTCTGCAGCTTGAGAATACTATAGGGAGAAATGGATATCCCAGGCTGCCCTTGCTGAAGATTTTCTCAGGTGGCTCCCCATGTGAGGGTGCTGTGGTCCTTTGAGATCTTGGGGTCCTGCCTTCCCCGTACAGCCACTCATTGCAGTACCCTAGCCCCCCACCCCCATCCTATACCTTCCCAGCATTCACATAGTCCAGTGCCATCACCCCAAGCTAGGCTGCCATCTTGTCAGAACTCTCTCATTCCCAGCCCCTCTGCTGGACACATGGCATGTTCTCTGTGAACACTCCTTGAATAAGTGGGCACAGATACCAATGAATGACAAACAAAGCTATCAAACCAAATAGGTCATCCTGTGAGCTCGGGACCATGTGGTTCAGGTACTTGATGCTTGGATGACAGAGCTACCCATTACCTTGTCTGTCATCACAGGATCTGAAGGGAGTGGAGCCCAGCACACTCTGACATTCTGCTGACAAACCGAAGGCCTGGTATTCTAAGATCTACAGGTGTCTTTTGGGCTGCTGCATATACATCGTATTCCTCCAGTAGCAACTGCAAAGACCCAAGAGGCTTGTGTGCCCCCAAGACAGCAACACAGAAAGGCGGGAGAATTTCTGTTGGACCCTAAGTTACTGGACTAGAGGAGGGCAATGGTTAGTGCCCAGTGAGTGTCATCCCTTGGGAGTGGCAAAAGCCCTGGTAGGTGTTCTTATGCCAGAGTGGATGCTGGCAAATGCTCCTAAGTGGAGCTCTGAGTGCTGGGCACCTGTGTGCAGAGTCCCAACAGGCTTTGAAGCTGGCAATTATGGAAGCTGCTAACAAGAACTCCTGGTGAATAGGCATGGCTGCTAACACAGGTGGTAATGGGTTGAGTCCTGGAATTCACATCTTTGCAGCCCCAGAATGTGTGATGTACTTTTAAAGTACCGCCTATAAATTGAGTACTCTGGGGAGGAGAAAGGGAGGGAGGAAGGGGGAATAATTTATAGGCCCACTTGAGGCTGTGTGAACTGGGACTCGGTAGGACGCTTAGTTGGTTTCTGTCACAGAGGGCTGGGTATAAATCTGTGTTGCAGCAAACACTAGGCTGAGCTCTAGATTCCCCAGGCATGTAAGTCTGGCAATCACACTGAAGCACACACACTGAATAGAAAGGGACAGCGTGTGGGTGGCAAAGACCACTACTTAAACACAAACTGTGAATGGTGAGAGACCGGTGTGCGATGAATGCACCCATGTGACCAGAACAGGAACACAGCTGAGTCTGAGAGGCTCCTTTGTGGCGGGCCCTGTGTGGTCAGACCCTTGCAGTCCCATCTGAAGGCCTCACCCTTCTCCTGTGCTGAGTCAGGAGGCCTGGGGGTTTGTCCTCCTGGCACCTTCTGGAAGAGTCCTATTCATACACCACCACACCTCCTAGAACACTCTGGGCTTCTCTGCCTTCTGAGTGCTGCTTCTGACCCTAGCTTCCACACAGTACCATTGTGCACACCCCATGACCTCCTCCAGAGTCACGAATCTGAGATGTTCAGGTTCAAGTGGGAGCTGAGGCCTGCAGGTGACAGCTGTTTGACTCCTTACCTCTCAGTCCTTGGTGATAGGAGCCACCTCAGCTCCTGATCATGAGAACAGGGCCTCTCACTGTCCTCAGAGAATGAAACTTCATAGCCCTTCGGGATGCCACTGCCTTGATCTTCCTGTAGGTGGCAACAGACAAGACCAAGTCTTTGTTCAGTCCCATGATGTCTATGTACTTAGTTTTCTCACCACTCTAACCAAACACTTGAAAGGAGGAGGCTAGTGAAGAACTTTCCACCACGGTGGGAGTATGTGGCAGCTGGGGCTTGCTCTGTGGTGGCGGAAACTCATGACAGGACTCATCAAATATATGGACAGTTCAGGAAGCAAGAGCTAGACTGGAAGTAAACCCAACCTACAATCTTCAAGGTCTGCTCCCATGGCCCTACATCATCCAGTTAGGTCCCATGTCTGGAAGGTTGCATGGCCTTCAAATGTGGTGCTGGGGACCAATTATTTAAAGACATGAGCCTACAGGGAACATTTCACATCCAAGCCATGACATACACTAACCCACCTGTGCGTGGCCCATCTCACACCTATATGGTTACGAACGCCCCTTCATCCTATGAACCTCTCTGTCTTAGTTTGTTTAGTAAATACTGTGACCAAAAGCAACCTGAGGAAGGAAGGGTTTATTTCCTCTTAAAGCTTACAGTCCGTCACAAGGAAGGAAGCTGGAGGTAGAGCTGATATGGAGGCTGCGGAGGAAGCTCAGTGGCTTGCTCCCCATGGCTTACACAGTTTCCTGTATGAACACCCAGGACTGCCCAGTCAGGGGTGTTTTTAACCGCAGTAAGCTGGACCCTTTTCCACCAGCCATCAATCAAGAAAATGCCCCACAGGTCAATCTGATGGAGGCGTTTCCTCAATTATCATTCCCTCTTCTCAGAGGACTCCAGCTTATGCTTAGCTGACATAACTTCAGCCAGCACCCTCCCCGGGAGAGTAAATCTTGACTGTCAATTTCGTGAGATCTAGACTCACCTAAGAGGCAAACCTCTGTGTGTGCCAGTGAAGAGCTTCTACACTGGGCAGAGGCAGGAACCCCTATCCAATGGAGTGGGGTAAAAGAAAAAGAGAAGCAAAAACTGAGCATAAACATTCATCTGCTTCCCGACTACAGCTACGACGTGAACAGCTGCCTTGGCTCCTGCCAGCATTTCCTTCCACCAGGATGGACTATGAGCCAAAATACCCTTCCCTTCCTCCCCTCCTTCCTTCTCTCCTTCCTTTCTTCTTTCTTCTCCTCCTTCCTTCTACTCTTTCTTCTTCCCCTCCTTCCTTCTCCCCTTCCTTTCTTCCTCCCTTCCTTCCTCCTTTCTTTCCTTCTTTCCTTCCTTCCTTCCTTTCTCCTTCCTTCCTTCCCCTTCCTTTCTTTTCCTTCCTTTTTTCTTCTTTCTTTCTTTCCTTCCTTTCTCTTACTTCCCCTTCCTTCCTGCATTTTTTGTTCCTTCCTTTCTTCCCCTCCCTTCTTGCCTACCTGCCTCCCTTTTTTCCTTCCCCTCCCCCCTTCTCCATGCCTCCCTTCTCTTCCTTCCTTCTGTTGTTTTTCCCATTCTGTCACTGCAGTGAAGCAAGGTAACCAATACATTTCTTGACCCCTCCCAGCCTGACTAGCTATTCTGCCAGGTTCTGGTGCCTCCATTCTACTCTTTCATGCAGGCTGAGCCCACATCATCCTGTGACTAGCATGCAGCAGAACAGGGCCTGGTGCAGAGCTGGTGTTTGATAGTTGTTTGTTGAGTGGATGTCTGTGATATGAGTCAGGGATGCGACGGAGAACTTTGTGAAGTGGGTCAGTACCAGGGATGGGCTGGCAGCTGGAGGCAAGAGATCTCTTTCATATCCCCATGAGATATGGGACCGTCAGTAAGTCACAAGTTCTCACCAAACCTCAACTCTTGCTGTTTAGAAAACCATCAGTATTCCAACCCCCAAATTGCTTCCAGTCGCACAAGAAAGTGACACATTCCTGCGTGAACCTGTTCCGTTGTCCTGCCAGTCTATCCTCCATTTTCTTCAAGTCTGAGGCTCTTAGGGAATCTGAGAAACCCAGAAAGGTCTGTGTCAGGTTGAGGTAAGAAGCCCAGTGATAGAGCCAGGACTTGGGCTCCAATCATTACCAGGCCAAGCACTTGTTGCTGGGTCTCTAATTTTTTCTCCTTACACAAGGGTGCATCAGAGTCCTATGAATTTTGTGAGCTGTGGAATCAGAGATGCAAGTAACTGTAAATCTTGGTCACTATCAGCAATGCCACAAGATGTGAATAACTAACTGGGAAGAGCATGGGCTTGCAGGTTGCAACATCAGGACACTGACTCCATTTACAAGACATCCAGGAACATGGTCCACGGTTTCTCCCTCAGCTGTGAACTTCTGTCCCCCTGTATCACTGAGATCACAGGGCTGCTGCTTCAGGCCCTGAAGGCCATTAAAGGCATGAAACAGGAGATAGCCAGAGCCACAGGGAATACATGGTGTGTGTTCTTTATGGGACACTCTTCATTCATCCCCCCATGCCTAGTCCTCTTTTGTTGGCAACTCTCACCTGTGACTGATGAAAGATTCACAGCAGGTTCTGTGAGGAAGGTGCAGAGAACGCTCACATGTTCCATGACACAAACACATGAATGGTGGCTACTTTCCATCTGTGTTCTTGGGGTCTTCTCCCCTACCCAGCTGACCTGTTAGTCTTCTGTCTTTTACTAATGTTGTCACAGATGCCTCTGTCCCTGCAACGGATGTACGTCAGGGACAGAAAAGAACATATCAAAAGGCAGGAGCAGTACCACCCTGAACATGCAGGATGGATGGTGTCAATGAGTCATGCCAAGGGCACAAGTGCTGGTAAGGAGCCTCCTCCCCTCATCCACATACCGGGGTCTGAGAGCTGGTGTGGGAGCTAGCCTAAGGCTACACAGGTGAAAGATGCCAGAGCTCAATCTGTGCTCAGATCTTACAGGATTTAATAGACAGACTGAAAATGAGTGGGACCCTAAAGAGGCATCTGCAGGAAGCCATGAGAAGCCTGGGACACATCTCAGAGGAGAAGTGGTTATCAGGGAAGGGAGGGACACTGCTTTAGTTTTCCACACTTCCACCCATCCCTTTGACTCTTCCTTTCCTCTCCGTTCTTTCTGCATACTGTCCCACCCCCACCCCCAGCCAAGATTTCTCTGTGTAGCATCGGCTGTTCAGGAATTCAATCTGTAAACTAGGCTGGCTTTAAACTTAGAGAACAGCCCAGCTCTGCCTTCTGAGTCTAGGACTAAAGGTCTGTGCCACTACTGTTGGTCTTTTTTGAGACAAGATCTCCCCTTTATAGCCCAGTCTGGCAGGAAACTCACTATGAAGTGCAGATGCAGGCTTATGTAGAACTAACAACTCCCCTGCCTCGACTTCCTGAGTGCTGGGATTACAGGTGTGTGCTATCTCTCACTGCTCAAGGATTTAAAAACACATAATTATTTATTTTTATGTTGTGTCTATGAGTATAGAAACGTACCGCATGCACTACATGTGTGCAGCCCTTGGAATTCAGAATTGGGGATCAGATCCCCTGGAACTGGAGTTGCAGATGGTTGTGAGCCACCCAGGTGGATGCTGGGAACTCTCCTCTGCAAGATCAGCTGCTGTTCTTGTTCTTGTAGAAACTTCTTCCTCCTCTCCCTCCTCCTCCTCTTCCTCCTCTTCTTTTTCTTCCTCGTCTTCTTTTCTCCTCCTCCCTCCTCCTCCTCCTCCTCCTCCTCCTCTTCTCTTTCTTCCTCTTCTTTTTTCCTCCTCCTCCTCCTCCTCCTCTTCTTCTTCTCCTTCAGGAAACCTTTTAATTCATCTTCTTCTCCTTCTTTTCGCTCTGTAGATGAGGCTGGCCTTGAACTCAGAGATCTGCCTGCCTCTGTGTCCAAGTCCTGGGATTAAAGCTTGAGCCACCATGCCCAGCTGATCTTAACCGTCAAGCCACTCTCCAACTTTTATCTTGAGGAGGAGATATATGGACATGTCTGTCTGTCTGGTGGTGGTGGTGGTGGTGTGTATGTGTGTGTGTGTGTTATGAGGGTGACCCTGTGTGCTGGAGGCCTAAGGTTGACATCTGGTGTCTGTCTTGGTCCATTTCCACCTTCTATCTTGAAGCAGGGTCTCTCACTTGAACCCGGAGCTCACTGACTTGACGAGTCCATCTAGCCAGCTTGCTCAGGGGATATCATCTCTCCCTCCTTTGTGCTGAGAATACAGATTGCCCGAATATGTGGGGATCTGAGGAGCAGATCTTCACATCCCCAAGGTGGAACCCACTGAACGATTTCCTCAGCCATAGGATCTTGCTCTGCAGTCTCATGAGCAGAGCACAAGGTCTGGAGAGCTATAGGGAAAAATGAACCAAATTCAAAGCTGTCTGGCAAGCTTTGGGTGCAATTTCTCCGAATAACCAGCAGAGGGCAGAGCTGGCTGCTTGCTCATCCAGCTGAAGTGGTACTTGACTCAAGGCTGAAATTTCCAAGTTCTGGGTGCATTGTCCTTTGTGCCTCTTAAGCTGGCTCCTGAGATTCAGCCAAAGACATCGCTTGAGAAGTTCTTTTTACGTATTTGAAGTCTGCTGGTTGTGTGTTTTCAAAACATTAAGGGTGAAGAGAAATTGCTGGGGTCCTGGTGTGTATCAGCATGTTGTCTTTTGCACTAAATGGGACTGGAACTCTGATGTCACATGGAGCTGGAGTCTCACTTCCAGGTCAGGGCCTGTGTGGCCAGACATCCCCATATGTATTCCTGTTCTTGTCTAGCTAATAGCGCTGCTCCCTGAATGCTAGTGCCTGAATGAGAGGCACCAGCAGACAAACAAACTTGACAGAAATCCCTGTGTAGCCAACACTACTGCCTCACCTCAGGGGATGGTTTGGTCCATTTTCTCTCAAGGATGTCCAGATACTTAGTTCTGGGGAACAAGGAGCTGATGGGCACTTGTGTGAAGGAGATGCAGATCCCAGTGACCATCCGTGTGCCCGCCTGGTGGCAAGCCTGTGAGTGACCACTGCTCACTGCAGCATCCATCATGGCTCCAGGGATAGACCTGATGAGGCAGAGAGGAAATGGAGACAAGACAAAGACAGACAGCCAGAGAGCTGGATCTGGTGGTCTGGATTCTCATCTAGAGAAACCACAGCACCCCAGAAGCTCAGCATGTTTATTGTGTAGAGTTGGATATAGAGACAGGGTTACCATATGTAGCTGGAGAAGGAGGCAGGATCTATGCAGCTGGATCAAGCAGGTGGGTTTAGCTAATCTTGGTAGGAGCAGGCCCTGTTGTGGAGCAGCCTTCAGGCTGCAAATGTGGGAGCGCCAGGGTGTGGTGAAAGCTATGGTGGACATTTTCTGCACACTGTCAACATCCACAATTGCACTAGAGGAAGGCCCGACATGCATCTGAGCCTTGCTCCAGGAGGGAAGAAGGCTTTGTCTTCCTCTATGGGTTTGAGGGTCTTTGACATGGCCGCGCCCTTGTCAACAGCACACATTCACTCAGAATGTCACACACCCTATAGCTCACAGCATGGCTCTAGGAGGAGGACAGGCCTGCCTGCAGAAGACATCAGGACAGAGTAGGTCATATAACCCAGCACTGGGCTAGCACTCACCATTGCACCTTGAGTCGCTTCACTGGCCAGCAGAGGGTGTAAGTGTGTTCAGTCTACAGCTGTGGAAATGCAGGCTCTGAGAGGGTCCCTCAGGCTTGAGAATGTTGGAGCAGAACAAGTGTGTCTTGCTGTGGCTTGTGCTTCAAGCCTGATGGAGCAAACACCCCTGTGCTACACAGCCCCCCCTTCTCTGGTCCTCCTGCTCACCTGTCACTTTTAGACTTGATCCCCAGCAGGATAGCTCATTATCAAACCATCAAATCTGGCTTCTCTCTGTCTCATCCACATCTCTTTTATCTGCAACAGCCTGCGCACCGCCTGTGACTCCCCCAGCCCAGGCCCAGCCTCTGCCATCTCCTACCTGCAGGTCTGACAGCCTCCTATTCCACCTCCGTGCCCCCTTTCCCACCTGCATGCCTCCTTCCCACCTCCATGTCCCCTTCCCAACTCCATGCTCCCTTCCCACTTCCGTGCCCCCTTCCCACCTCCATGCCCACTTTCCCACCAGCCAGTACCTCCCAACAGCAACTGAAGGACCCTTTGGAGACACACCTCTGCTAACGGTTGCTTTGCCCCATTCCTGAACAAAAGGCAAACTCTAAAGAAGGCAAGGGATGATGGGGCTCACAGAATACCAGGCTAGGCTCTGCAAAGAGGGCACAGAACACCAAGCTGGGCTCTGCAAAGGGGACACAGGACACTGGGCTAGGCCCTACCTCTCTATAAGGATGATAGAAATCTATGCTATCTCTCTTATGAGCTTTGCCCTGGATCTTCCCTATATCTGGAGATACCTCCCATGGTCTTGTTTGGCTGCTTTTCTCATGCCTTTGTTCCCTGAACATCATTTCTTTTCATGAGGCCCACCTCTCCTCCAGGGAGGCCTCCTGGCCTCATTGCTTGTCTGTGAGTTATCTATGGAGTACTGCCAAACCAAGGCCAGGACTTATTTGTTCACTATGCTTCTCTGGGAAATCACAGGTGTGGGCACACAGTAGGTGCTCAGGAAACTTTTGATGGACAGGTAGACACATCAATGAATTTGCACTCTCTGTAAGAATGTAGCCTGCTCGGACAATATGGGATTGAATTGGTCATCCTATGGGCTTTTGCTTATCTCTTCTCTGTGTACACACTGTGTGTGTGTGTTTTCAGCTGCCCCAGGGCAGCCACATTCATCCTCAGGGCTGCTGTGAGTTGGGGAAAACAGCTTTAGTCTTTCTAACCTGGGATACCATTGGCATTTATTTAATGGGTGTCCACTTGATTCTGAGAGGGGCCAGGTAGGTTGCCAGGTGAGAGCCTTAGAGGTGAGAGGGGACACCCAGGCGCTCCTCAGACCCAAGTTTAGCCTGACACCTTTATGCACATTTTAAAGGAAAAAAAGAAAACTTTTCTAAAATAATTGGTGTACTACCAAGCTCATCCCTGTAACATATAGAGTTCTGTGGATTTTTAGCTAATGTACAGTCAGTAAACTGTCCCCATAGGCCAATTTTAGATCATCCTGAGTATCTGGGGTTATTTCAAAGAAACCATGCACTCATTTGGCTATAGCCTCCTGTTCCGTTCCCTGCCCTGTCCTAGGCACCCCCAAAGCTTCACTTTTACTCTACGATGCTTCTTTGCAATGGGATCAGGGGAGGGCGAGAATTTCACAACTCTCTTTTCTCGAACGTGCTTGTGTCTCATGGCCTGCCACATAGTGACTCTTAGCATCTCACTGTTTTGCTTGGAGACAGGACTTCACTGTGTAGCCCAGGGTGGCTCCAAACCCATGCAGTTCCTCCCCTCTCTCTGGAATGTGGGATTACAGATAGGAGCCACCATATGACATTTATCAGTTGACAGACGGCTTGTGTGTTTGGACCATCATGAAGCATGGTGGTCTCCTGTTCAGTCTTGACGGGTTTCCAGTCCGTTTTTGTCCATCGAGTTTATGGAGAAGAGGAAGAGGAGGAGAAGGGGAAGGAGACTGATATTTTCACCATCCCTCCCACTCCAGGTTACTGAGGATGGGAACTCCTTGGCAGGGATCTCTGCACGCCAAACCAAGAAGCCACATCCTTACAGTGTGTGTGCCAGCCAGAGTCTGAGAATGATCTATTCGGAAGTTCAAGGCTCTCCTGCCTGGTGTGTGCCCATTAGGCTCTCCTGCCTGCTGTGTGCCCAGTGATCAGGTCATCAGCAAGGGTGGGATTTGCTAAACTGTTTTGAATTTTAGAACTTTATTTTGGAACTTGAACCATCACCTGCCCAGGAGTGAAATCTAAACAGTTTTCCTACTTCTTGCAGTGTCCTCTGGGCGTCTTCCAACCCAGCGAGGTGACACAGCAAGGTCCCTGACCCTATTCTTGGTCCTTACAGGACTTTACCTCCCTAGCATTTTCCACTGCAGGGGAGCAGAGTTGCCAACTCACCTCTTAAGCTCTGCCTTGGAAAGTGAGAAAGGTTTCCTTGGCGCCTTAGGCAAGGGGGAGGGGAACTTCTGTGCTGTTCCTTCTAGTCCCTGCCTTAAAGGTGTCTAAGGGAAACTCCCTGGAAGGCACGTACGCCCTCTCCCTGGGCTGAGGAATGAGTAGAGGGGAAGAGAGTGGTGCCCCACAGGTCCTGGCCAAGTGCTCCAGGTGCTCCTTTTTCATTGTGGCTAGGTGAGGGTGGGGAAGACCAAGGCATTACCATTCCCAAGAGAAAACCAGCGGTCAGGATCGGCCTGGAGAGTGCCTTCAAGGGAGGGACCGCCCTCGCCTCAGGGCTCCTCCTCTCCTGTTGGCGGGGTGGGGTGGGGGTGGGAGGAGGAAGGAGAGTACAGGGCTACTTTCTGTCCTAGAGCACCAGGTGTGGTGGTGGGCGGATCATAACCCAAGATCCAGCCCCTATGTCTCTCTGGCCTCGGACCGTCTAGAAATTTGAGACCCCTCCCCATCACCACTCATTCTCACTCCCAGCTCCGTGACGTCATGCTCCTCCCGTGGCATGATGGGAGAATCCTAATGTTTTCCAACAGATGCTCCAAGAACAGCTTTCAGATTAAAGCAATTGCAAGAGCAAAGATTCTCTTTTTTCCCTTTTTTCCGGGGGGGTGGGGGGTGGGGTGGGGGGAGGGAGCACCCCCAGACATTCCTGGACATCTCCCCCAGCCCCAAGCACGCCATAAACACTGACAAGAAAAAGTTTTTATTTCCTGGTTCAACTTTTTTTTTCCCCCTGGAATATAAACTGAAGAATGGGAATAAATACGAATAAATAACAAAGCGAGGCCGCGTGAGCCGGGATGCGCCTGGCTGCAGCCTGCAAGGCTTTTGTCTCCCCACCCTGAAGCCAGCCTGGCGTCCTCCTCCGTTCTTTTTCTTTCCTGGTCCCTTTTGCTTTTTCTTTTAAAAAAGACGCCCTCTCCAGCCCCCTCGCCGGTGACCTTGGCCGCCTAGGATGCTCTGATTCCGCATCTCCCTCCAACTTGCCCCCGCGTCGCCTTTCCCATGGCCGCATCCGAGGACGGCAGCAGCTGCCTTGTGTCGCGGGGCCGCTCGCAGAGTGACCCCAGCTTCCTCAGCGACTCCTCAGCCACCTCCACGGACGCCGGGGAGAACCCAGGTACTGGGCCCGGCGGGGGCGGCCAGGCGGGGTGGGGGAGACACGAGGCAGGTGGCATGGGGACCACGTCCCCACGCGCCACAGCTCCCCTCGCCTTCTCTGGGGGGACAGCGGCCCGATTCAGGCACCACCAGGGCCCGTGGTTCCTGTCCCCAGCACACAGGGCTGCCTCGGAGCCCTTTGTCCGGAGAGGAACCAACCTCTTTGCTGGTAGAGCTGGGTACTCTGCAGTGTGCCCTGTTGGTTGGCTGCTGGTCATTGCATTCCCAGTAGGGAGTGCCACGGTGTGCAGCTGACTGACCAGGGGAAGGGTCCGCGGGCCACCTCCGCCCAGGGTTGGTGCCTACTCTGCCCTCTGTCCAGGCCCTCCTATGGTCCTGTGGTTCCCACCCAAAGGATCAGGGCAGCAGTAGGGTCCTGCGGCCATCGTGCCAAGGCTGTCTCTGGGCACCAGGACTCCAGCCAGGTCTGGCGCACCTGGCCGCACCCTCCTCCCGGGACAGGTGTACTGGACAGAGCTACTGTGGGGAGATGAAGATGTGAGCCTGCCCGGCAGAGTGGGGTTTCTTTCCGCTCTGTGGGCTTGTCCACTCCTCCCCACTCAAGGCAATGTGGATTGTTTAGGTGATAAACAGGTCACAGAGGCATCTATGAGGCTTGATTGATGACTTTCCTGGGACCAAGAAAGGCCTAATGAAGCAGGAGGGGGTGGGCTGTGTGCTCTCTGTCACCATGGAGACGCAGGAAGCAAAGTGATCATTAAAACCTTTCTCCACCAGAAGGCAATTTTCACTTCTGGGGAGAAGTCAGAGCTTCTGAAATGGATCTTTCAAAAAAAAAAAAAAATCAAAGCTGGTGTGTTGTGTCAAGTGGAGGGGCTCAGTTCTGTGTCTTCATGAGGTGCAATCCCTCATAGTTGCTGTTTGATAATTCCTTGCCTCGCCTTCCTTTGTACACTTCTCTTTAAATGCAAAGACCCCTCAATGGGGACTGAATGGTGTTAAATGATTGTTAAATGATGACATTAAATCCCAGGGGCCAGCAGAGACTGGCTTTGTGCAGAGAGATTCCACAAGAGCTGTACGGACGGCCCAGAAACACACACACACCCCACCGCTTTAAAAAGTATCTCTGAGGGACCCCAATGGAAGAGTTAGGGGAAGGACTGAAGAAGGAGCTGAAGGGGATGGCAACCCCATAGAAAGAACAACAATATCAACTAACTGGACCTCCCCCCTCCCTGCCACCAAGCTCCCAGGGACTAAACCACCAACCAAAGAGTACACATGGAAGGATCCATGGCTCCAGATACATATGTAACAGAGCATTGGCATCAATGGGAGGGAAGGCCCTTGGTCCTGTGGAGGCTCAATACCCCAGCTTAAAGGGAATGCTAGGGTGGTGAGGCAGGAATGGGGGTGGCTGGGTGGAGGAGCACCCTCAAAGAGGTAAAGGGGAGGTGGGATAGGATAGGGGGTTGCGGAGGGGAAACTGGGAAGGCTGATTTAAAATGTAAATTAATTAATTAATTAGCTCTGTGGGTCCCAGGACCTGTTATGGAAATTTAAGCCATAAACCCACATTTTGTTTGTTTGTTTGTTTTTTTGAGACAGGGTTTCTCTGTGTAGAGATGGTTGTCCTGGAACTCACTCTATAGACCAGGCTGGCCTCAAACTCAGAAATCTGCCTGCCTCTGCCTCCCAAGTGCTGGGATTAAAGGCGTGTGCCATCACTGCCTGACCCACCCAAGTCTTATAAGATGTCTTTGTTAGGACTTTGACATAGTAATACCTGCTTGTGTCAGTGTTCCAGGAGAGGGAGTCTCTGACTCTAGTTGATTTCCATGGTTTCCAGGGCAGGCTGCAGCAAGCAGACCCTGTCACTAATGAAGTCTTCCCTTGGTCATGTGTAACATCCATGGTGGGTAACTTTCCTAGCTCTCAGAGACACTGTGGAAGGTGAATGGTCCCTTACCAGACAATCACTTCCGCTCCTTTGTCTTTTTGGCAGTAAAAAGAGCAAACTTGAAATGGAAATTATGGAGGGTTTAGCTTTTTGGTTGTCTGCGAGCTGATGCATCTGTGGGTGGCAGTGTCGGTTTGGCAGGTGGGCTGTTATCTGTCCATGAGGGAGCAGGGAGGAGGGCTCTGCTGCCCAGGATGAAGTCTAGCATGGGAGGACATGTGCTGGAGCTGTCAATGGGTTAGAATGGTCAAAATGGAACCAAGCAAGCAGCTATGGGGTGTTCAGGGGTGAAAGGTCTAAAGTTTCATGAATGGTAGGGCCAGGTATTGAGCATTGTGGATTGTTTTCAGCAGTGGAGTTCTGGCCAAAAAGAGAACCTTCAGGTTGAGGGAGATCCTCAAGCCTGAAACAGGAAGGGTGAGGAAGGGGCTTGCTTACTCCTGTTGGTGGGAGACTAGCTAAATTGTGATGTACTACTCGACTGACTGGGATGTGCCTTTTAGAATTCTTTTTTTTTTTTTTTTTAAGTATCTTGATAGGGCCTGCCACCCATCCACCCTGGTATGATCGATCACCCATACTGCACATGACTTGGGGCTTCCTGAGAGTCTGATTTCCCAGTCAGTTCTTAGCATAGCCCTTTCATCTGACCCTCCATGTAGGCTCTCTTCCCTCTAGATACCTGCTGAATGCAGCCAGTAGCCTCACAATGGCCAGATTCAGGTTCAAAGAAGAATGGCCTACCTCTGTCTAGAGTCTTTATTTTTATAAAACACTTCTAAATGGCTTTTACCCTTCCCCCAAGGCATGTTGAATTTAACAATATTCTCTTAGTCAAATTTCAAAGACATTCTTGGAAAAGTAAGTTCAGGGTGCTTTGTCCGCTCTTTCTCCTCCCCCTCAGTACGATCCTGTAGTCCCCTGCTCTGATATTTCTTCTTCCCTCCCTGATATAGGACCAGATGAGTAGAAAACAGCCCTGGTGTGTGTGTGTGTGTGTGTGTGTGTGTGTGTGTGTGTGTATTGTAGGCAAGTCTTCAGTGTGTAATCTAATTCCCTTGGCCATGGGGAGCTTACCATACCACTGTGTCTGTCTATTAAAGAACTCTTGCCCTGGGGAGACATAACTGAATGTCTAGTCCTTCTCCGCTCTATAGAACCAATGACTGATCTACAGACAACTCTATCAGAATCTAATGTGGAGAAACACAAGAGTATATTGGCCTTCCTTGCAGAACAGGGATGAGTGGCTACTGACAGGAATGGGGGTGACTTCAAACCAGCTACGCTATCAGAGGATCTAACCCCAGCATGGATAACAGCTGTCCAGGGTGGTATGAACGGAGTTCCTCACCTGCCTCCCAAGGTCTCATACACGCTAGCACTGCCCAAGGACACAAGGTCACATGTCATTAAGGATGTAGGGCAGAATTACATACGATTAGCAAGAAGATGAGGGAAGGAGGGGTTGGGATCTCAAGTCAGAGTTCAGTAGCCCTCTAATCCCTCCTCTGTAAGAGAACCTCTGCAGTCAACGTGCCTGACCTCAGGGTTTTTTTGCAGATAGTCCCAGTGGATGAGATAGAGATGATAGCTGTTGTGCTCAGAGGACAGCATTTTCCAGCCACCTCCTCCCTTTAAGCAGTCATTCAGTGATAGTCTGAGGAATGTGCTTTCTAGGTTAGCTATGGAGGAGTTGTGTTGTGTCCGGTGTTTACCCATGGTGAGCAACATGGTGCTGGTGGCCTGAGCACAGCCTGACTGGTGCTCATATGATAGCTGGATGCCAGCTCATGGGATCTCCATGTCACAGGAGTCCACATTTGTTACCTTAATGATATTGCCTTTTCTGCTCAGTACATACTGTTACACACTTTACGGGAGCTGCGTGCAGACTGTGACACTACCCTCTACTCCAAATCCTGCCAACGCCCCAGGTCATGAATGCCTGTGTTCCTTAGCATGAAGGGTGACAAATGGGGTCTTGCGATAACTTGCAATTCCTCAGTTGCACTGAGCGTGTTCTTGTGGCTTCCTCTTGTGCAGAGTTTCTCAGCATCCATATCTATGGCACGGACCGGCTTGCAGGGCTGAAGTTACTTCCCCAAGTTGGTCCTCCCCATGAACCAATGTCTCAGCTCCAGTCGTGCTCCATCTGCACCTTGCAGGGTTCTCTTTGTAAATTGTACTTTGCCCCTAAAGCGGGGTGGGGTTTTCATCCAGAACGAAACTTACAACAAGCCATGAAGTATTCCTACAAGCTTCTCTCTCCTTCCAAGGAGCTCAGAGTCCCCTGGGATTCAGCTTTCTCTCCTTGAGCTGTCAGGTGCCTAGTCACCCCATCTTGTCTTCATAGTTCCCTCTCCAGCCTTCTCCCGTCTGAATCCTTCTTCTTCCAAGTGTACCCTCATGCTACTCTGTCTTCACTTTTTCCTCTCTCAGCTCATCTCCTTGGGCTCCAGATGCCAGGGCCACAGCCTGCCCACAGCCACTTGTAATGCCTTTTGAAATGTTCCCATGTGGCCTCAGATGGACCTTTATTCAGGCTTTGCCTCAGAGGGACCGTTGTATAACAAGGCAGTATCTCCGACCAAGTCTTCTCCGCTCAGTGATCTTGTCCTTGGTGGTCAGAGTCTCTCTGTGTGGCAGGGCTATCCTGTGCATTTTAGGGTATAGAGTGACCCCCGATCTTTATCCTTTATTAACTGATGAGGTTTGGGATGGGCCAGGTGGCAATGAGCCAGGAGGAGCTTACAGCTGTCTTCTACAGAGGCTGGTCACCTCTGCCTTGTGGCACAGAGAAGAAGGAATAACCTTCTCTTCCCTCCAGAGTTGCAGACTGATGTAGAGACACAGCCTTGTAGATTCTGGGTGAGGATGCCGGCTTTACCTCCGTGGTCCATTCCTCCTGTAGCTGGGCAGAAGCTCCAGCTGATTGTAGTGTTCTCACTGCAGTTTTATCATGGGACAGCGGGTCTTGACACCTTCTCCCTCAGGTCTGTATCCAGCTGCCTCTGGCCTCCCAGAAACTTTCACTTGCCCTGTGACCTCCCACTCCAGGCCTCGCCTCCCTTCCCACCCTGAAGACTGCCTCAAGCTTGACTTTTGTCTCCTTCTCTTTCTTTCTCCCACTCACTCTATAGAAGAGCGAGTCTGATATGCCGATAGGTTCTGGGCACTCCTTCATCTCTGACCCTCAGTGGGGTCCTCTGCCTGGGGGAAGTGGACAGTATAGCCAGCCCGGATAACAGTTCTTTCTATTTGCATTCCTCGAATGTTCTCTTCCTCTGGAGTCCCGAGTTCTAGGGATCTCCCTGTGGCCTCTTGCAGAGCGACTACATGTTTTAATTAGTACTAAAACTATGCAGTAATTACCTTGTCAGTTTTTTTCAGGGTTATTAAAAATAAAAACTACATGCTTTACAAAAACAGAGTCTGAAAACTTGCAGTGTTTCCTACTGTTTATGGAAATATGGGGTGTCCACGCAGAATGTGATTGGATACTTCTAGAATTCCTGTTCCCTGTCTTCCACATAGAAGCCAGTAGCCATGAGCAGTGTTTCAGGTACTGGCAATGGCTGTTTAGTACTGAGCCTACTGGATGCAAATATGTCAGACCGTAGCTCCCTTTCTGTCTTCTTGACCACACAGCTCCACCTTCCTCCTCTGATTTGATGGACATCTCACAGTTCTGCTTTCTTCCTTTGATTTGATGGACATCTCACAGCCCCGCCTTCCTCCTTTGATTTGATGGACATCTCACAGCCCCACCTACTGATTATCTCTTCTATTACACATCAAACATGGACCTACGACACAGTACGTTAATATGGCAATCGCGTCTCCCCACATACATCGGCCCCTTTTCAAGTGCTTGGTGGTCATGTGACACTATGGTCTCCATGCTGGCAAACTGCAGATCTAGAATGTTCTATCCTACAGACAGTTTGCTGACCAGTGATGCTCTGGCCTGGAGTCTCCCTGAAGGACTCCCCAGGGTTGACTGGCAGATGTGCCAGTATGTTTCCATGGTCTTGGCTCTCACACTGGAAGGATTCCCAGCCCTCCTTGGTCTGATTATGTCAAAGACAGCCTGAGCAACTTAGTGTCTTAAAATTAAAATAAAAAATTGATAGAAGACTGGAGAAAGAGTTCAGCAGTAGAATGCTTGTTAAGTATGCCCAAGGTCCCTGGCTGCCCCTCAGTACTGGGAGATGGCATATTGGTGAGTTACTGTCCTGTATCTAGAATGGGCAGGGATTAGAGAATTCTGCTGTCCACAGTGAGGACACTTGGCGACATCACTATTAGATGTCCCCACATCCCAGAATCTCTTAGAATGATCTCATCTGTCATTCACAAGTCCAGGAAAGCTGTGAACCAGAGAAGAGGAAGGTAGGGAGCTTTGATGGACACTGTGTGGGCCTGGCCAGTCTCCTGGTGCCTGGCTCTGTCAGGGTGTTGGGGACAATGTCCCTCAGGGTCAAGGACTTCCTCAGTTACTGATGACAGGTGGTGGGGGAGGACCCAGATTCCTTTCTGTATTCTGGTCCTCCACATGTCAAAGCCACATGATGTGTGGGCAGCTGACCCCCAGACATTGACTCCATCACCTCTTTCCCTTGCTTGCCATTCCTCTGCCCCGGCTCCTTGATATGGAGACTGTACTAGTTTGCTTCTGTATCCAAGCTTATAGCCAGGACCTGTACTGAATCTCCACCTTATCTTCTGTCCTAATAGTTATGCACTGACTTGCTGGTCTTCGGTGAGTGGGTTTAGATGTACCTTTGATGGTTGTCTTGTTGTGACAAGTTTGTTATCTTTGCCAGTGACCCTAAATTCTAGGGAAGGGTCTGCTTGGGAGACGAAGGAAGCTGTCAGAGCAGACTAAAGGTTTCAGCATTAGAGCAGGTGGGTGTGTGCAGCGGGGATATCCTAGGATAGGCAGAGTAGGCGGAGATACCACATGAATCAAGGCAGCTTGCCTCTAACCAAGTGTGTGAGAGAATTTGAGACCCATTATTCCTAACTTTGAAAATTGTTTCATCCCATACCCTACAACTCATTTTATTCAGGGGCCCAACAGCTGTGTCTATAGGGCTTCAGAGTCATGGCCCAAGTCATGTACAAAGGTGGTTCCCCAGTGGGGTAGTGGCCCAGTAGACAGCCTCTTCCAGGAACTGTCTTGGTGGTAATCCACATTTTTAGCCAGTTGGGACTTATTTTGACATGGTGGTTTAAATAAATTAGATCAGGGTCTTCCCTGGGGCAGGAAAATGGCTCTGTGTCATTCTTACTGTATCCTGGATACAACATGACTCCTTCACCTACAGTGAAAGACACAGGGTGTCTACATGCTAGGCATGACTTGGCTTTCTTGGAGCCCTGCTAGGGACAGCCATCCTTGTATACCAGCTTAGCCAGAAAGGCATTGAATGGCCAATCCCAGGTGCAAGGGATGCTGGGAAGTGTAGTTTTTTAGTTTGATAGGAGTATACTACAGTGATGCTCCTCCTAACAGGTAAGCAAAGCTGAGGATGTGGCTCAGTGGTAGAGCACCTGCTAGTAGTTGTGAGGACCTAGGTTTGATTCCCAGCACTGTAAAGAAAAAGAGGAGCAGGTGCACAGTCAGTGGGACTGAGTTGGGACATTTAATCATGCAGTCATGCTCACTGCCACATCAGATTAAAAACAGTATATCGTGTGACCAGACCAAATCATGTTAGTTACTGGCCTGGGGTTTGTGGCTCACATGAGAGGCTGACACCACCCTTATATTTTATGTTTCTTATTCCTAAGAAATAATCTTGGGCCAGACTGCATGACCCAGACCCAGAAACCATGGACTTCCAAAATTCACTGAGTGGTATTTATCCAGGAAACAAGAGAGAGGAAGTCACTATCTCTGCCAGAGTCTAGTCTTAAGTGACCAGTCACTGAAGGGGAATGAGTTTTTGTTGTTTCTTGCAGCACAAGGGGTAACCAAACTCCCTTCAGTTTTCCCTCAAAGAACCAGGGTCTAACCCACCTATGGTCACCACATACATGCTCAGGTATGATGTGACAACTGCAGGCAGTGGTCACTCACACGTGGCCGTGGTCTCATAAGATTGTGTTTCCAAGGAGACTGAAGTCTTATTAGCTTGTGCAGATAAACTCTTTGATATGTGTGCATTATAAGGACTGTCTAGCCATTCCTCAGAATGTGTCCCTTTGTTAAACAGGTGGGAATGGCTTAAAGAGGTGGTTTAAAGGGTCTGATTCCATGACCTTGACGTTCACCCACCATGCCTGATCCATTGAATCTTCTTCCCCCTCCCTTCCTTTTCTCTGTGTGTACATGAGTATGTCATGTTGTATGTGCAGGCTTGTATGTTGAGTATGTGTGTGTGGATGTATAGATCAGAGGTCAGATATCCTTCCTCTGAAGGCATTTCTGTTGTTTTTTTATTTGATTATTATTATTATTATTTTTTAAGAAATAAGGTCTATTACTGACCTGGAGATTTATAAGTGGCCAGTGGCCAGTAAGTACCAGGGATCCTCCTGTCTCTCCCTCCCCAGCACTGGGATAAGAAGTGTGCACATCCATGCCTGGTCTCTGTGGATGGAACATGGTTCTTGTGTTGAGCACAAGGGCTTCACTTGCCGTATCATCTCCCAGCTCCAGAAACTAGCTCCTTCAGATGGAGAAGTCTGCACAAGGGCACACCCATCTGTGGCACAGGGCACACCCATCTGTAATTCTTAAATACAGGGTGCCTGACTCCTTCCATTTCCCACCTCATTTAACTAGAATGGCCACTGGGCCTCATTTAACCAGAATGGCCACTGAGACAAGAGTTGTAGTCACTGAAAGTCAAGATAGTTGATGGCAGGGACTCAGTCAGTCATGTGCAGAACTGTGGAAGGTCCCTGCTCTGATGGCTTCACCTCATGCTCTTATCACCTCATGGGTTCATCAATCAACATGGTCACTGGTTAGTTAGCAGATGTATAATGTCCTCTGCCAGGATGTGCGGGGAGGGTAGGAGCCGAGTCTGTACCACCTGATAAACATATTCATTGCATTATGAAGTTGTTTTGAATAGAACACTTTTCAAACCTTGCTCCAAACACTTACCCGTCTCAATGCTTTTACTAATGAATCATGTGTCTCTTAACTCTTCATCATCATCATCACCACCACCACCACCATCATCATTATTCCTTTTCCTTTGTGTTCTTTCTTGAATGTCTGTAACCACATGAAGATAAAAATCATCCTGAGAATTTAACTAAAGTCAGAAGAGGGCCCGGAATTCATCTTCTTGCTTCTCTTTGGAGGAGAGCCCAGGCTTGGGTGGTGCTTTCCTAGGATTAATTTGTTCCTCAGATTATGTGAGATGCTGGCCTTCCTTCAGCCCCAGGATTGTCTCTCCTCCTGCTCCTAGAGTCTGCCTGCCTTGCCTGTGGCCTTTATTATTCTCTTATGCTTCCTATATGAACAGGGATATGGCTTCTCTGTAGACAGGTCTCCTAACCAAATCTGCAGCTTCTGTGTCTGTGGATTCAACCAACCTGGCTCGAAATGTCAGAACAATGTCATCCATACTGATCACGTGTAACCTTTTCTTTCCCACTGTTGGGGTTGGAACCCAGGATCTTGTACATGTCCAGCAATCACTCTACAAACAGTGACTTTCCTAGCTCTCACAGACTGTTTTTGGTGTGTGTGTGTGTTGTGCATATTTGTGTGTGGAGGCCAGAAGTCAACATGGGATGCCTTCCTGAGCTGTTTCTCTTCATATCCTTTTGAGCAGGGTCAGTCACTGAACCTGGCACTTATGGATGTTCGATCTGGTGAGCCGCAGGGATCCTTCTCTTCCTCAGCACAGGACTGCAGGTGGATGGCTGTGCTCAGACACTGTGTTCATGTGGGTGGATCTGAACTCGGGTCCTCATACCTGCTCAATACTACAATGGAGCCATTTTTATTTATGTGTCGTGTGTGTTGTGTGTGTGTGTGTGTGTGTGTGTGTGTCTGTGTGTCTGTGTGTGTGTGTGTCTGTGTGTGTGTGTGTCTGTGTGTACATCATGCTGGCTCTCTTCTACCTGTGGGACATGGAGATCCAGCTCAGGCGGTCAGGTTCTTCTGTCTTTTTCTGCTGAGTCATCTTCCCTGTCCCTTCACAAACTTTTAAAATTGTCACTATTCTCTCAGCAACCTGGTTCAGTAACAACTAACAGTATTCCCAGTGTATTTGGCATCGTAAGTCATCTGGAGATGACGTAAAGCACCCAGGAAGGCAGATGAGCTCTAGGCAGACCAACAGTCATTTGTTGTCAGGGACTTGAATCCTGCTGGATTATGGTCCTAGATCATATCTAGTCCTCATGGATACCCAGGAAGGACTGGATAATTTTTAGAACAGATGTTTCAGTGAAAAAGGAAGATGGGCTTAAGATATTCCTAATGCCATAGTGGCCAATAATTGAAATATAGAAAGATCCTGAAGGTCTTGCCTGAGGTACAGGTGATGGAGGTACCAGCATGATTCAGTCTCTGCTATCAGTTATCACATTGGTCTGTGGTCCTTTGATGGTTATTTCTCTATCAGCTGATATTTACACAATGTGATATGCATGGAGGGTGGGTGGGTGATATGAAGAGGGCCTCACAGCCTATAGAGCTTCTCTGTCTGACTGGAGTATCCATAGAGGAAATCAGAGTATGTATGTGGTACATGATAGACACATTGTTTCTACAACTTCTCTGCAGTGCTACAGGCTTGCAGAAGTACTGTAGTGCTCCACACCCTTGTGGCCTGTAGCAACACACTTCTATCCTGGGGTGTCTGCAAGCTGGTTGGCTGGCAATCTCAGTCGGGCTCAGCAGTGGCTGTTTTCTGTGTATCTCTTATCTCAAGCCTGTGGTTCAGCCCAGCTATTGCTGTCTTGGGCAGGGGTAGAAATAAACACACAGGCCTTTCAGGGTCAACATTTGCTCCTGCAGATTCTATTGGAGTTGACACATGAACTGGCTTCAGGCCAAGGGAAGATTTTCCACTGTGCTCCTTTCATGGTCACGGGGATATACTCTCAAGTCTGGCCAGTGCTGCTACAGGCCCCGCAGCGGGTCCCCATTCTGTGGCCTCCTGGAGTTAGGTTCATCTCATGGTCTCCTGCCATTTCTGATTTGGAGCACCTTGATGTTAGGCAGTCAACTGGCCAGGCGCTGAAGGAAAAGGGCAGGAAAGTGAACTCTGGGGTAGGAATTTCTGGGTTTCCTGTCAGCCCACTGTGGTCACAGTGTGACTTTGTCAGGTCCATCTGATCTCTCTGAGTCTTGGTTTCCCTATGTGCACAGTGAGGGTTCCTTAAAGTAGGGAATACTTAGATGGGCAGTTTGTTTATTGAGCATAGTACCTGGGACCCAGGAATAGCTCAGCCCCTGTGAGCTATCTTCAGCTTCTCTTGTCTCCAGGGGAGAGCTTCCACTGAAGGCATGAAGTGTCTCCTGTGAACCTCAGTGTGTGACAGAGGAAAGCTGTGATCTGCTGCTTGTCCACAGCTTCCAGATGCCCCAATTGGTCTGTGAGATGACTCACTGCTGCCAAGGAAAATCTAGTCTTCCCCAAGAAATGTTCAACTCTGTTTTGCACAGCCTGGAACCAGTAGGGTGCACAGTGAATCCCTCCTTCAAGGCATTTCCTAGGGGGACCACAACACTAAGGTCAGAGGATGATTCAGAGGGCAGCTGGGGCTCTAGGCTGAGACTGACCCCATACACCAGGAGTCCCTTAGGTTCTAAGGTTGGTGTGGGCTCTGGAGGGCGTGTGTGTGCAGGGCCTCTTGCGTTCTGCTGGCCCAATTTACCAGAGTCCCGGCAACAGCTGATCTATTTTCATAGGAAGTTGAAGCTTTGAGGAGAATTCCTGCTTTCTCTCCTTGGTCTCCATGGGAGGGCAGTAGTTGGGAATGTTTACTGACATATCACAGGGCCATCTACACATGCTGTCCCACACTTCAGATGGTCCGGCTTGGCCTGACAAGCTCTTTGTTTGATGGTAAAGGCCACTGTCCTCTTTGTCAACCTTGGGTGACTAATCTGGTCCTTAGATAATTGTTCCAAGTGGTGTGGATGTTCAGATCTAATTGTCTCTAATGTTTTCCTTGGTCTTTCCCACTTTCTATCATATTCCAGCATCCTTTAGCTGAGGGTTTGGGGCGCTCTAAGCTCCATCTTAAGCTACCTCCCAAACACCTTGTCTTGCTCAATACTCTGCGCCTGCACTGAATGTGCAGCCAGGGGCTTTTGTCCAGTGGCCGAATCTTATCTCTGTTCGAAAGTGACAAAGAAAAGCAGAAGGAGTAAAGGAAAAGAAAATCTGGAAGGTTAAGCCACCAACCTCATGATGACCTGAGGTTAAATGGAGTACCTCTGATGGAAATCCCCGGAGCTGGCAAAAACTGGCAGAGGGGCTCAGAGCTCAGTCTAAGGCTCACACATATTGTTAAAACAGGCCGCACATTTGTGGATAATTAGTCTCTGTGTGGCTTTTAAAAATGAGCAGATCCCAGTTTATTCCAGCAGGATGTGCACAGAGCAGCTGTTCTCCTGGGGGAGTATGTGCACTTCCTTCTGACCGTTTTTCTTTCCCACTCTGCTGCTCTCCTGGCTGTGAGCTTGAGCTGGAGGCCTCAAGTCCATCAGCGATCCTTGACAGAAGGACGAGGACTTGTTTCCTTCAGCTTCCATGGGCTCTGCTGACATTTCATGGGTGACATTTCAGATGCCAGCGCTTCTTAGAGATAGAACTCAGTAGCTCTTCTCAGCATTGAGAGTCGGGGAGGAAGAGAAAGACAGATATAGACAGCAGCAGTGTTGCTTGGCTCACAGCAGGTGTGGTCTCCGTCCTTCTTCCTCCCTCCCATCACACTGTGAGCCAATTACAGTACCCAGCATGCTGCAGGCATGGGGCATGTGCAGTGAGCAAACCCACAGCCCCACCCTCCTGCAATGAGTGGTCTAGTGGGGGTAGGCTTGGCTGGGCTTGGCACAGGTGGCTGGCTGTACCATCAAGCTGGGGGAGGGCTACCCTGCTGTCATGTAAGGAAGGCACAGGGCTAGCAAGGGCCAGCATGCCCTGCAAGCTACAGGAGGTTCTGAGGTTGAGAAGATCACCTAACCAAAAGGAAGAGGCAGGTTGGAGGAAAGGGAAGAAACATATCAGGACAAGAGAAGATCTCTTACAAAAGCCCTGTCAGGGGACAGAGCTTGGGGTGTCCGAACAACTGGAACATCAAGTTGGAGAGTGTAGAAGAGCTATGCACAGTGTGGTTGTGGAAAGAAACCAGGACCTGACCAGATAGGGCCTTCTTGGGGAAGGGAGGGTCTCCTCTAATCGAGAGCATGGGAAATCAGAGAGAGGAACATGTGCACATGTGTGTGCCCTAACAGGAGTGAGCACACTGTGTGTGCACTACTGACAGAGTGACTCTGACCCACACACGTATTTCTAAGACTTTCCCCTAGTAAAGGTTTCTAGGGTAGCCACTGAGGAAGGATAGTATGGCCTTGGGCTCACTGGGCAAAACGTCTGACTCAATTTCTGACATGCCTGTGAGAAAATCGTGACCCTGGCCTTCTTCAGAAGGCCAGTGTGCCTCCTGGGGCATCTGTGTGGCATTTGGCCGTGCTGTTGTGAAGTCAAGGGGTTTGTCAGCATGAACATGGGGGTCAGTCCACAAATCCCACATGAGGAGCAGCAGTCTCTTTAGGGCATGGTAGGAGGAGAGGCTGATGGGTAGAAAGAGCCTAGGTGTTCTGACCTGGGAGTGATTGTCTAGGCCACAGTGAACTTTGGGGTTTGGTCTTAGGTTTTGGATAAAGTTCTCCTCTTGGGATGTGGATCTGGGACGGAGGCCGCTGGGCCACACTGCGTATTGACTATGCTTCTCTGCCAGGAGGGAAGGAGGGATTCTTAGTGACCTATGTGCTGCATAGTTCCTCACCTGTGATGTCACTGTGCCTAGGCTGTGTGATATGGAGACACTTAACCATGAGAAAGTGTGATTACCCTCAGCTGGACCCTTCCAAAGGGACAAAGCTCTTCACGCTGTCTGAGGTTAGAGCCTGGCATGGGCTAGGGACAGTGGCTTTGAAGGGGGGTGGTTGTGTGGGGAAAGGGATACTTGTCCTTTTGTTAGCCTGGCTTCTGCTGTCTATTGACAGAGAACATGGCCATAAGCAGCTGAGTTTTGTTTGATCCAAGCCCTAAGTGAGTGTGGACATGGATTCTTCCCAAGGTCTGACTGAGAATGCAGACTGGTGGCTTTGGCTTTAGCCTGGAAGACCTCAGAAGAATTCCCAGTCTCGAGAGAGCCCAGGCTTATATGGACAGAGTCATTGACTAAGTATATGTCCTATTGTAGTGGAATCTGACAGGGACAGGGGAGGGGTGCCACTATCCTTGCTTAATATCAGAAAGCTTGAGGTCACAGGGTAGGGCTAAAGAACAGCAGCCATGTGCTCTTCCCTGGCTGTTGACTCAGTCCCTGTAGCACACATGGGGTGTTGTTTCTCCAGGCCTCTTAGACTTAGTAACCGGAGTTTCTTCTGTCTTTCCCCTAATGTCCTAGTTAGGATTTGGAGAAGGAGGCAAACTGAACTCAGGGTCCTCTGACATCGGCTTGCTGATGCCCAGCCCCTCACCAGCTGTGTGTCCGACAGTTTACCTGGATCCTAACACCACCTACTGGAGGGAGTGGTGGATTCCACAGGTTAAGGGCTTTGTTTCAAACAGGGCCCCCTCCCCACATCAGAGATAGACCCCAAGCTCCAGACATCTCGTCTATAACTGTGACTCAGGATGACATTCCTACACTCCACACTCAGCTCCAGTAACTTCTGTATACAGCCAGCTCCTGCCCTTTTATCCTTTGTTGCTATTATGTATCCAGAGTGCTGTCCGGATGTGAGGATGTGGCACTGACTGCTCCTTCCCTGGTTCCGGCCCTATGGACTTTCTGGGTTTGCTCTCAGGTTGTCAGTGTTCTATGAGGAAGGACAGATGCCAGACTGTGGAATTATGAACATGGAGTAAAGGGCTGAAAAGAGTGGTCAGTTCCTCCTCCCCGCTGCCCCAGACTTACATACCTTGGATATCCCAGGGACACGTGTGACTGAGACAGGACTCAACTCCTGCTTTTGCCCTGCTGGAAACTGTGTCAACATCAGGGCCTGGACAGGGTCAGTATATGTGCCCCATGTCCTGTGGGACCTGAGGGCTCTTCAGCAATCTGCCAATAACTTGGGTGCAGATAGATATCCCAGCACAGTTCTGCCTTTCAAGTGTGGTTCTGTCTCAGACACTGTAGCTGCCTTGGGAGCCTCTGACTCATCCTAACATAACAGAGTAGTGGTGGTTTTGTTTTTTTCCTTTTTAAATTATCATTGGTTTTAGTGCTACAGGAATACTGTAAAGAGAGAAGAGAATCCCCCTTCTTTCGATCTATCTCACACTGCTTTCCTGTTCTGACACTGAGCATGATAAAGCTTTTGTTTTGTGTCCTTTCACTCCCCCACCCCACCCCCACACTCTCAGTCATGACTGACTTGTGACTACAAGCGGAGGCTCACACTGCACTCGAGCTTTCAGCCCTGAAGAGCTTTCTCTACTCCAGGTTACCCTCCAGGTGCTATTTAGTTGTCTCCTTGCTGTGACCCCTCGTCTTGCTGGGTCTGCATGACCCTTCAGTTGTGACATGACCGATGGGCCATTTAGAATGAACTTTGACCCTGAACTTCATTCTTAGTCTCTCATTGCTGCTGTCTGTGGAGCTTCAAGCTATGCAGCAGGCTCCTCTCCGTGATCTTTCTGAAGTCTGCGGCCATGTCACCACTCCAAGCATGCGACACCAGCCAGCTTTGTCTGTGGGGTCCTCGCTGACTTGAGGCTGGTTCCTAGCTTTTACATTCTGGAGAGTTTGAAATGGCCCCTGCTTTAGGTGGTACAGCTGCATGAAGGACTCACAGAGATAACGAGCTCGGAGATATCAGTCATGGTGCTGGTGTTTATCTTGTCCCATTTGAGATGCTGTCTGTGAGATCCTTGCAGGAACTGGAATATCCTGGTTAATTCTGCTCTGGCCTCAGTTCCACATTCTCTTCACAGTCTTTGCCCAAAGCTGCTGTTAATGAGAACTCGTGATTAAGATTATGTGATTGTGGGCAACGAAGGTACTGATTGATCGCTCGGCTCTGGCTTCTTCCCTGTCCCCTTTGCCCCAGATTTGGGTGTGCACACCTCCTCCCATGGGTCCTTCAGGCTTTTTCTGTGAACATGCTCTGACCTATGGAATTTAGGGGATATCCAAGCAACATCGGTGACTATACCTGGCAGGTTGTGATGACAGACTAGGCTGTCTGCAGCATGGAGCTGCAGCCACTCAGCCTCTGGTGAGGGTTGTCTGCTGTGCTCCAGCACGCCCAGGGTACACCATGGTCACTGTGATGTTGATGCACGACAAGGGTGTCAGAGAAAGTTTGCCTTCTAACAGAGGTGCTCCCTGGACGGCCCGTGGAGCCAGGAACAGGCTAATCTTTGGTGAGGGCTGTGCTAGCAGAACGTAGTTGTTTCTCAGGTTCTTCCTGTTTCTTAACTCTGCTCATGGGGACCTCGTGCTCCTGTTTCTAATACATAAATTCTTAGAGGATTCAATCAAATATAATTCATTGTTTTTCCTCTATTTTCACCTATCTTATCATCTATCTATCATTTGTCTGTCCGTGTCTGTTTACCATTTTCTATCTATCTATCTATCTACTATCTATCTTATCTATCTATCATCTGTCTGTCTCTGTCTTTCATCTGTGTATCATCTATCTGTCTTTCTATTGATCTATCATCTATCTATCTGTTTATCAGCTATTTATCTGTCATCTGTTCTGTCTGTCATCTATCTAACCTCATCTTCATCTGTTTATCATCTGTCTACATTGTATCACCTACGAGTATTTATCAATTGATCAACCCATCCTTCTAAGAATCCTAGTTTTAGCAACCCTACCTGATTGGCATCTTGCTTCAAGTGGCAGGGAAGTCCCTACTGTTAGGGACCCTCAGTAACCCTTTACCTACCTCTTGAGGCTTTAGCTTGGAAGTTTGAAACTCAGGGGACCACTTCAGAGCACTGTTCTCTGGAGACGGTGTTTCCTTCCTATTCCTTCGCCCCAAGATTTATTTTCCCTTTCTACTTGCCAGGCACAAGGCCCTTGGGAGATTCAAGCTGTGTGCACTCCCTGGCAGGGTGACCCCCAGTGCACAAGGGAAGAATGGGGCCAGTCAGAGTGGTGAGAAGAGAGTTCCCTCAGCTGCAGCTCTTCTCATCCTTGCTCTTGGCTCTTACGCAAAGGCAGCTTTGTACTTCTGGTGGACAAGGCTTGCCGTTGAGCAGGCCAGGGACACTGTGGAATAGCAAGCAATGGAGGGAACTGAAAATTAGGCGTTTCACAAAAAGTGAGCTTCTAAAAGCCAGCATGTGACTGGAGCTTTTGCTTGGGAGCTAGGCTCTGAGCAGCCACGTGCAGGGGCCTGGCCGGAGCTGTGGGAGAAAGCGTCCCTGTTCTTAGTCGTGGTCTCCTTGGCAGAAGCAACACAGAAACAAACACACACAAAATGGGCAAGAGGGTCAGTTCATTTTCCTTGGCTTCTCATAGGCTCTGAGACCTGCCTATGAATGAATGTGTTCTGGAAGATTCTCCACAGCTCTTCTTCAAATGTGGAGCCTGGAGGCTATGGTGAGAAGACTAGGAGAAGCTGAGATGAAGAGGAGGCACAGCTAGCTGCAGGGGATTGTGTGTGTTTTGTGTGTGATTTATGTGTATAAGTATGTATGTGTGTGTATATATGTGTATATATGTGTATGTATATGTGTGTATGTTTGTGTATATATGTGTGTGTATGTATGTACTATGTGTAGGTGTGTTGATATGGTATTATTATCATGTGTATGTATTTATGCATGTATGTATATGTATATGTATATGTGTGCATGTGTATATGTGTATATGTGTGTAGATATGTATGTTAATATGTGTGTGTATCTGTGTATATATGAATATGTGTCTGTCTGTTTGTGTATGTATGTATGTGTGTATGCATTACGATTTATTATTTGAGACAGGGTCATGCTACATAGCTATGGCTGACCCTAGACTGGCAACTTTCCTAACTAGGCCTCCCAAGTACAGACATTCCTCAATGTGCTTGGCCACTCATGAGGCTTCTCTTCGCAGAATACCCAGCATTTCTTGCGCTTTTCCTACATGTAATCATGTAGAGGCCACAGTCCTTGCAATGGGTTCCCTCAGTGACAGGATATATGTAAGGGGATGTCCAGAGCTGGAGGAGGTCCTGCCAACCCCTATCCCCTAGTGTCTCTGTGTGAGACAGTGTCCCCTTCTGTCTCTATGGTGTAGAATTGACTATCGACCTCTACTGTCTCTCTTTGCTATGTGGCTTTTAAGTGGTGGGCACATGACTTTGAGAGTTCCTTCCAGAGCATTAGAGAGAACCTTTGGAAGTGGTTATTCTCTCTCTCTAAGGAAGTCATTTAACTGGGACAGAGACCTAGTTTCCCAGGGCAGGTGAGGCATGCCTGGGAATGGTTAGTATTAATAGTAAACTTGACAGAATCTAGACTCACTTGGAAGACTGGCCTCTGGGAATGCCTGGGGGGATTATCTTGATTACATTAAAGTGGGAAGACCTACCCAGTGTAGGTGACACTACTCCTGTGGGATTCTGGGCTGCATAAGTAGAGAAAGGGACCCAGCACTCCCTGCTTCTAAGTATGGATGCACATGGATGTGATGATGTGGCCTGCAGCCTTGGCCTCTCCACAGTGGACTGCACTGTGAACCAAAATAAACGCTTCGTCCCTATGTTGGTTTTGTTGGGTGAGGAGACACTTAGGGTCCGTTTCCTGACACATTATTTGGGGTTCTGAATTAAGTGATTTACCAAGCGGATGTGCCCTGGCTGTGCCTTTCTTTATACTCGCATTTGTTGAATTGGGATTCTATTCCTTTCCTGCTCCTGTAGGCATTTAGAGGAAGGGAATGGAAATAACCAGATCACAGAGCTGACGGCAGCCTTCGGGATAGATTCCAAATGCCACCTGTTTTGCCATGCCTCGCCCCTCTGTCGCAAGCACACACTCAGTCCTAGTGATACTCCATATCCACCTTTCCCACTAGTTTTTGGTGTGCTCCCTAGTTGAAACTTCTAAAAGGCTTTTGATAGCATTCATAGAGGAAGGTGGATGCTGATGGGGCTGGTACCTGTGGAGGGGGCTGGTGCCTGTGGAGAGGGGGCTGGTGCCTGTGGAGGGGGCTGGTGCCTTTGGAGGGGGCTAGTGCTTGTGAAGACTGCCATTATGCCCTGAGGAAAGGCTGTCTGATTTTGGATAACATAGTCATCACTCTGGTCACACAGAGAAGGCTTTTAGATGCTTTCATGATACCTACGTTAGTGAGTCACAGAGGGTTCTTTAAGTCAGTGAAGAAGATATTCTTGGAAGCTCCTAATCATGCATTTAATTTTAGTAATGAAGGACCCATACCCACAATTTATTACTTCCTGTGGCTTTAGACTGTGGTTTCTTAGGTGGTCATTGTGTGGCCGTTAATGGATCGTGTGATCAATTATTCAGAACACAGACTGAGGTCTTTACCGAAGCAAAGATGTCACAGACACACTGACACTTCCCCAATACCGTTACCATGTTGAACTCTCACAGCATACATTCCTTATGTAACTACTCATTCCACTGTTACTGAAAAATGTCTCCTCTTGATCTCTTTACTGGGTTTGTACACAGTTACTCTTTGTGTTCCACAGCTATGCAGTTCAGTGCTCTTGTGATTTCTGTCTATGATCTGTGAAACACACAAGATGAACCGTGAGTGTATGAAGCCTATGGGAGCAAGTGGCGCCGCCCACATTTGAATGCTCTTGAAGCCAGAACTACAGTGTTATTTCTGTTCTCCGGGGAAATGTGTATTATGCTGACAACCGCAGAGTGACCCCGGTGCAAATCCCATGCTCCCTCTCTCAGCTTTTATGATAACTGTAGGGTGTTTTTTTGGTGATACTTATTTTTTGTATATGTGTGAGGTATAATTATGGCAGGCATACTCATAGAGGCCAGAAGAGGGTGTTAGATCCTTGGGAGCTGGAGTTACAGGCAATTGTGGGCCCACCAGTGTGGGTGCTGGGAAGCAAACTCAAGCCCTTGGAAGAACAGCAAGTGCTCTTCACTTGCTGAGTTCTCTCTCCAGACCTTTCCTTGCTTTTGCCTTTCTTTTATTCACTCACTTCCCCTCTTTCTTTCTTCTCTATCTCCCCTCCCCCTCCCGTCCTCCTCTCTCTCCCATCTCCCTCCCTTCCCCCACTGTGGGTGAGGGTGGTCCCAAACTCAGGTCATCATACCTGCACAGCAAGCACTGACTGGGCATCTGCCCAGCCAGCAGCCGTTTAAAGGAGCCTTTTTATACACCCTGTAGGTTAGTTCTCTCCTCACAAGTACCCACAGGTCCAAGTGTTTCAGACCCTGTATGTGAGGAACCTAGGAATCTCTAGGTTCCTGGTATATGCAGGCATAGATTAGATCTGATCAGGGCTCTTGGATCAGTTACCTCTCTCACTGCTATGACAAAATACCAAGAAGCAACTTCTAGGAAGAGTTTTGTTTTGACTCATGACTCAAGGGATACAGTCTATGACTATGGGAAGGCGTGGAGTTTAGAGCAGCATGGTCCATTGCAGTGGGAGCTTTTGCACTGGACAGGAAACAAAGCTGTGTTGTAACCCTCAAATCCTACCCTAAAGACCTCACAGCTAGGCTCTGTATCCCAAAGACCCTAGAACCTCCCGAAACAGCACCACCAGCTGAGGAAGAGGTGTTCAGACACATGAGCCGTGGGGACTCTCAATTCAAGCCCTAACAGAGATGTGCCCCTGAAGTTCACACTCTGGCCAGTGATGTTGGAGGTGCAGTGGAGGAGGAGGGCTCCAATTGCTGCCTGGGGCTGGTGGGGCTGGGCTGGGGCTGGGGCTGGGGCTGGGGCTGGGCTGGGGCTGGGGCTGGGGTTGGGCTGGGCTGTGCTGGGCTGGGCTAGGCGGGCTGAGGGGGCTGGCTTGGCTGGGGATGGTGTGGGCTAGGGCTGGGTGCTGGGGCTGGGCTGGGCTGCTGGGGCTTGGGCGGGCTTGGCTGGGCTGGGGCTGGCTGGGGCTGGGGTGCGCTGAGCTTAGGATGCTGGGCTGGGCGGCTGGGCGCTCTGGGCTGGGGCTGGGGCTGGGCTGGGCTAGGGCTGGGCTGAGGCTGGGCTGTGCTGGGGCTGGGCTGGCTGGGCTGGGGCTGGGCTGGCATGGCTGGGCTGGCTGGGCTGGCTGGCCTGGCCTGGCTGGGCTGGGCGGGCTGGGGCTGGCTGGCTGGGCCTGGGGCTGGGCTGGGCTGGGCGTGGGCTGGGGCGGCTGGGGCTGGGCTGGGCTGGGCTGGCTGGGCTGGGGTTGGGGCTGAGGACGTACAGTTGTCTGTGACCACTGGAACTACAGAGTCCTCAGCTCCTACCTGCAGAGGTGAGCGAGGCACTCACCTTGTGGGAAGGTTTTAAAGATAAATGGAAATGTGAGTACAGGACCTGGTGTGGCTCCTTGTGCTTGGTCAGTGTTTGATCATGGTGGCGTTGTCTGGATTATCAGCAGTGATTATTAACAGGATGTTGGAAAGCAAGAACAGGTGATCCATCGTGTGGGGACACAGTAATGGCCTGAGAGCTAGCTGTTATTCATCTTGTTAGTGGGTGATGGCTTATGTTTCCACATTCTGTAACATTGTAGGACAGAAACCTTTCCTTCCAGGGGCCTGGAGGCAGCCAAAGCCATTATTTCACAAGTAGACTTGGCCCGAGGTGGCCAGTTGCATTTTAGAATGATCCAGGCAAAGGTATCAGAGGCTTCAAAATCCATTCCAGAGCTGGGAAGATGGCTCAGTTCATTAAATGCTTGCTGAGTAAACTGAGGATTTTTTTTATATATATAATAAAAGCCAGATGGTATGCATTGCTAATCCTAACTAGGGAGGCAGAGGCAGGAGAATGCTAGGAGCTTGGTGGCCAGCCATCCTAGCCTATGTGGAGTGCCCGAATCAGTGAAGCCTTGTGCCAGTAACACACACACACACACACACACACACACACACACACACACACGAATAGCCCTTGGGGGACTCTTCCTCCCTCTGGCTAGTCACACATGTCTTACAGCAGAGCAGGACTCAAGGCCTTTGGGGCTGGAGATGTGACATTTTACTGCAATGCCTGACATGCTCAGTCAGGATGACAGTTCCACATGATGCCATTTCCTTGAGGCCCAATCCAGCCTTTCTGTTGCTGAAGACATCACTTTGTGAGGGTGTTCCCCAGGGATCTTCACTCCAGCCTGTGCTTCCTCCTTCTCTGGGTTACACAGTGGCTGGGGCCAGGAAATTGTTTGTTCCAAGTTCATGGCTGATAAAATACTGTGGATTAAATTCTCCATGGAAACTCATATCCATAAAAGACAGCTCTCTTCTAGGAATCACATTTAACCACTAAGAGGCGATGACATCATGATGGGCAAGGTGATGGCTCAGTGGTAAAGAATTTGCTGCACTAACTTGAGGTCCTGGGTTCAATCCCAGCACCTGGTGAAAGTCAGAACCAGGGAGACTAACACCAGCATAAGCCTGGTGCTTGCTGGCCAGCTGGCCTCACTGAATCGAAGGCTGCAGGTTCAGTGAGAAGTCTTGTTTCAA
This sequence comes from Mastomys natalensis, assembly GCA_021653895.1. Taxonomy (NCBI): domain Eukaryota; kingdom Metazoa; phylum Chordata; class Mammalia; order Rodentia; family Muridae; genus Mastomys; species Mastomys natalensis. The sequence continues at coordinate 3,264,155 of JAJTUV010000110.1, read as the reverse complement.
AAAAACCCAGAAAGCAGAAGCTGATGCTGTCTACTGTGGAAAAGCAATAGAGGAAAACATCAGACTTCAACCTTTGGCCTCCACGTGCACACAAACTGCACACATGAACATGTGTATAGAATCAGACAGACAGACAGACAGAGTATGTCATTGGTCTTGACTGTCCCACCATTGAACCCAAGATGAACAGATGTAAAACAATCCTTTAAAATAGTCCTGCCACTGTGGAAACCAACATACTCTATGGTAAGGGGCTGCTGTTTCGTCATGACCAGTCCCCTGGTATTCTAATCATAGTTGGAGAAGTTGGTAGAAAGGCAGTCAGTGATGGGTCAAGGATAGAACCCACTGTGTTTATCTGGGGCTGCCGGTCCTCTGGACATCCATTCCTTTCCTCCATGAGTTCTCTGCACAGCTCTTAGATCCTAGTATTCTTACCAGATTTGAACACAAATAAAACAGAGACTTTGGGAGGAGCCCGAAGCTACAGACCAGCTTAACAAAGTAGCAGAGTTCAGAACCCTGGCTAAATCTACCGGGTCTTTTCTAGGACAGCAGCCTTAGCCTCAGTGTTCTAGTTTTGCTGCCTGGATTTCATGACGTTTACTTTCACTCCACAAATCAGGTGGGGATCTCTGCTCTGAGCTTTTAGCACCTCTGGGGCACTTTTGCAGTACTCGCCAAACTGTCATTGAGTTACTGTATAGTTGCTGAGTAGCGGAAGATTGGGTATATAGACCCAGCCAACGCCTTGTGATTACAGAGACAGTAACCAGCTTATCTTATAGCCAAATGCAACATACATGGTGAGCACCTAAACAAGATTATGAGTAAAGTAGATGGAGAGGTGAATGGTGGATGGACATGTATGTGGTTAGTGGGGAAGTGGGCAAGTTGATGGGTAGGTGGATGACTGATGGCTTGGTAGATGTATTGATGGGATAAGTAGGTATTGAATGACTAGGTAGAAATATAGATAGGTAGTCCTAGGTAGATATATTAGATAGGTGGTCCTACAGTTGGATAGGTGGATGAATAGGTAAATACATAGATAGATTGTCTCATAGTTAAGTAGATGGATATATAGATTGGCAATCCTGTGGATGAATAGGTGAATATATAGATTGATGGTCCTATAGATGGATACATGGATATGTAAATAAGTGGTTCTGTGGATGGGACAGAGGGGATTGATTTTAGGTGGGTGATATATGAGTAAGTAAATACATAGATGCTTAAGTGTTTGTGTTGATGGATAGGTAGAAGGTGGGTTGGTAGATGGGCGGTAAGTTGGCAGATAGTGAATGAATATGTTAGATATATTAATGGGTGGACAGTCCTATTGATTGACGGATAGATGGATAATGTAGAATTATATGTAAATGGTGAGGGATAGATGAAGGAGGGAGAGATGAGCATGTAGAATTAATTATACAAATCTACAAGGAAACTTCCTCCCACCAAGCTGCTGGGAGGACAGGTGGCTGGAAGGACAGATCCCTGAGAGGGAATCAGTGTACTATCTGGAGTAAGGACATGACCCACAGGGTCCCTAGTTTCGTTGGCATCAGCTCTGGGAAGTAGGAGCTACTGACAAAAGAGCTTTACATGTTCAACCATGTTTGCTTTTGCTCAGACGCCCCACACTAGTGTGTTGTCACTGGAATTCTAAGAGATAAGTCACTGCTCAGTGATGTCTGGCCATTGACTCTCCCAGCAAGATCATAGCTTTCTTTACCTTGGTTTCGTCCTCTGAGTGGCCTACAGAGAGTATCCACAAGGCCAGCTTTAGGTTTAAGTTCATGTCTTAGCTCCAGAACAAACTGGCTGTGTGGCTTTGAACAAATTACTGCCTCTCTGTTTATTGTTCATCATGACTCCAATCTTGTGGTACTCCTGAGGGCAGAGTGGGCAGTGTGTGTGTGTGTGTGTGTGTGGAAGTCCCTGAAGCTCAACAGAGCCTAGCAGGTCTCATCTCCTCAACTCAGTTTTCATTTCATACTTGTCTGAGTTAGGATTTTACTGCTGTGAACAGACATTATGACCAAGGCAAGTTTTATCAAGGCTGGCTTACAGGTTCAGAGGTTCAGCCCATTATCATCATCAAGGTAAGAGCATGGCAGCATCCATGCAGGTGCAGGCATGGTGCAGGCAAAACAGAGTTCAACATCTTTACCTGAAAGCTTCTAGTGGAAGACTGACTTCCAGGCAGCTAGGGTGAGGGTCTTAAGCCCACACCCACAGTGGCACACCTACTACAAGGCCGCACTTACTCCAACAAGGCCACACCTACAAATACTGCCACTCCCTGGGCCAAACATATACAAACCATCACAATACTTTCTTTTTGCTGAGACTCTCAGAAAAGACGGACTGTGCTGGAATTCAATTTCCTTACATTCATTTTTTTTTCTTTCTTCTTCCATAATCTCCATGAGAATGGGGAAGAGAATTGAACTTGCAAAGCCTGCTGTGATGCTCTCTTCTTGGTTGTGGCACTGCTGCCCGAGGCGTTCATGAGGTTCAAGCATCCTGGTCCTTGGTTCCTGTGGATAGTGCAGTCTGCTGGAGATGCCACATCAGTTTGGCAATCTCAGGAAAGATTCTGAGCCTTGGCAGTTTCAAGCACCGTATGTGTGGGAATGCTTGGCACCTGCCGTAGACGCTGTGCAAAAAACAGCCATAGAAGCTATGACTGTCCTTGCTGCACAATGTCAAGGAGCTTACTGTCTCTTTCACAGTTAGGGCAAGCACTCAGAGCACTGGGGGTAAGATGATGACGAAAGGCTTCCCTAAAGAGCCGTCTGGATGTGGGCTATACTTAGAGGAGGGATAGAGAACATGAATGCTGAAAGGGGCAGACAGACAGACTTCTCCATTTCCTGTCACTTACACTGTTCTGGAGAATCTAGTCTAATTTAAACTACATATTTGCATAGATGCTAGGTTTCTCTTTATATGTATATGTAAATATCATTATAGCTATATAGATATTATATATAGTTATAGAAAGACTTAAGAGAATTCCAGAGAGCCCTCTCAGCTTACATGCAGTGCTTCTGTGGCCCAACTACCTGTGATCCAGTAAATGAAAACACTCAAGTCTGCCAGCACTGGCGCTTCCAGGGGCATAAGAAGGTCTGAGTTTCCATCTGAAGCTGCCTAACTCGTTAATAATGTCAGCTTTCAGTTTGCATTCTTCAAAACCTGATGCCTGCCAGTGTGTTCCTTGACTCAATGTGGCAGAGATGAGAACAGAAATGACACGGGAAGTGACAGGACTGAGCAGCAAATACAAACTGTCAAGGTGACCATGTCCAGCCGGGGGCAGGGAAGGCCATCCCGGGAGCCAAGTCTCTGGAGAGATCACTGTGTGTCACTGCTGCCTGCCTCTCTGAGGAAGGAGGCACAGACGGGAAAGGTTAGGTGGGTGTGATGGGCTGTAAGGAAGATGTCAGCGGATGCACGTATCAGTGTAAATCCATCTTCAACGTGTCTTTGGAAATCAAGTGCTCGATTCTAAAACTTCACCTAAGTGGACCAGCAGGGTAAGGTCTCCTGAGCAAGTTTGTAGGTCTCTCTCTTTCTTCCTGTGTGTGCAGATACAGCTATATAATATAATATCATTATATATAGTACATATAGTTATATGTACATGATAGATTGTTATATAAATATGTATGTTTATATAGAGATATAATATGCAAATATGTGTTTATATTAGCCTAGATTCTCCAGAAATAATGTAATCAACAGAAAATGGAGAAATATCTATGTATGTATGTATGTATCTGTCTATCTATCTATCTATCTATCTATCTATCTATCTATCTATGTATCTATCTATCTATCAATATGACCACTCATCCCCTAAAAAATGACTAGATCTACCTAGCATCTATATCAATCCGTGATGGCTTAGTTTTTAAATTCTCAATTTGTCACAATTTTAAATGATCTGGGAAGGGAGGCTCCGTGAGCGAGTGTGTGAAACTGGTTGTTTTGTGGGCACGTTTGTAGGGGATTGTCTTGGTTAGTGGGAAGCCCCACCTTCTGTGGATGGTACCATTCCCTGGCTGGGTGATCCTCCTTACATAGGAGTAGAGAGAGGCAAGCACCATCATGCACCGATTCATTGCTCTCTGCTCTTAACTGTGGATGTGCTACTTCAAGTTCCACCTCTTTGACTTCTCCACAATGATGAGCCATCACCTGGAACTGGGAGCTGAATTAAATTTTTATTTAGGTTGCGTTTGTCATATTCATGACAGCAACAGAAAAAGAGATGAGGAGAGTATCTATCATGTATCTCCTATCTGTATCTACTACCTATCATCTATCTAGTGTCTATCTATTTATCTATTTGTCCTACCATTCATCTATTATCTACCAGTCACTATCTATCTAGGTTTATTGGGGTGACACAAACTGAGCACTGGGTTGATGATGATGGAGTTTAAGAGTGAAGGCTGAGACCAGGAAACTGAAAAATACAAATTTTAACCCTGTTTGAAGACTGATGTCTTCACATCGGCGTTCTAATGAGGAGGGCCGCCTTCTTTATGCATATATGGATCCTACTTCTCCTGTTCTCTGGAGACACCGTCATAGGCACCCCAGATGGCACTTGGATAAGTGTCTCAGTACCCCAAAGCCCAGTTGACATGGAATTAGCTGTCATGTGAATGTGTTTATGTGCCTGTGTGCACACACAGTCCATGGCTATGTCCCTGCCGAGGTCCTGGGCCTCAGGGTAGAGATTGGTTTCAGCCTGGCACTCCCCAGTATCTCTGTACTTATTAGTAAATCATTCAGCAGTAACACTGAGACCCTTGTTATTGCTCTTCTGCTGCTTCCTTTAAAATCACTTAAGTCTCATGTAGACCTGGTTCCCCTTGTGGAGATCTGGTCTCTGTCATGAAGGAACCTTGAGGAGATGGTGAGTGAGTCTCCTCACTCTGCAGATGGGACAGACATCTTTAACTGCTGAAACTCAATGGATCTTGGTGGCTTCCTGTCCTGTGATTGGCACTGGTGTGGACCGATGCTACCTGGATGTTGACAGGAGCCTTTCAGCTGAGCATGAGAGTCAGGATGACCGAGAGCTTAGACAGGGCCACACCACTCAGTTCCTCTTCCCCTGACTGCCTGGAACTTTGAGGAATATTGGAGTATTTGGATATTTTCTTACAGGTGTTTTTATGTCCCACTTTCATTTAAATTGTAAATTCTGATTTCTTTCCAGCTTCAGGATGGCTGTGGTTATGTTATCCTATTTATTGGCTGTTTTTCCTATGTAATTATTTTTCCCTCTTTTACTGTACTGTTCTCCCTAAGTCAATATCCATTATTGATTTAATACATTAAACACTTCCCTGGTTTTCTCAGGATTCAAGAAATCAAATGCATTTGCTGCCACTTCTTTGTCTGCCCCCTTCGCATTGAGAACAGGTTTTCTGTTTGTATTCTCTGTACATCAATATGTTACTTCCTGGAACATACCTGTTTCTGAACGGCTCAGCTAGCCTCCCTTTTTATATTAGCACATATGTACTAAGGTTTCTCCATACATGTATAGAGCATATTGGTCATGTTCACCCTCCATTACATCCCTCCCCCACTGCTGTTCATTGTCTGCGTCTCCCCAGCTAGTCCAGCTTCTACTTTGATGTCTTTGTTTCATTGTTGGGCAGGTGTCCTTAAGGTTACTGGCAGGGCATCTGGAGTGGGGCTGTTATTTACCGGAGTGTGGGCAACTTACCTTTGGCTGCACCACTGAAGAAAATGTCCTTCTCTCCCTAGCAACCATGAACTCCCAGATGGCTCCTCAGGGGAGGGCGGGTCTCCTGCAGTTCTTGTGCAGGTGAGACAGTTAGTGAGTACAATAGCCTCTAGGGCTAAATTCTTAGAAGCAGGAGCCTCAGTCCAGAGGACTGAAGGTTGGGAGCAAGTCATCCTGAAGATAACACTGGGGGCTTCCACAGAAAAAGAACTCTCTGGTTCAATCAGTCTTAAAGAGTTTGTTTCTTCTCTGGAGAGTCAAGATCAGGGTCAGGTGAGAAAGTATGTCACACAGCCTCGAAGGAAGCTATTTCCTGTCCCTATTTGTGGAATCACTGTCCTTTCTTCAGGAGCCACCTTGTACCTGATTTCCTCTCAGTTTAAAATGTGAACTGACTGTGCATCATCGAGGGGCAGCCAGGAACTCCATTCTCATTATTATTTTAACATCGTGATTGAAGGTGATAATGTTCATTTTGTCTTTGCTAGGTCTTGTCGACTTGGGGGCAATTCTGTACAGAACTCTGCCCTTGCTGTAAGAAGACAACATCTTATTTCCATCCTCACAGGGTGATTAGATCTAAAATTGGAAAGCAAGCATTGTGTGTTAAAATGCATCTAAATAAAATCCCAGCGGGAGAATTAATTTCTCTTGGCAGTGTCTGAGAACTTTGATACATGCCTGAAGGGGCAGGGAAGAGGGTTCTCAGTGTGGAGTGTTCGGGGAAGCATAGAGAAGCACCTGACACAATCCTCTCTGACTTGTCTAAAAATATTTGACACCAGCTTTGAGGCTGGGCACTGAAGGCCACCTTCCCCAAGCTTCCATGGTCACAGCTGTGTATTCTGTGACAATGGCACTCAGCATGGATCCGGTCCCGTGGAGTTTTGTGCTGTGAACCCTTGCACACATTTCCTGGCTGTGGTTTAGGACAGAGGCAGGGCAGAGAGCGGAGGGCTCCTTCTATAGCGCCAGCATTCCTGGAAGTAAATTTGCATAGAAGTTCCTCCATCCACTGCCCCTGTGTGTGTGTGTGTGTGTGTGTGTGTGTGTGTGTGTGTGTGTGTGTGTATGTGTGTGTGCTCACGTGTGTAGAGAGAGATAGAGACCGAGACAGAGGCATGTGTATGTACAGGTGTGTGTGTGTGTGTGTGTGTGTGTGTGTGTGTGTAGAGAGAGACAGAGACAGAGGTGTGTGTGTGTGTGTGTGAGTGTGTATGAGTGTGTGTGTATGTGTGTGAGTGTGCATGTGTATGTACAGGTGTGTGTGTGCGCGCACGCGCGTGTGTGGAGAGGTCAGAAGTCAGCACCGGGTTTCTTACTGAACCTGGAGTTTACAGATTCAGCTAGATTATCTCGATAGCAAGCTTCAGGGACATCCCCTGCCTCCACCTCCCTTGTGCTGTGATTATAATCATGTGTTGCCACATTGAGCTTTGTGTGGTTTCTGGACTTCTGAGTCCTCACACTTGCATGTCAAGAACATAACTGACAGAAAGAACCATCTCCTCAGTTCCTGGGATTTATTTTTTTGTACTGCTGGGGATGAAACCCAGGGCTGTGTATATGCTCAACAAAGTGGCTTTGGGCTATACCCCAGTTCCAGCTTACAAATGTATATTAAACACCTGTTAAGAGTTATGAAGCAACAGGAATCTTATAGTCTAGGGGATCAGAAAGGTCTTTCATGAAGTCAGAGATCCCAGCAGAGACCCACTGTGCATGGCTGAGCCAGGGGCATGGGACCCAAATGAGCGCCAGGCACATAGCATCCTAAGTGATGACGGGCCCCACAGACTCAGCACCAGCAAGAGAAGAGAGGACAGGAGCAAAGTCTCTGTGTATCTGGAGAAATTTGTTGTGCTGGCTAGTCATATGTCAACTTGACACAAGCTAGAGAAAGGAGCCAGCCTCAGTTGAGAAAACACTTGTGTAAGATCAGGCTGTAGGCAGGACTCTGGATCATTTTTTAAATTAGTAATTGATGGGTGAGGGCCCAGCCTATTATGAGCGGTGCCTTCCCTGGGGTGGTGCTCCTATGTGCGATAAGAAAGCAGGCTGCAGGCTGGACAGAAGGCTCAGTGGTTGAGAGCACTGACTGCTCTTCCAGAGGTCCTGAGTTCAATTCCCAGTAACCACATGGTGGCTCACAACCGTCTATAATGGGATCCGATGCCCTCTTTTGGTGTGTCTGAACACAGTGACAGTGTACTCACATATTAAATAAATATAAATAAAGAAATAAATAAGTAAGTAAATAAATAAATAAATAAAAGCAGGCTGAACAAGCCACGAAGAGCAATCTAGCGAGTAGCACCCTCCCGGGCCTCTGCTTCAACTCCTGATCCAGGCTTCTGCCCTTTGTGAGTTCTTGTCCTGACTTCCTTTTTGGCATAAGCCAAGTAAACCCTTTCCTCTCCAAACTGCTTTTTGGACATGATGTTTCATGGTAGCAATAGAAATCCTAACTAAGACATGTATTACACGTTGAAGTGTAATTTTTTTTGGAAATTTAAGTTAAATTTTCATTTTCTTGACTCAGCCCTTTCCCTTTGACATGAGGTGATTGTCAGTAGCTTCAACCATATCGCCCTCTCTCCTGCTCCCCATTCCCCTCTACCCCCTTGAGCAAATTCTAAGCTTTCAATGGTGGGGGTGGGTGGAGTCTTTGCTTCTCAGCAGGGATTTCCCGGTCTTCACTCGGGGCTCCAAACAGCAAGAGCAGGGGCTGCCTCTGACTATTGCCTGCCTTTGGGATCCTTTCCCAGTACTGGGTTGCCTAATCTAGCTTTAAGAGAAGAGGAGGTGCCTAGTCTTGCAGCAACTTGATATGCCATGGCTGCTTGCTGGTTACTATATACTGAGACTGGACAGAAACAGAAGTGGATGGGGGCAGGTGCCGTCGGGATGTAAAATAAATAAAAGTAAAAAAAAAAAAAACAAAAAAAAAACCACAAGCCAAAAAATATGTCAACACAGTAAGTTCATTGTTTTTCACTGATAGTACTAATGCAAAATTGTGTGTAAAGATTAAAACAAAAAATTTAAATTCAAACAACAGCAACAATAACAGCAAAAGATTACAGCCCTGTCCCTACAGAATCAACTCCCTAGCCTGGTTTCTGGAGACTAGTATGGATTAAAGTCTCAAATCCAGGTCCTCTGACACTGTTGATGCCCTTGTGACCCCCAAGGAACACTCGCTTACTCCTGCCTCAGAGCTGTCAACACGTTTCAAAGAATTTAATTTCTTTCCTCATCCCACCCAGTGTTGAAGCATCATATATGACTCCGCTTTGTGTAAATTGTTGATGCTGGAGCATGCCGGGGGTTAACTGTGGAAGAGGTAGGCTGGGAGTTGTCCCTGAAGAAAGTTTTCAACCTGACAGTCTGGTGTTCCCATCAAGGCCTCAGACTCCTGGACAGGAGGCCTAATTACATCTTTGCATGGTGTCCCTCTTTATCTCATAGCCTGGTTTTCTGTGGTACTCTGTTTGTAGGCCATCCCAGCCTCATGATCACCAGGCTCTAGTCAGCCAATCCTGAGAAAGAGGAGAATTCTTTGTTACTACTTAAGAAAAGTGCTATACTCAAGAAAAGGTTTCTTGCTGGCCTAATGCTCGTCATCCTCCTTCATAGTCCTGAGAGAAGCATAGGAAATGGGTGCTAGGACTTCAGAAGGGCTCGGTGGTTGAGGGACAGGAAGAAAACATCCATTTTAGAAGTCTCAGACTGGTCCTTTAGGACGTCTGGCAGTTTCCCAGCCGCAAGAGGGTAACTTAATCTGGCCATCCATGTCTGACAAGGAGGCTGGAGAAGGAGACTCTGAAGACTTAACCATGTATGACCAAGCTCCCGACGGCTTAACCTCCACTCCCCCACGCAGGAACAGGCTGGTGGCATACTTGGCTCAACGTGGGTGTGTGTGTCCTTTCTCAGTTGCCGATATCCATCATTGTCCCTTCCTTTTGGGGCTAATTAAGAGGTCATGTTTGGATTAATGAAATAAACGATGTGATTGGGTAGATGCCATTGATCTCAGGGAGGACTGAGTGATAGTGAAGCTTGTTCTTAGAGACAGTACCTTAGGGCTGCGGCTGACAACGGTCATTCTCATCCATGGGAGGGGGTGGTGCCTTGGCAGCTGTCCTCAACCAAAGCACATGTCAAGGCTTTGCGTTTCCATGAGGGGAGCACCTCCCTCAGTGATGGAGTTGTCAGGGTAGACGGTGAAGCTACAGGTTTCTCTACTCCAGCTCAGTCGTATTGGCTGATGGGCATAGGGAAAGAAAGATGGTCCCCCTAGAGTTTATGTGCTGTGTAATTGCTTATTTGAGTTAACTTCTGGATTTTTCCCTCTCTGGCTTCAATATATATATATATATGTATAATGAGAGTGAGATTTTATAGTGAGCATATTGAAAAGCAACCAGCGTGACAAGCCAACTATGAAATTGTTCTAAGAGAGGTGATAAGGGTGGTGGGGCGGGCAGAACAACTTGTTCAGTGCGTGATGCTGTGGAGAATCCCGCTTCAGATACAGAGATGCTGCTTCTTGTTCTCCATGTATTCTGTGGTAGTGGATTGAAGCTGCAGCCTTGTGCATGCTGGGAAGATGCTCTACCACTGGATTCTATCCCCAGGAAAAACGTGGCTTTCTTGAAAGGGATTTTGAAACATACATTCAGATACTCTCATATTTCCTAATGAAGTGTACTTAAGTCTCTCACTGGTCACAGGCTAGCCTGGCCACTGGTTACAAATGGGGCCCCTTGCTTTTCCCTTAAATATCATTTTGTACCTCATGTTGTCCTTTGGAGCCTAATCACAACTTGGGGATATGATTCTGGTTAGATATTTGGACTATTGCTGAACCTGTGTATCCCTGCTTGCCTTAAAAAACTTGTCTGTGTCCGAGCCTGAACCATCATTCCATCAGACTTACAGTTGGAAACGCTGATTCCAGCTCAGCATAGTGCATGTGGATTATGTTTTTTATTTAGTTTAGTTTTGTTTTTCCTCCAGTCCTTTTGACTCCTGTTTGGCAGTGTCTTTTTCAATAGCTACAAGTGTTACCGAAGGTCTGGGAGTGTGCCTTCCATCAAAGCTCCAGGTGCCCAGAGCACAGCTCATGTGGGTGGATCTGTGTCTTTCCAAGCCCTGGGGCTGGAGCCATGGCTCTGTGGTTCAGGTGCATGATGTTCCTGCAGAGGACCTGGGCTTGGCTCCCAGCACTCACGGTGCACTGCCCATAACTGCCTTTAGCTCCATGGTCAGGGGTCAGACACCCTCTTCTGGGCCCTACAACCACTTATGTATGTGCATTCTTCTCCCTATTCCACTTCTACATACATCATTATAAAAAGAAGAAAAAAAACTTAAAAACCAAGCCCTATGTCCAGAGAAGTGTCTCAGAGGCTAAAGTGTGGGAGGGTCTGCGTGTGATCCCTCTTACCATGGAAAAGCCAAGGTGATATGTGCATGGTTTCCTGGTGGCTGAGAGGCAGGTAGGCAGATAGATGTCTGAGGCTCAGTGATCAGCCAGCTTATAACCAGTGAGAGACTGTCTCAAAAGGAAATGGTGGGGCTTCCCCTGAGGAATGACACTACAGACTGCCTCTAACCTGCACACACATGCACCTGTGGTCACACACATGCACCTGTGGTCACACACATGCACCTGTGGTCACACACATGCACCTGTGGGCACACACATGCACCTGTGGGCACACACATGCACCTGTCTGCATGTACATGCACCTGTGGGCACGCCTTGCACACACCTACAGACACACTCTAAAAACACATATAAAAACTAAAACAAACACTGAGCCATCACTGTGTTCTTATCTGCTCTCCTCTCTCCTAGTTGTATCCTCTGAAGGTCAAAAGGTAAATTTGGCAAATGTGTCTGTCAGAAGGTGATGAATAATTTATAGGTGTGTGCAAATATTTTCTTCTTGCAGGTATAGAAATAGATGTAACAGGATCTGGGAAGGATTTCCCTTTGGCAAAGGAGCAAACACATCAAACCGTAAAGCATGAAACATGAGGCTTTGCACAGAATGCTATTCACAAGCCTGCAGGAATCCGGCACCGTTTCTAGCCAGGTTTCTGTAAGATGAGGTTCTTAGAAATTTGTGCTTTCACTGCACAACACAGGAAAATAAAAAAACAGAAAAGAGGAGAAAGGAGCCTCTCTGCAGTGGCAGAGCCACCAATTAAAAACTCAGAGGGAATTCCAAAGAAAATTCTGTGTGATTTTTGCCTGTGTCTTTCTCTAAAATTAGGGCAGTCCGTGCTGCATGGATTGTTATGCCACACTTTACACAAAGAGCTGCCAGTTCAAGTGCCCCAAACTCTAGAGGAGAAATATGAAAAGCTGGCCCCTGTCTTTTTTGGTATGCACCCACTAGTCCTGTGGGAGAAGGGACTGGGTTTGAAAAAGCCACGAGAATGTAGATTTTTCTTCTTAAAGTCAGAAAGCCATGCTTTGAGACACTACCCACACTCAATGCAAACAACCAACCAGATGCTAAGTCTGTACATCAGAAGGATGGATTCAGACTCAGCAGCCGTGAGCACCCCATGGGCCTGGGGATGTGGGCCCAGCCACTGTGGTAGCAAGCATCTCCTCGAGCTGGAGATGCTCTGACCTCCTTATGCCCCTCAGGCCTTTGCTCTGGAGAAAATCCTATCCAGGAGCTGCAGGAAGCATCCCGTGCACTTCCTGCAGCTTTGTCGGTCTAGCAAAAATATAAAACAACACATGACTACCTGTCCATGCTAGCTGAGAGAGAGCCACATCTGAGCCCTGGGGTCTTGCTTATGTGTCTGTGGCAGGGGATGGGGCAGGATGTGGGTGTGGGTGGTGGGTGTGGGTGGTGGGTGTGGGTGTGGGTGGTGGTGGAGATTGAAGAGACTGTGAGATTTGCTGCTGGCACATAAATTCCAGTTCTAAGGCATTCTTGCTGTCCTACCTCCATTCTTCCTTCCTTCTCTCTCTCCTTTTTTCTTTCTTTCCCAAAAAGGCACTTGTTCATTTTATTGTTTTGCTTCTTTGGATACAAAGAGAACTCACCATAAGCACCAATGACAAATGTTATCTTTGATAATTCTGTAGAAGCTTATATATTTATATCCCTCCCCCTCTGAGTGTGTGTGTGTGTGTGTGTGTGTGTGTGGCGCGCGCGCTTGCATGTGTGTTGGAACTGTTCAATAGAAGTGAGCCCGCTCAGACTGCACTCCCTAGTGTGGTAACATTTTCATATCAGGAGCTAGAGGACTCCATGCTGCGAAGCTTGCACTGAATTTTGAGCCGTCTCCTGCATCATTAGCCACTGGTCTGTCCTCCCAGTGCCAATTATTTAATATGAAATATAAACTGGGAATATTTAAAATTAAAAGACTATATCCTTTTTTTTTTTTCATTGCAAACTGGCCAGAGAAACCTTACAGAAGGACGTTTGACTATCTTTAGCGAAATCATATTTATGGGTCACCTTTGAACTGCTAATTCTGTTTTTAAGACTCTGTCTCAGAGTATCTTGGCAAGCCATAAAGCAGTACATGTGTCAGGCTGTTCACGTTGTCATTTTCCATTATTAAAAGAAGTTAGAAACGACTTGCACATTCAGAAATGTGGATGCTTGGTTAAGCGGTGACGTGAGCAAGCAATGGAGCTTTTCTGTCTGTAGAAGAGAGCAAGGGTGTTAAAGCCACGATGGAATTCCACTGCCTTGGCCACACATTTCCAGTTTGTATTAGCTTCCTGTCTGTCCATCTGCCTGCCTACCTATCTGCCTATTTACTGATCTATCAGTGCATCTATAATCTATTTCTGTCTATTTAACTTATAAATGTGTCCATTCACTTAATTGATCATCTAGCTAGCTAGCTACTATCCATTCAGTCATCTATATAGAGAGAAATGCTGAGATTTCCTCTAGTTTTTGTATGGGAATCTCCACCAATATAGGGAATGTGTTCTAAACAAACTCATTTTCTTTGAAAAACTTCAACAGGTACACATGCACACAGAAATAAAATAACATATCATTGCTATTACCTATCCATCCACCTGTCTAATACATGTATAATTCACACATAGTTGGTTACTAAAAGCTTTCTTTATAGACGTTTTTAAATTAATGGATGTAGAAAGAAGTAAGTAGGACAAGTTTCTCCAGACCCTGAAGAAATCTCTGGTCCAGCCAATCATGATCAATGAATGTCAGCATCACTCTGTGATATCTTGGGGCTATTACAATGACTGCTCAAATCCATACTCTGTGATATCACTGAGGGACTTTACAATGGGGTGGTCAGGCAAGTATAACCTGCGGCTGGTCTGATTTTCACCCTCCATATGTAGAGCAGTCTGACGTTAATTTCTAAAAGGCTACTGGACACACATGTCACCCATAGAGACACTTACCTGAAAACTTGGATATAAACTTGGTATGTTTATATCTTTCACCGCTGTCATTTAAGAAACAGGGGCTAGACAAAGGTGTCAGGAGGATGGGCACCTTTCAAATGAGTTACAAAATTTCCAGGAGGCTTGAAGTCAGTCAGCACAGACAGCTACTATACAAAAATCTATCCACAGATTTCATATTAGTACAGCCATTTAGCATAGATGAGTGTGCGTGTATATGTGCATGCATGTGTGTGTGCATGTGTGAGTATGTGTGTGTGTACACACATGTGTGTTCTTTCACCAAACACCTTGGTTTAGAACTCATCCGTATTGGAGGTGTGTTCTCACGTTGGGTAGAATGTTACTGTGTTACCGTGTTTTGTCTGTTCTCTTGGTGGGAGACATTTGTTTCCAGTTTGTAGCCAAAGTAAAAGAAAGTTTGGGTTATGAGAATTCTTATGTGGGCTTTTTTTGTAGATGTTTGACTTCTTGGTTAAACTGCAGAAGTGAACTTGTCAGAGTGTAAGGTGTGCAAATATTTAGCATCCTAAACAGCTGGAGCACAATTCCCCACAGCATGGGTTCCCCAGTGTCACGTCCTTTCCTGAAGTGGATACTGAAGTCCATTTTAATTTTTTCTGTTCATGTATGTGTGGAAATGACATCTCATTGCAACTTTCTAAAAATTATTTTTGTCCTGGGTTTATAGAGATGTAATCATATGCCATGAAATCGATGCATTTGAAGTATACATTTTAATGGTTTTTAATGTCTTCATGGAACTGGAACGCTGTCACCCTAATTCACAGTTCTCTAGGAGGTTGTCTGGTTCTACATCGGTGACTTGTGGCATGTAGTTCACAGTTCTCTCTCGTGGTTCCTGCTGCCTCTGTAACTTGGTGGTCTTAGCCCGTTACACTTCTGATTTTACTACTGTGAGTCTCCCACCCTGCTAAAGTTTAAACAGCCCCGAAGTTCAGGGAGTAACAGTGAGATGGAACGTCACAGATTATGTCTATTGTGCTCCTGAACTCTCAGGAGGTATGTATTTTACCTGCACAGGATTGGACCCTCTGACATTCCATCATGGAATGGGGTGGGGCTTCCCTGAGGATTGGACCCTCTGACATTCCATCATAAATGGGGTGTGGGGCTTCCCTGAGGATTGGACCCTCTGACATTCCATCATGGAATGGGGTGGAGCCTCCTAGAGGGTAGTACCCCAATATTCTATTGTGGACTAGGCTTGAACTCACAGAGATCTGCCTGCCTCTGCCTCCTGAGCTCTGGGAATAAAAGCATAAGCTACCACACAAGCTATGTCGTTGATTTATTTTATTCTCTTTTGGTCAGAGGTCCAAGTTTTAACATGATTTCTATTTTATAAAGTATATGGTTTTTTTGTGTGTGTATGTGTGTCTGTGTATGGGTATATATATATGTGTGTGTGTGTGCATGCGCATGTGTGTATCGGTCTGTGTGTGTGTATTGTGTGTATGTGTGTATGTGTGTGTATGTGTGTGTGTGTGTGTGTATGTGTGTGTATGTGTGTGTGTGTATATGTGTGTGTATGTGTGTGTATGGGTGTGTGTGTATGTGTGTGTATATGTGTGTGTGTATGTGTGTGAGTGTGTGTGTATGGGTATGTATATATGTGTGTGTGTGCTCATGTGTGTATGGATGTGTGTGTGTATGGGTATATATATGTGTGTGTGCATGTGTGTGGTGTGTGTGTGTGTGTATGTATGTATGTGTAATGAGTATATATGTGTGTATGGGTATATGTGTGTGTGTGTGTGTGTGCATGTGCATGTGTGTATGGTGTATGTGTGTGTGTGTGGTGGTGTGTAATGATTTCATATATATGATTTCAGTCTCCTTAAGTTTCTTAGCTTAGGCTACATCTTAGCCTATATGTTGTCCTGACGGTGTCTCTGTATATTGAGAAGAATGTGCTGTCTGCTCTTGCTGAGCAAAGGGCCCTACAGTTTCCATCATATGGGTTAATAATCTGTTGTTAGACATTTCATTTTGTTTTCTGTGTGATCTTCTGCCTACTTTTCTATTAATGACCAAAAGTGGGCTGCTGGCGTCTCTGGCTATTACGTTCAGGCTCTTTAGTCCCTTGTAATTCTATCAATTTGGTAGTTTTTTTAAAAAAGCTTAAACATTTTTTAGTATTGACTTATTTTACTGTATGTTGGGTGGGGAGTGAGAACAGCCACAGCACATAAGGAAAGGGACAGCTTGCAAGAGTCACTTCTGTCTTTCTATGAGGCAGGTGGAGCTCTGAGTTTGAGGCCAGCCTGGTCTACATAGTGAGTTTCAGGATGGCTAGAACTACATAAAGAAAGAAGAAGAAGGAGAAGGTGGAGGAGGAAGAGGAGGAAGAGGAGAATCAGAAGCAGGAGGAGGAGGAGGAGGAGAAAAATTGAACTCATACCACAATGCCTGGAGCAAGTGTCTACCCACTGAACCATCCGGCCTTCAGATTTCTGTTTTCCTACCCAGAGGCTCTAATTCTTTTCTTAATTTTTTAGATTTATGATGAATCCTATGTGTATGACTGTTTTGCCCACACAAATGTCTGTGTACCACAAGCATGCCTGGTACATACAGTAGTCAGAAAAGGGTGTCAGCTCCTCTGTGACTGTAGCTGTAAGCCACTATGTAGGTGCTGGGAATCAAACCTGGGTCCTATGTGTAAGAGCAACACATGCCTTTAACTGCTGAACTATTTCTCCAGTCCTGAAAATGATGTTTGATTGTATGTATGTGCATGTACATGTGTGTATATGTGAGTGTGTATGTGTGTGTGTGTGTATACACATGTGGGTGTGTACATGTGCAGGCACGTGTGCTTATGTGCTCTTATTATTTCTTGTTGATGTATTGAACCTTTATCATCATAAAAACTTTCTCTGATCTCTAATAACTTTGTTTTAAAGTAAGTATATAGTTCCACCCTAGCTTTTGAATGGCTTCTGTTTGCCTAATGTATCTTTTCTCATCTGTTACTTTCCTCCTGTGGTGTTATTTAATTTGTCTCTCTTGTAGATAGCATGTAGCTAGATCTGACCCTTTCTTTAGTGGTTTCCTGCTTTCCTGGACTGTGTAACCATAAAATTATGCTTATAACTAGGCCTGTTACATTATATCCCTTGCCCTTTCTACAGCTCCTCCTTTTCTTCTCTTCCTTGGCTGCTTTTGCATTGAGTTGTTTGTTTTGTTTTGAGATGGGGTCTCACTTTGTGCCCCTGGTGGGTCTGGAACCCACTAGGTAGACTAGGCTGGTCTCATGTTGTTTGAGATCTGCCTGCTTCTGCCTCCGGAGCACGGGAATTAGAGGTATGCCCCGGCATGCCTGCCACATGGAATATCTTTAAGTGTGACATTTTATGTCATTAATAACTGTTAAGAGTTATTTTCTTAGTGCTTGCTCTGGGGATGGCCATCTATACCTGAGTTATCAGGATAATGTGCAGGAGTCTCACTAACTTAAGTCTAAGGAGTATGGACCCCATTTACATAGAGAACCGTTCCTTCTCCCTCTTGTGCTGCCCCAGCACACAGCACATCACCGTAATCATCACTGAATCCACCTCTGGAAACTGAGAGAATTTGGGAGAAAAGGATGTTTTGTTTTTGCATCTGCCTTTTTAGCTATGGTTTTTGGTTTTCTTCTCTTCATTTGTTTTAGATTCTTGACTCCTGATACCCTTCCCTGTCTCTACCTGGTTTTGTCCACGCCCACGCCCTCTGAACTGTTTTTGCTAAACATCTTACAGTTCTATATTACAGGCACAGTAATGCATGTGGATGGGTCATTTATGTAGGTGTTTGTTAAGTCAGACAATAGATGAGGAGGAATACTTCCTCTGCTGACTTTTACTTGTGCAGGATGACCTTATCGACTGTAGTACAGTTAATTGATAATTACCCACAGGCTACCCACAGGCCAATTTGTTGGGGATATTTTTTTTCAATTGAGGTTTCCTTTTCCAAAATGACTCTAGCTTGTGTCAAGTTGACATAAAATTAGCCAGCACAAATGTTCTAAGCTTTTCTTACTAAAGGTCTTAAAAGAAGGTCTTCTAAGAATATCCTATGTTCTATTCAACTGAAAATGCCTATAATTCACTTGACAGAGAGAGAGAGAGAGAGAGAGAGAGAGAGAGAGAGAGAGAGAGAGAGAGAGAGAGAGAGAGACAGGCTCATTATGTATCTCTGGCTGACCTAGAACTTTCTATACTGTGTCTTATTCCCACGTTTTAGGATTAAAGTTGTGTGTCACTACACTAGACTTACAGATGCTTTTGGATGATAATTTTTCTGATTTCCCAGTTCACAGGTGACAGATTCTACACTGTCAGCATTTTAAGAGAGGTGCACCACCCCCCTCTGACTCCCGTTGCTTCAGGAGACAAGTTGCCATTTCTCTTGTTGGGCTATCTTTTCCTTTGCTATTTTCAAGGTTTCTCTTCCTGTTTTGTCTGTTTGTATTTTAATCTCAGTGAGACTGAGTATGAGTCTCCTGTTGGAGATTGCTGGGCTTCTTAGATGAGGCTTAAGTTATTTAAAACTTTTCTTTTTTTGTGGAGAGATCTTCAGATCTTATTTCTTTATATGTTTTCTGCTCCTTTGCACTTCTCTCAGACAAGGACTCTCTTTATGTATATGTCCACTTCATCTTGGCTTTTCCTCATTCCATCCCTCTCTGGTCATCACAATGAACTAACTCTGTCAAAACAATCATACTACCAACCGCCCATATCTGACCTCTTTCAGTGGCATTTTTCTCTTCAATTCAGTCCTGTGAACCATACTGTCCTACACTGGACTTTAGTCTGGATTCTAACAGACAATCTCTTGCCTTGTCACAATTTACTATTTGATTGGATGTTGTCTTCTAGTGCCTGTTAAAGAATGAATATACATCTGCAATGGCTGTTAAGTCTAATTAACGAGTAGGCCTTTCTTATGAATTCTCTGCTATGTTCTTTAGTCTTGTGTCGGTAACAATTCCCCATGTTTCCTCTCTCAAAACTGGACATTTTAGATAAGGTATTATGTGACTGTAGACACTGGTTTCCCTCGCTGTGGGCTTGCTACCATTCCTTTGTTTGTGGGTTAGTGACATGCCTTGCCCATTTTAGGATTCATTCCTCCTCCCAGTACTCATAGTTGGAGGTTCAGCCACTGGGGTGTGTACAGTCATCTGAGAAGATGGTGGGGTTATCCAGTTTCTTTGTGCTTCCCTGTTCTGTCTCCTCCTTCAACCTCTCTAGGAAGCTGTCTTTATTGACACTACACCAAGATGCTAGCCTCCAACAATTGCCTGATGACTCCTCTATTTTTTTGACAGTGTCTAGGAGCCTACAGTCCTCTGTAGTATGTTCCTATTACATCTAAGCCCCCTTGCAGGTCATTTTTGAGGCCTGTCCTTGAGGTTTGACCAGAAGGGCTGTCATAGCTGTCTCTGCCTTTGATCCTCCAGTATAAACCAGCTGGCGCACACTGGGACTTATTGCTGTGGAGCCATTGGCATCTTATAGCCGTTCCCACCTTGGCTGGTTATCTGGTCTACCACTAAGGCAATCTCTTCAAGTTTTCATTTATTAAATTGCATTTTTCATAGTGACATTTCCACCTGGATATTTCTTCTTGTTTCCATCTCATTTTTTTTCTCAGTTGATACACATTTTCAACCTGTCACACACCATTTGTTTTTGAAAAAATTGTCATCATTTTCAAGTTCCTGCCTCATTGTTTCAATAGCAAGGTGGGTGTGCATGTAAGAGTGTGTGGTCTCTTATTTCGAGTATAAATCAGATTTTCTTGCTTCTCCAGGAATCCCATTTCGTCCTGAATGCTCAACATTTTTATATCACATAACAGTATAGATGCCCTTGCTTTGAATCATAGTTTGATAGCTCTGTCAATGTTGTCAAAGTTGGACTGGGTCTGCCGTGTTTCATAGTTGTGATTGATTCTCTTCATGGCCATTTGAAGTGCCCTGAGGGAAGATTTCTCTTGTCATCACTGAGGCCCTCAGAAGTCACTCTGAGTTTTGTGTAAGAACTTCCTGACCTTGCACACACTTGAAGCAGTTGGCATCCTGGCTGACATGGGAAGTTCCAGGAAGATCCACTAGCTCCCGTGTCCCATAGAGTCTTCTCTGAGCTCTCTGGGCTTTTAAGGACAGTTAACTGCCTTATAGGCAGCAAAGAGAAGAGACTGTTATAAGGACTTTCCCAGGTCTAGCCCATGCTCCGTGTGGACTTCCCATCATGCATTTCTTTTGAGTTTCATCCTTGGAGGTGGGCTTTGAGGCTTATAAACTCCTCCCATTTCTTGTCTTGTTCGTTCTTTTTGCTTCCTGTATGTAGATGAGAATGTGGTGATCTGGCTTTCTGCTTTGGCTGTTTGCTGCCGTGCCTTCTCTGATATTATGGGCTCTGTCTCTGAAACCCTAAGCCCAAAGAAACTTTTATCTCTGAAGTTGTTTTTTATCAGAGGAGTTTAACAAAGTGGAAAAGGAACTAAGATACGTATAAATTCTGAGTGTCCACAGTGAGGGTAACGTCCTCCTGAAGAGCCCAAGGTGACTTGCATGGCTAAGGTTATCAACTGAACAGGTAACACAGGGGCCTCTGCAACAGCTACTGCCTTGGCTCCTGGCAAGTAAGAGATTCATGGAGAAGGCTCTGCTGATCTTCACCCTGTCCTGTGCATTCCCAGATCTGGTGAGTGGCGGAGAGTGTGACACATTGTTGGCCTTCTCAGGCTTCCGTAGGGCTACCCGAGAGGATGCATGTTATCTCCCACATGCCTGTGGCTTTGGCAACTCTGATGTCAGGTTGGCCATGTAGTGACAGACGTGCCTCTCTGTGGGAGTTCCAGGAAGCTGAGTCAGATGGAAATTTGATCTGTATGCACGAATGGTTCCAGCAGGTAGACAGAGGCTTCTCTTGCCCTCTATGTGACAGCTAGTGACAGTCTACTTCCACTTGATTCCCATAGAAAGGACTGGTGGAGCTGCAGAAGGAACAGTTCAGAGACGTCCTCAAAGGAGCTTGAGAGACTCCATATGCCCACATGTACCCCCCACCCCTTCACCTATGAGATCATTCTCTCATCTCAGCATCTACTGAATGCCAGGTACCACTCAGGGCAGTGGACTGTGGTGTTGACAAATAAAAATCCTTCCACCCTCAGGGTGCTGCAGTCTGGAGGGAAGGACAGACCCTGAGCAAACCACTCCATCAGGATATGATAGGGCACAGCAAGACTGGCCCGGTTCAGAGTGGGGTGCCTAATTGTTTTCCGTGTACAAGTAACCTTCACTCTGAGTCTCTTCAAGGAGTTAGTGTTTCTCAGACAACGAAGGAAAAGGGGTGGCGGAAGAGGGAGGGAGTCCATACTTATCAGCAGTGTGTACTTCCCTTGCAAAGGGACAGAGCAGGTGGGGGCCTAACAGAAAGGTCTGCAGCTGTGGAGAGACACGAGGATTTGTCCTCAGTCCCAGCGGTAAGGAGGTAAGTGTGGGAGTGGTAGCATCAGGATTGGGTCTGAATCCCTGAGATGTTCCTCTTCTAGAGAAGGAGCAAGGGGCAAACCTCATCAGTCACCCAGGCAAGAGGCATAGGAGGGCAACCGAGGCTGGGATTGGGAAGAGGTAGCGAGAACTGAAGTAAGCCACAGTCATACAAGAGGCCACATTTCTGTGATTGGCAGAGAAGGTGTGTGTGTGGTGTGTGTGTGTGATGTGAGTGTGTGTGCTGTGTTATTGTGTGCATGTGATGTGATACGTGTGGGGAGAGAATTTGTGTATATAGTTTCATAGGCATCCATGACAAATGACCTCCAACCTGATGTTTGATGTGAGAGATGTTTGCTCTAGCACAGTTCTGAAGGTGAGAATTCTGCAGCAAGGTGTGAGTAGGACCACACACACTCTCAAGATACTTGGGAAGTCTCACAACCTTCCCTGTGTATCTCTTCTCTGTACTATCCCTTCTGTGGGGACAGAGTCACTAGAATAGCTACCACACAGTCCAGGATGGCTTCATTCTAGCTTAATTAATGACATTTGCAAAGACCCCATTTCTAAGTGAGGTGCTTCTCTGAAGTTCAGAGTAGATGTGAGTCTTCAGGGGACAGTCTTCCACCCACCTCAAAGAGGAAGGGGAATTCTTAGGATGTGTGACAATGTACCCAATGTAAGTAGCTTCAGGGAGGTGCTGCCCTCTCCTAGCTGTCACAGTTGTGAGGGTAATATGTTACATCATGAAGGACAGGAAGGAGAGAGCTCTGTAATGGGAGGGAAGGA
Organism: Mastomys natalensis; assembly: GCA_021653895.1. Lineage (NCBI taxonomy): Eukaryota > Metazoa > Chordata > Mammalia > Rodentia > Muridae > Mastomys > Mastomys natalensis. The sequence goes on along the minus strand of JAJTUV010000110.1, from coordinate 3,241,619 downwards.
TAGACCCCAGAGTCTCAACTGAAGTTGCTAGTGGCTTTGGAGGACAGACACTAACATTAGGACAATGGACCACTGGACCAGAAAGACTCATGGACTTATATGTCACAAGGCAGCCTCTAGTGAGACCGTTATGTTATTTTTTTTTTCATGAATGAGTTTTGATACACTCTGACATAGTGACTGAAGTTCTGACTCACGAATCAGTTACTCAGTTTACCAAAGGTCTTGTGCCTTTCATGACATGATGCATATCACAGTGCTGCCGACCTATCTCACTGATGATATGTGCAGGCTCTGGGGCCCACTGGCTTGGTTTCATCCAGCCCTGACCTGCCCTCTCCTAGCTGTGTGGCCTTGGGGTAGACTCTGGGATTCTGTGGACTTTCTCTCTGCGGAAGATGAAACACTGTAGAAGTGGGTTGCAAGCAAACTGTTGAGGGTTTGGTTGTGCTTATGAGACCCGGTCGGCTCTGTGTTTGGGGGTTTTATGTTTCTAATTTTTTTTAATTTTAGGGATGTATTTATTTTATGCATATGAGTGCTTTGTCTCCACATATGTCTGTGGACCACATGCATACCTTGTGCTCACAGAAGGCAGAAGAGGACATTGAATGTTCTGGAACTGAAGTTAGAAGTAGTCATGAGCACTGCCTGTGTTTTGGGGTCAAACTAGGATCTTCTCAAGAGGGACAAGTATTCTTGAGTGCTAAGCTGGATCTCTGAAGTGCTTTTTTATTTTATTTTATTTTATTTTGTTTTGTTTTAATTCGTGTCTGTGTGCATGCATGTGCATGTACAACTTTGTGTATATCTGTGCATGTGTGTATGCATGCATGTGCAATTCTCTGTGTACGAGTGTGTGTGTGTGTGTGTGTGTGTGTGCGCTGCGCGCGCGCATACATGTGAGTGCAGTGCCCACGGAGGCCAGAAGAGGGCATCAGATACCCTGGGGTTGAAGTCATAGGCAGTTGAGAGTTGCCTGATGTGGGTGCTGGGAACTGACTCAGGTCTGCTGGAAGAGCATCAGGTGCTTTAACTGTTGAGCCATAGCTCCAACTCTTAGGCTTTACTTTAATGAGGACATTCTGTGTAAGACTCAGATTTTAGAGTCCTCTGAACACATGGCCAGAAGGATATCTGAGATCACACAGTGGTGTGGAATTCCCTACTTCCTCTTGAGCATAGTGATTGACAGGTGCCTCTTTTCCTTTTATCCTCCTTTCCCCCTAAACCACTAGGAGAGAGAAGAATCATTCCACTGTAAGTTCTTTTTTTCCAATGATCCATTTTGTGTAGCACATGGGAAAGTAAAAAACAGAAAATGAAAATAATAACAAGCATTCCTCACAAAAGGGGATAAGGAGGGGAGGGGTGGCTGAGTTGGTTCTGAGGATGACGATGCTTGCTGCCTAGCCTGAGGACCTGAGTTCAGTCCTGTGGGGCCCACATGATAGAAGTCAGAAACCAACTTCTGCAAGTTGACCTTAGACACTCATACATGTGCTTCAGCACATGCACACACACCATCACACACACATGCACACATCACACAACATACCACACACGCATGCACACACAATACAACACACACACATACACACATTTGCACATACCACACACACATACACACATGTACATACCATATATACACATCACATACATACACACATTCCACATACACATATACACACACACATGCACAACCACACACATACACACACCACATACACATGAACACACCACAACATTCCACACACACATACATACATACACACAGACACAGACACACATATACACCTCACTCTTTCTCACACACACAATAAATAAGTAAATAAATAAGTAAAAAATGGGTATAAAATGAATAAATCAAAGGGGGCAAAAAGACAAACACCCCTAAAGGACAGGATGTGGACATGATAAAGAACTTCCAGGTTGAAGGGACATCAAACACTGTGGCTCTCCACCTTCCCTCACCTCAGCAGCTCTCTCTTGGTTGTGCCGCTGACCTTGCACCATGCAGGATGATTCTTCCTGAAAATGAAGCTGAAGAGTTCCTTATGCTGATCGCAGCCCTGTCTCTCAGCCTCCTGGTGCTCTTGTTCTCTAGCCCTTCCGGAGGCTTCTCCAGGGACCCTTCCTTCCTTGGCATGGTTCTAAACACACGCTGACCCAGCCTGTGTCCCCAAGACCACACTTGGCTGCTGTGCCTTTGAATCTCAGCCTGACGTTTTATCTCAGGCCTACTCCCAGCATTCTCGCTGAGCCCACAGTGTGGGTCCCTCATTGCAAACATCACACTTACACTTTGGTGTGTTCAGCTCATTGCTTCCATCCAGGGCTGAGACCAAAGGGCTGTTTGCTAATCGCTATGCTGGGATAGGGAAGCAAAGGTGTTAAGACCCTGGCTCAAGGCTCCGCTTCAACAATTACCTGGAGCACCATGCCTCCTTTTCACTCAGCTCCTGCTGTGCCTCTGTGTAAACCCTCTTCCATTCATTCCGTGTCTTTCAGTCTCCAGGAGGTTAGAGATTAGGCCTCTCCAGGCTCCTCTACCCTTCCCCCTCTCTCATGAACAATCTACTTCTCTCCTCCCTGGTACAGCCTGCTTACTTTGCACCTGGCTTGCTGGTTTTGTCTTATTTGGTAATCAAGTGAAAGCATCTATTTCAAGTAGTCTAAATTGAAGTTTCATTTCCCAAATTGCAGGCACGGCACAAGCAGTCTCCCAGGGAAACACCCACTTTAGCAAAATTTACTTCGCTGTGCCCCTGGTGTGAGGGCATTTTCAGAGCTCTGAAATGTTTGCTGTGATTACTCACATTGCAGGGACTCCTTTCACGTCTGGAGCGTTCATGGTATTTGAGATAGATTATATTTTTCTCATGATAGATTCTGAGATGTAAATTTGAGCAGGCAAATGCTCTGGGCTTCTGTCTTAGTTAGGGTTTTACTGCTGTGAACAGACACCATGACCAAGGCAACTCTTATAAGGACAATATTTAATTGGGATGGGCTTACAGGTTCAGAGGTTCAGTTCATTGTCATTTTGGAGGGATCATGGCAGCATTCAGGCCGGCATGGTGCAGGAGGAGCTGAGAGTTCTACATCTTCATCTGAAGGTTGCAAGGAGGAGACTGACTTCCACATAGTTAGGAGGAGGGTCTTAAAGCCCACACCCACAGTGACACATTTCCACCAACAAGGCCACACCTCCAAATAGTGCCACTCCCTGGACCAAGCCTATTCAAACCACCACAGCTTCATAAAACATGAACAGTTGCCACTCCAAAGGACTAAGCTGGCTTACGATGCTCCCCCAGTACACCAAGGTGCTTGATTTCGGTGGACCCCATAATTCCTGGGGAACAGGTAGAGAACTGGCTGAGCTAAGTAAAGATAAGGAAACTATTTGTGCCTCTCTGATTTCCAGTGAAATCAGCTTGTTCTGGAGCACAATACCAGGATCATGAGCTTGAGCATTGAAAACAGATGGTGGGACCAAGACATTGCAGTGACAGCCAAGCGCCAGTTAGAAAATCTGCCCATGGACTCCAGGTTGAACTGGGTAGAAATGCCCTGTGGGAGAGGAGGGAGGGACTGAGGGGGAGGGAGGTTGTTACACCTTCCATATCTTAGCAGAGGGCAAGATTAGACATAGGTGTGTCATGTTCTCATGGGGAGGTAGAGATGGGTTAAAGTGAGTATCCTAGTGGCCTGGTTGTGGTGACTTGATTGATTCGATGTTGAGTGTGGAGTGCTTGTGATGCCAAATGGGGGATTTCATCTTCCCAGGGGTACTAGCAATTGTAATGAGGCCACTGAGGCCCTGTGGGACATCAGTGGTCACAGGAATACTAAAGGTTATAGTTAATGTGGGCAGGCAAACTGAGGTATAGTGGGCTTATAAGCCAGAGTGTGGAACCTCTCAGAGCCTAGACCCCCAAGGACAGTTGGAGTGGTCTAAATGTGAAGATCCAAAAAGAATCTAGATGTAGGGACCTAGAGGTAAAGGAAGAGGGACTGTGGGTCTGATACCTGTTGGATACCCCTGGTGGGAAGTAGGGTGGCCAGAGCTGGCTCCTTCTCACTTGGGTTTTGGGTGTCAGAATAGACTAGAAGGCTTTCTGTGGCTCCTCCCCTAACCTCACAGAAACTCCCTTTGTGAAGACGCCTTTTGGTATCAAGTGCCATGCCATCAGCCTGGTGCCTGAGTCGGTGGTCACCCATATATCCCCTGAGTCTACCCATTCCCAGCCAAGCCACAGGACCCCTGGTCTACTGCACAGGGACATGAGGTTAGATCTAGTGTCCCAGAGAATCAGTGAGGGGTGTAGAATGGGGAGAGATGTGGGGTGCAGGGCTCAGGGATGCCTGTTTGTGACAGCTACATGGCAATATGGAGGAGGGGGGAGGAGAGACCTAAATACAGACACAGAGAAACAGTGAAGAGATAAAGACAGATCAAGAAATATAGAGACTGAGAAACTAAAGCAGAGACAAGGAGAGGGAGAGGCGCTGGCTGTCCCCTGCACACCAGACAGATCAGAGGCCAGAGTAATGGAGAGAAGGCACATGTAAAAGGCTAGCTGGAGGTCTAGGAGCCTGGGAATCTTGAAGTCCCTCTCTTTAACCCACTTTCTGCTTAAGCTAGTCTGACTGGACTCTGGCTCCTCACCCTGTGTCTTCTTAAATAATGGCTTGTTATTGTTGCACAGAAGCTCAAAAACATTACCCTCAAGTGACCTTTCAGTGGCTTCCTGTGACCAGTCTGGAAACTCCCACCTGAGGCACAGTGCCTGAGATGTCCCGGCCAGCAGTGCTGAGATGTCCCGGCAGTGCTGATGTGATGGGGTCCTACCCTGTGAATCATCGGATCTCACTACAGCTGGTCGACTTTGAGTAGCCCATTTCCTTATAGATATAGAAATGTCTACTCATAGATCAATCCAGAGTGAGGCCAGCTCAGCAGGACCAGAAGCTGTCTCCCAACTCCACAGCTGCCCCCTGGGATCTAATAGTGACTTATTCAAACCCTCTGCCTTCTGTATCCTTAGGACAGTTGAGTGCCCTAGGCTGGTTTCCTCTGAGTCAGGATGGGATTTACAGGTGTCATTAGCTGGGCAAGGACTCTGCAAAGGACAGAGGCAACTTGTCAGTATCATCAATGACTGTGGAATTAGATTATCCAGAATCGTTAATAAGATACAGCTCTTAGCAAACATACAATAGATGTGCAATTTCTCCCATCAATTTTCTGCGGCAGGGGTGGGGGTGGGGGGAGCTGGCTCTGGATTGTAGCTCACTCTTGGGGTTCCTTCATCTCTACTGTCCCCTCCTCTTCCCCTTCTCTCCCTCCCGCTAGTTCATATCCCCAAGGCTTTAGTCTGCTGAACTTTGTTTCAGCCCTGGAAGGTGTACCTGTTATCCAGGCAAACACAAAGAAGGAAGGAACCCAGTGTCCCTCTTGAGACAGAAGCAGGGTTCAGCTCTCCCACCTGCACTTGGGGAAGGACCTAGGCCATGCTGAAGTCACAGAACCCAGTGTTGGAGTTGGGTTAGTTTGCTTCTGGCCTAGGCTGGCTCTTTGTGGTAAAGAAAGGGTCCCAGCACCATTCCCACCCACAGCAACTTTTCTTCAAAGTAGGGATTCTCACCTCAGGGGCTCTTCTGCACTTAGGGGATGTGGGAAGAGTGCCAAGCACGTTGGCTGTAACTGTAGTAGAATGGGGGGCTCCTGAGATAATCCAGTGAGTAGAGGGGAGGAACACTGTTGAAGCCCTACCTCATAGAAGACTTTGCCATGAACGTCATCAAGGTGGAGGATGGACCATTCGTGCCCGGGGCCTTCTGAGTCTGACTTTCTGTTCCTATGCCTGAGCCAGTGACCCAGGACCTGGAGTGGGTGCTGGGTGTCAGGTGAGCCTCAGATGCTGGCCTCCCCATCACACCGTGACACGACTAGGGTTCAACATCCTTGTCTATGGGTTGAGTGTCAGAACCTGCTTGCTGTAGTGAACCATGACCCACAGGATCCAGACACAGTGCAGGCATCAGGACGTCAGGCAGGGATGTGGAAAAGTCATAGAATCCCTAAGAAACTCCTCTGTCATCCTCAGAACTCTTCCAAGTCTTAGAGCAGCTGCTGGAAAAGAGGGTTTGTACATGAGGCTTAGGGCTTTGGGTCTGGAGAGTTCTGCTTCACTCTAGTGGGCTGCTAGCCCAGGCTGTATTCCTGAAGAGGCAGAGTGGAGGCTGGGAGGGCCCAAGCCCTTGGTCCCCGAGCAGTTCTTCTGGACCTGGATTGCCCTCCTCACCCCAGCCCTGCCCCGCTCACGCATGTCTATATTTAAGAATGTTTACAGATAATAATGGGCTTCAGCCCCCAAAGGCAGACGGAAGCCTTCCTTGCAATTGCTAGGCTGGAGGGTTTACAGTGAGTCTGAATGAGCGAGTGAACGAGCCTGGGGCTTCTTGCCAGCCTCTGCCTCCCAGGGCACCGGGGAACATCTAGGAGCTGCAGGGAAAGCGAGCTGCAGGGGAAAATGGACCCTTCCATCCAGAGCCACCCCTTGACCTTGGCAATGAGGCAAGTTTAACCCCCCCCAGGGTGGGCATCTATTTAGGGAAGACCTTTGACAGGCAAAAGCTGAGCAAATCCTTGCTGCCGCTGTTCTGGGGAAAGATCTTCTTTCTGGAATCAAAGGACTGTGTCTGATTGGAGGGAGTCTGGGGTTGAGGAAGGTGCTGACCCTCTCCTATAGGGAGGTCCTATTTGCATGTCCCCATGGGTCAAACCAGGACCAACCCTGAGCTGTGTCCTAGAGCCCAGAAAGAGCTGGTAGGTCAGCGTTTGTTTTCGTGGAATGTCATTGTAACCTATTGCTTCTGGGCTAGACATCTGCATGCCTGTTCATCCGGAATGCAGGATAATATCCAGGAAACAATAGGTGCTTCCTTGGGTCTGCCTGTGTCCTGTTCTCAAAGCCATGTTTTCTAAAAATTCAGCGTGCAGCAGAACCTCCCCAGTGGCAGTTTCGGCATCCATACCTGGCTGGAGATAAACCTTCCCCTGTCAGGAGTGATTGTCCCCTGGGGCCTCTGTTCCAGCTTCCTGGCTTGGGGATGTATGCAGGTTACTGTTTGGTTCTTCATGTGAAAGCATTCAGTGGTTTGGAGATAAGGTTGGGTGTCTCAAGTTAGAGCTAGAAAAGGAGAGGGGAAACTGAGTCAGGATGGTATGTGATTTTAAGTTCATGGTTGCCTGAGGTGCCTGCCGTGTTCCAGGATGCAAGGATGTTTTGACCCCATGAGAACTGTACATTCTGGGTCCTGATCGCTTCTGAAGAAGGGAGAGTTCTGCATGCTGACAGACTCACCCCTCCCCCAGCTTTCTCCTTAGGGGGCCCAGAAAGAAGGTCATCTCACACACTGGCGTGCTGCATGGTTTTGTGCTCTGCTTTGTGGATGAGGTACAGAAGGGTGAAATGCAAGCTCGTTTTAAAAACACAAACTCAAGGACTAACACATCACACACTCACACACAAGCACACATACATATGCATGCACATGTGAACACACACTCACATGCGCACACCTGTACATGTACACACATGCATGCACACATACGTGTTATGTGTGCACACACAGGCACTTATACCACACACATGCACTCATTCATGTACATATGCATGCACATCCACACAAAAATGCATGCATGCATGCATGCACCATTTACACACATACACACTTGCACATGCACTCATGCATGCACATATATACATACATACCAATGCAAGCACACATGCCCATACACCATACACACACACAAATACACATGCACACACATGCACTCTTGAGGTTCATTCAGAAAAAATCAAAGCTCCCTTGTCTGTGTGGGCAGAGGGTCCAGGGGAGGCACTTAGAAGGTAACATTCATTTGTCACCTAGGTGTGACTCATTTGTCAGCTAGGTATGACACTTGCAGAGGTAAACATTCCAGAACGATCTGCAAATTCACCATTATTCAGCTTCACAACATTACAGGTGAAGTAAAACAGGATGAAAAGGAAGCCCTTATGGAAACTCTCTATCTCTTTGTGCACACCGTGGTCTGTCCCTGAGCCACACCCATAAGCGAGTAGCTCAAGTACTTTGCCATTCTGTGGGCTGGAGATGTGTATGCATTTTTTCCTTGCTGAAATTTGTTCATATTAATTCCTTCATTACCAAGGAGTAGAGTCCCCAGTCAGTGTTACAGCCCCTTAGCCTGGTGTGTGTGTGAACACGGTTGTTACATAATGCAGTCACCTTGCTTGTGGGGAAGTGGTTTAAATATGTATGCTCAGAATATCATTACGAGGAGAGCCTGCCTCTCCTGAAGTCACACATTGTGAACCTGTAGAGTTGCCAGCAGGAAATACCCAGCCTTATGGAGGTGGGTGAAGCCAGTTGTTCTTGGGTCCCAAGGTTGCTGCTTTCGAGCCCTGGAGCTCTTGGTGCTGAGCCTGTGGTGCTATTTTTAGCTCCCTTCCTTCATGCATCTTGACATCATTTGACATGTCACAGCTGAGTCTCTTCTGTGCACGGCAGTTACCGTGCTCTGTAATCTGTGTTTTCTGGGACGAAAATAGACCTCACCTAAGCACATTTATTTATTGTATATTATATTTATGATATCAATTATTTTTAAAAAATACAAAATAAGGCTGGGGAGATAGGTTAGTTTGACAAGCATGATAGCTTAAGATTGATCTCCAGAACACACATAGAAAAGCTGGATGTGGGAGTGTACCCTTGTAATCCCAGAACTGCAGAAGCAGAGGCAGAGGGATCCCTGGGACTTCCTAGCCAGCCAGCAGAGCCTAACTGGTGAGTTCAGACCAATAAGAGACAGTTCAGGAGAAAGATAAAGATTGACACCCAAGGTTGACCTCAAGCCTCCACACTGAAGCACATACATGCACACACATGTGTACTTGCATGCACATGAACACACACACAGCCCACATAGGCACATAGTAAAACCTATCCTTTTGATCTTAGTTCTGTTAGGTGGCAATGACCAAAAGGGTAAGAACTGTTAATCCTGCCATTGGACCAGGGGACAGAGAGCCATGGTCCTGAGCTTGGAGTACCTGTATCATATACAAGGCTCATCTGTGGTTGTTTTGAGTCTTCAGACCTGGGGCCACCAAGATGATTTAGTTCTCCAGCAGTCCTGGATGATAGTGCTGGGCTCATGCCCTGTGCCCCAGATCTCGGTCATCCTGGATGACCTCAGAGATTTAGGAAGTAGAGAGCCTACTTCAGCAATAGATGGAAGGACAGGGGACATGGCTTTGTTGTATCCTGTTCATATGGTTGAAAGCAAACTTGACTGGAGAAGAACTATGCATGTAAATCAGACATACTAACTGGGACTGAGTACAGGGTGGCGGCAGGAAGGAGTCCTTGCACTGAGATGTGATCCTGGTAATCGGGAGAATGAAGTCCAACTGTCCAAGATCAAGGAGGGTATGAGCCAGGCACTCGGCCCTGAGGTACTTGATTGTCAGGTCCATACAGGTACTAATCAGTGTCTTGATGGTGAGCACACACAGTGTGTGATCTGCTGTTGCTCTTTGGTGGAGCTGTGGGTGTCACGTTGCTTGAGATGCTTCTCTACCTATCCAGACATCTGATAAGCATTCAAAAGGCAAGACAGGCTTTAGTGACTTGGGAGAGCATCTCATGGTGGAGCTCTTGCCAGCGTGTATGAGGCCCTGGCTGCATCTTCATCGAAAACAGAAACAAAAGGAAAGTGGGATTTGGAAGGATGGCAGAGTGTAAGTTAACGCAACAGGCTTGTCTCAGCCAAGCTGCTCTGGGAGCATCTGTGAGGGTATGAACATGAATATACATGTTCATTTCTCTCTCTCTCTCTCTCTCTCTCTCTCTCTCTCTCTCTCTCTCTCTCTCCCTCTCTCCTTCTCTCCCTCTCCTCCTCTCCTTCCCACTCCCCCCTCCTCCCTCCCTCTCACCCTCTCCCTCCCTCTCACCCTCTCCCTCCTCTTCCCTCCCCCTCCCTTTCTCTCCCCCCTCCCTCCTCCTCCTCCATCTCTCTTCCTCTCTCTCCCCCTCCCTCTCCTTCCCTCTCTTTCACCCTCTTCCTCTCTTCCCCTATCTCCTCCCCTCTCCCTCCCTCTCTCTTTCCACTTTCTCCATCTTCTGTTTCCATACCCCCCTGTTTCTCCCCACTTCCCTTCTCCCAGTCTCTACACTCTATCCTCTTCTTCCCCCTCCTTCCCCCTCCTGGCCACCTGATAGCAATCTGATCCAGAAGGATTTTGTCTATGGATGTCCTCAGATCTCCTCAGAGGGAAGGTGGGTCAAGTATAAGTTGCTTCCCCGGGGTCTTCCATTCTGCTGCCTGGCTTTAAAAAGTTCCAGAGGAGAATTTGTGCCATCGACTGGTATGTGGCTTATGGCTGCTGTGGAGGCGGAACACATAGTACACACGTAGAAAGCATTGCCTGGTGCTGGGCAATGCTCACCGCTACTGTGTTTCACACCCAAGTCCACACAGGCACCGTCACTCAGAAGACGCAGGGAGAGGTTGAATCCCGGAAGTCAGCAGGTGTCTATGGAGTCTCACTGCAAGATTGTTTCCTGGTTTTATGTTTAAAACTTTCATAAGGCATTTTGGTAACTGTGGTAGTCACGTGGGTCTCTGTAGGAATGCCACAGGGTTCCAACACAGGATCTGAGCCTCCGATACTGACCATAGATTTGACACACTTGTCACCAAGGAAGAAGATAAGAAATCAATATTGATGTGTTTATAAAAAGATAAAGAGATATAGAATATGTTCTGTGGGTATGTGGTGAGGTATGGGGGAAGGGGATGTCTCAGTGGGCCCATGCCAAGGCATCCCTTCCCCCTGAGGGACCAGCCACACGACAGTATAGTATAGAATAGAGTTTATTCAGGGCATGGGGAGGGGAGTTAAGAGGATAGCAGAGGCAGAGAGAGGTAGAGAGTAGAAAAGTAGAGGCAGGACATGAGCACAGGGAGAGAGGGGGAAGGGAATGGAGAAAGGGAGAAGGGAAAGGGAAGAGCCCAAGAGGGCAAGAGATCAAGAGATCAAGAGAGCAAAAGAGGGAGGAGGGGGCAAGCAGCCCTTTTATAGTGGGTTAGGCATACCTGGCTGTTGCCAGGTAACTGTTGGGGTGGAGTTTAGATAGAATGCTAACAAATATAATTTTGTTTTTCTCTAAATCTCTCATTTTAATCTTCTATCTAAAATAGTTCTATTGGTTCTTTGAGAATTTCTACAATGTATTTGGATTATAGTCACCCCCTCCTCCAGTTCCTCTCATACCCACACCACTCCTCCCCCTGTTTCTCTAAACCTATCGGGTCCAGTTTGTGCTGCCTCCGTACTCTTGGCTGTGTGGCCATCCACTGGAGAACCTTATCAGTGTGATCCTGACCCATGTGCTCCTGAGCCAGATAGCAAGCGCCTTAGTCAGCAGAGTGTGTGAGAGGCTGAACCCATTAGAGGTTACTGTTGGTGAACTCTAAGAACTCAGGTTTGCAAAGCTCATGGCCCCAATCCCGTCTAGGGCACAGAGGGGCAGGAAGAAGGGCTCTCAGAGTTACCAGGTACCTGTCAGTGTGTGTGGAGGCCGGTGGTGGAGGAGGTTGTGGGCGGAACAAGCAAGTTTGCTACTGCCCTGAATTTGCGTGCTGGGGGCGGGATAGACAGGAAGGCACCCATTGTCCTGCTTGCTAGCAGCGAACATTGTGGGAAATGAATGGGAAAATAGGCCAGGGGAAGGAGACTTATCAGTGTGTTGGGTGGCAGACCAGAGAGTATTAAATACAGTGGCAGGGTGGGGGTGGCAACACGGAGGTGACATCTGAGTAAGGACCTGGATGGAGTTAGGAAATGTGCATGGTGGATTTCCGTTTAGACATAGCCTCATAAGCAGTGGATGCTCCAGGGTGAAGCCACCCTCTCCACCCCCCACCGGGAACCGGCTTGAGATGAGGGGCCCAAGGGCATCTGAAGCTGCACAGAGAGACATCAGACAACATGAAGATCAGTTGGCTCTTGGTCTGAACGTGATGGGCGCCTTCCTTGGGAGGTTTGAGATTCAGAGTAGAATCCAGCCACTGATTTAAGAGAGTCCTTGAACCCCCAGGGTGAAGACAGGCTGGTGAGAAAGAGAGGTGACGAGGCTGGAGGCCACACAGTGATCCAGGCAGGTGAGGGGGTGGCCACAGTGAGGTACATGTCCAGCAGATGGTGATGACAAGCCTGGGTGAAGGAATGAGTGGAGAAGAGAGGGGGTGTGGCTGTCTCCTGTCTCAGGGCACTTAGCTCTGTTCTTAGCAATAGAAGGATAGATGTGGGGGAAGGGAGGCTATGGTAGAGTAGCCGGGGAGATGGAAGTACAATTGTCACTGTGAGAACCTTGAGACACCTTAGACGTCCCTGTGGAGAGGACAGATTGACAGTGGGATCTTTGGCTCGTGTTGGGAGAACCGTCAAGGTTGAAGGACCCTTGCAGGAGGCCGCAGTGCTGCTTATGCTGAGCCTGCCCTCCCTCCCAGACTTCTTTGTGTGTCTGCTGCCTGCATCCAATTTGCTGAGCACTTTCTTTTAATCAAAGTCTTAAAAAAAATCTTTTTAAAAAGGAAATCTCTTGTCGGAAACAGAAATCTAATAGCAATGTCTTTGATGAAAGGCAGCCGTAAAATGAGACAGTGACTGTAAAGCCGCATGCAGGGACTGGGGAGACCCTCAATGGGTAAAGTGCTTGTTGCATAAACCTGAGGGACTGAGTCTGTGATCCTTGCACCCACCTAAAAAGCCAGGCATGGGGGAGGGGAAAAGCCAGCCAAGCCCATGAGTGAGCTCTAAGATCTCCAAGGGATCCCCTTGAACAGCAGGATGGAGTCACTAAGAAGAAATACAAGGACTGACCTCCTCATTCAGGGTACCTGTGCATACGAACACACAGGTGCACATTCATACATCATACACATCCATGCATGCATGTACACATACACACACATACACACCAAACCAATATACAAAAAAAAAAAAAAAAAAAAAAAAACCTATATAGCTCCTACCTAGACATGATCTCCCTCCAAGGGTGTCAGACCAGAGGACTCTCTGAGCTTTGTAGATACAACACCAACAGGTGTCAGGATGTCAAGCGAGTGGCAGATTATGGCCTGAGACGGTTAGAAGGAACTGAAGAGACACTGATGCCTGCTATGTTGCTCGGGCTCACAGATACCCCAAGTCACTTTATGATCGTCTCTGTGTCTGCCCCTTGAGGAGGCACAGATTGGAGCAGCTGATCTCTGGGGAGCGTAGAACCAGGAAGCTTGGAGGCCGTCTTGACTCTCTGTTGAATGTTCCATTCCTTCTCATCTTTGCAACAAAATGCTCTCCGGAAGCAACTTAAGGGAGGATGGGTTTATTTGAGCTCACAGTCTGAAAGGATGCTGACCAACATGGAGAGCTCATGGTGGTAGGAGAGTGTGACTGGCACTCCCTGTATCCCACCAGACCAGAAAGCAGGGCTCTCTGGACAGGCTCAGGGTCAACATTCAGCTGTCTTGTTTTCTACCAGGTTGTCCCTACCTGCTGGAAGCTCCATAGCTTCTAAAATGACAGTACCAGATGGGAACAGCGTGTTTAAGCATATGAACATGTAAGGGGCATTTCACATTCAAACCATATCTACTAGCAAGCTGGTTTCTCCTCATCAGATTTTGAAGACGGTAATCCGAGAAAGAGAAAGCGAGGTGTTTCTCAGGTGGATCCAGGGAGCAACACAGGCCCAACTTAGTGACCTGCAGGCTTCTGTTCTCTGGGAGCATTCTCAGTGGAGTTTGGGTTTTGAAGTTAAGCAACCTGCTTCTTGAATGAGACTTCTGCAGTCATTCATTCATTATGTGTGTGTGCGTCTCTGTGTTAGTATGTGCAGGTACTCTCAGGGAGGAGAGCATTGGATCCCCTGGGACTGTAGTTACATGTGGTTTATAAACCATCCATGTGGTTTCTGAGAACCAGAATGAGTTGTGCTGGATAATTTTATGTCAGTTTGACACAAGCTGAAGTCATCTGAGAAGGAGGGACATCAATTAGGGAATGCCTCTGTGAGGTCAGGCAAGCCTGTAAGGCATTTTCTTAATTAGTGATTGATGAGGGATGGCCCATCCCTTTGTGGGCTTGCCATCCATAGGCTGGTGGTCCTGGGTTCTATAAGAAAGCAAGCTGAGCAAGTCGAAGGGAACAAGCCAGTAAGGAGCGCCTCTCCATGGCCTCTGCAACAGCTCTTGCCTTCTGGTTCCTATCCTGTTTGAGTTCCTGTTCTGACTTTGTTCAGTGGTGAACAGTGATATGGAAGTTGTTAGCATTCTGTCTAAACTCCACCCCCACAGTTACCTGGCAACAGCCAAGTAAGCCTGGCCCACTATAAAAAGGGCTGCTTGCCTCTCCTCTCTCTCTTGATCTGTTGCTCCTCTCTTGCCTCTTGCTTCTCCCTGTCCCCTCACCCCTTCCGTCTTCCCTTCCCCCTCTCTCCATGTGCCATGGCCAGCCTCTCCTCTCCTCTCCTCTCTCTCTCTCTCTTTCCTCTCTTCTCTCTCTTTCCTCTCTCTCTCTCTCTTCTCTCTCTCTCTGCCTCTACTACCCTCCCGACTCCCCTCCCACGCCTTGAATAAACTCTATTCTATACCGGTGTGTGGCTGGTCCCTCAGGGGAAGAGATGCCTCGGCATGGGCCCGCTGAGACATCCCCTTCCCCATACCTCTCCACACACCCACAGGACATACTCTCTTTATCTCTTTATCTTTTTATAAACACATCAACCGCCGCCAGCAGCACTATCAAATGCACTGCCACCATTATTCACATTATATCACTACTGCCATTGCCATCATCACCACAGCCATCACCACCATTGAGAACTCACTTCAGCTCTTATTCAGACACTACTTACTATACACCAAATGCTATTCAAGTTCTGGTTGGTTCCAGGACTATAAATGTAACAGACTCATTTGATCTTTCCCATATCCCCGGGAAAATGGACTATCGTATACTCTGCTTGTTTAGGTAACGATAGAGAGTTACTGAGGGCTAAAATATGGTTATCAGGGCTACTTGCTTAGTAAATGATCAGGCTGAGGCCACGCCTAGGTGGCTAGATGAGCCCATACCCTGCCCTCTCTCTTCACCCTTATTTTGTTCTTAGCCAACAAAGAAGCATGATTCTGGACACAAAGAACTGGGCACCCTGCAGGGGTGTCTGCACTTGGCATAGTACATAAGAGACAGGTATGCTTAGGCACTTTACAAATTCCTGTAAGGACAGGAAAAGACCACACCCCACACCTCAGACCTTCCTCCTTTAGTCACCCAATTGTCCTGAGGGCTCTCTGCTCCAGGCAACATGGTGTAGGCGGTGATCAGCAAGGTGGCTGTCTTTATGTCAGAAAGGTTCTCACCAAGAAACAACATACCAGCAGGCACCACTAGGATGGAGAACACTGGAGTTGAGAGGGCTCTTTAGGGTGACTATGGAGGGCTGCTCTCAGGAGGTATCAAAGAACAACAGTCTGGCCAAGCAACAAGTGTCAGGTGTTCTTAGAAAGAGAACCAGAGCAATGACCCCAAGGCTGGAGAGTCTGTCAAACGGAGGCGTGGCCAGTGTGCTGTAAGTGCAGAGACAACAAATGCCTGCGCCACACCCACCACACGCCCAGCAGAGATCAGCACCCACACATTCACTAAGCCTCAGGACAAACTGTGAGGGAGGAAGCCCTTGTCATTGTTGCTTTGCAGACTGGGAAAGCATGAAGCCGAGTCGGGGAACCAACACACAGTGGAGCCAGGTTTCAAACACAGATGGCCCAGCTCCCAGGCGCAGCTTTCAACCGCCAGGCTGTGTGGCCTGTGCTCCCCAGAAATGAGGATTGAGACTACATTTCACAGCCTGTGGTTGGTTGAGTCTGGAGTTTTTGCACAGGATGATGGGAACAGGGGATAAAAGACATCGTCTAACAGCAGCTGAGCAGAAAACCAGTCAGGGAGAGACTGGAGCATGAGGCAGGAACCTTGCAGGAAGCTGCATGATCTCCCAGGGTCCATGTATCTTACAGTGACTACGAACCTGAGGCCCCTTGGTCTGGGGGAGGGGTGAGATAACCAGGGAGATTCAAGGTTCCATAAAGCAGGGGCTAGAAGTAAAGGTCTGGGGAAGGATGGGGAGGCTAATTTTGGCCAGGGGACCATGTAAACATGTGGTTGGATGCTGTACTGTGAGGACCGTCCAGGCTCAGTGGTCCAGGACCATGGCTAGCTGGTTCTGGCAGGTCTTCTCATTCTCCTCTCCTTCCACCTCACACTTTCCAAGCATCCCTAAGATGCCTGAACTGGAAAACTGATCAATACATCTCACTTTTTAGAGGCCCCAGCAGAAACCTGATCAATAGATTCCCCTTTTTTGGAGGTCCCAGCACAAACAGTTCCAAGAGCTTAGGGATCTCCATAGGATTGACCCCCAAGGCAAAAACCTACAAAGACGCATTGGGGGCATCTCAGTAATTCAAACCTCTTTTGCTACGCACGTCTCAGCAGCCATGTGGTGGATGGTAACTCCTATCTCCAGTATACAATGCTCACTCAGCTCTCATCCTATCCTTTGCAGAGCACCCCACAAAGAACAACAATGGCTGGCTGTGGCCCAGAGATGCCACAGTCAAAGCAGCTAAGAAGGCAGCCAGCCCTGTGCTGCATACACAGCTGTGCAGTGAAAGAGGTTAGATCTACCATGGCACATCAGGCACTGAAAACCATCAACCAGAGAGAGATTGAAATAAACACCTAGTGCTAAAACTCACATGTATAAAACCCATTCAGGGCTGGAGAGCTGACTTAGCAGTAAAGAACACCCTGGTCTTAGTTATGGTTACGACTGCTGTGAGGAAACACCATGACAAAAGCAAGTTGGGGAGGAAAGGGTTTATTAGGCTTATACTTCTGATGCGTTTATAAAAAGATAAAGAAATAAAGAGAGTATGTCCTGTGGGTGTGTGGAGAGGTATGGGGGAAGGGATGTCTCAGCAAGCCCATGCTGAGGCATCTCTTCCCCCTGAGGGACCAGTCACACACCAGTATAGCATAGAATAGAGTTTATTCAGGTCATGGGGTGGGTAGCCAGGAGGGTAGTAGAGGCAGAGAGAGAGAGAGAGAGAGAGAGAGAGAGAGAAGAGAGAGGAGAGAGAGGAGAGGAGAGGAGAGGAGAGGAGAGGAGAGAGAGGAGAGAAGAAGGAAGAGAAGAGAAGAGAAGAGAAGAGAAGAGAAGAGAAGAGAAGAGAAGAGAAGAGAAGAGAAGAGAAGAGAAGAGAAGAGAAGAGAAGAAGAGAAGAGAAAGAGGCTGGCCATGAGCACGTGGAAAGGGGGAAAGGGAAGGGGGAAGGGGTGAGGGGACAGGGAAAAGCAAGAGTCAAGAGAGCAAGAGATCAAGAGAGAGAGGGAGGGGGCAAGCAGCCCCTTTTATAGTGGGCCAGGCCTACCTGGCTATTGCCACATAACTATGGGGAGAGACATACCGGACTGTTGCCAGGTAACTGTAGGGGTGGGGTTTAGACAGAATGCTAACAGTGGTTGTGTTGACAGTTGTAGTCATGGTGATGGTGATAATGATGGAGATGATGGTGATAACATTGACAGTGATCACAGTGAAGGAAAGGATAGTGATGGTGAAATGATGGTATAGTTGGTGGTGGTGGTACTGGTGTTACCGTTGGCAGGGATGATGGTGAGAATGACAATGGAAGAGACAGTGATGGTGGTGATGGTGATGGTTATGATAGTGATGACCGTGATGATGGTGGCAGTATTATGATGGTACTGTTGGTGGTGGTGACCATTGTTATCATGACGATGCAGATAGTCCCAATATTTGAGGTGGTGATGATGAGAGAGATGTGTTTGAACTATGGAGCAGGAGTAGATTTGATGAAGATTATGAAGGGTTAAATAGAAAGCTAGGACACAGGGCAGCATCACCATCTTCGTTAGCACTGTCAGGTGGATGTAGCAGACTCACAGTCCTGGAATCCATGCAGGCTGATGGCGTGACTGCTCTGCCAAGTGTGGCCTTGAGCCTTTTTGAGGGTGTCGAGGAAGACTCCGGAGCTGTGACTTTCACTTTCTCTGTGGCACAGGGCCCATTTCAGGGTTTCCAATCTGTTACATATCTACCCTTTCCTGGACATGGAAAGAAATACCATCAGCACATTCCTCTTAGGGTGCAGGATGTGCACTTGTCCCAGTCAAACACTTCGTTGCTACTAGCAAAACCTTCCAGGTCTGGCTTGTGGAGAACATCCATTGTAGTTGTGTCCCGTCCTGAGCTTTAAACCTGCCAAGTCCCCAGGTCAAACAGCCATTTTCCTTATACTTTTCTTTAGCCCTTGGAGTATCCATATAGAGGACAATGCTTTACTTACAGCAGACACTACTTTGATGCCCAATACTGGCTGTATTTTCTTGTTTAAACATCAGAGAACAGCCTCAGGCATGGACCGATGATGGCATAGAGTCTTGCCAGAATGTAGTAATATATTGACTTGTGTCCATTGCTTTTTTGTGGTGTGTGTGTCTGCATAACATTTCTGGAAATTGATTCTGATATTCCTAGTGGAATCAAAATGTAAAGTTTCGTTTCTGTGTCTGAAATAAACTTATTAAAATATAAATCATACAGCTTATGCATCCAAGTGTATTCACAGAGCAAACCCCACAAAGGCAGTGCCACGAGGATTCTTGACACCTTTGTAGAGTGCTCTAGCTTGCACCTGGGCCAGCCAGCGACATTGGAAGGGTGTAGAAGGGGTCATTTCGAGCCCTGTAAGCTGTTCCACCTCATCCCTGGGTAGGATCAGTTTCTTCCTTACGACGCCCTGCAGTGCGATAAACCACAGGAAAAGCCGGATCAGCCTAGGTGTTGTGTCCTGAGAATGTGTGGCTCATTACTCCTGTTCCAGTGTTGCGGGAGGCTCCATGTCCAACTTTAATCCAAGCCTCTACTTGCTCAGAGCTCTGACCCGTGCCATGGCACACGCAGGCCACTGAATCCTATGTCTTCTCTGCTGTTTCTCTCTGCCCTGTTCTTGACTCTTCTGCTTCACCCAGCACATGTTCATAAAAATGGTAGGCGACCTTTCAGTCTTTCTTCCTGTTAAGTGTGGTGCTCACTGAATCATTGAAGAATAGATAACTAACAGTGGAAACTTCAAACGGTGAGATCGTTGCTCGTGGTCAGGATGGAGAGGGCAAAGAGCATCGTGGGACGCCAGCTCCATTCCCCAGCTCAGGCTGGGTGATGTCACACTTGTTCCTAGCATTAATTTCTATTCTTTGCCGGTGTTCAGATCTCAGGCCTCTATTTAAGACACAACACAGAACTCTCCAAAGCTCATATTTGCATCCTGTGTGGGCCGAGGTGCCTGGCTTCATTCTTACTATATATACCCCAGCATCTCCTGGTATTTTTAAATGTGCCTCTTCAGAGCCAGCTTCTCTGTCATGTACACTCATTGCAGCACCAGCGAGCTGCCATGCTCTTTCCAGAGTCCTGGGGGCAGATGACACATAACCTGTGTGTGTTCACAAGTGGGCACCGTGCTCCTATCAAGTCCTGCTTCCCAGTGTCCTGCTAGAGTATAACCATTTTAATTTATTTTCTCACCCCTGCCCTCCCTCCATGTTGAGGACTGACCCCTGGAAAGCTGCAGAGGCATCTCTGTCCCGTCCTCTGTTAGGCCCTCCTATCGAGTCTCTGATGGCTAACTGCGTGCACACATGCATACACGGATGCAGGCGTGTGTGCAGGTATGTGCGTGTGCTTGCAGAAGCTAGAGGTCAACACCTCAGGTATTATTCCTCAGCTGTTGTTTACCTTGTTTTGGAGATAGGGTTTCTACCTGGGATCTAGGGTCTGCCATGTGAGCCAGGTTCCATGGCCAGTGAGCCCAGAAATCCTTTTGTCTCCACCTCCTTGGGGATGGGATTGTGAGCATTGGAAACAACACCTGATTTTTTTTTTTAAATGAAGTTACTAGGAATTGAACTCAAGTTTGCATGCTTTCAAGGCCAGCAGTTTACAGTGGAGCTATCTCTGGTGTGATCTTCCTGTCTGAAGTGTCACTGGGCCTGGTGCTCATGCCCGTGTTCCCGCCCTGCTTGAAGTTCCTCAGTACTTTAACCAGGAATTGTAAAAAGAAACAAACCAACAAACAATATCTCTCAAAAACAAGAGCCTTCTCTTGCAACCACACCAATTCCGCTTCCCAGCTCCTGCAGCCTGCTGGTGGCGTGATCCTCTAGCCTAGTAACCGTGAGATCTGCTCTAATCAGGTAACCAGAGTTACCAACCAGGTAGCTGCCCTCCACAGCTCTCCTCGGCAGTGCTTCCCCTCAGTGTCCTTGCTCTGTGCTCGTCCCACCAGAAGTTCACTCCCCATTGTCAGTGGTTCCATGGAGTCTGTGTAACACCCCCCCACCACACACACACACACTGTGTGTCAGTTCTGTATAGCCTAGCTCTGGTCTCCTTAGACCTGAGCCCTAGATCTCAGCATGTCTCATCCACAACTGTGGTCATCTCATGTGGGCAAAGCCTTGGCTGGCACTGAGGAGGGTCTGCTCACAGATCAAGGTCAGAGTAGGTTGTATCTTTCTTTTCCTGTCTCCCTTCTCTGACCATCTATATCCCCACTAAGTATTACATCGTCTGTGGCTTTGTTTACTGGTTCTCTGGGTAAAGGAGCCACTTTGAGCCCATCCATCGGATCCTGCCTCGTACCCCAGAGCATCTGATGCTCAGGCTCAGAATGAAGACTGAGCTATTTCTGGATCCTGTCATGCCACTAAGACCCTTTGGAGACACACATCTGTCAGGCTCAGTGAGGCATATGGCCCCAAGGGGCTAGCATGACATCCCAGGGCACAGGCTAGGCAGGAGCTGAAGGATTCTAGAAGGTTGACAAGGGAAAGTCAGGGCCAGCTCAGCATTAGATGCCAGCAAGCAGGGACATTTGCTTAGTGAAGAAGGTGACTAAGGTTAGACGGTCATGGTCAGAGACAGGGAGGGCATGGAGTCATACACAAACTCTAGAGCTCCTCTGACCTGGGGGGTCCTGTCTCCTCCCACAGAAGCTACCTCAGGCTGTCAACAGGCTGATTGTCACCTTCTTCTTTTGTTGTGTTCTTCCTCTCGATCTTCGTAGGTTTGTGTGTTAGGGATTCCAACCTCAGTCTGAGAGGAGAGCAATTTGTTTGGCTTGATGCTAAGCTCAGTTACTCTTGTCAAACAGACATTGTTGTCTTTATGAGGATAAATTTATCTGGATCTTTCTTCTTTTGTGATGGCTGGGTTTTGTGTCACAGTTTGAAGGGATTTCTACACTTTAAGAGCATTTTCAAATGTCTTCTTTTTGTCTCTTTAGGCTGTCTCCTTTTTTTTTTTTAATATCTAAAGCTTTGCTCAATCTGGAATTTATTTTGATATGAAATATAAGGAGTGTGTTCAAGCTTCTTTTTATTTTTATGGTGCTGGAGGTCAAACTTGGGGCTTGTACCAGGAAGTTCTCACTCTAGCCCCTGGTTACTGAACACGGACTGTCCTCAAACTCCAGACACCCTGCTTCTGACTCTCTAAAGCAAGATGACAGGTGCTCATCACCATGTGTGACTTAGACAGCTTTCATTGTAGACTGTTGGCCATTGTTTTGAGTCCATTTACTGACTAGTCCCCCAATCCTGTCACCTCTCTCACAGATGCTCACAATCCCCATAGGATGCTGGGCAGGTCATATTTACTCATGGAGATCTGTCTATTCTTGGAACTTTTGTGTTCTAATCATTGCACCCTATTTATTCTTTTTAATAACTGAAAATCATTTCTTCCCCTTTACCAGTCTACTAACTCTTTATGTAAGTGTTACCTTATTTGCTGTATTTCTTTCAGCTCTTTGATAACACAATGGGATTTTTTGTCATGTGGGAACCACTGAATTTTAAGGAAAAGAGGATGCTTCCCTTCCAGAGCCTTCTGTCTCCTTCTCTGTGGAGCACAAGCATTTTGTCAGAGTAGTGCTATACTTGAAGTGGCTAATAAAGAGAGGAATTCAGTGCCCCCACCCCCACCTCCCCTCTGTCACCCCTCCACCCATGCTCCCTCACCTGACTCAGGACCTTCAGCTCCTAGCCTTTCATCTGAAGGCAGGCTGTTGCTCAGGACCTGACCTTGTGAATGTCTAGTGACCTCATCTTGTGGCTTCATCCTGTGACCTCCTCCTGGGGCTTCATTTTAACCTCTAGCTCACAGCAGCCCTTTCTGTCAGTGGTATGCAGAGAGCAGAGCTGAGATAAGGGATTCAGCTGTGTCTGCTTTCTGTTCCCATTCAGAGACGGTACAAGCAACTAGAGTCAAAAGTTCACTGTGTATATGTGTGTGTTCCTGTGTTTGTACGTGTGTGTGTGTGTGTGTGTGTGTGTGTGTGTGTGTGTGTGTATTGTCTGTGTCTCCCTCAGGTGTCTTCCCTCAGTATCAGCCAACTTTTTTGAAAGGGTCTCTCACTAGCCTGGATAGGCTAGGCTGACTGGCCATTGAGCTGAGGAATCCACCTGTCCCCACCTCCCCAAACTGGGATTGCAAGCTTAGGCCACCACACCTAGAATTCTATACTTGTAATTCTGGGGCCTGAACTCGGGTCCTCATGTTTGCAAGGCAAATCCTTTATCAACTGAGCCATCACTTTAGCCCTTGAACTTCATTCTTTTATGGGGTTGACTCCCAAGTCTTACAGAAAATATACCACACCTTGAGAGTGGTTCTCAGTGAGGAAGCAATTTTGGCCTATCCCGAGAGACGGGAATCCTACAGGCATTCCCTCTGAGGGGACCACTGGACTATAGGAACGTGCTTGGAATCGGTGGCAATCCAGAAGGTCACACAACTCAGTCTAGAGGAGCCCTTACCTGTACTTGTTCTAATTCTGCATCAGTTTATAAATAGCATCCGGCCAACTGCCCAGTGATGGTTTGGGTTGTCCCTCACCAGGGCCCTTGTAGCTGGGGTGTGATTTTCTGTGAATCCCCTAGGCCTCAGAAACGAAGGGACATGGAGGACAACAGGATTGCTGCCAGGGCTGTCAGCAACTGACATCTTGTCACACCCTGTCCACCACTGTTCTCTGCACTCACGGTGCATTGCACAGAGTTAATTCTCATAAGACTTATGAGGCAGCTGCTCTTCTTATCCTCACATTACAAGTGAAGCAGGCAGTTCCAGGGATGCTTGGGAGAGCTGATGCAGAAATGCACAACCTGCTGTGTGTCCCTTGGGCTGCTCCTGCCCTTGGGGCAGCTGCACAGAAGCTGAAACTCCAGCCCCTTGTGTAGTCTCTCAGCTCCGCCCACATGACCTTTGCAACATACGGTCCCCAAACCCGAATCTTCCCCTGTGGAATGGAGCCATGGTACTTAGTTTATAGGGTATGAGCCTTACAGGAAAAGATACGGGCTAAAAGTGAAGCTCTACTCACACAGGAGATTCTCAGAGGGCAGTCAATTCTCTCTACCTGTGTGGTATTTTGGAGCCTGAGTTTCCAAATATGTGTGTGAAGCCATCATTCTGCATCTTGGATGGCTGTGTGCTCTTTGGGCTTGGTTCAAGGGCTCAGCAGGGTTGTGCTCCTATCTGCGCTGCGTGGACATGGCTGTGCTTCCTCCTGCCTGAAGCAAGGTCTTCTGGGTTTCATGAGGACTCAGGGGGAGTCTTGTTTCATTCCTGGGATGGTGGTCCTCCCTTCTCTATGGCATAGTTCTTTTCACAGTGTGGTGCTTCCCCCATGTGTTATCTTCTCACACCGTGGTGCTCCACCTCTGTTGTGTGCTGCACAGAGCTAGTGCTCTGCTGAAAGAGTGTCTCTTTGTGGCTTTGCAAAGACAGAGCTGCACTTCTTTCTGTACTGAGGTACCTGTCATTACTCCAGGAGAGAGAGGCCACACAGGCCACAATAGGATGGTCCTTCTAGTCTGTAGTGGCTTGAGTATGACTGGCCACCATAGGCTCCTGTATTTGAATGTTTAGTCCTCAGTTGGCAGAACTGTTGGGGAAGGATTAGAAGGTGTGGCCTTGTTGGAGGAAGTGTGTACTGAGGGTGGGCTTGGGTTTTCAAAAGCCTACTCTAGACTTTTTCTCTGCCTGCAAATCAGACTGTGAAGCTCTTAGCTACTACTCGGACCTGTCTGCTTCCATCACGAGGTACCATGATGATCATGTACTAACCCTCTAAAACTAAGCAAGCACCTAATTAAATGCTTTCTTCTTTAAGAGCTGCCTTGGTCATGGTGTCTCTTCACAGCAATAGAGTCGAAACTGAGACACAGGTATTGGGCAAGTGGTCTTTGAGAAAGGCAGGGTGTTAGGGAATTAGGCCGGCATCTACGTAAACCTGTAAGGCATCCAGAAAGCCGAGAGGAGAGAAGGCTTTGTGTGGTAGAGCTGGGTAAGAAGCTAATGAAGGGGGAAATGGTTTAAACTTCAGTAGGTGATCCTGACACCTGCTCTTCAGACCTCTTCTGCAGAGTGCATGCAGCAGCAGTAAGTTTCCTGCTTGTCAGGTGGTATCACACAAAGGCTCACAATAGGGCTCACAGCAATGGCGGTTCTTGTCATTATTTTAGTTGCTGATGATTAAGACACCATCAACCTGAAGACAGAAAAGACCAGACAAGAAAGCTGCCGTTGGTTCAAGGAAGTAGTGCAAGGCTTGAAGGATGCTGGGAACATTCAGTGGGCTTGGTATCACTGCCTTATGTGTGCCGGATGTGGCTGAGAGCAGCTGTTGGCTACATTTCCAGAGGGCTTGAATGTGAACCCCTCCCCCCAAACCCCACTCTTCCATGTTTTAAATATCTGTTCCCTGGCTGGTAGCACTATCTGAGAAGCTGTGAGCCTTTATAGGGGTGGGGTCTAGCTGGAAGGAACAGGAATTTACAGGTTATATCCAGCACCAGGTTCCAGCCACTCTCGGCTGACTGGCTGCTTCTCTGTGGACAGCTTCTTCACTTGTTCCCACTGCTAAGAATGCTGCCATGCTCTCCCCATGATGATGGACTATAACATCAAGCTCAAATAAAATTTCCTCCTTTGACTTGCTTCCATGAGTTATTTTGTTACAGAAGTGAGAAAAGTAACAGAAAATTGGTACCAAAGAATCGGAGTAATTTCTGTGACTGTACTGACTTCTGTGGGTCTTTAGAACTGGCTTGCAGAGGGACTGGAGAGGGTTTAGAGATGTAGGATTTATGTAGTGGGTGGTTCTGGTCTGAGTGAGGAGAACTGTGACATTTCAGATGGAAGCAGGAACTGTTGATAAGTTGACTAGAGGCCATTTGTGTTATATACATTTGTGAACATAATTCAGCTGTTAGGCTTGTATCCAGAACATAAGTGAGGCTGGATTGACAAGTGTGGCCTAATGGTGGGGAAAGTTCAAGGTATGGCATGGTTATAGCTAGTTATGTTTGGCCAGGTATATAGTGAGTGTTGGGAAGGCCTGGAACTCATGCAGTCTGAGTAGAAAGGGCTTTCTTAAAATTGAAGACATGTGGGTTAGTTTAAAGAGATTAGTGCTGCTAAAATGAAGGCCTATACTTCGAAGATGGGGCTATGGAGAATGTGCCTGAGAGCGATATCCATGGAGAATTCCAGTGTATAAACAGGGAAGCTACTAGGATTCTTCCCTTTAAGTAGAGGGGGGCTCATAGAGGTATGGCTTATCAGAGACTCCCAGAAGCCACAACAGCTGTGTGCCAAAGGGCTCTGTTACTTCTTGAGCTATTAATCAAACTTGGCATTTTCTGTGTGGTGTTAGTATAGTAGGCATAGGGTATAGAAAGTACAGGGTCATGGAGGCTTGTAGTAGGGTTTTTTCAAAAACCTGGAGGCCAGGCAGTGTGTGGGAAGGTCAGATTCCCTCTAGGAAGCCTCAGATAATTCTTGGACAGTGAAACCTAGGTTGGAGACCCCAGAGTGGCAGAGGTGCCAGAACATGGATCATCTGATGAAAAAATTGTAGGCAGTAGGTAAAGTCAACAAGAGAGAAAGCCACATGTGCTGCAGGTGCAGGCATGCAGGTGGGGCTGCAGGTGCAGGGCGTGCAGGTGGGGCTGCAGGTGCAGGCATGCAGGTGGGGCTGCAGGTGCAGGGCGTGCAGGTGGGGCTGCAGGTGCAGGGCGTGCAGGTGGGGCTGCAGGTGCAGGGCGTGCAGGTGGGGCTGTAGGTGCAGGCATGCAGGTGGGGCTGCAGGTGCAGGGCATGCAGGTGGGGCTGCAGGTGCAGGGCATGCAGGTGGGGCTGCAGGTGCAGGGCGTGCAGGTGGGGCTGTAGGTGCAGGCATGCAGGTGGGGCTGCAGGTGCAGGGCATGCAGGTGGGGCTGCAGGTGCAGGGCATGCAGGTGGGGCTGCAGGTGCAGGGCGTGCAGGTGGGGCTGTAGGTGCAGGCATGCAGGTGGGGCTGCAGGTGCAGGGCGTGCAGGTGGGGCTGTAGGTGCAGGCTGCAGGTGGGGCTGCAGGTGCAGGCATGCAGGTGGGGCTGCAGGTGCAGGGCGTGCAGGTGGGGCTGTAGGTGCAGGCATGCAGGTGGGGCTGCAGGTGCAGGGCATGCAGGTGGGGCTACAGATGCAGGCATGCAGGTGGGGCTGCAGGTGCAGGGCATGCAGGTGGGGCTACAGATGCAGGCATGCAGGTGGGGCTGCAGATGCAGGGCATGCAGGCAGGGCTGCAGGTGCAGGGCATTCAGTGGGGCTGCAGGTGCAGGCATGCAGGTGGGGCTGCAGGTGCAGGGCGTGCAGGTGGGGCTGCAGGTGCAGGGCATGCAGGTGGGGCTGTAGGTGCAGGCATGCAGGTGGGGCTGCAGGTGCAGGCATGCAGGTGGGGCTGCAGGTGCAGGGCGTGCAGGTGGGGCTGCAGGTGCAGGGCATGCAGGTGGGGTTATAGGTGCAGGGCGTGCAAGTGGGGCTGCAGGTACAGGGCATATAGGTGGGGATGCAGGTGCAGGGGTGTGCAAGCAGAGTGGCTTGATCTCATCAGTACTCACATCATGATATATCCCCTATTAGTTGGACATGGAGCTTTAATGTTTCTCCTTCTAGGTCTTGACTGCTTTGGTCCAGTCCTTGCTTTCTATCCCACTGTGCCTCCTTTTCTGATTGGGAATGCGTAGCCTGCATTGTTATTATATAGAGACAGTGTGGGAACTGCTTTTGTGTTTATGAGGACTTGCTGTTAAGAGTTTGCCTTGGATCTTAGGGATGAATGGATTGACAGCGTTGGGAAGTACTAGGACTCTGCCAACCCTTGAAGCTGGACTCAATGCATGGCCATGAGATTCTGAGGTCAGGGGTGGAATGTTAATGGTTTGAATCTGAAATTCCCCTGTAGGCTCATGTTTTCAATATTTATTTCCCACCTGGTGGTTCTGTCTTGGAAGACTATGGGACCATTAAGTGGCGGGACCTGGCTGGTAGAAGTAGGTCACCAGAGGTAAACCTTCACGGTTCAAGCTTGGCCCTGATACTGGCCACTTCCCTCTTTCTAGGCCTGTATGACATCTATTACTTTGCAACAGGTTCCTGCTACTGTGTACACCACTCTGCTTCCTTGCCTTGGTAGCTGAGAACCTCTGAGCTGTGAGCCGAGTAAATCTTTCTTCTCTTGAATCATTTCTGTCTCACACTTTGGTCGTAGAGATGAGTAAAGTCGCCTCATCCGGACGGTGAAGTTTAGACTGAGCTCTCCGAGATGTTGCTGGTCTTCATGCTCACACGTGCTTGCTCTTCACAACCTCCCTCACAGTGGGAGCATGCACAAGAAAAGCATCATCTGTGTCCCACCACCCAGATCTGAAGGCTGTTGGTACCCGCCATCCAGAGATGAAGTCATCCATGCCCATTACCCAGATCCGAAGGCTCTTTATGTCCGAGACACTTCACATCTAAGTTGAGTTCATTACAGTACGCTTCCCTATTCAGGCATATGCAGATATAGCTTCTATAGATAAAACCGAAATTAGGGCTGAAGCTATACCTCAGTGGAAGAGCACCTGCCTACCATGCACAAGGCTCTAGCTCCAATCTCTAGTACTGCAGGAGAAGGTGGGGTAGGGATAAAAAGCAAAACCTCCTGCAATTGAACCATTCGTCACACCTACACCATACTTTTTAACATAAGGTTATTCTGTAAGCATGTTCTCACTGCTAGAGCATTTGGGAAGGGGAAGTGACAGGAATTTCACATTCCCCTTAGGTGCCCAATTCCTGTCAGAAATGGGATAATAGTTCCTACCTCATAGAAGTCTATTTTACTTGGACTGGCAAGGGTTAACAGAAGTCTGTGCTTCTGCATCAGCTGTGGCCTTTCTCCCACTTACACTGCTAGGGAAGGGTGCTCCCCCTACCTCCCTACTGGGCTGTCAGTAGGCAGTTGTGCATGCTCTGTGGCTACCACAGAGTAAAATCCGATGCAGGCCAAGGAAGGCACGCTGAGCACTACAGGGCCTGGTGATACATGATTCAGATGGGCCTGCGGAGACACTCCACATGCAAAGCACTTGCCATGTAAGCCTGACGATCTAAGCTCAGATCCCCAGAAGCCATGTAAAGAGCCATACACAGCAGGAAATGCATCTGTAACCCCAGCATATCCCTACTGGGAGAAAGGAGAACAGGAAGGAGAATCACAATCAAGCCAGTCTAGCAAAACAGGAGTGAACAGCACGAGAAACCCCTGTCTCATACAAAGTGGCCGGCAAGGACCCAAGGCTGACCTCTGACCTCCACAAGGCATGTGCACATCTGCATACACCACATACATTTACACACAAATTAATTTTAATGAATAAATGATAGAAGCACCTCTGAGTCTCACCCCAGCCTCACTTTGCACAAGCAGTGGGCAGTAAGTATCAACCAGGCCCTCCAGAGCCCATGGAGACAGAGGCCACCGTGGAGACTAGAGGCATGTAGACCTAATTCATAGGGAACCTCTCCTCCTTCCTTCAAGGGGCTGAGCGAGTGTGGAGTCTACCTCAGCTCCCCTTTTGCACTCCTCCTCCTTGAGATGCTTCTCACACCACAGCAGAATCAGCTCATTCAGACCCTGGACATTTGTATGCTAGCCAGTGTCACTGAGAAGGTGCAGGGTGACTTGGGAATACTAAGAAGCAGCCCCTTCCGAGACTACATCCTGTGGGCCTCTGTGGCAATTGCCTGAGGAGAAGCCAAGACAATGGTGTGGATGGCTTGGACAGTCCTCAAGGGCTTAGAAATTAGGGTTCAAGCTGGACCTTGCCACCCACCTCACAGGTCATAAAACTAAGGCACTGGGCTGTGGTCAACTCCACATATGTGCCCAGGGAGACCTTCTGAACCTGTCTGCACAGCTTGGGATCCAGCCTATTTTGTCAATTGCTTCTGAGAAGCCTGAGGCATCATGGGATACATCGTGAAATAAATAGAAAGGATGCTGGTATCCATTTCTTTGTCCCTGCCCACTACAGGGACCATGGCAGTGGCAGAAGGCCTCACTCTGGCCTGTCCCATCCTTTCCTAGCCATGAGCATTGGCAAGCGCCCAGCCCTCCGGGGCTCTCATTCCCTGTGAGGCTCATCCCACGTAATGATTGGGAGTAGAGACGAATACAGGTAGTAAAGAAGAAGCAGAGAATTTCTGACCCAAGGACTCGACCAATGTGTGTGTGTGTGTGTGTGTGTGTGTGTGTGTGTAACACACACATATATACCTATACCTAAACCTATACCTAAACCTATACCTATGCCTATACCTATGCCTATACCTATACATATAATAATTTGCATTATGGGGACTCAGCTTTCATGTGTCCTCATGTAGATGGGTACCAACCTCTGGCAGAAGCCCTTGTGATACTCAGCAAGATTGTACCTGGGAGCGCTCTGGCTCCCCAGCCTATGCCTAAGACAAGGAGAGGCCTGTGTTTGTAATAAGCATTCACATTGCTCAGCAAGCAGAAGTGAAAACATCATGCCCCAGTAGCCATCAAGGAACACGACTTGTGGCCTCACGCTGATGTGCTTCGTTCTTACTTCAAGACTCCCAGGGGTAGAGGAGAACGGTGAACTCAATTCCTATGGAGAAGGTCAAATGTACAGTGATTTGTGACCCTAAAACACCCAACAAATAGCAGTTTTCATGTTGTGTCTGTGGGTGTGAAGGGTGCTGGGGAGAGAGGGGGAGGAGGAAGGGAAGGGAGAGGGAGAGAAGGGGAGGAGGAAAGAGAGAAAGAGAGAGAGAGGGAGGGAGGGAGGGAAGGAGAGAGGTGGGGAGGGAAAGAGAGATATAGTTAGTCAGCTAGTCACTAGTCTTAGAGATTGACAGGCTGGGGCCGGGCATGGCATCCTTCTGGAAGTGTTAGATGTGTCCAGAGCATCTGCTTTTATCACAACCTTCCTAATGCCGCAACCCTCTAATACCATTCCTTATGTTGTGGTAACCCCAACCACCCAACCATAAAATTTTTTCATTGCTACTTCATATCTGTAATTTTACTTCTGTTGTGGGAAAACTCTGCTAATTAAAGTCAACGTCTACCATTGTCCAGAGAGCCTTCTAGGTCCCGGAGCTATATGGAAGACCCCCTTCATTGTCCAGGCTTCCTCTCGACTTGTCTGGAATTCAACCCCATCCCCCACAACATCTCTTTTTTTTTTTTTTTTTTTATTGAAAATTTTTTATTTTTACATTTCAGATGTTTCTCCTTACCCCATTTCCCCCCTCCCTCCCAGGAACTCACTATCCCTTCCCCCTCTTCCGCCTCCACGTTGGTGTACCCCCACCCACCCTCCATGTACCTCACCTCCCCACACTCGAGTATCCCCCCCCCACGACGTCCAGCCTTCATGGGTCAAAGGATCTCTTTCTCCACTTATATATAGCTCCCTTGCCTATATAGCTGGAGCCTTGAGTCCCTCCCTAAGCGCTCCCAGGCTGGTGGCTTAGACCCTGGGGGCTCTGGTTGGTTGGGATTGTTGCTTTCCTCATGGTGTCGCGAATCCTCTCAACTCCTTCAGCCTTCACTCTATCTTCTCCATTGGGAACTCCATGCTCAGTTTAATGGTTAGCTGTGAGCATCTGCCTCTGAGTATGTCAGACTCTTGCAGACCTCTAAGGAGACAGCTATATCAGGCTCCTGTCAGCGTGTACATCCTGCCATCCACATCAACCTCTACCTTTGGTGACTGCACATAGGATGGATATCTAGGTGGAATAGTCTGTAGACGGTCCCTCCTTCAGTTTCTGTCCTGCACTGTGTCTCCATATTTGCACCCTTGAGTATTTTGTTACTCCTTCTAAGAAGGACTGAAGGCTCCCCTATTTGGTCATCATTCTTCATGAGCTTTATGTGGTCTGTGAGTTGAATCTTGGGTATTTCAGGCTTCTGGGCTAAAATCCAATAATCAGTGAGTGAATACCATGTATGTTCTTTTGTGATTGGGTTACTTCACTCAGGATGATATTTTCTAGTTCCATCCATTTATATATGAATTTATCAAATTCATTGTTTTTAATAGCTGAGTAATATTCCATTGTATAAATGTACCACATTTTTTGTATCCATTCCTCTGTTGAAGGGCATCTGGGTTCTTTCCAGTTTCTGGCTATTATAAATAAAGCTGCTATAAACATAGTGGAGCATATTTCCTTGTTATGTGTTAGAGCATCTTCTGGATATATACCCAGGAGTGGTATAGCTGGGTCCTCAGGTAGTGATATGTCCAATTTTCTGAGGAACCGCCAGACTGTTTTCCATAGTGGTTGCACCATCTTGCAATCCCACCAACAATGGAGGAGTGTTCCTCTTTCTCCACATCCTCGCCAGCATCTGCTATCACCTGAGTTTTTTATTTTAGCCATTCTGACTGGTGTGAAGTGGAATCTCAGGGTTGTTTTGATTTGCATTTCCCTGATGACCAAGGATGCTGAACATTTCTTTAAGTGCTTCTCGGCCATTCGGATTTCCTCAATTGAGAATTCTTTGTTTAGCTCCTTACTCCATTTTTTAATAGGGTTATTTGGTTGTCTAGAGTCTAATTTCTTGAGTTCTTTGTATATATTGGATATTAGTCCTCTATCGGATGTGGGATTGGTAAAGATCTTTTCCCAATCTGTTGGTTGCCGTTTTGTCCTATTGACAGTGTCCTTTGCCTTACAGAAACTTTGCAATTTTATGAAGTCCCATTTGTCAATTCTTGATCTTAGAGCATAGGCCATTGGTGTTCTATTCAGGAACTTTTCCCCTGTGCCTAGGTATTCGAGGGTCTTCCCCACTTTCTCTTCTATTAGTTTCAGTGTGTCTGGTTTTATGTGAAGGTCCTTTATCCACTTGGACTTGAGCTTTGTACGAGGAGATAGGAAAGGATCGATTTGCATTCTTCTGCATGTTGTCCTCCAGTTGAACCAGCACCATTTGTTGAAAATGCTGTCCTTGTTCCACTGGATAGTTTTAGCTCCTTTGTCAAAGATTAAATGACCATAGTTCATTTCTGGGTCTTCAACTCTATTCCACTGATCTTCCTGCCTGTCTCTGTACCAATACCAGGCCGTTTTTTATCACTATTGCTTTGTAGTACAGCTTGATGTCAGGGATGGCGATTCCTCCAGAAGTTCTTTTATTATTGAGGATGGTTTTTGCTATCCTGGGTTTTTTGTTGTTCCAAATAAATTTCAGAATTTCTCTTTCAAGTTCTGTAAAGAATTGAGTTGGTATTTTAATGGGGATTGCATTGAATCTGTAGATTGCTTTTGGCAAGATGGCCATTTTTACTATATTAATCCTGCCAATCCATGAGCATGGGAGATCTTTCCATTTCCTGAGATCTTCTTCAATTTCTTTCTTCAGAGACTTGAAGTTCTTGTCATACAGATCTTTCACTTGCTTGGTTAGATTCACCCCGAGGTATTTTATATTATTTGTGACTATTGTGAAGGGTGTCATTTCCCTAATTTCTTTTTCAGCCTGTTTATCTTTCATGTAGAGGAAGGCTACTGATTTGTTCGAGTTGATTTTATAACCTGCCACCTTGCTGAAGTCGTTTATCAGGTTTAGGAGTTCTCTGGTGGAGTTTTTGGGGTCACTTAAGTATACTATCATATCATCTGCAAATAGTGATATTTTGACTTCTTCCTTTCCTATTTGTATTCCTTTGACTTCTTTTTGTTGTCTAATTGCTCTGGCTAGGACTTCCAGTACTATATTGAATACGTAGGGAGAGAGTGGGCAGCCTTGTCTAGTCCCTGATCTTAGTGGGAATGCTTCAAGTTTCTCTCCATTTAGTTTGATGTTGGCTACTGGTTTGCTGTATATTGCTTTTACTATGTTTAGGTATGGGCCTTGAATTCCTGATCTTTCCAAGACTTTTACCATGAAGGGATGTTGGATTTTGTCAAATGCTTTCTCAGTATCTAATGAGATGATCATGTGGTTTTTTTTCTTTGAGTTTGTTTATATAGTGGATTACATTGATGGATTTCCGAATATTGAACCATCCCTGCATTCCTGGGATAAAGCCCACTTGATCATGATGAATGATTGTTTTGATATGTTCTTGGATTCGGTTTGCTAGAATTTTATTGAGTATTTTTGCATCAATATTCATAAGAGAGATTGGTCTGAAGTTCTCTTTCTTTGTTGGGTCTTTGTGAGGTTTAGGTATCACACATCTCTAATTGCAGAATGTTACGTAGCCTTGGCTAGATTACAGGTTCAACTTCCTTTCTCTCAGAAAAGAATCTATTCAGCTAGCACCTGAGATTCCTGAGATGCTCCTCTATTAATGGGGCATTTTGGTACCCTAAGCCTTCAGCCAGTGACCTTTGCCCATCCTGGATGTTTCTACCATTTCCCCCATTCCCTCAAATTATATAAGCCTTGAATCGCCCCAAGTATAGTTGATGTGCCTCCTTGCATCTGGTTCCAGTGTGCCTTTACCACCTTTCATACTCACTGGGCTTCTGAACCGCCCACCCCACCCATCCCTGATCCCTTCATCTCCTCATTCCTCCCATCTCACTCCCCACAGTGCCCTGCTCCCCACTCCATGGCCCAATATATCTGTGACAATCCCCGAGGCCAGGAGGGTGACAACAGTTATGAGTTGTTATATAAGGACTCTTATGTAATGTTATGATAAGCAGGATATATGACATGTAACCAATAAAGGGTTGTGACCCAGAGGTGAGAACCACTGTTTTATCAGACACTATTCACTTTGGAATGTCCCACAATTCAAATCCTGCACCAAAGCAGAATTTTCAGACTGATATTTTACAAATGATGTGCTGTCCAGGCTTTTTCCTACCTTTCAGTAGCTTCGTAGCTCATTCCTTTTCACTCCCCAAAACTGCAGGAAGCCACATGTCCCAGGAAGTTCATTATGGCCACAAGTCATTAATTCTTGATGTCGACAACTGTTTTCATTGAGTCCTTGAAACTCAAAGAGAACTCTTCGACCTTGCTATGATGTTAAAGCCTCGAGATTCATGAACTTCAGACCTTTCACAAGCTACAATTCTTCTCAAATCTTAGAGGTTGAGTGTCTTAGTTAAGGTTTTAGTGCTGTGAGCAGATGCCATGACCAAGGCAACTCTTATAAGAACAACATTTAATTGGGGCTGTCTTACAGGTTCAAATGTTCAGTCCATTATCATCAAGGTGGGAGCATGGCAGCATCAAGGCAGGCATGGTGCAAAAGGAACTGAGAGTTCTACATCTTCATCTGAAGGTTGCTAGTGGCAGACTCACTTCCAGGCAGCTAGGACTAGGGTATTAAAGCCAACACCCACAGTGACATACATACTCCAACAAGGCCACATCCTCTAATAGTGCCACTCCCTGGCCCAAGTATATACAAGCCACCACACTGAGTATTCAATTTGGGTCAGCAAATGAATTTCCTTCCCTTATGTTATTTATTAAAGTATCAAAATGGAAAGCTCATGTTTGTGACAGAAAGCGGGGTGTCATGGAAACATCCATGCTGTTCTTATGGGCTCTGTTGCCATCACCTTTATATGTATAGTTTGCATATAAGCTTGTTTTCTGGTAGACCAGTTGTCCTTTCCTGAAGCCACTCTTATTCTTCTTATTTGTGTTCCTTGGAGATGTACCCAAGTCCTTCATCCTTTGTGCCTATGTGTATCTTTCCCTAGTGATGGTGACCTAGGCATACTATGTTGGACCTTTTCTTTCATGTGTGTTGTATATGTTCATGTGTATGAATGTGCATATCCACACATATGAAGGCTAGAGGATAGTGCCAACTTTCCTGCTCTGTCACTCTTTGCCTTATCTCTCACTGAACATGAAGCTAGGCGAGTGGCCAACAAACCCCAGAGATCCTTTGCCTGTTTCCGACAAGACTCGATTTGCAAGCTCAAGAGTGAGAACAAGGCTAGGTTCTTACAGGGTGCTGAGGATTCCAGCTTAGGACTGCAGTTAGCCAAGTAAGCATTCTTGCTTGCTGGTCCATCTCCTCAACCCCTGTGCTGTCTCCCCCACTGAGCTCTCTCCCCTCACTGTGCTACCTCCTCAGCCCCTGTGCTGTCTCCTCAGCCCTTGTGCTGTCTCCCCTCACTGTTCTGTCTTCCCTCACTGTGCCATCTCCCCCACTGTGCTATCTCCCCTCTCTGGGCCATCTCCCCAGCCCCTGTGCCTTGTCTTTCTTTCCAATATTTCTTCATGGTCATCCTATGCCAGCACTCTCTGATCTCTCATTCTTCTTCAGGTGCTGCCTAGTGTCCACCTGGAGATGTGTAGCCAAATCTCTTCTCCGGTGTCTGTTGGTTGACACCGAGAACATTGCCCAACATCTTTCAGTATCCTTAGTGAATGTCTTTGTATCTGTGTTTCCCACGTGCCTTTCATTTCAGGACCCAGTTTATTTATAAGATGTATTCTGATCCTTGCAATGGCTGGGCCAAGTGACCATCTGCAACAGAAATTGGTGGAAGTGGTGTCATTTGTGGCCATTGGGACCACTCACAACCACATATTAGCAGGACACTGTTTCCAACCCCTCTCTCAGAAATTAGACATTCTGAAGGATTTGAAGACAGAATCCCTTTTTGGTTTAAATTCAAGCCCACATGCCCAGTCAGGAGTTGGTGTGGGATAGAAAAGGTTTGCCCCGTATCAGGAAGGTTGTGCTGGGTGAAATTACAAGCCATTGTTTTCATGGGCTCTGTTTTTGTGGATGCTCATATATGCTTTCTATAACCTATATTATCCTGCCAATTTGGGAGAATTTCACCTATGATAAGAGTTTGGACAATAAGTTATGATGCATTTAGCTACTCCTGTGTGCCCTGGCAGCAGGCCAGTGCCTGGTAAGGCCCTGTTCATGCCTCACAATGTCCCAGCAAGGTTTGGCATCAATGTTTTCATTTGTGATTCACAGATGAGAAAACAAGTTCAGAAGCAGGGAGCCAGACTCCTATCAAAGAGACACCGCATCCCTGCCTCACTAACCATCCCTTTGACGAGGGACCTCCTGCCGGGGAACACCTATCGTCCAGGTCCCTGGGACTCCAGTGTGTCTTTGCCAGACAAGCTTAGGAAGTATGGGAAACAGAGAGACAGAAATAGATGCGTTGCACAAGCCTTAGAAAAACATATTTAATTTTTTAGACAGCAGTTTTCAACTTACACAAAAAACTG
The DNA here is from genome assembly GCA_021653895.1 of Mastomys natalensis. Lineage (NCBI taxonomy): Eukaryota > Metazoa > Chordata > Mammalia > Rodentia > Muridae > Mastomys > Mastomys natalensis. The sequence continues at coordinate 3,204,782 of JAJTUV010000110.1, read as the reverse complement.
TGCAGTGTCTCCACTCTTTCAAGTGCCCCTGTCACTTACATTCTGCTCAACTGTGTCAGCTAAGGAGCCAACATTGACACATGGCCAGCTGAAATGCAGTCTTCCTCAGGGCTCATTGTGAGTGTTGCATGCTGTATGAATTTTGATAAATGCACCTTGTCCAGTAGCTGCCACAGTAGCCCTTGCAGTTCCAGAAGCCTCTGGGCTCCCCTGTCCATCTCTCTCCCTCATCATCACATTGACATTGACACTGCTGTTTAAAAGAAGTTGCACAGTCCAAGTCCTGCACCCATGCAGACTTTTGGTAGTTCCACAGCTCTTCCTTTTCATGGTCGACTAATATTCCATTGTCTGGATATACAGTTTGTTTCTTCACCAACCCATGGATAGCCATCTTGGCTTTTTACAATTTAGGGTACAGGCCTTTGATGTTTTCAGGGTGGCTAGAGTTTCTCCTTGATGCCCACTGTCTTCATATCATTTGTATGTCTCCATGTCCACCATGGCCTCCCCTACTATCCCAGGTTCCCATCTTTCTTGCACATAACACACAGACTCACATCAGGTCCTTCTTGCCCACCCTTCCCTCTGTGCCAGAAGCTCCATCCTGGCCTATCCTCGTAAGGTGGATACTTGTCGAGTCTCTCTCAAGCTCTTGCAGTTGCTAACTGTATATCCATGCTCACTACACGCTTTCATCCCAAAAGAGACCTGACCACACCCAGCGCTGTGAGCACTGTCTCAGGAAGCTGCGGTTTCTATGCACTCGCTGGCCAGTGGACTGAATGGCTCCTTCCTATGGAAATGAAGTACTGTTCTCAATGCCCATGTTACAAGAATTGTTTACAGGAATCGTAGCCAAAGAGATTGTATTTAAAGGCTCCTGCTCTCCCCAGGGCTCCAGCCTGCGATTGCTCTGTACAGAGTCTGCCATGCTGTGCTCCCCAGTGTAGACAGGCTCCACAGATATGCTAGTTTTAAGCAGATCTTGACACTGACTGACACAAGTTCCATGTCGTCCCCCATCTTTCTGAGCACAGATGGCCTCTTCTCTGGTGTGGTGACTGATCGGCAGTGAGGAATGGGCTGAAGGTGTCTTCATGGGGACATTAGTCCCTGGGATCACCTGCTTCTGAGTCATGCATTTATTTTAAGCCCAAGTCTTGCAAAAGGTCGTGTGGATTTTTCAAACAGACTTTACTGTCTTTGTCTCCTTCTTTTTATCCTCGGCCCATTCTTGCTTTCAACAAAGGGAGTTATTTTGGGGGAGTTCGGGCTCACGCGCAGCATAGCCAGCCCAGAATAGAGCGGTGCAGGCACACTGGTAGGGTCCTTGCCTCTGACAGTGGGGGATGGCTGGCTTCTAGGTAGGAAGTGTTGAGATTTTTAACCAAAGTCTCATTTCCAATTATGCAAATAAGCCATGTGTATGATGGAAATATTTTCAGATAAGTGCAAGAAAGAAAATCATTTTTATCCACAGTTGCTCTAAATATCGTTAACACTTCAAAGAGTGCTCTTTCCTTGAGGGTGCATGCATGCCTGTCTGGTCTTCCAGCTTGCCAGACTGGAAGCTGCACACAGGCAGTGGCCTACCTGTTTTGTTCATTGCTCCATAGACAGTGTCTGCCCCTGCCAAGGACTCAGCATCTGCTTATTAAGTGAAGGAAGCTTGCGTATATGTGTGGCACATATTAGAAAAAGAATGGATAGGACTCTATGTTTGATTTTTATGTTTCTTTCATTTCACACCAGCAATTCCCCACTTACGTTTGCTTTGTGGGTTGGGAAATGGCTCACTCTGTAAAGTACTTCTTATATAAATATTAGTATCTGAGATTGATTCCCCAGAGCTAATTTAAAAAGGCTAGTTGTGCAGGCACAAGTTCCTGTACTCCCAACACTGGAAGGTAGAGGCAGGAGGATCCTGCTTACTGGACAGCCAACCTACTGAGCTGCTAAGTTTCAATTTTAGTGACAGACACTATCTCTGAAAACAAAGTGGGAGAGACTGAGAAAGACATCTGACCTCTGGCTTCCTCATAGACCCACACATGTCATGTACATGACCACACAGTATATACACCTGCACACATACATGACCACACTGTATACATACCCCAACATGTACATGTATACAACCACACCCACATCCATACACACATATGACTACACAATGTACACACCCACACGTACATGTATATGACCACACAGTGTACACACCCACACATGTGCATACACATGCACATTAACGCACACATGTGCACATGTGCAAAGTAAACAAACTATTAACAGTTTCTTTGAAACTATGATCTCACTTCTTAAATAATACTTTTATTCTTTTGAGATGTCATACAGCATATTTTGAGCACATTTAATCCCTTCCTGAACTCTTCCCATAACCATTCTCCTCTCTCTTCCCATCAAATGAATTTTTTTCTTTGTTTCATCCAATTGAATTTGTGTTGCCCAATTGGTCTTGGGAGTAGGGGCTGTCCTGTTGTGTGGTCTACCTACCAGAAGTCACATCATTAATGAAAACCAACTCTGTCTCTCTCTCTCTCTCCTGGTTGCTATCAAATGCCAACCAATAGCTCCTCAGCTGCTGGAGGGATTTCATGCTAACCTTTTCCTCTTCTGTCCTGGGCTTTTATGTGGCTTGAGCTCACACAGGTCCTAGAAATGCTATCACAGGCACGATGTGTTCATATGTGCAGCTTCTCTGCTGTGTCTTGTAAACGCTGACCCTTGATGGTATATATCACCTCTGGCTTTTATAATCTTTTGCAAGTACCCATGAGTCTTGTGTGCATCAGTGAGATACTCACATCCTATCTAGGGCTGAGCACCCCACAGTTTCATATTCTCTGCACACTGGCAATCTCTGTGGTCATTGGCATCTCCTGCAAGGAGAAGCTTCTCTGATGACATCTGAGGGATGCTATGATTTATAAGTGTAACAGCAATATCATTAGGAGTCATTTTACCACCATGTTCATCTACCAGGATAATAGCAGTTGACTCTCTCCTAAGCCTGATCACCCATCTACTCACACCTTCTTTGCCCCGTTAAAGGTACCAGGGATGAACGGGTTCCATCTCACAGACAAGGCTTTAGATCTAATTTGAAAGTGGTCATTTATACTGCAGTGACATTGATGCTACTATTGCATCATGTGCATATGTTGTCAGGTCAGTCATTATTGTAGCCCACAGAGTTCTCAGCTGGATGACACTGTGATTACTTTTCTCCTCAGGTAGTGTGCACAGCATCTTCCAGCCCTGCTAAAGCTGTCTGCTAGAGATGAAGCTTCCAGGCCAGTAGCAGCTTGATAGTTCATTTTCTATATTTCAAGTATGTGGTGTCTTTAGCCATAAGTCCTTACTCTCAATTCTGGAGAGTAGCCAAGAGTATTGACAGGTAGCTTCTAATGATTGGGGGTGAGATGTTCTATGTAATCTCATCAAACGACAACTCAAAAAGAGGTAACCTGTTCCTAGTACCTGGAATTTTTATCTGCTACCATGAGGTGTCAAGTTGACATCATATCTCCATCATAGGTCGTCTCATTAAATCTTCTCTCTCTTTCTCTACATATATGTGTGTGTGTGTGTGTGTGTGTGTGTGTGTGTGTGTGTGTGTACGTGTGTGTGTGTGTGTATGAGCCCCTGTTGTAGTAGATTTCCATATGGTCCTTTCAAGGGTTATCCCTCTATAGTGTTAACCCTCTATGCATTCTCATCCACCCTATCCCCACTACAATTTAACCCTTCCTGTTTCATTATTCCCCTTTAATCTTTTGTGCCGCCATGTTCTATCTCCCATTCCTCAAAAGCCACCTCCCCCTCCACCACTTCCTAAATTTCTCACATCTATGGATATCCCATGTGGAACACACATTATTTTCTGAATATTGGCTTGTATGAAAAGTTTTACTGGAAAGACATTTAACATGAAAATCTTCCAAACTCCTTCATCACTTTCCTCACAATAAATTTGGAGGTATGGGAATCACAGGTTAAAGTCCTGGAGCATTCTTAATGTTTTCATCTATTTTCATTAAAGAACTTTCCAGAGACAATGCACCAGTTTTGATTTCATCAGCCCAGTGAGTGAAATTTTTTTTGTGATATCCCCATAGGAAGCAGAACTGGGATCACCCTTACCGTGGTTTCCTCCCTGTTTCTCAGCATGAAAACCCTATGGTGTTTTCATGTTCAGAAGTTGTAAAAACTGTTAGAATGAATCTCTTGGACTTTCTTTGGGGCTGTGCTCATCACTTGTGTAGTTAACGGTCCCATCCTAAGGTCTACACAATTATCCTTCTCTGGTAAACTTTCAGCCACTGGGAAACACACTTCGATTTGAAGAGTGACTTCTGTCACATTCTGCCTCTTCTATGTCTTCCATGTGACATGTGGGTCTTTGTCAGCTCCTTCCTGTTACCCCACTCTTTCAGGGAGCCCCTATCCAGTGCCCTGACTTTGCAGGGTGAGTGACTGGCTCTGGGCAGTCTTGACCATGCTTAACTTTCTCAAGTTGGTAACTGCACAACATATTTAGTGTGTGTATTCATTTCAACATACCTGGCCACAGCTGGCTCTATGAGACCAGCAATGGGCTGTGTTCTCAGAAGCACTTTCTTTGTGCCACTGAGAGGAGGTGTGAGTATTTCAACTTGTCTGCTTCTCAACCCCTTCTAGGCTTTTCATTTTCCTTCTTTATCTGGGTCTTCTTTGCTTTTTTGTTAAATGTTGTAATAACTGCAGTTTTGGAGCTGGGGGGAGATGGTTTGATCTCTAGCACCCAGTTCCACAGGTGTGATGGGGCACATTTATAATCCAGTCCTGGGGAGACAGAAATGGGCAGATTGCTGGCTGCCAGCCCAGCCTATGTGGAGGCCCACGTCCTAGTGAGAGACACTGTCACGAAAAGCAAGGTGGATGTCTCCGGAGGATTGACACTCAAGGTGACCACTGCCCCATACACACACCTGTGCACAATTGTGAGGCTGTACATCTATACCTGAAGTCTTAATTATCTTCACGTGAGACCATTCTCTCTTATAAATTCTGCATGAAGAGTCTTATAACTTACATTGTTATACGGTTAAAATTGCATGGTATATATTTTTAAATGATGTGGGAGAACTGCCTCCTTTACCAAATTAAGGATCCCCAGTCAAGAGCAAGAATGTCTGCCTATTATTTGAGAACAGCTCTCTGTAACCAATATAATTCTAGACTTAAAATTTCATCGTTTCCTCCCGAGGCATCAACAAGTTATTGCACATTTTATTTTTGTCATGTAATATTTCGCATTCTTCATTGTAAATGGGATTCTCATTCCCTTTTAAATTACCTGGATGATCTTTGCTAACTGGTTAGGGAAAAATATTGATTCGAGCTCATCTACTTTGTGAAACTTGTCTTAAACACAGTCTTAGTATTAAGGTTTGATCATCGCCTCTTATTTAACATTTATCCTAAACACTCTCTCAGAACTTCACCAGGCTTCCCGTTACCCCCTTTCAGCCCTCGGAGTACAGGTTGGCTGCTGGGCACACATAGCAAGTGATGAGAGGGGCAGATGCTCTCTGGTCTGTGTTCAGAAGACCTCCATAGCTCCAAGCTGAGGAGGTCCTGGCTCAAGGTAGTTCTGCTCCTTGACTCCTTCCCCGTCCCTATGGAATGTGGACTGAGAGAAAAGGATCATTCAAACAGTCAACGTACCTGACAGTAAGAGGAGACCTTGGGTGTGAGTCTCAGGCCTGGACAATGGAAAGGCAAGAGAGTGTCCAACCTTGTTGGAGGATGGAGGTCCTTGGAGTTGATATGGACCAGTGTCCCAGTGAGCAGACAGTGCTGTCTCTGCCTCCCCAAGCAGGAATTTCAAGTTGGCAAGTTAGCTTGCGGTAGAGCCATGTGTAGTGATCATCAACTCTGTAGCTATGTTTCCACATAATCAGCTGAACAGCATTTGGATCAAAGCGATTTGTGGTTATGCCTCTGTAGGTCAGCGGCAGCAGACTCACCTAGTGTGTGCTCGCTTCTGGATTCCATTCCTCATACTGTAAAACAACAACAAACTGGGGCCATCTTGACCTCGCTGGCTCCTTTGGGCATTTTGTACAGCTCTACTTTGACCCAACCAGGTCTTTACACCCAGCCTCCCTGACCCTGCTGCCAATCTTCCCTTCATGTGTCCAAGGCAGAGTTTCTTTCTCTTAGCATCTTTACTATCACACCACTTCCTGGGGAAGATCCCTGAACTCTGAAAGACCCAAGCCTCCACTCTGCCATGCATGCCTTCTGGATCTTTCCAAGGTCCCTCCTGCTTGACTGTGTCTGTCTGTGTTTCTGGACCCACAGCCTCCTGGAGGCAGGGCTGGTGTAATCCTGTGAGATCCTTGCATTTGACAAATAATAGTCACCTGGATGTTTGAGTTTGAATGTGCTTCTGTGCCATCTTGATACTTCAGGGAAAGCCCTGCTTCTGTGAGACCAGACCCTTTCCAGCTAGAACCAGAGTAGAGGCATACAAGATGGTCACTCAAGAATGCTCATGTACACCTGGCCTTCAGCACAGGGAAATCCTTTGGAAGCTCTTGGGTATTGGGGTGTGTATTGAAGTGCTTGGTGTGTGCCCCCAGGATGGTGCTGACCATACATGCTTCTTTTGATGACTTTTCTGACACATCCCCTCCCACTGTTTGTGATCCTAATCATAGGGTGCTAAACAGGCTCCTTGGCTTCTTGTAAGCTTTGCAAAAGTTTTAGTAAAGTTTTCTTTCTTTTGAAAATATATTTATGACAAGTGTGTAGTATAATGGGTTTTGTTACTTTGAAAACATATTTTGAGGCAAATTTCTATATATCAATGTTTTGTTTGACTTGGGAAGCTTCTCCTGAGGTTAGACCATCCGGAGCCCTTGAGGGGTTCACTAAACCTTCGTCGGTGTATCTGTCGGTCTGGTCCCCACAATGACAAGATGAGTGGGCACAGGACCAAAGAAGAGAGAGAGAGTGGACATGGGCATGCTGGCCGCAGTTTTCAGGGGACTCGTAGAGAGATTAGCTATATACAGGAAACACCAAGTGAATCTTGTCTAATACTGGGTGCTTAAACTTTCTACCCTCTAGGATGCCAGTGTCAACAGGGAGTGATGTGGACATTGGCTAAGGACACTATTAAAATACACATCATCAACACCAGGAACAATGGCAGAAATGCCTCTGGTAGCATTGGCTTGGAAACAATAACTCTGTCCTCCATTGCCCTATCTATCCCACAGACAAGCTGGACTCCTCTCTCACTTCATACCTGAACACTGAACTGTTGGCCTTTCTGTGTTCTTATGTGGGGGTGCCCTGATAAGCTACCAAATCATGCAATGCTGCAAAGTGTCACCGCCCTTCTCATCCTACTTTATCTGTACACTGTTTGTTGACTCTGTCTAAGCAATGTCCCTCTCTTTGGAGTTCCATCTTCATTCTTGTTTTGTTTCATTTGCGGTCACCTCTTCTGAAGCTTTCCCAAGAGAACTGTTTAGCCTTACCCACACAGGCTCTTTTATCCTCAAGCTTTCGGGTGAGTTGAACCAAGGTGGGCTAAGATTTTCGGAGACAGACTGTCAGTGTCAGGGGTAAGCCATTATGCTCATGCAATCCGTGGTCTCTGTTTGTTCTTTGAAAGTGTTGGGACCTGCCCAAGATGGGCAGCTTGGAGGCTAGCCTTGAGTGAATTGCAGCGTGTATGTTATGGGGTTTGATGGCGTTGCCTCTGCTAATGAGAAGAGTGTGCTGATCTAATGAAAACGATCCGATGGAGTCCTTTTGTTGAAAGTGAACAAGCTTCAGGACTAGACACTTGTGACAGTCTCATCTGAGCTCTTCCGCTCGTGTCTCACTGTGTGTTGCTCAAAGTTCTTTCCCTCTCAGTCCCAATTGAGCACGTGAGGGTGCAGATGAAGAAAAGAGGCCTTTTTCTGAGTGTAAGCGGCATATGCTCATTGTTTAGTGTCCATAAATGAAGTGAAAGTTCCCGGAATTGTAACACCAAGAGTCTTCACAGCAAATACTTGCAGGCATCTCTCTTATCGTTCAGTGCACAGGCACACCCCTCCCCCCTGCAACACGCTTCATCCTGTTGACATCATAGACCATCACACAGCCTGATTTTAAACCAACTGTCATGCTTTCAGAATTCTTTCATATGGTGACATTTTTTTTTTCAGGTACCTGATTTTTACCAGGTGCTTAAAATCTTGTCCCATCCTTCTTCTAGAGTAATGTAGATATTCCATTGACTACTGAACTGTTTATATTGTCTTTGTGAAAACTTGGTTTAGGGAGGGGGAGATGGCTCAGATGGTAAAGCGTTTGCCTTGCAAGCATGAAGAGTCGAGTACAATTCCTGAACCTACTTAAAGCAGGGAGGAGGTGGATATGGCCACCCGAGTAACAGAAGGCAGAGACAGACAGATCCTGGGTCTTGCTGGCCAGACAGGCCAGCTTACTTAATACTTGATGAGTTCTAGACCAGTGAGAGATCTTGTCTTTAAAACAAACCAATAAGCATGTAGATGGCTCCTGAGGAAAGATGTCTGAGGTTGATCTCTGGTCTCCACACGACGTGAGCACACAAATACATGTGTACCTGCACAGGCATGTGCACGTACCCACATATACACACACATCAGAGACCTTAGAGGAATAATCAATCCTTTCACAGATGCAGAATCCACTGAACTTACTCTTGGGTATGAGGGTTGTGAGCACAAGTGCAGTAATCACCGAACTGTTGCAAGAGCCCCTTGCCGACTCCTCTGGGGAGGGGTCAGCAGTGTTCCCAAGGGCTGTTTGCTTTTGTTCCCCCTAATTTTTTTTTTTTAAACATTCATTGGTTCAAAAGGAAAGTCATTTCGGCGCAGCTCTGAGACAGAGGACTTCTCCCATGTTTGTTTTTGTTCCTCATTTTTTTTTTTTGAATTTTGATTAAAGTGAGGGCACCTTCATTTTCCTTGTTGGGTTTTAAGTACTCGTTTTAAGAGGTCATCCTGTGTATGTGAACGTTTTCCAACCGCATTTGATTTGTTTTATGCAGATTTGAAGTAAAGATTGATGTGGATCCATTATTTCCTGTTTGTTCCTAATAACTATCCTTTCTTAGATTCAACACATGTAGTATGAGATTGTATGTCAACACATGTAGTATGTTGTTGTCAACACATGTAGTATGGATTGTCTGTCAACACATGTAGTATGGTTGTGTGTCAACACATGTAGTATGGTTGTTGTCAACACATGTAGTATGGTTGTTGTCAACACATGTAGTATGATTGTATGTCAACACATGTAGTATTGATTGTATGTCAACACATGTAGATGATTGTATGTCAACACATGTAGTATGATTGTATGTCAACACATGTAGTATGATCATATGTGACATGGCATGACTATGTCTCACAGGATCTCACAGCAGCTGCAGTTACTATGTGCTGAGGTCTGCACAGGATTCTGGACATAGGTCAGACAGGTGATTTCTGAGCCCTGGTTTTGCCAAGGAACCCTGGCAGGAAGAGAACTGCAGAAGGCTGGAGAGCCTTTTGTTCTTGATTGCTTCTCTGGCCTTTAAGATTCAAATGCTCATCTTGACTTAGAGTCAATTTTTTTTCCAATTTTTTTCAGCCTGCTCTGGAATTGACTTCCATGTCAGTGTGAAAAATTTCTGCTGTGATTTCCCTCAAATACCTAATTATGGTGTTACTTCTGCTGTTGAGGAATTGTGATTTCCCATTACTTCATGCTGCCTTCTCCTCTCCTGACCTCAGTCACCCAGCTCACTTCAGTGTGAGTCTGTGAGCTCAGCCTTGCTTGCAGCAAAGCCCTGCAGCTGTAATGGCTCCTGACCGCTGGACTGCATCTCTTGGTATTCTCTTTCACCCTGCCCACTTGAGAGGAACCCATCCCCTACCCCATATTCCCAGGGGCTTCTGATGAGTCTTGTGCCTCTGCCCTAAGGTATGATGAACTTCCTGTCTGATGCTAGAGCTCCCTTCATTTAGAGAATCCACTAATACAGGGTTTTTTTTTGTTGTGTTTGTTTGTTTGTTTGCTTTTCCATACTAAAGGTTCCATTTCTTTTGGGTCATTTTCTGGTTGACTTGTATTTTTAGACAATTGACAGTCTGGTGCATGATTTGATTAAATTCTGGAAGCAAATGCATGTTGTATTCAATAGGGTTTTGAGTCTCTTCAGCCCAAGCTAACTTAGCTCACAGTGTTATTTGAGATTACCAGACATCAAGTATAAAGACTATTTTTAGCAGGCCATTCACATTTATTCTCAAAAACATGTTTATCAAAACGTAACCAAAACTAACTGATATATCAAACATAAAAATTGTCCTTATTTATAGGTGTTGTGTGAGTTTTGTTTGTTTTGTTTGTTTGAGACCAAGTTCTATGTGCCCCAGGTTGGTCTTGACCTTGATACGAGGTGAAGATGACCTTGGACTTTTAACTCCCCACCCCCACCCCAAGTGCTAGGATTATAGGTATGCAAAAATCATGCCTGTTTTATGCTGAGCTGGAGGTTGAACCTAGGGCTTCATGCATGCTGGGTAAATACTCTGCCACTGAGCTACCTTTCCAGCCCCTGTGGGATATTCCAGTACCTGTATGTTGTGTAATGTTGTCCTGATTGTGGTTTTTCCTGTCAACTTGCCTCAAGCCAGAGTTATCCAGCAGAAGAGCTTAACTGAGAAAATACTTCTGTCCATTGGGTTGTGTGTAAGTCGGTTGGGAATGTTTTCTTGATTAATGGTTGATATGAGAGGGTTCAGCTCACTGAGGGCGGTGCCACCCTTGGACTGGTTGTGAGAAAGCAAGCTGAGCAAGCTGTGGAGAGCAGGTCGCTAAGCATCCTTTCTCTATGTCTCTGCTTCAGTTCCTGCCTTGAGTTCCTGTGTGACTTTCCTCACTGTACCTGACAGTTGTAAGATGAAATAAACCCTTTCCTTCCCTAGTTGCTTTTAGTCATGGTATTTATCATAGTAATAAAATCCTAACTGAGAGAGTAGGCACCTAGACCCTCAGGAATTTACTGCCTCTTCAGGGAAAAATCTTTCAAACCTTGTCGGTCTGGTGTGTGTGTGTGTGTGTGTGTGTGTGTGTGTTACATGTTCATTTGTTCTCTCTCTTCTTTGAGAATTTCATACAATTATTCTGAGTGACAAACCCAGGCCACAAATATCTCATGTTTTCTCTCCTCTGTGGATGTTCTGTGAATTTCCATATATTTATGTTTTATGCAGAAAATTACTAAGGGGCCATGAGGAGGGGCTTTCAAGGGAGGGAGATAGAATGGACTTGTGTAAAGGCTAAAAGGGAACAATGGAACAGGGAGGGTCAAATGGGGTTGAGGGGGGGAGGGGACAATAGAAGAGGGAAACTGGGAAGGAAAAGTAATTCTAACTAAAGAGTTTTTGAAAAAATCCTATGCAAACCGGCTACTTAGACACTTCCTAAAACACATCCACACACTGTAAAAACAACTAAAATGGAGTTATCATCAAACAACACAACAAAGCCCCTACCACACACCAGAGGGGGACAGGAATTTAGTATCTCTTTTGGAGTTGTTGAGCCTTGAGGCCACAAAGATCCCCACTCATTATAGACTATCTTCAAAGCCCACAGCTTGGGTTCTGGTTCTGAATAGCAGTGGATATGGAAGAGGGAGAATTTACCTTCTGGGCTCTTCTGAGAGTCCCTGGAGCAAGAGCTATCTTGGGCATCCCTTTACATTTGGAAAAGGAAGAAGAGCCCAAGAGAACCTTCAATCCTAGGAATCTGTCATTATTTAAAGTTTCACACCCGGAAGAACACCTGAATGTGTCCTTTCCTTCCTCTCTCCCACCGCCACTATCCATCCTGAGATAGTCTTTCAATAGACCAGTTGTTATTTTGTAACCTAAATTTTTTATAAAGATTCTTACCGATATTTATAAAAATGCCAAGCTCCAGAGTGTGCATGCAATCAGCACACAAGCCCTTGGAATCCCCAAGGTGCCTACGAAGCAGGACATGGCCAGTGGTCTGGAAGTGTCCTTGTCACCGTCAACCACGCCAGCACCCAAGAGGATCACCACCTGAACTTGCACTCCCAAAGCTTAATTTTGCTTGTTTTTGAGTCTTCTTGCAGTAGAGCTGGGGGTAACATTTCACACCTGGCTTCTCTGTGGCTCAGCCTCGCTGTTTTTTAAGCTGGTCCGTTGAAGGCTGTCGGAGTATTACTAAGCTCATGCTGTTCCCTACCTTGCTGGGTTGGGAGACACAGACCCTGCATTCATCCATCCTGCTGTTAAGGACATTTGGTTTGTCCCTGGTATTTGCCTGTTATGAAATAATGTCACTAGGAACACTTTAGTACTTGCAATTTTTTTTTTTTTTTTTTTTTTTTGCGTGCTTGTTTGTTTTTACCCTGATGGTCTCTGGTGTCCAACTGCAGCCCATATGGACGCTCTTAAAGAGTTTTCCAAATTACTTATCTTGGTACCAACTCTCCTGGAAGTTCTGGGTGCTGTGTAGTCTTCCCCCTTCTTCTTGATCTTGTCAGTGTTCATTAATTTAAAAAAAAAAAAAACTCCCAGCCGTTGTGGTCTGCATGTGGAAAAACCTCATCGAGGGTCACTTGGCCTTGCCTTGAAAACCAATGACGCAGAATCTCTCTTCCTTCTCTCGATGGCCATTTGTACGCACTGTCGCAAAGCACCGTTACAGTGTGTCAAAATTCTGAGATAATAACTGAGATAGGAGTTAAAAAGTGCACATTCTAAATATCAGCGTTTGGTTGGTACTCCTACACGTGACGTCTCTTCAGATTCACTTCATGAAGTCATTCCATGAAAATTAATTGATAATTCTTTTAGGATTATGTATCTGTGTGTGGGTTTGCTCATATGAGTTCAGTGTCGGCGGAGGCAAGAAGAGGGCATCAAACTCGGGCTATTGTGAACCATCCAAGGTGGGTGCTGGGAACAGAATTCTGTTCTTCTTCAAGAGCGGCATATACATATTCTTTCCTGCTCAAGCCATCTCCCCAACCCAGAAAAATCAATATAGGTCAATTTATTTACATTTTCACTTAGTGTCTTATTTAAGGATACTTAAGTATCTTAACACTTTTATGAGTCATTAAATAAGAAACTTAATATCTTATTTGTATTTTTTCTCATCATTAAATCCTGAAGGTTTTCTCCTCTCTTCTTCTGTGAGTTTTAGTAGTTTTGTTTTGAAACTGAGGATCAGAATTGCTTTGAGTATAGTCTGAGGAAGGGATCAAGACTCCATCTTTTCCTATGGCTCGCTCACTGATTCCACACCATTTGGAGGTGGGACCATCCTTTACCACCACATGGCTTTGTTTCTCTATTGTGATATACCACAGTATCTGGGACGGTCTGTTTATGGACCCCATATTCTGTTCCTTTGGTGGTTTATCTTAACTGTCACCTTGATAAGATCTAATCACTTGGAAGGAAGACAGGTCTCTGGGCATGTACGTCTGTGTGTGTGTGTGCGTGTGCGTGTGCATGAGTGCATGTACATGTGTGTGTGTATGTGTGTGTGTTGGAGGGTATCTTGATTCCGTCACCTTCCCTGGGCTGCAAATGGAGGAGAAAGGGAAACAAGAAGTAGCGGTCATCTGTTTCTTGACTGTGCATGCTACATGACTGGCTGCCTTAGCTCTCAGACCCTGGCCATTGTGCCGTCCCCACATTGATGGACCAAGCTAAAGCCATTTTCCCTTAAGCTCACTTATTTTCAGGTATCATACCAGGACAATGAGTTAATTAATTAGGAGAGCATGTGGGTCTGTCTACCCTCACCTACATATAGCGTTAGCATCATAGGTTTCTTATACCAGGATATCTGAAATAAAACAGCTCCCATTGCTGTATTTTCCTCTAGATCATCCTAGCCATATCCTCTAGATCTCTGAACTGGGTGATGCTGTATAAACTTTGAATTAATTGACAGAAGCCTGGTGTAGTTTTGATTGGAACACACTGGCCTTGTGCATCTTGCTTTATAGTTTAGCTGTTTTGGTTTTTCTTCCTCTTAGCAATGTCTCCTGCACAGTGTTTAATGAACATATTTCACCAAATTATTCTAGAAATATTGCACGTTTTTAAAATGAGAGTAAGATTGTCTCATTATTTAAATATCGTTTCATAAATCTTTGATTCTTGGATCTTCTTGTAATTAACTTAGTAATTAACTAAGTAATTAACAGTAATAAAATTATCCTAATTTTAGAAATTACTTTGTATTTTTTAAAAATATTTCTCTGTAGGGGAAAGGCAACTTCCCTTTTTTTTCTTTGTAGTTCTTTTTCTCTTTTTTTTTTATTGTACCATTTAAAGCCTCTAGTGTAATTCTGAGTTATGACATTCTTGTTTCTGACCTCAGAGGGAATGCTTCAATATTTCATTGTACAGCAGAGTCTGAGGCCAGCTTTATGTACATATTTTATGAGTCTAAGGAAGGTCTCTGAGGTTGGGAACATTTTTAATCATGACTGGGTGCCGGTTTTCATCAACTGCTATTTTTTGCACTTGTTGGAAATGACTATGTGAAGTGTCTTCTCTCAGCAGTCCAAATAATGGTTTCAGATATTGGATGAATTCCTCTGGAAGGAGCCTGGCTCTCTGGCAGGGTTCTGTTTTCCTGAGCACCTCAGTCTCAGATTTACTAACATTCTCTGTAGTATTCCTATGTCTGTCTCAAGACAGGCCGCCTGCCATTTCACTTCCAGGAATCCCTTTTCTGACTTTAGCAGAGTGTTATCCTGGCCTCATGAAGCAGGTCCATAGGGCTAGCCTGGCCTCATGAAGCAGATCCATAGGGCTAGCCTGGCCTCATGAAGCAGGCTGATGATTCAGCAGTCACTAGCATCAGAACATGGCAAACTAAGGAAAAAACAAAAGGTAAGTGTAGAGGCCAAAGGGCCTGTCCATATTTTCTCTTAGGAGAAAAGACTTCTTTGTATATTTATTCAGCAAAAAACATCTTTTCCATAGCACACTCGGCACCACCAAATGTGGAGGCCTCTCCTGGAGCAAGTTTCTTCCTTTAAGGCCTATTTTCAGGTCGGAAGTGTATAGTCAGGACCCTTTACCTGCCCCTCCCCCCCCCATGTGCTCCAGGGCTTCAGGTCTGTGAGCTGCCCCTTCTCCTGCTTCTCCAGGGTTATTCCCTGATGAGACTCATTTGTACAGCCTTCTGGATGAGGTTGCCTCCTCTCTGCCCCTCCAACATCTTCTGATCTTGCTAATTCTATGCTTTGTGTATTTCCAGAGTACAACCTGGGTTTGATAATTTTCTAATTTTCTCAGGACTATTCCACCCAATGGGATGAGGCCCATCATCAGGCTTTGGTGTAAAGACAAGGTCCATGTGTATTCTGGTTACCAAGGAGATTGCGTGCTCTGGGCACAAGGCTTTGATAGACCAAAGCCTGCATTCTGACAACACCGATGCCGCTTTGGTCCAGTAAGTCCCACGTACAGTGCGGGGATGCTTCAGCACCAGGTGTATCGCTGGTAGGACGTACAAGTGAATGAATGAAAGCCTGGAGACGAGTTACACTCAGCGGGTGGCAGCGACCAAATAGAACTGTCACCTTGAAATGATTTCTGGAAGTTATTCCTGTCTTCATTTGCTTCTATCTCCAACAGTCTTTTAAGACAATTATTTCTTGTTTTCATGAAAAATTAAAAGAACCCAGAGTGTTATTCGGTGAATCTTCTGTTGGGGGAAGGATGGATGATGTTAGTAATGGAAAGAACATGAATTAACTTATTTCATTTGGAGTCTGGGCTGAGATGACTGGAGACACTAAGTCTCTGTGAAAAATGATTTAGAAGGTTCTGGGTCCCCTCTTCTCAGTGTCCTGTAGAGCCCAACAGGAGTGGCAGTAGCCCCTTTGGGACCTTGACAACAGAATCTGCATGGGTCCCACAAGACTGTGACACGGATAGAATCCACAAGGTCATCGACACTGGCTAACGTTTCATTATATTTAAGGCCTGAGCCTGGTTCTTCATCTCCTGCCCTTCCCATGACCGATCTGGAGGGTAGATGGTATCATCACACGATAATCTATCATGGTCTAGAGTCAGGACTGTCGTGCTCAGAAAGGACAAGCAATGGCATTGCTAACTTGGTGTTAGGTGGTGGAACTGGACATCCCTGACTTCCTGTACCACCCTGAGTCATGACGTGTGGACTTGCCTTTACAAGAGATCTGTAAAGAAGAGAATTCCTTGGGTAACAAACAGCTCTGATACAAGGTATACGTTTTTTTTTAAAAAAATTAAAGTTTATTATTACTGCATGTGCATGCACGATGCAGGTGTGGCGGTGACTGTACACCTGCCACGGTGCACGCGCAGATGTCAAAATATGACTTTGTGGAGGTGATTCTCCCCTGCTAGACATGCCATTTGGCCGAGGTCACACGGCCTCACACTGTCACCAGATGGCATTGCTGCTTCCCCAGGAAGCACCAGCTCCTCGAAGTCCTTCCGCCTAGAGACAAGGACCCTCAAGGTCTTATGAAAGTTTAATGGATCCAAGTGCCTGGTGACCTGAGGTTTTTGTTTTGTTTTAATAAATTAGTTTGCAACCCTCACCAATACCAGATGAATACATTAGTAATAAGTTGTCCCTCAGGGGCTGTTGGCCAGATGGACTGCAGGCTGGAGGGTCACTTTCTCTTCTTTGTGGTTTGTTCTTATAGGGGGTCTCCTATTGTTCACTTTTTCCATTTGATAGTTTCAAGTTTGCCCAGTTTTGCCGGGTTTTGAATGGATGGTGGGGTTTTAGCTCACAGGGAGCAGTCACAGCCCTCAGCTCACCTCCACACAGAAATGACTGGAATGAACCTGCTGTTTCTGCTGAGCCTGGTCTAGAGGGGACTTTAAAAGGTTTAGAAGACAAACCAGCTTGCAGAGGCACATGGTTCCTGGAAGGCCCTCTTCTGGTTTCTTCACTTGTCTCTGATGTTAATAAGAGTGTTGTCACATTCCTCTGGGGAGCGCCCAATGTTTCAGAGAGAGAGACAGAGAGAGAGAGAGAGAGAGAGAGAGAGAGAGAGAGAGAGAGAGGCTGACAAAGATATAGATTCACACACATACAAAGGGATAGACACAGAGAGACAGACATATAGAGACAAAGACAGAGACACAGAGACAGACAGAGACATAGAGAACAAAAGAGGCTGGTGCTGAAGGTGGTGTAGTGTTGCTAAGATTCCTCCCCTCCTAAGGTCCCAGCAATAAGCTGAGGCACAGTCTATGAAAATCCATTTCCCCTCCCTCTGCCCCCCAACCAATAGGGTTACAGCTTCTACACATAGCCCAGAGCAGCAGCACGCTACAGGGCTCTTCCTTGCCCTCAACAGGCTACAGCTGGAACATCTTAATCCCTCATGGATGAGGCATTCATTCCCTGGGACTGTGTAGATAGAAGGAAGCTTTCTATCCCAGTCTTCCATGGCCTCTGTTCCAGCGTCTCCCAGAGGCCTCCTACAGTTAAGGTAGATCAGCATACAACAGGCAATAGAGAGTAGCTGTGACCCACCCCACCCCACCCCTCTATAAAGAACTGAAACAGTCAAGGAGCCTAACTGGGGTAATGGTTTTGCTGGAGAGCTCAGCTGATCCCCTCAAGATGGCCATTGCTTGACCTAGAAGACAGTCACTCACAACATAACCAGCGATGGAGCACCAGGCACTGTGACTCACTGTTCTCGTGCATAATCCAGAGGATTCTCACGTCCAGCACGTGTGACAGGGACAGGCTTATCTCATTCATCAGCAACAGGGAACAGGAGCGCAGAGGGTTGGGGCCAACTTCTTCAAGTCTCAAAACTTCCTCAGAACTCAAACCCAACGTACTCTGGCTCCTCAAACTGAGGCTTGGCCACACCATGTAGAAGAGGCCTGCAGGTCCCTTTCCCCAGGGGTCTTACTGGCTTTGGGAGAGGCCCTGCTCTGGTGTGGAAGTTGGTTCATCAATAAGACCAACTTGCTGACGGTCTGCACCCTCTGCGGGATGCCATGACGGCGGTGCTGGGTCCCTGTAGTGCACGAGGTTCAGTCTTATCTCCAAAGCAGTTTAAAACTATGACCTGGAATGGGAATGGACCAGACCAAGGGGTGGGGGAGAATTGTTCTCAAGGAGAAGAGTATCTAATGTTTGTTTTAGACACCAAAGAAAAGAGAGGCCATGGAAGTGAGAGGAGCCATTTGTCACAGCAGGGGGTGACAAGCACCAGTAGAGAAGGGTACCAGGCTTGTGAGCTTCCTGTTCTCTAAATGGGAGAGCTTTAACAGGAGAGGGGCCCCAAACCCGCTTCCCCAGGACGTGAAGTCGTGAGGTAAGGAGCAGACCAAGTCCTTGTTCTCAAGACAATCTTGTTTCAGGGGGAAGGGGACAGATGGCCAGGGCAGAAAGTACAAGAGACTACTTGGCCAGTGGCAGAAAACCACCACAGAGAAGGGGTCGGGGGAGGGGGGGAATTGTGCTTTTGTTCAGTGGGGGCTCAGGTGGACAGTCCTCAGTTCTGTAGTGTTGGGTGTGTTGCAGAGAAAAGCTGCTGCAAAGGCTATGAGGAGGCCATGATGGGGCAGAGAAGCAGGGTGTGAGCGCAGTCCTCAGTGTGGCTGGAGTGCATTGCTCAAGGCAAGTGTCAAACACAACCTGTTCCTTCCAGGGAGTCGGCATTAGGCTTCTCTGCGCTTGGAGCCTTCAGAGAGTTATGCCTGAGCTTGGTCTGAGCTTTAGACCATTTCTTTCTAGGCGGTTGGGGATCAGGAATAGACACCTATGTGGCTGAGGCAGGGGTAGCACTTGCCACCACTGGTCCTGCAGATGACAGTGGACTGACAGGTAGAGGCAACTGTGGGAGGAGCTAAAAAGTCTAAAGACACTGGCAAATGTTGTGCTTGCTTTGACATGGAGCCTGTGTCTGGGGATGGCTGAGACCTCATAGAACGAAGGATGGGAGATCCTAAGTCTACATACAGTCAGGTCAGGGAGATCCCTTCCAGAAGAGAAGGGACATACATGGGTGTCATCTGGCTCAGCTGTGGGCCAGAGGAGGATATGGACATCCATCCATCCCGGGGTTTAGTTTGTGCTTCCCCTTGGAACTACAACTCCTACTCAAGTCCACGCATGTTCTGGGTTCCGTGGCATCTCTAGGAGCTCTCACTGCAGCCTTTACCACAGGGGGATTTTTTAAAATGTTTTCTTCACCCCTAAGGAAACCCTGTGTCCATTCATCTATCACAGAATCATACAACCCTTCCTTCCTCAGCCTGTGAGCACTCATGTACTGTCTGCCTCTGGATTGTCCTGTTCTGAACTTTCATAGAAATAAGAGAGTGGGTATGTGGTGTGTGTGTGTGCATGTATCTGTATGTGTGGGTGTGAATTGTATGTGTGGTGTATGTGAATGTGTATGGTATGTGTGCACATATGTGTACACATGTGGTGTGTATGTGTGTTTGTGTGTCTGCACATGTGTGTACACATGTGGTGTATGTGTGCATGCGTTTGTGTGTGTGGTACATTTGTGAGTGTGCCTGTGTGTAAATGTGGTATGTGTATGTATGTGTGTGTGGTGTCTCTATGTGTGTGTTTGTGTGTGTACACGTGTGGTGTATGTGCATGTGTGTATGTGTGTTTGTGAGTGGTGAGTGTATGTGGGGGGGTGTGGGTGTGTGCTTATGTGTGCACACGTGTGTGTGCATGTGCTGATATAGAAGCCCATCCCGTGTAGAGGCCAGAGGAGGACATCAGTTGTCCTGCTCAGTCACTGTCTGCCTTATTCTCTTGAGGTCTCTCCCCATCCAAGAACTGAGCTGGCAGCCAGTAAGCCGCAGCTATCCTCCTGCCTCTGCCTTCCACAGTGCTGGGGTTAGAAGCCATGCATAGCCATGCCTCACTTTTCACTTAGGTGCTGGAGATTTTAACTCAGGGCCTCGTGCACGGCAGGTGCTTTGATCTTCTGAGCCGTCTCTTCAGCTCAGTGTGTGGTCTTTTATGATTTCAGTGTTTTGTTTGGCATCCTGTTTTGAGGGTTCCGCCATGCCAGCAGTCTGCTGATACTCTGTTCCCCCTTACAGCCAATTCCATCCTGTCTATAGATTTATTGCACTGTATGTCTCACTGCTGAACTTCTGGGCTATCTCACCACATGGCTGTTAGGAACTGTGGATATTTACGTGCCAGTCTCACGTGGACCGTGTTTTCAGGAGTTGGACTATTAAGTGGAAACTGTTCTTCCTTTAAGGGAGTTGCCAGCCTCTGCTTTTGAACCCTAATTCCAAGTCCCAGGTATGTGTGAGGCTCCTCATATCTTTGCCTCATCTTCATTCACAGTTGACCTAGATGTCTCTGACAGTCACCATAATGAGGAAGTTAGCCATGACAAAGACAGCCACCTCACAGAGGGATGAATGGGCTTAAAAGAGGGGTTGTACAGAGGAGCGGGGTCCCCACAGAGGGATGAATGGGCTCAGAAGCAGGGTCTTCTCCTCTATCCTTACCCAGGCTTGTTTCAACCTGGAGCAAGGGCTGGCCCTCACGGCCTTCATTACATTTGCCTAATGGATGAAGGAAGAAACTATTTCCAAGGCTGAGACCGGCATAGTCTTCAGGGTCTCAGTTTGGCTGAAACATTTAAACCACACTTGCAGGCTTTCCTGCTGGGCTACAACTGCGATCAAAGACCCTTTGTATTTGTACCAGCAGCTGGAGAGTGAGTGAGGAGTCGGAGGGAGGCGAGGTGGCTGAGCCAGTCTCTGCTGTGTGCGGGAGAGGCTGACCAGTGTGTGCCTTGTTTGACTCTGGTCTGGCACCTCTGCTTTGGGTGGCTTCAGGGACTGGTGCTGGTTCTTTCCCTGGAGAAACCTGAAGCTTGTGGTGTTCAGGCCCCCATGGAGGCTGGTGCATCGAGAGCCTTTCTGGGAGTATTTGTCTCTGGGCTGTATACTCAATGGAAACACACATACTTGACCTTTTCACCCTCCATGCCTTTCCATACTGTGGAGAGCAGAGTGGGTCAACTGAATATGTTGCAATTATTTTTAATTTTTTAATACCGGATTCTGGCTCTTTGGTTTAGGGTATCTTTTAATCTTTATGTATGTGTGCAGTGCATGTGTGTTACATGCACTTGAGTCTGTGGGTGTGTGTGTCTAT
The DNA here is from genome assembly GCA_021653895.1 of Mastomys natalensis. NCBI lineage: Eukaryota > Metazoa > Chordata > Mammalia > Rodentia > Muridae > Mastomys > Mastomys natalensis. Next base: position 3,183,497 of record JAJTUV010000110.1, on the reverse strand, counting down.
GTGCATACACATGGAGTTCAAAGTCAGAAGATATCTGGTGTCTTCCTTTGTAGTTCTCCAGCTTATTGCCAGGGTCTCTCCATGAACTGTCAGCTCACCCTGGAGCCAGGATGGCTGACTTGCCAGCGAGCTCTTGAGATCTACCTTTCTGTGATGCTCAATGCTAAGGTTACAAGCTTGCATAGCCATGCTCAGCCTTGGAGATTCAAACTCATGTTTGTCAAGCAAGTACTTGACACACTGAATCATTGCCCTGGCCTTTGATCAAAATCTTAATAAAAATAAGTAAAGGTATAACTTGGCATTGAGTGAAGTGGTCTTGCTACACTATAATACCACGGCCAAGACCAGATCATTTCTGTCATTTTACAGGAAGTAAGGGACTCTCCTTGCACTGTCTAGGTGGCCTGTGGCAGCCACTAATCCTGCCTTGATTCTTGCAATGGTATCCTGATCTCTCCAGCCATCTGTGCTGGCCCCTCTCTGTGCTGCCAACATCAGGGACTCTGTGCTATCTGCTTCCTCAGCAGAGAACATGTGTCCTTTGGCCACTTCAGGTTGCACTTCCTACCTGGAGCACAAGTCCTGTGTGTGAATCACTTCCAGGCTCAGGTCTTGTGGAGTTGACAGGAGTGTAGTTCTTGCCTGTGGGAAATTCTGCACATTCGTGTGTTAATTTGAAAATAAAACTCAGGGAGGTGTGCAAAGGACTTAGCACAAAGTCAGCTTGCATCAGAGGCTCAACTGGTAGTTACCTCCTTACTTCGGGAGTTGAGGTCAAGTTCATGCCACAGTGACACAGACAGCCTGTGACATTCAGTACATGTGTGTGGCCATCTGGCCATTTTCTGTGTCTCTCTAGAGTGCCCCATGGCACCCAGGAAGATACAGCCCCTCAGTTCCCCCAGCCCCTGGAAGCCACTCATGCTTTCCGTGTGTGTGTGTGTGTGTGTGTGTGTGTGCGCGCGCGCGCGCGTGCGCGCGCGGTTTTGACCTGTGTATGAACTCTCTCTCACACACACAGTGGCTTATGATTGGTTTTTCATGGTTTGGGGGATTGACCTGGGGTGTAGAATGATCCAATCTGTCCTGGTGAGTCAGTAAGCCTAAATAAGCCATGGGGGAAAAGTTCAGTATAGAATTACTCACCATCCCAGCAATTCCAACACTTCAGATGCCTGAAGGCAGAAACTCTGAAGAAGATGACAGTTCAGAAGCACTCATCAGCAATGCCATAGCAGCCATAGAGGCCAGCTCCCTAAATGGCAGTCACATGGGCTCACAGATGTGGCATGACCTCACAGTAGCATTTTGTTGCCTTTGATTGTCTTTGTTCAAACTTGGTTAGTGCCTACCAGTTCTCCATTCTCTTAGCTTTCCGGGAAGTCCTTCCCTGGGTGAGGAGACTCATCATTTTCTAACCACAGAGCCTACCTCGGTGTTTCTCCTGAATCCTTACATTTGTAATTCATCCTCTGATTCTTTCTAAAGCATGTGTCAGAAGCCTCCCTTGAACAAGGTTGTAAAATGGGTGGGAAAACAGACAATACCAATTCTGTGAGCTAGCATGCTTCCAGAAGGCATGTGTGCATGTGCGTGCATGTGTGAGTGTGTGTGTGTGTGTGTGTGTGTGTGCTCATGCATGCACACACACAGAATTGTGGTATGGTGTGTGGAATGCTGAGGAGTGGAGTGGTAGTTCAGGGATGAGTCCCTATATGAGGTGCTGGGGTCAGTGTTTAAGACCTGCGTGGGGTGCTGGAGTTACCAACAGTGTTTGCTTCCTCCCAGGAGCAGGAAGTATTGTTTGGGAGTATGAGGAATAGGCTTCTTGTAGGGCTGCCAATCTGGGGTCTAGTGCTGTGGAGGAGCTTGAGAAATTTGTGAGGTCGTGTGAGGTCATGGAAGATGGGAAGATTCCCAGGGTTTGAGGACAGGCGGTATCATGTAGTCTCATAGGCAGGGAGCTGCAGATGTGGACATGTGCAGAAGGTGTGGAGGGTAGGCATTGATGCGACCAATCCAGCTTGAGGAAAGTGGATACCATGAATATCCTGTCTGGTGTCTTGTCCTCTTGCGGTCTCCATTGCCGGCCCCCAGACTGCACACAGAGAGTTGGTCTCATCAAAAGATAGATCAGAGCTGCCAAGAGTCAGTGTCGGCACCAAGGGAGAGAGAAATGAGCGGTGCTGTGTGCCCACCCAGGTCCCTGTGGAAACTGATGGAATGGAGCCCTCAGTGCAATAAGAATTGAGTGAGCTGGCTCTAGAGAGAGGGGGAAGGGGGCTGCCCATGTCTTGCCTAGTAGCCTAGTGTGCTAGACCTCTTTGGGTACAGAAGGACCTTTCTTCACAATGCTGGTCATCTTCAAGGTCACCCAGCAGACAGACACCTGGAGGACAGGCCCCCATTACCGTGGCTGGCTGCTCTGGTTCTGTTGGAAATCTCTGTCTCGCTCTGTTGCTTCTGTGACAATCACCAAAGGAAACAGGGCCAGCAGGATAGGGGCCTGAAGCAAAATCAGTTCCTGGGAAGATGGAACACACACACACACACACACACACACACACACAACACGTCTCTGTGTGCTTCTCAGGGTCTTTTGCTCTTCCAGGGAAGGTCTCTTCTCAGCACATTGAGTCCTGTGGTCACCAAATGTATAGAACTTGTGAAAGAACCTGATAAACCTTCAGGAACATGCTGTGTCCTGGAAGATTCCGAGATGTATATGTACCTGACAGGTTTCCATGGGTGAATTTAAAGCTGAAAAAAATCCTGACTTGTTTGCATTTGGGTCTTACCTAGTTTCTGAGCCCTGGCGGGGCCCTGCTGGACTCTGTCTTAGAACCTTTATTTAATATTGATCCTTGTGGTCAAGTAGCCGTGATGGGTGTAAAATGAATAAACCTATAATTCAAAAGTGAATTATAAACTGAGCTAAAGGTCTGCTTTCAGGGTGGGCAGAGCCAAAGACCCAAGTCACAGGCTGCTGTAGTGTGGGAGAGTAATGCAGGCCTAGGCCCTTGGGGATGTAAAAGACCAACTGGAACCTTCAGCCAGTTATTTCCTGCCTTTATAAAAGGAAACTATAGTAGTTTTTCCCTTAAGACATTTCCAATGGTCCCACCCGGTGCAACAGTTGTACTATGGACCAAATCCAGGTTTTTATCAATAAAGTTTTATTAAAACATAGTCACATTCATTGATTTGCTAACTCTGGCCAAGTCTCTGCTCCCACAGCCTGGCTGAGTGACTAGTGCCCAGCTAGGTAGTCAACAGAGCTCTTGACATTTGTTGCCGGGCTTTTACAGCAGACATCTGCCCATCACTGACCTCAGAATGAGAGAGGGGCATGCATGCCTTTAAAACAAAAATCTTCTGGCTTAGAATCTTCCAACGTTAAACAAAGCAAGAGACCCACTTTTGTGTATATAGATGCATACACGTGTGTCTTGCGTATGCAGATGTGGGCACGTGTGCTTTTGAGCATACAGTCACATGCAGGTACGTGTGTACTCAGGTACATGTCCCACAAATGTGTGGAGGCCAGAGGTCACCCTCATATGTGGTTCTTTGAGCACTATCTGTATGTTTTTGAGAGAGGGTCTCTCACTGGGATGGGGCTCACAGGTTAGGCCAGGCTGACTAGCCAGGGAGCTGCAGGTGTGCACTGCCCCAGCTGACTTTTTATGTGGGTGCTGGAGATTGTTTCTCTTACATGGCAAGCACTCCATTCATTGAGATGCCTCCATTGCCCCAAGATATCCTCTTTTAAAACCAACCTTTGCCTGTCTGTAGCTGTCCCTGGCATTTTGGAAGGAGCAAACCTTGCTTTGCGATTTTAGAAAGTTCAGGCACTTGGATTTTGAGTAAGACTCTTGTTTAGATTTATACTGGAGTCCTGACGTCTCCCTAAATGCTTTCTCCCTCAACCCCACTTAGCCTGTAAGACATAATTTTTAGAAATGTCTCTAGAAGCTGCTTTGATAACCTTGTGAAGATGTAGGTAGCTTCTTGCCTGAGCCTTTGTCTCAGAGTTTGCTCCGAGGAAATCTAGAAGCATCTAAACAGCAGAAAGAGTGGTCCTGGCAGTAAGAATTCCCTTCCTCTTCCTGACCTCATCACCTCCTGTCTAAGCTCATGCTCCAAGCTCCGCCCAGCATCTCCAGGGCCTCCAGAGTCACAGATCTGCACTCAGCTTTGCCTGGGGAACTGGCCATCTGCCTGGAGGCCTGGCGACCATTGGCAGAATCACGGGCTGATCCTGAGCAGATGGCACTCTGGTTAGTGCTCTGTAATTCCCACAATTCATCTGAGTGGGAAAGGCTTCTTGGGTGATGTCTCCATTTTATATCCCGTGTCAGAGGTGGCAATGGTGACCATTTTTCTTGCCTTAACTTCAATATTACTTGTGTGTACAGGGCTTTGGGCAGCTAAGGAAATATGATAGCTTAGAGGTTTTCAGAACTAACCTCTGGTACAGTCTTGGAGTACAAATAGTAGGAAGATTTTTGTTTTCAAAATAAGAAATGGTCATTAACATTTCTTAACAGGAGTATGGTGAGCCTGGCCTTACAGCTCTGGCTGTATTTGGCAATCTTGGGCGACTGTTCCTATGGGTGATCAAATAGTCTGACTAGGATTGCCTACTACAGAACTTCTCAGTGCCGTTGCTGTGCTAGTGTCGGGCAGCGTGGCTTTTCAAGAGAGGCTTTGCGGTCTAGACAATGAAGCTATCTGGGAGAAGCTACTTCTTCACACAGAGAGCATCTCTCGGTGGGTCACCTAGGATACCCTGAAGATAACATCAGTGTCATGAGCTAGTAGGTGACACTAATTGATACTGTCTGAGGATGAACTAGGTCAGATAGCCTGAGTTCACTTGCTCAGTCACAGATGTCAGTTATCCGCTTTGTACTGTGGCTTCCTGCCTCCTAGAGATGTTAAAGCCAGAAGGATCCGGAAGCTTTCAGCAGCCTCCCCTTGGGCACCCAGGAACATGTAATATTAGGTGTGCACTGCTGCTGTTACACTTGACTGGGTTGGTGTGGGCGGGGCCTAAGTCGATGTGGGGGTGGGGGCTGGGTTGTTCAGGAATTCAGGGCCCAGGAGTCAAAGCAGACCATAGAGTGTCCTGTCCTGCTTCCGAGCATGTGCCCAGCCATTTTCTCTTCCCTTTGTTCTCATTTACCTTTCTGTTCTAATCTTTTGATGTTTCTGGCCTGGTGCAGAGTTGAGAGCTGCGTGGGTTTAGGAGGCATATTTTCTTACAGAAAGACCCCTGTTCGCTCCACACTGAAAAAGTCTTAGGGAGGGGTTTCTGTCGAAGTGAACTGTGATGGGACGCAAGGTGTGTGTACGGGTAAGCTCACTCAGAGGAGGGAACTTCCTGCACTGTCCGGAAACAGAAAGACATATAGTATTACTCTCTCTACTTTTTAAATAAACATCTAGCATCCCTCCCAACCCTCGCCCCTGGCAGTGGCCACTTTCTGCCTCTATACTAAGCAGTGTGATTACAAGAGACCTATAGGGGGCGCTAATCCTGCCTCTGAAGGTTGTACTGACCTGGCCCTGTTTAGCCTTCCATGAAGATGTGTGACACCATCCAGCTGCTGCAGTCACTCAGCAGTTATTCCAGGTGTGCAGGCCACAGAGAGGGTGCTTCTGCATGGGAGACTTAAAAGGTTTTAAGTTTGATTTTGTAGCTTCATACCTTGCATTTAGGATGGCTGTCAAACCTTGAGCCTGCTGCCCTACCACAGGGCAGCAGCTGAGGGGGAAGAAAACAGGGGTTAGATGAGGGCTCTGGCTCCTGTCATCCAGTACATAGTTACTGCTTGTGACCGGGAGAGTCGCTGCACACAGTGGGGATGTTTCTGGAACTGTTAGGGTTGGAGCCTGGGTCCTGTAGCCCTGACAAGCCAGGTTTGGCCACCGGTCTTCAACGGGACAATTAAAGACAAAGTAAAAACAGAGAAAAGAGATTTATATGATGTGGCCACACTGGGAAGATGCACATAGCCCCAATTCCGTCTTCCTAGTGGTGATATGAGATTTAGGTTTAAACAGAGGGCAAGAGGTCTCATGGCTAATCTGACCTGGTCAAGGTGTGGTCCCATCAATCATTGACAAGTCATTGTCTCAGGTCTTGCCCATCACTGACAAGTAATTGTCTCAGGTCCCACCCATCATTGACCCATCATTGTCTGGGCTCCAGTATCTTCTGTAAGGGCGTCTTGACAAACCATCAGAACTGAATGAAATCCTTTCCTTGGAGATAAGTTCTTGTGGCTGGCTACAGACTTCAGCCTTTTCCTTCCCCTCCAAGCATAAGACCTTGGGGGAAGAAACCATAATTTCTTAGAGTCCTTAGTCTCATACTCTGATATCCAGACAAGGGGGCATGCATTCCTGCAGAACATCTTAGTTTCTTCCAGGACTAGTATAAGAATGAAAATAGTGCTCCTCCTGCTGGAGTTGGAATGGGATAAAGGTTCTAGTTCATTCAGGAGTGCAGGTCAGAGCATAGCACGTAGCAGGTTCTCTGTGTCCCCTGCCATGTCCTGTGACAGAGTCCCTAGCCTTCAGCCATCTGTCTACTGTGGTCTGACATCCACCATAGTCTCAAGGCTGATGATCTTATACAAAGGCCTCTGATTCCAGGACACTTGTCAGAGCCACGTACCACTCTTGGCTGGGTCTTCTGTTCTGTTCTCTAAACTCCAGCTTATGATCTTTCTAATTCAAGTGTACAGACCCCTGCTGGCAAATCAGTTTTTCATGCACCAATAGTTAACAAGCGTAATTTCCTTAAATTAGAGATTATCCCCTGCTTATCTCCAGTCAATGAGATGCTGCTGCTAGGTGATGGTTTGGTGAGTGCTTGTTTGTATGTGGATAGTGATCATGAACTGGTACCCTGCACTCTGTGCCGCATTTGTGCTCTCCAGCATTTGGCCTGGCTCTACCCCGCTCTGCACCCCAGGAAAGCCAGACTTTGTTCATCTGTACCCTTTACCCTTCTCATTGCGACTCCAGTGCCTGAGTTTAAAGCCAACACCACTCCCTTTGAGCAGCCTTTGAGCAGCACTTTCTGAGAGTCTCTTCTGCAGCAGGGTCCTGTCTTAGCTCTCCCTGGTTTTCCTTGTGATCAGGAAGCTCCATGGCAGGGATGGTGCCCAGTACCATTTCGGAACCCTCAGACCTGGCACTGCACTTTGTACCATTGTGATGTCCCTTTGGTCTTCTCTGTTGGATTATGGGATAGGGAAGAACTCCTCTCAGAATGCAGAGTTCTAGATCATGTTCCTAGATCAGTTACTATGGACTTCCTCATCTGACCTTTTATCTGCTCACGGACATGTGTATCCAGAAGAAGAAGGAGACTCCTTGAAAGATGATGGCACTTGTGGCTATGTCTGGAAGGATGATGGCACTTGTGACTATGGCTGGAAGGATGATGGCACTTGTGGCTCTGTCTGGAAGCTTGAGCTGTCCTGACACACAGCAGCTCTCTTCAGAACCTCGATTAATGAGTCTGTGAGTGAATGAATGAAGTAATACATAGAAAGTCATCTTCCACTGGGCTCTGGTGTAGATGGTCCCTGCCCACCTGACACACTGGGTCACAAGTGTCTGACTTCATTCCCCAGGGAGGTGGGGTCTCTTCCCACTGAATTTAGAAGAGACTTTGTATTCATGGAGAAGGAAAGAGAGGGTAGGCTGCTGGGGAGAAGCAGAAGTGTCCATTGTCATGATGCTTGGGTATCAGAGTGGTGGACTGGGATGGTCCTGGCTCCAGCCTTTGAAGCTGTGTATCCTGGGGTCTCTGACTGAGCTAGTGTTCATTCAAGCAGCCCTGAGTGTTACAAAATGACTCACAGGGCAATAGGTGAGGGCACAGGAGCGCAGAGGCCAAGGGCACTAGGAATAGGGTTGGAATCAGGCTCTCTATGCTATGGCACGGAAACCAGCTCTGAAGTTCAATGAAGCCAGCCAGGTGTCGGCCTAGAATTGCTATGGACCGTAGCCTCCGTGGGCACTGTACATGGGCACCTTGATCCTGAGGTGGGGCAGGTGGGCTCGAGTTGTTCAAGTAGCTAGACGTATACCTGTGTGTGAACAAGTCTTCAGAGTAGCATGGCCTTTCCATCACTTGGGAACCTCAGGAAGGAAGCCTCAAGGTTACCACAGGGGCACAGGGGCACGTGGGAGGCAGCCACTAAATGTGGAAGCTGGTGCTACAATAATTAGCTGCTAATGCCTCAGAGGTGGCAGAGGCAGCCCAGCAGTTAGCACTGCAGTGTTACCCGGAGACCTGCTAATGGGACCCACTAATGAGGCCTTTGCACCTCTCAGAGTCTCTTTGCAAGGGAAGGTGGTATCTGTTACTCTAGGGAGAGGCCCCAGAGAGATGTCGGCAGAAGAAGACAACTGGATGTTCACCTGACCCCTCCTCTGTAGATGCACGTGTGGTTCTTACTAAGTATTTACCAAGATGTGACATGGCTTATGCCACGTGTGATAGCACAGTCGGGGGGTGGTTGAGGTGAGCATTTGGTGGGCTGCACCTGCTCAGGTAACAAGGCTCTCTCTCCTGATCAGTGAACCTTCTCCCACCCCCATACACTCCGTCTCTGCTTGAGATGGCAGTTTCAAACATGCGTAAAGGACACGCATGGTGACATTTCAGCTCCTGGTCTCCCACCTGGCCCTGGTTTCGAGACACTCAGGGTGGGAAGAGGCAAGGGGCCCAAGTACACAGCTTTCAGACCTCTGCAAGCCTGTCTCACCCCTCTCCTATGAGGCTCTTTAATTCCCTGATGGTGTGAAGCCACAAGGAGCTACTACTCTATACTATGTGAGTCATTAAATGGCATATTATGGGGTTTCTGAGCTAAAGATTCTGCAGTAGCTCCCCGCTGAGTTGTTGATTAGGGTCAAGTGCTTCAGGGAGTCCTGCTTCTCGCCCTCTGCCAGCCCTCCTGTGGGACACCCTCTGACCTGCACAGCCCATTCTGCAGGGACACCCACTTTCTCTGACGTTTACTAATCCAGCTCTGCACAACCTTTCCAATCCTGCTGGCAGGGTCAGCATGCAGCTCAGACTCTGGATCAGGATCTCCCTGGTCCCCATCTTGCATGCAGTAGTGTGCTTACATTCCAGGAACCCTGAGGACTGGGTCTCACCTCCCCTTTCGGAACCCTGTCCTCCCAGAGCTCCTGGCGGGGATGAGGGTGGGAAGAGTGGAGACCTTCATGATCATGCAAGCACACATGAATAAGCACGTGATGTGGCACTCATGGAGGGAGATGGATGGGATGAAAGCAGATGGAGAATTTCGTGGACCATCTTCTATAGATGAACACACTCCATCCCAACTAACTGTCTCTATTCGCCGTCCTATTCGCCGTCACTACAACCCCAGGAAGGCAGGTCCTCTATGCCTTCCTTTCCTCTTTGTATTTCTGTTGATAGGAACCTTGGTGCACAGCTGGTGCCGGTGTATATTTGCAGAATGGTTGAGTGGGTGAATGAGTGAATTAATGAATGGGTTCTTCCGTGAAGGGAGGAATGTCCCTTGCTTTTCTCTATGCACTGAGGATAAGTGTGTGTCAGAGACATAAGATACCCTTCCCTAAATCTATGCTGGCCATGGATGGCAGGCTAAAGGTGGAGGTTGGATGAGCCATCCAGCTAGTGACAGTATTGATTGTGGTAATGAGACGGTTGGAGGAGGAAGATGATGTGTGTGAGGTAGAGGAGAAGAAAGAGGAGGAGGCTAAGGGAGAAGGATAGGGAGCTGGCCCTTCTGCCCACTCCTCCTCACCCCATGTTGAAGCAAGTCCCATGTCATAGTAAGGACAGAGACCTTCCTTCCAGCCATAGCTCAGAGCGGGTACAAGGATGGTAGGAGAATGACCAGCGCTTTCTTCTACTCGTAAGCAGCAGAGCCACGACAGAGGCCAGGTTGCCTCTGGCCTCCTGCTCTTAGCAGTTGCGTGCTGTGTCTGTGTGTCATGCAGGGATGTGGCAGGGCACAGACCACATGGGCGGTTTGTCTTCCCCCAGCCAGGGAACACTGGCACTGGAGCTGAGCAGGAAGTCAAGAGTCTGGCTTCCTATGTCTAAGGCTCACAGAATGGGTAGAAGTCGAGTGTAGGCATCTTGGGGTGAGATTCTGGCCAATTGCCTAAGGTCCTAGTGATTTGGGTCATTAATGGAGTATTTGATTGACTTGCGGTTTACTCTGTGTGTGCTGCTTTTTGCCCCAGCTGCTAAGAGCTTGAGCCATACACATGCCCTTCCCCTCAGAACCTACATGGTGTCTCTTGTGGGAACCTCCTAGCTACCTTGATGGACATCCCCACCCAGACTTCCCTTCCTCCAGATTTCCTCTGAGACTCCATTATCCTTCCATAGTGTGTGCCCCTGGTGAAGGCTCACGGTACAGAGGAAGCAGGTACTGTGCCTTCAAATGCATTTGTTGACATCTCCATCATGTGAGCTGGAGGAGACTTGGCCTCTTCCCATCCTGTGTCCTGTTGTGCCAAGCATGTTGCTGTGACCAACAGACTGGCAGTTCCTACCCATCTGGCGCTAGTGGGTGGAGGAAGGAAAGGAAAGGAAGAGGATCATGGGATATGCCTTGGGAAAGGAGAGACCGTCGGTCTGTATCCTGCATGCTCTGTGTGCCCATGGGGAAGCAGGAGGGTCCAAGACTGATGGGCGTCTTTGAGCTGCCCTTGTCCCTGTTATGTTCTTTTCCCCACTGTTTGCCAGGTATTTGGTCCACCTGTGACACTGCAGAGGGGAATGGCCTTTTGGGACCCTCTTACTTATTGGTCTTATTGGTCAGTGGTGGCAGATACAGCCCTAGGTTCATCCTGAGTAAGGTACGTGAAGTCACTGCTCTGAGAGCCTGCAGGAGCTGCAATGTGCTACTTCTTACTGTCAACAGTTACAGCACCTGCAGGAGCTGCCATAGGCTGGCCCTTCCTGTCTGAGGTCTGCAGTCCCTGCTTTGCTTTGCAGATGGGTCACAATGGACCACTCGGTCGTAGAAGGCTGGACAGTAGGCTGTAGATGACTTGATTGAAAGCTTTTTTTTTTTTTTTTTTTGAATCTTGACCCATTGGATTCTGAAGGCTGACTCCCTGCCCCACCAGGCCACCTCCCAGAGCCTAGTGCTTCTGAACCTCCTCCTCACACCCAGCCCTGCTCTGCTGGGCTCTGCAGACCTTGAGAGGGCTCTGGAGTCTGTTTAGACCAAGACCAAGTCTCAGCCCTTCCCTGGTGGCGAATGGATCCCTGTCTGTGGGAGGATCAAGGTGGCAGTGTGGTCATGGACATGGTGTCAGGGCTTGGGTGCTGTGAAGGGGCTTTGGGTTAAGGGCCAGCATCTGGAGTCAGGCCTGCAATTCTTCCCAAGAGACAGGGGAAGCTTGAATCCAAGTGAGTGGATGGGACTCAGGACTTTCTCACTGCTGGAAGTGACAAGATCCCTGCCTGGGGAAAGTCCTCCAGGGTGGAGAGGCGTCCTCCAGGATTGTGCTTGGACTCTTGTTTAAGCTGCATGGGGATCCAGGGTGAGTAGATTATCTGTGGTACCGCTCTGGATCTGATCGTCTCCAGTAGTCCTTTCATGTTCGTTGAGTTTTGTTTTCCATCTGAACGAAACGTCTAACAAAGCCACATTTGTCAGAGGTCTGAAACATCCTATGGGGTATGTCCCTCCCTGCCCATCCCCCATAGCCAGCATTTGATGTCTACCAATGCATCCTCTGCACACATCAGCTTGGGCCTGTACATACCGTCCTGCACACAGAAGTCGCATTTGTGGCATGATTTTGCACACATATCTTTTACAAGGTTTTTGAGATAAAGTCTCCTGGCCTGGAACTCCTAATATAGCCCAGGCTGGCCTTAGACTCTTAATGTAGCCCAGGCTGGTTTCAACCCTCATGCCTTTGCCTCTGTGAATCTTCATGCTCACTTACTTGGTGGTTTTGACTGAGTGGTTCTCCTTGGGTCTGTCTTCCTCTTTGCACATGAATTCATTTGATCCTCGACTATATCTGTACCCTGGCTGGGGAGAAGAGGAGCCAGGTCTCCATGGATCTGGGGCAGGCAAGCACTGGAATAATTGAGTAACCTGGGGGGGGGGCACTTATTTGGGTTGTACACGGCCCTCTTCTAGTGACACAGTTGGCAGCCCAGCTCTGTCACTTGCCTGAACTATCCACACACCTGCTTTACGAATAGTGTTCCTAGCAACCTGAGCCCCCCAACCCTCACTCAGACCCCTGCTTGTATTGGGCTACACATACACTCCTCTTTAGAGGAGGGCTGTTTTTCCTCCCTTGACAACCACCAAACATAAAGACAGTCATACTCTTACGTCTGGGTATGAGACCAGAGAGAGCAACCCGACCTGAATTCATTTGGGGGTACCTTCACAATAAGGCAAAGTATGTCGAGGACATAAAGAAAGCCTCCTATTTATCATCTCATGCCTATGCATAATTAGACATGCATACAATAAAAATCCAATGCATTATGGGAAGGGACATGCACAGTGGAGAAATGACTACATGGCTTAATCTGTCAGAATAGAGAATGACATTAATGTGCTTCTCAGTAACCGGTCCTTCCTTCCTTGAGCCTAAAAGGAACCAGACAGATTTTTGGTCCTTGATGAGGCATGCATGTCCTTACCCTTGTTAAGTAAGGTCCCCACACTTCTGCAAATACCAGTTGCTTTATGCAGGTCCTTGATAGAGACGAGCTGCGGTGGGCACCTTACGCACTTGGGAGCAGAGGCAGGCGATTTTAGTTCAGGCCAGCCTTCTACCGAGCGAGTTCCAGACAGCCAGGACTACACAGAGAACCCTGTCTCGAAAACAAAAAAAAAAAAAAAAAAAGAAAGAATAGGAGACCAGGAGTCTCGGAACACCTAACCCAGACCCTGACCACAAGAAAAAGGCCATGCTGCAGATGCTTCCTGTCTCTAGCACGACACACTGTACTCCCTGGAATCTCCTGGAACATCTATGTGCACCCTCCACTGTGTGCACTTGTCTTAAGTCACCAACTAGGAGGGACCCAAGGGTCAAGATACTTCCCTTTATCCGTGTATGGCTCAGGCTTGCTCTGCAGCTGTTCCCTGTGGTGATCTGATGGCCAGACCTGTGTGTGCTCTGCAGCTGGGCCTGGTCTGTGCTCTGCTCTTGGATAGCTGATGACTGGGGGAAGGTGATTTGGGGGACTTTGTGGTTCCCTGATGCTTGTGTGCATAGTGCTTATGCCAAGGGCTCAGTACAGGTTCCATAGGAACAGAGTAAAGACTTCCTGGGGGGAAAATCTTATCTGAGTACATTTACATCTATGTTTGCATTTAATCCACAGTCCACACGAGGGACACTCTCAGAACAGCTATGGGTACAGCTCAACACATTTGTAGATGACAATGTTTGGCCATCCTGTCTAAGGTAGAGGAAATCTGAAAAGTATGTAGCATGGGCAGTAGGCACAGCATGTACAAAGGTCCTGGGGCAGAGAGGAGTTAGTTCATCATGCAGTCAGCCAGCCTTTAGACCACCATGGCGAGGAGGTAGGGAGGGCAAATGATCGGCTGCTATGGAGAGAGGGTATCCATGGAAGAAAGTGGATCCCACTCCTCATGAATTACTCTGCCTCCTGCCTGCACTCTGTCAGAAGGAGGCCCAGGGCGGGTCCACTCCCTTGACAGTTCACTGAGCTGTATGTTTTAAGAGGTCACTTAAGGTGAGAGGGTCACCTAGGTCCCCAGGAGCCTGAAATCATCCCTTGAGATCCTTTCCTGTTCTCACTTTGCAGATGAGATGGACCAAACTCCCCCAGCACGCTCCGAGCCTCTGGTCTCAGGGATTCGAACTCCCCCTGTGCGGAGGAACAGCAAGCTGGCCACCCTGGGCAGGATCTTCAAACCATGGAAATGGAGGAAAAAGAAAAATGAGAAGCTGAAGCAGACGACGTCAGGTAAGGAGGCCCCGGTGAGAAGAGGATGGCATGAGTCAGGGGTCTCCATGTCACTCAATGCTGCTGGTTACTGTACTTCACTGGCTGCCTGGTGGGATCAGCACAGGGCTGTGCACCACTTAGTCACCACAGCCTCATAACATAACAGCAGATCTCATCAGGCCTCTGGCTGGCTTCTCCTGAAGATTTATTTTTATGTGTATGACGTTTTGCCTGAATGTGTGTGTGTGGGTGTGTGTGTGTGTGTGTTTATTTGTGTCTCTGTGTTCTGTGTATGTGTTTGTGTTCTTGTGTGTCGTGTTGTGTGTGTATGTGTGTGGTATGTGTGTGTCTAGTGTGTCTGTGTGTGTGTCTGTGTGTGTCTGTGTGGTGTCTCTGTGTGTGTATGTGTGTTATGTGTGTGTGTGTGTGTCTGTGTGTGTGTGTCTGTGTGTAGTTGTTTGTTCTGTCTGTGTGTATGTGTGTGTGTCTGTGTGTGTCTCTGTGTGGTTGTGTGTGTGTCTGTGTGTGTCTGTGTGTGTCTGTGTGTGTCTGTGTGTGTGTGTGTACTGTGTGTGTGTCTGTGTGTATGTGTGTGTGTGGTGTGTGTGTGTGTGTGTGTGTGTGTGTGTGTGTGTGTGTAGATACTTGTTATGTGCCTGATGCCTGGAGAGGCCAGAAAAAGGATCATATCTCCCGTAACTGGAGTTACAAACAGTTGTCAGCTGCCAAAGTGGGTGCTGAAAACTGATCCCAGGTCCTCTGGAAGAACAGCAGTGCTTTTAACTGTTGAGCCATCTCCCCAGCCTCAAGGCCTGCTGTTCTTGCTCACACAACACACACTACACAAGCCCTCAGCTCACAGATGGCTGAGCCCTGGCCCTCCCATTCAGACAAAGCAGGGGCTTGCTTATGGTGCTCCCTGCTCCTAGGATCTGTCTGTGTCACTCTAAGGGTCATGATCCATGCTATGGTGCCGTTTCTGTGAGCCGACAGGCTTACTCCCCAGCTTCTACCAATACCTAGGGAAGCTCACCCCACCACCTCCCACCCAGGGATCCAGAAGGCTGCCCACTCACTTGTACTGCACCCTTATACCCAGCCAGTCCCAGCGTGGTGGGAAGTGAGGTTGTGCCATGTTGTCTAATCGCCTACGCCTCCCCAGCATCAACTATATAAACTGCATCCCAAAACTGCATCGTGGCACGGTGTCTATGACAGAACGAGAGGCCACGGCATCAGGTGCTGCTGAGCAGAGGACCCCTTCTTTGAAAGAGAAAATGATTCAGAGAGGAGGCTAACCATCCAGGGTAGGAAGGCTGGTAGGATCTTGAGCACTGGCCACCAACCCTAGACTCTTAGTAAAACCAGGGACCTGAGCCACCAACCCCAGAAGCCAAGAAGCCTGGGCCTCAGGGCCCTCCCTCTGAGCCCCTTGCCTATTAGCTGCAGCTGTAAGCAATTAGTGAGGTTGCTGTACACGTGGAGTTAGCCCCAGCCCCCAGAGACATGCCTGGCAAGTGCCTGTCTCAAGCTATTGCTTCTGTGGTCCCAGGGGCCCCAGCTTCCTGCTTAGCTCTGAAAAGGCATGTGCCTGGGCTTGGAGATGGTGGAGACAAAAGCCCAGGCACTCCCTGCACCCAGCCTGGGGAGGGGCAAGGGAAGCCGGCAGCAGAGGGTTCAGCATTCACTCTCATGTATGCAACTTACAAAATTATCTTAATCACTCAAGAAGTTGATTGACAAATTATTCTTGACAAGAATGCAAACAGGATGAACTGTTTAAGAATTTACAAGTACTTCAAGGGTGCCAGGCAGAGAGTAGATAGTAAGCTGGTCTTGCCACAAGGCTACAGTGCACAGGAGGGCAGGGGCTGGGGCAGGTGACCTCTGTGACCTTTAGGTGCATGGAATTGGAAAATGGACAAGTTTGGGTGAGTGGCTCTGGGCCTCAAGGTTCTGCAGCACTGGTCCTGCCTGAGGTTGTCAGGCTGCCCTGGGGACCCTAGAAGGACTCAAAGACCCTCAAGGTAACACCTTGGGTTCCTAACTTAGGCATTTGGAGATTGGTTAACAGTACTGGTACCCCACTGCCTTATTCTCCCCCTCCCCTCTCAGCCTGCCTCCTCCTCCTTTTTGATGCTGAAGATTTCAACATGTCCAGTCCTGACATTAAGATGAGATGAGGCAGAGACCTTTAAGCTTTAAAGAGCCCTTAGCTGACTCTGGGCCATCCGTCAAACCTGAGGCTGAGGGGGCCAGGTCCTATGTCCCAGCCTGCTCAGTAGGAAAACCCCAGAGATAATCAAAGGAGGATTAACCTGAGTGCCTCAGACCCTCTCTCCTTCTCTCCCCACAAGACTGTCTCCCCCCTCAGTCTGCCTTCCTCCTCCCCACTCCCAGCCTGTCCTTCCCCCCTCAGTCTGTCCTCCAGTCCACCCTCATTGTCCCCTCCTCCACACCAGTGATAGTGTGGAAATTGGTTTGGAAGTTGAGGCTACAGAAAGGAACTCAGCTGAAAGTATCTTGTCCCTGAAGCATCCTGTATCCCTGACTGTCCTTCATGCAGGTGACCCTAGTGGGCTCCCTTCCCTGGTTCTGTTCCACACTTCCACCTAACACATTTGTCTTCTCTGCCACCCAGTCTTCTGGTCACAAGTAGAGAGCAGACCTGTCCTGCTCAAAGTCTGCCAATACACGGTGCACACAGTAGGTGGTTAGTCAGCATGAGATCTTGTTTAAAGTGTGGAAGGCCTTATCATCCCAGCCTCTCCAAGGATGGGGACAGATTGGTTTTCCCTCCAGGTACTCCCATCTAGAACTCAGAACATGGCTTGACATCCATGCTCAGTAAATACTTTAGAACACACCATTTGCATGGTCAGCCCTTGTGGGCACTCTGAGCTCTGACAGGTGGGCCAGCTGTGTTCTTAAGTACCTGTCAAAGTGTTCCACACAGCTACTGGCTTTGGGACCCTACTAACCAGCAGGCTCTACTCCGGGTTCTCAAAGAAAGTGTCAAGACCTAAGCAACTATTTGATTTTGTATTTGAGGTTCATCTGTGGACAAATGAAAGGTGTGTGTGTGTGTGTCTGTGTCTAGGAATGAGACCCTGCTTGGGAGGTAGATTCTAGAAGAGAAGGTGGGTGAGTCTCCATTGCTGGTCCATGGCCTTGGGGTGGGAGGCCACAAGAAGTTTGATTTCAGAATAAGAAAGGAAGGAATTGCATGTTGTGGTCCTGCTGGCTGTGAGTCATTGGTTAGACCTGAGTCAGGGCAGCCACGTCCTATGGGCTAGCATGCCTTCTAAGAACACCCCAGGGACAGTCAGAAGACGGTTAATCCAAGTGCCTCTGGGGGTAGATGCTCTGAATGCTTGAATCCTGGGTTAGCTGGAAGATGTTTGCTCAGGAGAGATGTACTGATGGACAGTGAGTGAAAGCTGGCACTAGCAGCGGAAGCATACCCTGAGCTCTGGGCTGCAGTGAGGGCGCTTCCTCATCTGTCACAGAGGGCTAGAGGTGAACACGATCTAGAAGTCAGAGTCGAGAAGGTATCATGAAAGTCCATTGCAGAAGTGATCTCTCAAACATAGCCCTGAACCCGCTTCCCTTTGGCTGGAGTTATGTATATTGCTTACCAGATGGCTTAGGTAGTAAACTCAGAGCGTTCGCACCCCAGGCTCTGGCAATGGATAGGTCCCCAGCCTCAGGCATCTGCTGTCTCCCTGTATCTTCCTATTCACCCAAGCACATGCAGCAGTGGTGTTGTTGGCCCATACTGCTTTTGGCTTGACTTAATTAGCTGCTTCTGTGTCCTGCAGCACTGGAGAAGAAAATGGCTGGCAAGCAAGGCCGGGAGGAACTCATTAAGCAGGGGCTGCTAGAGATGATGGAGCAAGGTAAGAGGGTCCCTGGAAGGGTGGCAGGCCTAAGTGGAGTTCCTAGGGCATAGAGGGCACTGAGTGGAGTCCCAGGAGACTCTGGGTTGTGGGTCCCATGGACTGGAGCCCATGGGGACTGTGGCACGAGGCCCATGGTAGAGCCTGTCGACTTTGATGGCTCCCAAACTCAGGAAATCCGTTAGAGAAAGGAAGGATGTCCTGTATCCAGGCAGGGGACCGTTCTCCAGGGAAGCCTTCAAGGGTGAGCCAGTGGCTTCAGTCAGGAACCAAGGCAGCACAGTGCCCCCTTCCTCCACGGCCATTTCTAGTGACCATCCAGCAGGGCACTCGTGGAAGGAGCTCCTTAAACATCTTGTTGTCTGTCTCTAAGAGGCAGCCAGGGCTTTTAATTTCAGTGCAAGTTTTCTTTACACTCATACATTAAATCCACAATTTGAACAAATGGAGACTGCACCTATGATGGCCACATGGCTAACGACCATCGTCGGGCAGGGCGAGGCATTCCACATACCTTACCTTTGGGTGCCAATGTCACCCCCAGTTTTCAGACATGAATGTGGGGTCCATCCATAGCTGTAGCATGCAAGCAGAAGCCCAGTGCAAACATAGGTCTCCCAGTGTTGTTGGCCCGGCAGGTTTCACCCAGGCTGTGCTTACAGGACCATGTCTGTGTCCTCAGGTTGAGCAATGTCCACAGCACGGTAATGGGGACTACCACACTTAAGTCTGGTCATCTTTCGCCATGTTGGGGTCCCATCAGATCTTGACCTTTGCCCTCTATACTTTGTGGGTCTCTGACTCTGTAAGTCTCTGTTGGTGGGGATAGCTCACAATCCCTCCTTCTTCTAAAATCTCTCTGAGCTGGAACAAGCTCCCGCCACCTTAGTGAGGAGATCTGCAGTGCTGTGTACATGCATCAAACTCCCATCTCCCCTTTCTCTGGTGTCTGCGATTTGGCCCAAGTACCAGGAATTAGAACGGTAACCCATGAAATAAACGAGTCTTTTTTGATCTGGCTGAGGCCCACACCCCAGTTGTGGCCTATCTCTTCACGTTACTTCCCTTCCTGAGTTTTGGCATGCATTATTATGATGATACCATGTTCAGGAGGCAACCAGCCATGGTGATTGTTTAATGCCTTTAGTGCTGTGTTCCACATAAAAGAAAGCCCTGCCCCGTGGCCCATGGCCTATGGCCCGTGGCCTGTGGCCTATGGCCTGTGGCCTGTGGCCTGTGGTCTGTGGTCTGTGGCCTGTGGTCTGTGGCCTGTGGTCTGGCCTGTGGCCTGTGGCCTGTGGTCTGTGGCCTGTGGCCTGTGGCCTGTGGTCTGTGGCCTGTGGTCTGTGGCCTGTGGTCTGGCCTGTGGCCTGTGGACTGTGGTCTGGCTTGTGGCCTGTGGACTGTGGCCTGTGGCCTGTGGTCTGTGGCCTGTGGTCTGTGGCCTGTGGCCTGTGGCCTGTGGTCTGGCCTGTGGCCTGTGGCCTGTGGTCTGGCTTGTGGCCTGTGGCCTGTGGCCTGTGGCCTGTGGCCTGTGGCCTGTGGCCTGTGGTCTGGCCTGTGGCCTGTGGCCTGTGGCCTGTGGCCTGTGGCCTGTGGTCTGGCCTGTGGCCTGTGGCCTGTGGCCTGTGGTCTGGCCTGTGGCCTATGGCCTGAAGATGTTGAAAGCTCTACTCTGACTCTCCTGGAGTTGGTGGAACGTCACTGCTGAGCAGAAATATGAAGTGGTTTTAATTTGGAATGGGTTCTCAGAGTATCCAGAGTTGTGTGTGTGGTGTATGTGTCCTGCATAAGGATACACATACACATGTATGTATATGCACATACATATACACATGTATGCACATGCTCACATGTCAGAGGTTGACTTTCAGTGGCTTGCTCACTCTCGGCCTTTTATGAGACAAAGTCTCTCATGGATTCAGCTGGGCTGGCTAGACAGTGAGCTCCATTGATCTCTTCATCTCTGCCTCCCTGCTGCTGAGATGACATGGCTTACCACTGTGCCCATCTTTTTGTGGGGATCTGTGCTCAGGTCTTTATGCTGGCAGGGCAGGTTCTTTATTGACTGTTCTATCTCTACAGCCCCAGGTTATTCATTTAGATCTTGGGTCAGGGAAATAAAAACAACTGTATACTTTAAAAATGTTATATTCAATGAATAAGGGGGAAGTAAAGATAGAAGTTTGATATTGGCCAACAATAAGGTTCTAGTTTGAATAATGGAAAAAGAAAACTTCTAGGAGGAATGCCATGGGCCTTGTTAAACTTTATGTGTATGTCAGATGGGCGAAGTCAGACCAGAGCCTATTGAGAGTTTTCCGCTAGAGCTAGGCCAGTGGGACAGGGGCGGAGTGTCTTCAAAGCCATAACACATGCTTACCAGCTTATAGATAGAGTTAAAAGGAAGCCAGCTAACCTTGTCAGGAAAAAGATAGTAAATGTTTTAGGACTTGGGGTAGTAGCTGCCTTTCATTATTATAAGGAAATACCAGAGGCAGGATAACTTTATACAGAAAAGAGGTCTGTTGAGCTCACAGTTTGGAGATTCAAGGTGTGGTCTCAGAATGGTCACTCTTGAGAGTGGTCTTTGTTATGGATTGGAAATGAGATGACTCTGTAGAGTCAGGTATCTGAAGACAGCGTTAATGGGGGAGGGACTTACACAGCAGCTCATATTTTAGAAAGTGGGTCACTGAGGTGTGGGCCCTGAGGCTTATAGCTTAGCTCTGCTTCTAGCCAGGTCTCTGTCTGCTGACCATCAAAGGTAGAAGCAAGCCATCTCAAGTCCCCTAGAGTAACCGGCACACTCCTCCTTTCCTAGCATAATGAATGGTAACTCAGATAATCTGTCCCCATAAAGAATTTCTCGTTGAGTATTTGGTTGTGGTTATAAACCACTAAGACAGCCTTCTTGCCAGCAGAGTGCCAAGGCAGCATACATTTGTGAACTGAAGTTAAGTCCTAAGACTGTGCATGAGCACCCTCTGCCCTCGTCTCAGGGTCTCTCCAACCCTAGGCTCTCTCCTCATGACCATACAGAACCCCCCAACCACTTCCCAGTCACCTGACTATTGGGTTACACTTCTATCTTCTAAATCCCATTAACCTATGACTTTGGGGACTTAAATTCCTGCCAGTGTTGTGGAGGCCAGTTGATCACAGGGGCATGCAGTCTGCTGTGGTCACCCATGTCTGCTCAAGGCAGAAACAGCCACAGAAAAACACACACTGAGCAGACATGACTGTGTGCCAAGGAGCTTCATTTAAGGGTGTAAAGATTTGAATTTTCAATCTTTTTCATGAATCACGAACCATTATCTTTCTTTTGGTTTCCTTCCCAACCATTTAAAGATATGAGATCCATTCTTAGTTCAGGGACATGGAAACAGGTGGAAGACTGGCTTGGGCCCAGCTGCCTCCCACACACCACCCTTTCAATCTTGCAGAGAGACTGGGCCAGGAACTAGAGTGGCCCAAAGCAGTCTCCATCCTAGATAGCTGAACGTTCAAGTGTTAAGGGATGCTGTAAATGATTATGGAGTGCCCACTACATACCAGGGTCTGCATTAGTTGACAGACACATCAGCTACTGGGACATGGTTCCCTTGAACACAGAGCCTGTGGGACACAGGCATGGGAGGGGCTACAAATACAAATCACAGCAACAGAATCACGAATGGTAAGGAAGGGCACACATGGGGCACTTGGATGCCACGTCATGGGGGCTGAATGACAGGAGGTCTGAGTGTCGTTGCTTGTGTTAGGAGCCCAGATTGGTTTTGCATTTAGTTGCACAGGAGTACATGAAGCTAATTTTGTCCTGCACTGAACATGGGATCCAGGAGAGAATGCCCGTGTACAGGGCTAGTGCTCTGAGCCCAACGGCCATACCTGAGCACTTTCAAGAGTCTTTTGCTATCAGCAGTGCTTAAATTAAGCACTCTAGGGGCCACACATTGATAAGCCTTCCCAGCAGACTCTAGCTTTTTACAAAGAAGATGGGGAAGAGTCACTAGCACCCCCAGCAGCAGCGCATACCAGGCCCCAGGGTGCAGGGGCTTGGGGAAGTGACTAGAAGGTAAGAGGCTGGAGAGCAGTGAGGGAGATAAGGAGCTTGGATGCAAATGCCCTTTTCTTTCCTCTTGCACATATGCATGTCCCAGGCCTGGGCTGACAGGGACATGGCCAGGCTGTCCCAGGGAGAGGGCCTGGAAATCTTCAGGGAACTAGTCCTTGTCTGTGAGCAAAACCAGGTGTCTCAGGCTGCAAGGACAAGGATCAGGGATTTAGCTCAGGAGGTAGGGCCCTTTTTCCCCAGGACTCCCATGGGGCAGAGTCTTTTGCTTTGTTTTAAATATGCATCATGAAATACATGTAAAGGTTGGTGCAGAGCACTGGGTGAAGTGCCAACCCTTCCAAGGGAGCCAAGTTCTTCAGGGCCAGCACCCACACTTTCTGTCTGGATTGTCCCCAGAATTCCCGTGGCAGCTGGTAACTGCTGCACCTTCCCATGTTAGGAGCTCAGAAACCCAGCAGGGGTCGTGTGAGACCCACTGCTGGGGAGATCACAGCACCTCCTCTCCCCTACAACCCCTGTGATGGTTGTGGGTGTGGGGATAGGGGTGGGACAGCTTTCTAGCTCCATTGTGGATTCTGGCTTAGCTCTGCCTTCTCCCAGGCAAGTGGGAGCAATATGCAGCCATGGGTGC
Organism: Mastomys natalensis; assembly: GCA_021653895.1. NCBI lineage: Eukaryota > Metazoa > Chordata > Mammalia > Rodentia > Muridae > Mastomys > Mastomys natalensis. The sequence continues at coordinate 3,160,881 of JAJTUV010000110.1, read as the reverse complement.
CCCCTTGTGGTCGACTAGCCTCATGGTACCTGTCACACTGAGCTGTCACACTGAGGCCAGACTTCATTGCCAGGCAGCTCAGGAGCTGCAAAAAGAGATACTGAGAGGGAGGGAAGACCTGACCACGGATGTCCCCAGACATACCCAGAAGTCTTAGTAGACACAAGAACTGGCTGCCTAGCAATGATATCTGCCATCTTCTTGGAAAGTTGTGCACCTCACACTCCCTGGAGCTTGCCTCTGAAAGTCAGGCAGACAGATAGAAAACTTGGCCTCAGAACAGGGCTGGTAGGAGAGACTGCAGGTAGCCAGAGTGTGAACTCTGTCCCAAAGTTAACAGATACACATCATGAGTCACCTGGCCCTTGATCCTTGTGTCTCCGCCATGCTGCTAGTGTGCTGGGCTATATAGTATCCCGCACATGGGCTGGTAGTATGCTGGGACCTTGTTTGTGGCACTGTCAGACAGTTGCTATGGGGGAGAGATGACTTTTCCCCACTCTGCCTCCACCATGTCTGGGACTGTCTCCAAGCTACCTCCTTGATTAGGAACCGGGTCCTGCCCGCTTCTGGTACGGACAATACTCTCCGTGAATGACTTCCTTCCCTTTCCCCTCACCCATCAGCTTGATGTTTTCTTCAATGGCCTAAGACCTCTCATATCCCCGCACTGGGTGTTTTATAAGAGATGTATTACATTAGTGCTGTGCTCACTGACATGGTGTCAGGAGGCTCTCAGGGGAGCGGGACAGGGGACGTCTGCCTGGTTTCTGTGTGTTTGCATGCACACACTGCCTGGCATGCACATATGTGTCCCCACTGTGAACATGCATGTGCGTGTCTCTGTGGATGTCTGGGTCAGATCCCTTTCGTAGAGGTTCACGTATAAATCTAAATCGTGCACAGCTCTGTATCCCCTGCAGCTCTGAGAAGAGACAAGCATTGATGGAGACAAAGTTGGCCAGAGGAGGCAGCTGACCCAGCCTCAGAGGGTGGGGCACGAGCCCCACCCCCACACTGCCCTGGCCCCACCTAGCGTTTCTTAGCAACAGGCCCTGCTACCAAGACTATTTTGGGAACTGTAGCTTCTTACTGAGTGTAATTATGGGCAGGAGCTCTATGCGCAGCCCAGAACAGGACTGCAGGACTGCTGAGCAGCAGACGGATGCAGGTATTGCAATCCTGCAGTGTTAGATGGGACTGGGGGCCCCTGGGCTTCTCAGAGGCAGGTTCTGCTATCTATTTGTTATAGTGATGATGATGAGGTACGGTTGTAAATCACAGCAGACATGGGCCCTTTCTCAGGCTTGAGTCCACCTCAGCGGTGAACAGCTACCCCCATCCCCACCCCACAGGACAGTGAGGGGCTTGGAGTGACAGGACCCACCTCCTGTTCACCTGTCTCTGGCACAGCATCCACTCTGGTGGTGGTAACAGAATCTATAACAAACCAGTTCATCACCCTGTTCTCAGTTAGGCTAATTAAAGAGACAAGTTAATAGGAAAAAAACCAGATTTATTCGGTGGGGGAGAACAGAAATGCCCAGTGAGTCCTCAAGTCCTGATGTGAGATTTAGGTTTAAACAAAAGGCAGGAAGGTGCTCAGCAAAGCCATCAGGGTGTGGCCGCACAGACCCTTCGTCTCTCCTGCAAAGTGGTCTAACAAGACTGTGTTGTTCCCCCTGTAGCTGGCACAGGCTTTATCTCCTCCTCCTAATATGAGATTCCTGGGGGAATTCCAATTCCTTAGGGACCATTGTCAGCCAAATGGAGGGACAAGAGTGTTTCCTTCAAATCTCACTTCCTGACTGGAAAGTGACTGCAGATCTGACCCTCCTATCGGTCTGTCCAACTGCCTCACAGAGTAGCCGCAACAAGCATACCTGCCACAGACAACACATGTGAACATAGAGCACACATGCACAGTGAAAGCACATGTGCGCTCTGTGGGGTGTGTCTGTACACGTATACACATATATGCACACATACATGCACAGGAGCACACACACTGCATCCTGCCTTGTTGTTACCGCATAGAAACTAGAGGGACTTAGTGCTGAGATTCCAGACAGCCTCACGATGCCCCCTTCACGGAGATCAGCGTTGTGTCTGTCATGTGATCCTCTGGGGTAATGACATTTGCACACTGCCTGATGGAACCTGGCAACAGTGACTGTCACAGAGGTGTGTCAAGAACAAGCAAGCCAGTCACAGGGGACTAAAAACACAGTCTTGAGCTTGGTGGCATCTGATCTTATATCCTTGGCTGTTCTGGGTCTGTCTCTGGACCAGCACTGGCTTGGCAGTGAGAGCCAGAAGCTGAATGCGGTCCAGAGCCTGCTTCCCTCTGGTTCTGGGGTTCTGTGAGATGAAGCCACAGGGGAGAGTAGGCCAAGTGTCTTTGGTCATTGTGTGGTGGCAGTGCATGGTCACTGTGTAGACCAGTAGTGTGTAATTATTGTGTAGTCAGCAGTGTGTGGTCACCCTGGGATTTCTGCTACTGGGTCTGTCTCTGGAAGAGGCAGCTAGACTTGCCAGAACTTCTAGGTGAGACTGGTGAGACTGGCTTTTCAGCTCTTCCCCTGTGGAGCAGCAGGAAGCACCCTGATGGGAGATGGTAAGCAGGAAGTCAATTTCAGATCTTCTGAGAGATGACAGAATGAAGTAGATCAGGCGGGGAAGCCTGGACCTTGGCCTGCAAGAACCCTCAGGGAGAGAGTGCTGCTGTCCTGAGGCTGCAGTTGACTCAAAGGGGGCCAGTTGTGTTGACTTTCTCTTCACAAACCACACCTGCAGCAAGGAGTCCCAGAGCCTGCGGCTCACTGAGGCACCTGCAGCACCTGCAGTTCATTTACCTTATACTACAGTGTATTTCTCACCACAGATCCAGGGAGCCTGCAATAACATTGGTCCCACGTCGTAGACAAGGAAACTAAAGTTCTGATAGGTGGCAGTGGGTGGGATGTGTGTTAGAGGGATGGTGGGCTTCTGTCCTGGTGGGGATCAGGTGAGCAGTCTTGGGGACCCCAGTATAGTAGGTGGGTGCCTAGATTGGCCAGCAAAAGGGGGTTTTGACCTTGAAATAAATTGATCCTCTACTCCTGTGAAGAAGCAGCCTGGGAGGCCACCAGCAGGAGAGCACCCTGGTGTGTCCAGGGCTGAGAAATCTCTGCAGTCCACATTGCACACTCTATCCTGTCTCCATAAACTGGGGACCAAGAACTTCACATGGGAGAACACGTGAGTGCCCTCCATCAGAGAGGGTTAGGTGTCTTGGAAGGGACATTCTGATTAGCCTCCCTGGAGCTAGCTGTGTGACTGGAGTAGTGATTTTCTTATTAGGCACAGGGGTCTCAGAAACCTACTGTCTCAGCTTTTCTGTATTCCAGAAGAAATCAGGTGACAGATATTGGCAAAAGGAGACTGGTTTATTTAGGTGGGGTGATCATTCAGTCAGTAAAGCATTTGCCATGCTGACAGAGGGATCTGATTTCAATCCCAGGATCCAAGTAAAAGAACTAGGTATGGTGGCAGTCTTGTGAGTCCAGCACAGGGGAGGCAAAAGCTCCTGGGCCTCTGGCACTGGCTGGCTGGTCAGCCCAAGCCATCAGGTAAGTTTCAGGCTTATAGTTTGGTCAAAACTGGGGGACAGGGAGTTTTTCATGTTCTCTGCCATTCCTGTATCTGTGCCATAATTTTATAGGAAAGATAAAATGGAGGCAGGACCCATGTGTGAGGTAACTTACGTGAGGTGACTTATGTGAGGTGACTTACGTGAGGTGACTTACCTGTGAGATAAACCACCAGAACAAGGTTACTCCACTCCCCGAAAACTGAGCCTGTCTGCTACCAGGCTTTGGACTTTCCCTCCCAGCCTGGTTTCCTGAGAAATATTTAATCCTATAGGTCCAGTTGTGTTAGGGTCCTGTTTCAATTCTGTTCCTCAAAAGGTTGAGCTTTCCTGCGAGTGACAAGTCAAGTCAGGGACAGATCCTCAGATACCTCAGCATCTGAGCCTCAGGAGAAGGGGATATACTTTCCTGAAGCCCTCATGAAAGACTCCATGTCCCTTATCCTGGGAAAGCTGTGATGTAAATTCTCACGTGGCTTCCCTCCATTCTTGGCTTTGATCCTTATTGGGTTTCATTTGCTGCTATAGCCATCTTGGAAGTCTTTAGAACATTCGCCATCTGGGGCAAAGGGCGGCATCTGTCTTAATATCCTCTAGACATATAGGTGATTGACAGACATTTGCTTCTTGGTGAGTGACAGTCAGTGACGGCACAGAGATGAATGGCTGTAGTCACACTATGTAACAACCCTAGCACCTCAGCGGTACCTGCAGTGAACATCTGTTGCCACATGTCAGACAATCCTGGTCAAGCTGTTGTTAAAAAAAAAAAAAAAAAAAAAAAAAAAAAAAAAAAACCAAGTAGGGACAGACAGAATTTTGAAGTCACTTCTTCATCAAGTCCATGGGTCCTGTGGATCAAATAAGCCCCAAGGAGAATAAAGAGCGGGCAGGGCTACCATAAAGGTGCATGGTAAAGCAGTGGGAATTGGTGGGGAATCGCCCATCTCCCACAGGTGTTAGAGTACAGGGATACATCAAGCTCTGAAACTTTAATTTTGGGTGCAGGTTATAAAGACACAGCAAACTGGGAAGTTTGGGTGAGGTCATTGCTTAGGGCTATCCCACTATTGAATGTTTATTGCCCCAGATCATCCCACTGTCATATGCTTATTGCCCTAGACTATCCCGTTGTTGTAACCAGCTCCTAGGAAATGCCGGAGGTTCTTTAAGTTCCTGGGACCTGAGACTAGGTTTCCCAGAACAGCAGGTAATTTCCTGGGTTTGGCTCCCGGCACCTGGGCATGTAGGGAACCAGGCTCATCTGGAAATACAGTTTAGATAGAGGGACTCCAGCCGAGTGTGGGATACCACATCAGGCCATCCATGACACCCTTTGTAGGAAGGGCCTCTTGCATGAAAGAAGGGCGTGGAAGGAGGCATGGTCTGACTGACGGCTGAATTTCTTTGCAGATTCTGAAAGTAAGGCATGCAGTCCCAAGGAAGGCTCCCAACCTGCGCAGAGCGAGCTGTCCACTGGCGAACAGGAGACGCTGACCTCGGAGGGTGTCCAGCCTGGAAGCCCCTCGGCCAGTGGAACAGATGAGGCCTCTCAGGACGAGCTTCTGTCCTCTGATGCCCATCTGGATGACACAGGTACTAGCTGGAGACCCAGTGGGCTGAGCACTCCCAACCAAGGGCTTGGACAGTTGCTCCACTGTCAGGATTGCTGTATCTTAGTTCTGCCTCCTTCAGTCTCATGGCTGGTAGACCTAAATGTTTCCTGGAATTCTTCTAGCTTCTCCCAAGATGGGTGAGGAGGAGTGAGGGATCTAAAATGGTCATGCATGCATGATCTCCTGCCACATGCCTCCTGAAGTCAACCAAATGAGGGGATACATTTTAGCCAACCCCAAATGGGTGTGTCCTTGGGCAGTGCCCTAATCCTGGAGCAGATGGCCTCCTTTCCTGAGAGATGCTGGAGTGTGTGTGTGATGGGAGAGCCGTGCTGTGCTGCGGTCTGAGGGAAGCTCATCTGTGGTTTGTCCTCTGTTCCATGAGAGAAGCTATAGTCAACATCAGGGTTTTCTGGAGCCTATAGAAACTTGGTACCATGATCACAAGTAGTCACTGTGGAGGAGTAGGGGCTGGGCTGGTGTTTGTGTTTTAACAGAGTAGACAGGACCCTTGGTGACAAATGCTAGGCACATCAAAGTGCAGACCTCACTGTCCTACCTGACCAAGCAGCTTTTTAAGCCACCTTCTGAGAGAGACCTCCCTGGGGGCCTGTTCTCTCCTCTGTCCTATGCCTAAATCCATGCTGCATAGTGTGGGGACTGCAGCTTGAGCTCCACATCTCTCCAGGGTTCTTGGGAACCCAGGGTATGGTGTGAACACTCTGAGATTCGGCTCCAGGTCCCATGGGCGTCTGTTCCCTGGCCTGTCCCTCTCCAAGCCAGAGCCACTGTGTGTTCTTTGCCAAATGTCTGTCCCCAGCCTCCCTTCAGTATCAGCAGCTGCTCCTGGTGTGCCCTCCACCTCTTATATGGCTGTTCCTCTCAGTCTCACTTGGTTTTGGGACACAGGGGAATTTGGAGTCTGAGGAGTTATGGAGCCAGAGAGGAAGAGCCCCAGCTATTGTTCAGCTGTCTCACCTTGAGTCCCAGGTAGCTGACCTCAGAGAGCTATGGTTGGTAGAGTTCGAATGACTGTGGGAGCCTCTTTTCTGTGGTTACTGCTCCCCAGCCCTGAACTTCACCTTCAAGCACCCCCAAATGGCTGGGTCTCTGCTCCCAGCTCCTACTAGTGGCTTTCAGTTCTTTGTCCCCACTTGGCTCTGAATAGCTCCATGGGTGATGCCCATGTCTGACCTCAGGGGCTTTCCAGGTACAGGGCTTTGGGATGGTGGTCTGGGAGCAGAGTGGGTCTGCTGAGAATATCATGTCTTATGCTGGGTGTGATGGTTTGTATATGCTTGACCCAGGGAGTAGCACTATTAGAAGGTGTGGCCCTGTTAGAGTAGGTATGTCACTGTGAGTGTGGGCTATAAGACCTTTATCCTAGCTACCTGGAAATGAGTATTCTGCTAGCAGCATTCAAATGAAGATATAGAACTCTCAGCTTCTCCTGCACCATGCCTGCCTGGATGCTGCCATGTTCTCACCTTGATGATAAAGAGCTGGACCTCTGAACCTGTATGTGTGTGTGTATATAGTATGTTTGTGTGGGAGGTGTGGGAGGTGTATATGTGTGCGGTATGTTTATGTGGGAGTGTGTGCTTGCATGTGTGCATGTGGTGTGTTTGCATATGTGTGTGTTTGTATGCATGTATGGTGTATTTGCATGTATATGTGGTGTGCGTTTGCATGTATGTGTGTTTGTATGTATGTGTAGTGTTTACGTATGTCTCTGTGATATATATCATATATTATATATATTCATATATATATATATATATATATCATGTGTGGTGTAGTATGTTTATATGTTTATGTGTGTGTGGTGTGTGTTTATGTATGTGTTTCTGTGATATATATATGTGTATGTGTGAGTGTGTGTGTGTGTGTGTGTGTGTGTGTGTGCAGGTGCATGTGGAGGCCTCAGTTTGATAATCTAATCTGGTCACTCTTCCACATTATAATTTGAAGCAGGGTCTCCCAGTCAAACCCAAAGCTGTTCTATATGACTAGTCTCACTAGCAGGCTTGCCTCACAAGGCCGGGATCACAGGCTAGTCACCAACCACACCCACCAGCATATATATGTGGGTTCTGAGGCTCCAAAGCCTGATGCCCTTAGCTACCACCTGCTGTACAGTGTAGAGTGGGCAGTAGGGAGCAGCTGGGTATCAGGTGAGGTTCTCATGACCCTTCCCACCTCTCCGTTAGTAAACAGTCAGAAAGTCCAGCATGGCTGACTTTCCCAAGATGGCAGTTGCTTGGCTCAGAGTTAGCCACTCACAGCACCCAGGCATGCTGTTTCTTTTAAGCTATTTAGTCACAGCCCCACTGGGTCCCAGCTTTGCTTCCTCCCGTGGAGGCTGAAGGGTTGAGCCTGTGTTCTGTCATCTGATCTCTATATTTAGTGAATGAAGCTTGAGGCTACTGTGGTCCTCATCTTTCCCATGGAGCTTAGGAGGACCAGATGCTGATCCAAAGCTGTCAGTTCTCCTTACTGTCCATGTCCTGCTCAGTGCCCAAGGGAGCAGCTGCATCTGGGCCCTGTCCCTTTCTACTGAGCTAATTTCATAACAAATGTCACCTGACAGCAGAGAGATCCAGATTCTCAGGTGTACAGATCATGTGGACATTAACTCCCTCAGCTTCTTCCCCGACCGTGGGCAAGCTCCCCATGGTGCCCTTATGGGTTCTAGACTGCGCTGGAAGCCCACAGCTCTGCAGTCGTGCTCTCTGTTGTTCCCAGTGCTCAGACACCTAGAAGAGCCAAGGTCAGGTGCTTTGTCTGAAGAAAAAATAAAACAGATTTTTCCTGAGCTTGACTGAGGTCAGGGAGAGAGGTCACTGGAAAGCCCGTGCAGCTGTCATAGGCCCTGGCTTTGCCGGGCTCCTTTCTTGTTCATGTATTAATGCCTCGGTGACACCTCGGCCTCATCCTGCCCTGCAGATGCAGGATTCTGCTGCAGATACCCCATTCTCCTTGAGGCTTCAGGTCTACCAGCCTCCTACTCAGTTCAGATGTCACTGCTGTCATAGTTGCCCCCACAGTCAAGAGAAGACTCCTAGGTCTGGAGCTGGCTCAATGGTAAAGTAGTCTTGCAAGCATGAGGGCCCAAGTTTGATTCCTAGGACCCGTGTAAACACATTGGACACAGTGTGACATGCTATCATCCCAAGGAGGATTCTTGGAACTTGCTGGGCAGCCATACCAACCTGGGGATGACACTCGAGGTTAAACCTGGCCTAAGACCCACACACACACACCATACCCAAACACAAGTGCCCCTACCTTTGTGTGTGTGTGTACACACACACGTGTTGCACGTGAGTGTGTATGCCTGCTTGTGAGTGTGAATTTGTCTGTGTGTATGTATGCATATCTATGCAATACATGCCAGTGTATGTGTGGGTATGTCTGTGTATGTTGTATGTGGTGTGTGTGTGTGTGTGTGTGTGTGTGTGTAGAAGGAATGAAATCTGTCTGAATGCTGCAACATCCAGGGTGTGGACACTGTCAAAAGGGCAGGCTGCAACCTTCCTTTGGTTGGATGTCCATGTTTGACCCAGCTTTCATGCTTGGGGGAGGTTATGTTTCCTGGTTCCATCCTCTAAAGAGCCCAGGAGGAAACAGCATTTGACTTCCATGGGATGGTTCAGGGTCCTGGTCAGGTCTGGGCTTGGGCATTCCTGTGAGTGCACTAGTTAAAAAGGAGGATATTGGTGAGCATGCCCTGCATGTTCAGCGTGGCCTTACAACATCCTGTGTTTTAAATGAGGAATGCGGCCCAGAGAGATCAAGTCACCTGGCTTACTCATCATGTGACTCAACAAGCAGCAGTTCCAGGGGAGGGGTTACCTTGGCTGACAGTGTGGGGGGGGGTGTCACATGGTGTGTTGGGCATGCCATCATGATGTGTGGTAGGGGTGTGTCATCATGGTGGGCATAGGGGTCTTGTGATCACGGTGAGTGTAGGGGCGTGTCAGCATGGTGGCGGGCAGCTCCGTGGTGTGCTGGGTGTGCTGCTTCCTCTTAGCTCAGCAGCAGTATAAGAAGTAGGCACTGATAGTAAGCTGGGTCAGGCCATAAATCTTAAGAGATGTCCTTCAGAGATCTACTTCCTCTAGCTAAGTCCCACCTCTTAAAGTTCCTACTCCCTCTCCAAATAGCACAGCAGCTAGAGACCAAGTGTTCAAGCAATGAGCCTGGAGGGTAGGAACATTGTTATATTCAAGATACAACAGCTGCTTTTAGACCACAGAGTTCCTAAGTCCTATCCAGAACATTCTACAGACCAAACTCGAGCCATGAAGAAGATAAACCTTTATTTGACTTCTGGAATATTCTAGATGTTGGTTGTGACTGAGGTCTAGAGGAAAATTGCCAAGCTGTAGGCTCCAGTTTGTAGGCCCTCTGCTTGTGTCTGTGTGAACATCAGGTGCCCTGTCAGGGCTGGTGATATTAGGTGTCGGTCCTCCTCCAAGTCTAGCCCCTGCCTCTTACCTCACACTAGTTACAGTGGTGGCCCTGGGACCCTGCTACTTCCTCAGGGACTCTAGAACTCTCTGTTCAGTGCATGCCACTAAGTCACGTGACTAATCGGCCAGAAACAATTGCGCTTCAGGCCTCCGATCACATTAGCTTCTTGCCGGTTGCCAGCGGCTGCCTGTGGCTGTGGCAAAGTCATGGGTGGGGGCACTGTTCTACTGAGCAGTGCCGCGAGTAAGAGGTAACCATATGTCCATCCTGGTGTGAAGCCAGGAGAGATCTTGCTGTTTGGGTTGGCTGGACCTTCTGGAGCTTTCTATTCCAACAAAGGCTATAATTGTGGCAAAGCCCACATAATCTATGCTGAAAGCAGTTGCCATCTGGCCATCTACTGGGGTATCAGCAGAGAAACTTCTAGTTTCTGACTTAGGGATGGTTGGGTTGGAAGTTAGAAGGAAGCCTGGCTGAGACCAGGTAGGTCAGGTCTCTGGAGGCTTCTGGTAACTCTCTGTGGGGACATGTGGCATCTCTGAGGAGGAGGGGTTTGGAACTGACACAGCACAGGAAGAGTCAGAGCCCCAGCCTTCCCCAGGTCAAGTCCCACATGGCTCGCCAGCCATCTGCCACCAGCCCATACAATCCTGCCTCATTCTTTCCATATCATATCCCATCTCTTCTACACTCAGGGGTGTGGTGGATGAGAGAGAGTGGAAGAGACTGTGAGGGCTTACATGACTAGCCAAGAGTTTGGTCAGAGCCCTGTGTGGAGGGGCAGGGTTGTCATCCTACCTTCTAGGGAAGCTAAAGCATGGTTTTGAGTTAAAGCAATGCAGTGATGTCTTGTTCCAAAATAAAAGGCAAAAGGAAGTCTGGGGAGGTGGCTCAGTATGTGTGGTGAGAGTCTCTGGAGCTGGCTCAGTGTGTGTGGTAGGAGTCTGGGGAGGAGCCTCAGTGGGTCTGGTGCTTGCCCCACAAGCATCAAGACCTGAGTTTGGATCCCTAGAACTTATATAGAAGGAAGATACTGTGGCTTGTGTCTGCAACGCAGGGCTGTGGAGGACAGACACAGGATCCTGGAGACTCTTCACTGGCCAGTGAAATGACAATCTCCAGTTTCAAAGGGAGACAGAGAGTAATAAAGGAAGACATGCTGTCAAACTCTGTCCCACCCCTGCCCCAAACCCCTAGTGCATGCATTTGTGTGTGCACACAACATATACAGAGAAGAAAAAGGCATCTGGTACAAGCCTCCATTTGGTTAGCCCATCAAGGCCCTGGGTACAATTGCTGTACAGTGAAAACCAAAGAGTTGGGTGAGAATATTTGTAGCTTTTAGCTTGTTTGACCTTCTGGGGAGGGGGAGGATCTCAGAGGACCCATCCAGTGAGATGGAGGCTGAAGCCAAAGGACCAGGTTTGGGAGTGACTAACCAGACAATGTCTGTGGAGGAAGACACAGGCCAGAGTCCATGTTGCTGCTATTGGGGGAGGGTACAGGGGACAGAGCCCATGAAGAACACTGCAATAGAGGCAGAGTAGTTGGGAAGTGTGGGAGCCAAAGTCAAGAAGAGAACTGGAGGTTAGTGAGGGACTTAGCAGGATGGCCATGATGAGGGGCCGACACAGACAGCCCAGGTAGAAGAGAGAATAATGTCAGAGTACAGAGGCACAGTTCTGGTGACAGTGTTTAGTGAGTTTATTTGCATTAGTCCATTCACTTTTGTGGTCCTGGAGATCAGACTCATATATAGCTATACACATGCTAGACAGGTGCTCTACCATGGTCTGGCAGCCTCAGCTCTCTTTCCTTTTTGGTTTTGAGAAGGGGCCTTGATAAGTTGCCAGGGCTGGCCTTGAACTTACTTTGCAGCCCAGGCAGTCTTCGAACTTGTGATCCCTCTGCCTCAGCCTCCAGAGTAGCTGGGACTACAGAGGTATAGCTAAGGCTGGGCAAAGATGCTAGCATATAAGTTTAGAAGTATTTGGATTGCTTTCCATGTGATAAGTTACTAAAATGGAGAGAAAGACAGACAGACAGACAGACAGACAGATAGACAGACAGAAGTCTGTCCATAACCTAAAGAGACATGAGACTGGCCCAAGTTGGGGTTTTTCAGCCAAATCCCGCAGGGAGCTCCAGCACAGCAGACAGATTTACACTAATCCCATTGTGTGGCCCATCGGCAGAGCCCCGGGCTCAGACTGTCCTGTCTCCCTGTTGACCTTTCTTGTGGCAGTGCCCCCAGACAGAAAATAGGGAGTCCAGTCAAGATGCTGCATCTAAGTCTCTGGGAGGAAACCAGGCCTCAGAGGGTGAAGCTAGCCTGTCTGTATTCCCACTCTGCAAGACCAAGGCCTATGCCAGGCAGTACACCAGAACCATGGAGGAGCTGTGGAGCTCAGCCTATCTCCCACTACAATGGTGTATCAAGGACAAGAGCCCCTTCCTAAGTAGAAGAGACCCATCTACCTGACAAAACATAACTCTCACCTCTCCTAGTGGAGCCTCCAGTGAGCAGGCCAGACAAGCATTTCATGTCCCCAGACACCTCTAGGTCTCATCATGCCTCTCCTCCATTGAAAGCTGCTTCCCAGAGAACATGCTACCCAGAAGTAATCAGGACAGGGAGTCATGCAAACCCAGCCGGAGCAGAGTGGGCACATCCAGTCCTGTGTAGATGCTTATTGAAGTAGCATGTCTCCTACATGACTGTAAGAACAGGCAGAGTGTGTTTGCGTCCCAAAGCCCTCTGGCCATTCCTATGAGCTTGGCTCTGGGACAGGTCATATACCACCCTGTGCTGATTTACAAGACACAGAAGACCCAACAAATCATAGGATTTGTATCTGTTAAGAGAAGATGGAGGCTAGAGAGATGGCTCAGTGGTTAAGAGCACTAGATGCTCTTCCAGAGGTCCTGAGTTCAATTCCCAGCAACTACATGGTGGCTCACAACCATTTGTAATGGGATCTGATGCCCTCTTCTGGTATGTCTGAAGACAGCTAGCTACAGTGTACTCATTTACATAAAATAAATAATGGGGGGGGGGAGACGGACCATCTCTATTCTCAGAGTTCTTGAATACATTTTTACCTCAAAAAATACAGAATGTTATTTTAATATTATCAGGGCAAAAAATTAAATGGAGGCACCACACATTATAATTAACTGGGTAGAATGATTGTCCCAGTGTCCAGAGATCTTTAAAAGGAAAATTTCTTTTAGCAGTCGACACTCCTGGGGACACTTTAAATCACGAGAAAATAAAAGCAGTGTGTTCACATGCATCCACACAGAGCAAGAACACAGAGCTTGAGGTTCAGGTCATGGTCACTCGGTTGGCCATTGTGACAGTGCTGCCAATTCTGCAAGGCCTTCTGGAATTTGCTCGTGGAGAGTTGGGACAGCCAGCCCTCGACATAAAGGCTGCATGCCCACGAACTCGAAAGGACTGTGTAAAAGTTAGAAATTACAACATGGTGTATGCACAGCGGCCAGCTATGGCTCTCAGATGCTTGGGCGGGTGCTAAGAGCCCAGAGGTTTCACTGAATGCTCTCCAGGCAGCTAGTCCTTCAGAACCACGGACAGTGCTCGGCCCTGAGAACAAGGAGCCAGCCTTGTCTCCTGGGGAGGAAGTTCCTCCTATGCAGCTGTGCATCCAGTGAGTGCCTTCCAGAAGCACCTTGAGTTTGTGCTGTCAGAGCAGGAGGCTGTCCGTTTGTGATGGAGGGAGATGGCTGCCTTAAAGGGAAAGCATAGCAGGTGTGTGCATGCTGAGAAAGCTAATATGCTTCCTACTGTCAGTTGGACTCAGTTATTGTTGCAAAGCTTCAGATGAGGAGCCATGACAGCAACTGGAGATATGCACAGAGGCTGGAAGCAATCATCTTCAGGAGAGGCCCAGGTTGGGTCCTGCGTAGGGTGGTGGCCGGTACGGAACAGGTCTCCAGATGTGTCCTCCACACCACTATCTTCTATAGTTCTTGACATAAGCATGTGGGTAGTAGTTTCACCCAGAGAGGGGCTTTCCCCAGGGCCCGGGAAGCAGGAAGCTGAGCAGAGGATGCAGGACGGTTGGGATGGTAGCAGGCCTGTGCTGGTTTATAAAGAATGGCAAGAGGGAACCAGTGGTGGACCAGGAAAAATAGAACTGTCAGTGGGGGCTCATGAAGGAGGGCCCAGGTGAGCAAATGGAGAGAAGACAGGCTCTGGAAGGCTGACCTTCCCTGGAAGTCCCATCTCCCCTGACTCTAGATCTGTGTGCCAGGGGTAGGGCATCTATAACCCACACAGAAAAATCACAGCTGTTGGCACAAGGGTCTGGATGTATCCGGATGTATTTGTGTAGACATCACCCCTGCCTTTGATGAAACTGTTATTCCTCTCCCTCTTGATTTCGAGACATAGTTTCATGGTGTATCCTAGCCTGGCTCCAAACCTGGGATCCCCTGGGACAACAGGTGTGCACCAGCACACATGGCCTCATCATCCCTTCCTTTAAACCTTGAACTAATCCTGTATGAGGGCATTGCCACTGACATGGTCACTACCGGTAAGATGTACACAGAGGTTTAGCACCAGGCCAGGCCAGTGTGCACACCCAGCTTGCACACCCAGCTTGTCTGACTCTAGAATCTATCAAGACAGCATGCTTACAAGTGTGAGGCGCCCAGGCTGCTGCGAGAGGAGGGACATGGTCACCAGTGCCTGAAATGACTTCCTGACTCCCTGTTTCTTGTGGTCTCTTGTTCACTGAATGCACAGGCCATTAAGTCCACACAGAGGATCAGTACCTTCCCACCACTGAGACACTTGTCCCCAGGTCGTGTTCTCTCTTAACCATGCTATGGGAGCCTCCTCTAAATACTCCATTTTGCCTTTGAACCAGCCAAGATGGCATCTGCATCCAGTGGGGAAGAAGCAGATGCTGGCAGCGTCCTGCCCACCGCTGATGAGCCCTCTCAAGCCTTAGCTGGGTCTGACTCCTGGACAGTCCTCCCAGAACCCTGGAGAGATCTGCGAGCCAGCTCCCCAGCCCTCCATTGCTGCCCACCCCGCCACCCAAGGCCAGCTCTAAAGCCACAAAAAATGTCACAGGTGAGTCTGCTTATCCTTCCATCTACCCATCCATCTGTCTGTCTGTCCATCCATCCATCCATCCATCCATCCATCCATCCATCCATCCATCATCCATCCATCATCCATCATCCATCCACCCATCATCCATCCATCTATCCATCCACCTACCCACCTACCCACCCATCCATCCATCTGTCCATTCCGTCCATCCATCCGTCTGTCCATCCCATCCATTCATCATCCATCTATCCATCCATCACCTATCCACCCACTCACCCATCCATTGGTATGTCCATCCATGTGTCCATCCATCATGCCTACGCCAGCTCCAGGCTGACTCTTACCATTGCCTCAGTGCCCTGGCTCTGCAGGCCACAGAAAAAGTTCCCAGAAGGCCATGATTGTTGGCTGCAAACTGCTTGAACACTCTCCAATGGAGAGATGGTCCTGTACCAGTCAGAGGGGGAATCTTCTAGACTTTGAACCCTGAGCATACAGCCAGCCCTCAGTGGGACTTTCTCTGCTAACACATGGTTGTCTGCCCATTTTCTCCTTCACAACAGCTCCGTACATGCATCAGGGCAGAGCCAGGAGTCAGCACTGGCCCTTTCTGTGGCAACACAGTTGGGACAGAAAAGACCCCATTGTCATCAACCCCTGTGACATCCTTACCTCACCTACAGCCCGGCTTCACGGGGGACTCACTGCAGAGAGTCAGCATTTACTCATCAAGCCTTCAGGAAGAGGCACCTCAGTACCACAGGGAGGCAGGCTATTCACAAATGGTGGCTATTTTTTAAAATTATTATTTAACTTATTTTTTCATTCTTCAATCCTTTTCCACAGTCCAGTCTTCATCCCCCTCCCAATATGCCCCTCCGACCACTCACTCCCCATCCATACCTCCTCCCCCATCTCCAAGAGGATGTCCCCACCCCACTACCGTCATCCCCCCTCACCCCACCAGACCTCCCCACTCCCTGGGCCTCAAGTCTCTTGAGGTTAGGTGCATCTTCTCTCACTGAGGCCAGACAAGGCAGTCCTCTGCTGTATATGTGTTGGGGCCTCATATCAGCTTTTGTATGCTGCCTGGTTGGTGGCTCAGTGTCTGATTGATCTCGGGGGTCCAGGTCAGTTGAGACTGCTGGTCTTCACATGGGGCTACCCTCCTTCTCAGTTTCTTGAATACTCCTTGGAAGCAGTCGACACTAGAGAGCAAAGCCCAGCTCAGTGAAACCACTTATTCTGTGGACAGGCACCCACATGTGTGTGCACTTTTTTGGGCTACTTTATTGTGTTCTTATACCTGCCATCCTTCCAACATTTATCCCACCCTAATCCTTCCAACCTCTCAACACCAAGTAAGAGAGAAACTAGGTTAGAGGGGAAAGAAGTATAGACCTCTAGACCTCTTTAGACTACTTCCTGCTGTTTAGGGACTTTAGGTTTCTTGGAGGTCAAGTCCAGTCTTTGTCATCAGGATATCTCCAACTTCTTTTCTTGTCTCTTTGCTCTCAACCACTTAACAAACTGCAACAGCAACTGGCAGCATCAGTGAGAACAGCAGCTACCACAGGCTCTCTCGGGTCTCTCCCATTTATACCGTCTCCAGAGTCCCCAGAATTAAACTATCTGCAGCTGGCAAAACCACACTCCTACTAGTGCATGAAGCAAATCATAGTCACCTACAGTGAGGCAGCCTCTTATCCCACATCTGGGATGAAAATAAAAGCATATTCACATAACTAGCTGTTTTTTTTTTGTTTTTTTTTTTTTAAGAAAATAAAATTCTCACTACACATGAACATATCCCTTACATAGGTTGAGGATGGAGGTGCAAGGGTCCTGTACCCAGTTTAGAACACTAAGACTTAGAGAGGTTGACTTATCCCAGGTCCTGCATCTGATACAGACTCAAACTCATTTGTGTCACCCACAAACATGGCTGGGCCTACTTAGGGCTAGTAACCATATCCCATTGTCTTACACGGACGTCACTTAATAGCTGTGAAGACACATCATGGCCACAGCAGTGCTTATAAAGCTTTTAGCTGGGGGCCTGTTTATAGAGTCAGAGGGTAAGTCTTGATTATCACGCAGAAAGCATGACGGCAGGCAAGCGGGCAGCTTGAGAGCTTGCTTACATCCTTGTGCTTGCTGAACCTGGTGTGGGCTTGAAACCTCAAAGGCCACACCTCCTAATCCTTCCCAGACAGTTCTGCTAACTAGGGATTGAGCATGCAAATATTTGAACCTTTTGGGGCCATGCTCATTAAAACCACCACATATACTTGCCTCCTCCTGGTTTACACAGTAGAGTACTTGACAGGCTGGTGTGTCAGTTGCTGGCACAAGGAAACTGAGGGATCTCAGGAGGACGTTCACTCTGTTCTGCCCTCTGGAATAGAGTGAGCTGTCCTGTTGTTTTAAGCCACCAGGTTGTTGCCACAGGCCCTGTCACCAAAGGCACTTGGTCTCTGCATTCCCAATCAGATGTAGGTCCAGCCATTGTGTCTGGCATGCAGTGCATGTAGGCAGTTGTATAAGGGGACGGGGTATGAATGAATGAAGGATCCGAACTCTGCTTTCTACATCACTGGAAGTGAGTTGCTGCCTGGGTGACTACAGAGTGAAAATTTTGAGGGAAAACAATACTCTTTAGTGTTTGGTTTTCATGTTTTGATAACTTCCCCTTTCCCAGTGTTACAACTAAAGCATTTCAGAATCACTTGGTGGGACAGCACGTGCCTCTCTTTCCCCGTAGGAAGCACAGATGGGGTCTGGTAGCCTGTGGACTTTCCTTTCCACTTGAGAGACTCCCACCGTAGAGTGTAAACCCTTGCGTCACTGACTCCCTTTTTTATCCACACCCTCTGAGTTCCCAGGATCTGTTCACCGCTGGTCTGTCAACATCTCTCATCTCACCTTTATCTCTGTGGAAGGGACTCAGTGGCAGCAGGATCCTGACATCCCACGGATTGGTCTCAACAGGAAGGTGGCCCCCAGTTCAGGACTTCTGCCTGGAACCTGAGTGGCTCTGCCTTTGTTGTCCTTTCTTTTCCTTTGCTTCCTGGGACATGTTGTTTCCACACATGACCACTAGGTGGCAGAATCAGACAGTTCCTATCTTGTGCTTAACTCCTTGGTACTGGGGAGGCAGATGAGGTACATCCTAGCCTGACACCAGGACCCTTGGTCTGTATCTACCTGAGTTACAATGACAAAGAAACCTGTCAGCAACAGGTTTATCTCTCACAGTCTCAGAGGCTGTAAATTCTAGGTTGGGCTATTGCCAGCCCACTTGAAGTTTGGCAAGGGCCTGCTTCTGGATTTGTAGGGTAGATTTCTGGTCCCACACATTTGTGTCCTGTGTGTGTTCACATGATTGCATAGACATGGAAACCATGGGGGTGGTGGAGGAGAGAGAGATGGTCTTTTGTTTTCCTTGAAATTTCCAGTTAGGCTAGGATGGCTAGTTGGCCCCAAGTCAGAGGGATCCACCCCTCACCTCACACCCCATCTCCATTCCCGAGTACTGATATTATAAGCACACACTGTAACACGGGAACAGTAAGAGGGTATGCCAGGCATGTTAGTCTGCCACTGGGTTAGAACCTCAGAAATGCTAGTCTGTCATGTCTACTGTGGGTTAGTCTTTGTTTCTGTATTGTGCTGCTGAGGTGATCCTCATGTGGTGTAGACATCTCTGGTGACATCATGGCCTGGTTACCAAATAAGCAGATGAGCTATAATGACTACTTCTTCTCCTTCTCCTTCTCCTTCTCCTCTCTCCTTCTCCTTCTCCTCTCTTCCCCCTCTTTTTCTTCTCCTCCTCCCCCTCCTCCTCTTCCTCTCCCTCCTCCCTCCTTCCGCTCTTCCTCCTTCTCCCCTCCCTTCCTTCCTCCTTCTCCTCCTTCTTCTCTCCTCCTCCTTCTCTTCCTCTTCTTCTTTAAACATGGATTCAAGCTCCTCTGCTCATAAGACAAAGTACTTTACCAACTGAAACCACCTTCCCTGTCATGCTGGTCATGTTTGAAAAGTGATCTTAATAATCTCCCACATGGGAGGGCACTGGTCATCTTTTGGGTGACAGCTCAATACTCCTGAAGAGAATTCCCACCCCTCCATCACTCCTAAGAGGGAGCAGATGGGATGGTCCTCCTGGACTGGTACGTGGGGCTCCAGACTGGGGTGACACTCAGGGAAGGTGTCATGTGGAAGGGATATCAATGTAGAGGAAAAGAACCTTCAAGGGCTCAGAGTTGGGGCAGCATGATGCTTCAGGAACTAGAAGGATGTCCAGGGTAGCCTGAAGAGAGTGGGGTGACAGGGTGCTGTGCCAAGCAGCCCAAGGGGCTTTGGGTCTGGGGCATGAATCTGAGTCATGTGAAAAGGAAGGGGAGAAAGATGTGGTAGGACTCACATTCCAGAAGGAGCCCCAAGGGCTGAGGTACAGGGCGAGCATGAATGGGAACAGATGTTTTTAGAAGGGCTGAAGCAGAAGAAGGGATGGTGCAAAACTCTAAATATTCATGATCCCCATGGATCAGTGAACCTGTCTGGAAAGCCAGCTCATCAAAGGATGAGGGAAGGGTGCTCTCTGCACCAGACCTCACAGGATGACACTGGTTTTGACATCGAAGAAGAAGTACGCTCAGTGGAGTGGTACTGTTGGTGTAGGGACTTGGGTGAGTCATATCCTACTCTCCTCTCTGGAGATGGAATCTGGCTTGGCACTTCTGTGTAGGTCGGGCGGCCTGGCAGAGTGTGAGGAGTGCATCCTTACATCTTCCTCAACGCCTTGGTCCCCATGAGGAGGGTGATACTTGTGTATGTTATTGCTCCACCCCAGGTCAAGCTGCGCTCTTCCAAGGCCCCAGCATGAAGAACAATGAGCTGGCTCTCAGAGGACAGCTTGCACCCCCACAGGGTCCCCTCATCTCACCACTGTCCACCGGCCACTGCCTCCCAGCCGCGTGATTGAGGAGCTGCACAGGGCACTGGCCACGAAGCACCGTCAGGACAGGTGAGGCTCTGATCCTGCACACTTGTGCTACCAGAGAGGACTAGATCCTGGGAGGACCCTTCCGATCTGTGCAGTCACCCAAGGCCTGGCCTGGGTTTCTTGATCCACAGGAACGATCTTGATTTTCTTAAGATAGGGGATGCACACATGGGAATCCAACTAGCAGACTCCCTGCATGATCTCTCACATGGGGGTTGGGGCTTCCCAAAAGAAAATAGTTGGGAGAGGGGGCTATTATGATTCTGAAATCCCTTGCAGGTCTAATGATGAGAATGCAAGGTACCCCTGACCCACTGCTTCCTTGATTGTGGTGGCTTACAGCTGGTGTGAAGGAAAGGGTGCTTGCTGAGGAGAGGCAGCACGGGAACACATGCCAGTGCAGTGGCCTACTGGGGTTGCACAATGTCTTCCTCAGATCTCTAAAGCCATTGGTCTGAATGGTTGAAGTATACATGTCGGCAGGACTTAGCATATGTCCTCTGCTTTCGGAAGGGCACAGCGCAGAGCCAAGTACTATAAACTCAAAGTCTCAGGTTCTCTTCAAAGCTCTCGACACAAGATGCCCAGGACCAAGCTGAGAAATCACTCAGGGCCACCCCTGGAGAGTTCACCAGGTCCCACATTGATTTCTGTGGCTTTCTAGAAAAGTGTGCACATGTAACAGGGACCATCTTTCCCATTTAGTTTTCAAGGGCGGGAATGCAGAGGGTCTCCAAAGAAGCGGATGGATGTGCGTCTGTCCAGGACGTCCAGCATGGAGCGGGGCAAGGAGAGGGACGAGGCATGGAGCTTTGACGGGGCCTCGGAGAACAAGTGGACGGTTGGCAAAGACTCCGAGGAGAACAAGGAGAATCTGATTCTGAGCTCTGAGCTCAAGGATGACTTGCTACTGTATCAGGACGAGGAGGCGCTCAACGACTCTATCATCTCCGGTGAGGAGGGCAGTGGCTGGGGGAGGGGTATCAGCCTGTGCTAGGTCACCCAGAGCCACACGGAAGCGGGGGCTTTTCTGCTAGCCGCTGGCTAGGAAGGGGCAAAGTGGAGGGCCTGCACTAAAGCGATGGGGGAGCCCTTCCCTGGGGGCATCAGGCCCAGCAAAGACTCTAAAGACATTGGGTGAACTTGTGTCTGGAAGATTGGATGTTTGTTCCAATGGATTTTGGCAACACACTAAGTGGACCTGTGAGTGATCTTGACGTGACACACCTAAGCATGACCTGGCCAAAGGCATGCACATGGCCACGGTTTTATGTGCTGACTCTAAACTAGTTGAAATAGGGAGGGGAGACAAAAGCCTAGTAATTGAGGGATCCCCAGTATCCATCAATAGCTGTATCAGGAGTGACATGAATGGACAGACGTGTGGACTTGTGTAAGACAGGGTTCTCTCAGGGTCTTGGAGTCCAGGTCTGTGTTCTCCAGGTCTGAATGACTCCTGCCCTAGGCACTATGCTCAGGGACAGAGAGGACTACAGCCTCTCCCTCTCCCCTACCCTCTTCCCACCCCCTCTCCCCTTCCTGCTGATGTTGGGGAGGTAGGAATTCCAAACCCTATTTCTGCAGACCATTGCCATGTAGAGAGAAGGTAGAATGTTCCCGAGTCCCTTGATCTGAAACCCTTCTCTTTAGGCATGGCTGCCAGCTCCACTCTTTCCCTTCAGGAGCCCCTTGGCTGTGGTTAGACGGTGGCACCCTTGTTGCCCCTCAGTGCAGCACTTGGCTGAGTGAGCTTCAGAACTTGTACACGCATACCCTGGAGCTTGCCACAGGAAGTCCTCACATGATGAAAGTGGGCATCACCTTCTACAGGGTATTGTTAGGTCATGCTGAGGTGAGAGCCCGACTCACAGCCACAGGAGGCAAAGCCCCAACAGGGACAGGCGCCTGTGTATTTTGTTGCCTGGGAACCTCAGACCCGGCCCAGGTCGGCCCTCAGAACACTTGATTTGAAGGGTCAGAGGCAGCAGGACCTTCTGAGAATCTTCCAGTAATGAATGGCAGGTTTCACAAGAAGCCATTTCAATGTGTTTAGATCAGTGATTCCCAACCTTCCTAATGCTGTGGCCCTTTAACATACTTCCTCAGGTTGCAGAGACCCAGGACCATAAAAGTATTTCATTGCTTCTTCATAACTATAATTTTGCTTCTGGTTTGAATCCTAAGGTAACTATCTGGTGTGCAGGACCCATGGATTGAGAGCCACTGTTCTAGATGGACCTGTATATGTTTGTCTTTTCTCCCGTCTTTGACCCATGGCTAGAGCCCACGTGGGCTTATCTGTCATGTCCCTGTGTCTGGCCCAGGGCAGTCATAGATGAGAGCAGGAGCATGGTTGTGAGGGCTTCTACAGGAAGATGAGTGATGGGGCAAACTTTTCTGGAACTTTCTCAGCTCCCTTTATTGTTTGTCCCTGCATGCAGAGCCCATCCACATGCCAGTTATTCATGCCCACAAGCTGAAGGGCCAGCCCACAGAGGGAATGGCCCAGCCATGCCCCAGCTATGCTGAGGCAGGTCTCTAATTTCACCCAGGCTGCCATAGCTTGGCTACTCTAACAGAATGTTATGGACTTACCTGGAAATCCAAGATCTGATGTCTGGTTTGTCTTGTGGCAGTCTCTGATGGCAGAAAGAGAGGCAGCTGCCTGCATGTCCTATAAAGTCATTAATCTCATCATGAAGTTCATGAGTTACCACCTCCTAAAGGCAACTTAGCTACCGTCCCGGGAAGACTGTGAAGGTTCAGGCTTCATAATAGGAATTTAGGGACGGAGGTGTTGTGGCTTGGGGTTCTCAGCAGAGGACCATCTGAGTTCCCACACAGATGTCCTCCTCGGGCTCATAGCACTGAGAGGCTTTCTTTAGGGTTCAGCCTCCGAGTATTGACATATTCTTTCCTAGCATTGTGACTTTGGTCGGCTTGCTCACCTCTGTGGCTGAACTGAGCATGGCTTGCCTAAAGAGCCACTTTAAAAGTTCATATTCTCTGCTCCAGAGGCTTTGCTTATGGAGTCTACCCTATGGTTCTCTCACACACCCAAAGAACAGCTGTTGAACACAAAGGTTTCTGTGTCTGCCCACGATGGACATTTGAGGCCATAAATGCATTAGCGGTGGGTCATCCATGTCCTATCGGGTGCTGAGAATCATTCGATAGCCCCACCCACCAGATGTCAGTAGTATCCTTTAACCTAGCGTGACAGCCCACATGCCTTCAAACATGGTCCAGTGTTCCCAGCACCTACTGTCCATTAAGCTGGGCTGTGCAGAGTTTCACAGGGATGTTGCCTGTAATGGGGCATTGGATTGCTCTGGGTGATGGTCAATAGACATCATTACATCAGTGACATCCCACCTGGATAGTAGACCTCCGACGGAGTGGCAGGATGTCTGAGCTCTGAGGTATGAGCATCCCCTAGAAACCTCGAGGAGACAAGAGCCTTGTGAATCCACTTTCGTTGCCTTTTAAACTAAACTCATCTCCACATCCAGACGCACAACATATTATGAAGGCGGGCACAGAAGAACGCTGAGTGTCAATCATCATAGTCACTGGATTTGGATTCACTGAGGAGACACCCCTTGGTAGTCTGGGAGGGCATTTCCAGTGAGGCTTAATTCTTCAGAGGTGGGAGAAGACCCACCCAGGATGGTCAGGACTGTCCCGCAGGCTGAGGGCCCGGATGATGAAGAGCATAGAGGGAGAAGCAGGCTATGCGTGAGCCTTCACCTCCCTCTGCTCCGTGACAGTGGATGCATGTGACCTATAGCCCCACATCTCCTTTCACTGTGGGTATTGTCCTCTCAGGCCTTGAGCCAAGATAAAATCTTACATTGTTTATTGCCAGGCATTTGTCACAGTAACAAGAAAATTAAACAATACAGAGATGGCATATAATGTTTTTAACTTGATGTGATCAGGACCAGCCAGCTGTATTTCTGCTACCTAAAAAAGCCAGTTGCAGAGGTCATCAGGGCAAAGAGATGGACTCCTAAGAAAAATAGATGCAGACAGTGGGCACGGCCAACGCGACACAGAGCATGCTGCTGATGGGTTCCAAGTGTGGCCCAGATGTAAAAGGGAAGTGACACCCCGACCCCCGGATGCATAGTCCTCTGTGGACATGTAAAAAGTGTGTGTCATTTGAATCCCATTTTCTGTGCAGGGAGAACAGCATAAAGGACTCAACAAATTCACCTCTCCTGGCAAACTCAGCTCTGGGCTGGGAAATCCATGCTTTGTGGCCAGCAGGTGGCGTTGTGCCTCTCTCTCTCTCTCTCTCTCTCTCTCTCTCTCTCTCTCTCTCTCTCTCTCTCTCTCTTTTCTGACAACCTGGTGGGCATTTTGGGTGAAGATGAGGTAAGGCAAGGCTGTGTTTGTCCTCACTGGACACCAAGCAGCAGAGATGTCTGAGGGGGACTCAGTGTCCAGTCACAGTCACAAACAGTACCGCCTTGATGGTTTTTGTCTTGGAGCTGGTACTTGGTACTTCTTACGGTTACCTTTCTCACAGTTCTTGTATGATCTATTGCCTCTATGGACAACGTCCCGATGCGGCAGATTCTATTTTGTCTCTTCTTTTTGAGCTAGCTCACTGAATCTAGGTCTTCAGCTGTGCAGTTCAAAGTAGGCTTGTGGGCTTCCCTCTCATAGGTGCTGAAAGTGTGCTGTAGGTGTGGGTAGCATATGCCCTTGAGTGATTGACAGGAGGAGGTGCCCTCAAGGATGTGGGTGTTGTGTGAAGACTATAAAGGGTTTGAAGACCTTCAGAGCTAATTTCTGGTTTCCCCAGGGAAGAAGTTCTGTCAGTCCTTAGCCCTGCTGAGCTACTGGCTCCATGGGGTGCTTTTGAGTTTTGAACTTGCCTCACCCTCCAACACACACACAGCTGCATGAGCAGAGTGTTTGATGATAGACTCGTGAATCTGTATGCACACTCGTATGTATTTCTGTGGGCAGTGTGAATAAATATACTGTTGCTTCCGCTTCTTTGGAGAAATTGATTAATTTAGCAGTTGGTCCTGAAGTCCAGCCACAGTTGAGAATCAAAGCCTTTAAGCATTTGTTTGGCTTTGTGTGTGGGATGTGCATGGGTGTGTCTGATATCCCAGTCTTACTACTTTCTGAGACAGATGTCACTGAAGCTGGAGCCAGGCTGACAGCCATCCAGCAAGCCCCAGTGACATTTTGTCCCTGCCTCCTCACTGCACAGGCATATATGTGAGCAAGTCCTGCTTTATACACAGTCCCTGGGGATTTGAACTCAGATCCTCATGTTTGTACTTACACCTTACCCACTGAGTCGCTTCTCCAGGCCTAACCCCTTACTTTGTTTTCAGTGACAAATGACAACTATATAGACCTGCATTGACACTGTGTTCTTAGGCATGTCCATATTTGATCATTTTAGAAGGATCGATCCAGGCCAGCAACAAGCTCATTAGCTGTCATAACAGGAAGTGCTGTCGTTTAAAAATCTCCTTTCACCATTTTGAAACACTGTGGAGTTTTATTGTAGCCGCATGCACAGCGCAGGTCGCTAAACACCTTACCTAAGATTACCTGAAGGTTTACCCTGCCATCCATTGGCATCTCTTGTCTCACCTCCAACATCACCGAATTCCAGCCTCGGATAACCACAATTTACCCCAAACTTCCATCAGTTCGACACCTTAAAACACGTCACCAAAAGCACATGTGCTTGCCTCCTTGTGCTGGAGGTGTTTGCTCAACATAGTGCCCTCTAAGGTTCACCAAGATGGTACCCGGTGAAGTAAATTTCCTTTGCTAAAGCAAAACAGTATTATACTCCTGCCTTTATGCCATGCAGCCTTTATCCATTCATTCCTAGATTGATCTCCTGTCTTACATTTAGTAAACTAAGCTGCCATAAACACCTGCGAGCAGATAGCTCTTTGGCAAACTGAGTTTTAAATATTTTTATTTGTGTGTGTGTGTGTGTGTGTGTGTGTGTGTGTGTGTGTGTGTGTATATATATATATATATATATATATATATATATATATATAATATATGCCATGTATGAGGCCTGAAGAGGGTGTTGGGTCCCCTCGAGCTGGAGGCACAGGCTATTGTGAGCTGTAGGACACGGGTGCCAGGGACTTTGTCATCTGGAAGAGCATCAAGCGATCTTAACCACTAAGCCCTGCTATACTGATTTTAGTTCCTTTGGATTCATTCTTCAAGACTGGCACAGCTGCGCTTGTGATAGCAGAGCGTGCATTCCTGAGAAGCTTCAGGCTGACTGCTGATCGGACTCCCACCAGCAGTGCACAAGGATCTTTCTTTCTCTTAACCAACCCTCACTCCCATCTGCCTTTTCCCTAGTAGCCGTTTTTGGCAGGTGAGGGCTAGCATCCCCTGTGATGTAACTTGCATTCCTCATGGGCAGTGGTGACAGTGGACTGTCTGTCCATCGTGGAGGTCTGTCTGTCTTCTGTGTATGTGTGCGTGTGTGCCTCGGCACACTGGATGTTGGGTCTCCCTCAGTTGCTTCCTGCCTCTTTGGATATGAAGTGTTTTCATTGGTCAGACTGGCTGGGCTGCAGCCTCTTCGATGCTCTCTGTACCTCCCCAGGGCTGGGGATCTAAACTGAATTCCTCAGGCTTGTGTGACTGACCTTTCCTACTGAGCCACAGCCTCAGTCCTCATTTATTCATTTTCAGTTTGTCCTTTCCTGCATTTAAAAAGTGGACTCTTTGTCTTCTTGCTACTGGTGTGAATTTCTTCTGCAGTTTTGGTATTGACCTCAGTCTAGTGGAGGGCTTGCACACATGGTCTGTCTCCTCAGGGGTGTGGTCTCGTTACTCTGCCCGTTGCCACTGATAGGTAGAAGTGTTTTGATTTGATGCTATCACACGGGTTATTGTTTTCTTTTACACTTGGATCTTTGGTCTTATACAGGAAATCTTTACCCACAATGCTCTGGAGCATTTTACGTAGTGTTTTCTTGTTATAATTCTGCAGTTTCAAGTCTTATGTCAACATCTTCCACTAGTCCATGTTGCTCTTCATGATAGTATGAGATAAGAGGAAGAGGTGTGGGGCAGGAGCTCCTGTGTGATGTGACACCTCAGGTCCGACCTCTGTTTTCCCTGGCCACCGTTTGTTACAGATAATGTGTTTTCTTCCATTGTATCGTCTTGACACCTTTACAGGCAGTCAGCTGACCTCACAGGGGTCTATATCTGGGCTCTATCTTCTTGAATTGATACCATCCTATTGTAATGGCTTTATAAGAGAATTTGAAGTCCGCTGTCGTGAAAGCAGCAGGTGTTTGGGCGGTTGTCAGGGCTTACACTGTTCTGCCTTTGCTATAAACTCAATCCATTGTGGTCTCTATGAAGCTGACACATGTTTATTGAGCTGTATGTGCCTTGGACAGATGTCTGTGTGGGGCTTTCTGACAGTTAATATGTAGTTATTGAGTTTTCTTTGCAGCTAACAGGCTTACGTGGTGTAATGGTTAATCCTGGTCGTCAACTTGAGTGGATTTAGAATCACTTAAAAGACATCCTCACAGACACACCCAGATGGGTGTTTCCAGGGAGGTTTAGCTGAGGAGGAAGGACCCATAGACTGGCTATGAAGAATAAATACACAGGGAAAGGAAGGAGGGAGCAGAGGGCCCCGCAGAGCAGGCATCTACCTCTTCTGTTCCCTAAGGCACCGTGTAAACAGCCACCTCAGGCCCATGCTGCATTCACAGCCCCTTTGTCATGTCTTCCCTGCCGTGGTGACTTTCCCCCCACCAAATTATAAGCCAAAATAAGTTCTCCTCCCTCAGGCTGCTTCTTTTAGTGACTTATTTACTTTTATGTATATGAGTATTTGTCTATAAGTGAGCGCACCGAATACATGCAGTGCCCACTGGGGGCAGAAGCAGGCCCCAGATTCCATGGAACTGAGGCGACAGGTGTTGTGAGCCACCACATGGGTAACTGGGAATCAACTGACTCCTCTGCTGGAGCAGCCAGTGCTCTCAACCCCTGAGCCATCTCTCCAACCCCATGACATGTTCTCACTGATGAGAACACACTGGTATGATAAGTCTTTATGTTGTTGACATCATTTACACAATCTCCACATAGCTGAGGGGGCTTGTGGAACTCTCATATGGCTGCTAAGAGGCTCACACGGACTCCCCCTGTGCAGCTGACAGGCATGGCAAGGAGATGCTGCTAGGCCCAGGCCTCCTATCCCCAACCCACGACTCTTTTTCACCTGAGAAGTTTTTATATAACCCTGGATATATAGAACTACAAAATAGGTATAACAGCATGCTCGCTGATTAAAAGTCACACATAAGTTTAATTAGAGCAGTTCTTTGGTGCACATATGACCATCTTACCATTTATAAAGAGTGAAGCACAGCCGCACACCAATGAGATGGATACTGTTTGCAGGAACCACTAAGTCTCAGCTGCATGTTTGATTCTGCAGGTCCTAGGCACTCTTCAGTGTCTTTCAGAGCTGACCAATGTTTTGATTTTACCATCACCAAGCCAGGAGTGCTGCTTTGCTTAAATATTGAGTTTGAAAAAAATAGCAGACATATTTAGAGCCATATCAGAAATTGTTGGAGATTCTATCTTAATCCCAAACCAAAACTCATTAAACAACCTTGTGGGAAATGGGAGCCACAATGGAGGAGTCCCAGAGGCTTCCAGGCGGTGGGTCCCACATACAGGAGAAAGGTCTGGAGTTCCAAAGGCTGGAAGCTTTGGCGAAGGCAGGCCCCAATGATACAAGGAAGTCCTTGGTTCCAAAAGGGTTTATTTTCATGACAGGTGGTGGATGGATTGGATGTACCCCCTCTGAAACTCAGGGCAGACCTGAGTTAAATGGGAAAAAGGGGGAAGTTCTGGGGAAGGTTTAATTGACTCTGCCCTCTGGCCTTCATTAGTATGTAAATCTCTCTAGAGCCTGAGGCCTATACTCACACCCTCACACCTGTGCACTTTGGGAGGGGCTATAATGGCCTCTGTGACTGAACAATGTAGGTCCATGGAGATTAGACTGCTTGTCAGGACCCTGGGTTCTGGGGATGTGGCCGAACTCCTGCCTTTCTCCCTTGGAGTCTCGGGGTTCCAGGCCCATGCCCAGCCAAGAACTAGGATACCCTTACGCAGCCCCACACAACCTTGTTTATTTTAAATTAAATTCCAAGTTAGTAACTCAAACAGCATTTTGATTCTTATTGTTTTGAGACAGGCAGCTCAGAACCTCCATTTCAGGGGATCTGGGACTCCTTCTGACCTCCCAGGGTGCGGCATGCTTGTAAATACACAGGCACTGTCAGGTATACACACAAACACATATAATTTCTAAATTCCCACTATTCGGGTGTCCTTGCCAGAGTAAGCATCCAGGCACAGTACTTCTGCAAAGTGGTACCCAGGCCAGCCTGGACTATAGTTTCTTCTAGATCTGAGGTGCAGGTTGGGAAGGAGATGGCTTTTATCCTGTCTACTGTCAGTTTAAAACATTTGCAGCACCCCAGTGCACAGATATTTTGTATCTGAAGCAGAACTCATGCTTCTCTGAGGCAGAAGGTGGCCAACTCTGCTCTCAGATGGCCACTGCCCACAACAGTTGTCCAGTGGCACCAGTCTCCTTTAATTTGTTAGCTGGAGAGGAACGAAGTCCTGGTCTCCTTTCAGCTTTAATTCCATTGGCTGGAATAAGCCATCTTGCCTGTTAGGAGTGGCCTGGCTGCAGCTCCATGTGGAGACAAATCACTCCCTGTCTTGCTTTCTTGAGACTCCTGATTTTAAAGAGAGTTGCCTGGAAACAGGGAGACTAGAGGTCATGTTATGACATGTCTACTTTTGTGTGAGAACAGGTGATAAGTCCACCCCACTTCAGTTTCAAAGAAACCACCTCCAATTCCATCTCCCAAGTACAGCTGCCTCCCCAGGGGATTCTTCAGGGTTCAGTTTTTACCTACCACAGAGGAGCAGGTCACCTTCAATGCATATCCAGATTCAGGTGCATGTGTAAGATTATTCCTCCTGAAGATGAGATCATGTAAAACCAGGCCCTTACCTTCCTTGCTCTTTCCCATATCCCCCACCACACAGGACTATCAGGGAGAGCCTTTCCTTCCTGCCAGGCTTAGCTAATCCAATACTTTTCTCCTCTCTCTAGAGAGAAGCTGCTAGCTCTGTTGGTTAAGGTGCTGGTTTGGTCATCATGGTGGCTGGGGGCTGATGGTGGTGTTAGGTGCAGCTGGGAGCAGACTAGGAGTCTAGGAAGGATGGACAGGTCTAGACCTACCCTCTCTTGGCCAATTAACAAGGGGCCCTAGGGAATCAAGTGACAAAGGCAGATAAGATTCCTTTCTCTTTTGGAGCCCATAGCTTAGGAGTACTACAGACAACATACAGGATAGCAAGCAAATTACCAAGCAGGGCATGTGTTGTGGTGGACACCACCTAGTAGATGAGCCTGAGAGTAATGACTCACTCCACATAGCACGGTAGCCCCCAGGGGGTGATGTAGGAGCTAAGGTGTTTCTAGAAGGAAGCAGTCATGCGGAGAGAATTATGAGCATGAGGAACAACTGGTACAAAGACCAGACAGGCCTGGACATACTCCAGGAAGTGTGAGGAGTTTCTGTGGAAGAGTAGGCAAGGGAGAAGGTACAGGGGATGGGCTGACCTCCTGGGTACAGACTGTGTGTGTGGCTCTGGAAGCGCCGGGGAAGAGGAACTACAGGTGACCCAAGGCAATGGCCAAACCTTTGAAAGGAGGTACACAGAAGCATTCCAAATCACCGTTTTGCCAGTTTCTCAGAACTACGTGCTAAGATGTCTTCAATCACTTTTTATGTAACTTCAGTGAGATGTACTTGGCCACATAAAATATGGACAGTATCTGTGCATTATTACCACAAATGAGACAGCATGGCTTCCGTCACTTCCTCTACCCCCCTGTAATGTTTCTCACCTCTGGCTTTCCCCAGGACATCTATACCCCATGCCCAGGAATCTCAGTCAAGCATCTGTGACTATGGGCTTGCTTGTATCTTATGGCTCTTATATGTAAAATCAATATGCATGTATGGAAGGTCATAGATGAGCACAAAGCATGTTTATATGCTTTGTGACATAGCGTGACACGTGTATGGACATGCCACAATGGGTCTAGAGTTGTGTGTTAGCCTAAAACAAACTGAAAAAAGTTGTCTCAAGTCATAAAGCTATTCTCTTGTTTTCTCTAACATTGTGGTATTTTGCTTTTAAAACCCAAAGCAAGAAACCAGGCTGTATCTGGATTATTTGTGTGAATTTCATGAGGTTGGAATGCAAGCTTCCCTGTGTAGACTCAGGAGGGAACCCCATCTTGTAGGTCTCTGTAGCCAGGATTTTAACATCACGGTTCCTTCTATGTAAGGTTTACTCCAAGACTCCTAATGACAGAGCTGGTGACTTAGTCAAGTTTGGGCTGTTGCACCTTCTTAATTGACTATAGCCATGTAGACAGCCATGTTCTCTGAAGCACATCTACTTGCCCAGTCTTCCCTTGGGTGGGTGAGGGTTCTAGATTATTCTTGGCACAGAGAAAAAGTGTATTTCTACCTGGCTTCTTCCAAGTTCTTCTGAGACACACAAGGTAGTAGAGGAATCAGTAGCCCACTTTCCATTGTTGAGTACTTGGCTAGTCTCTAGTCTTTGTGTGGCTATACCAGCTGCTGGTGGACACTTGGGTGGTATGCAGTTAGCATGGGCCCAGCCCTGGCAGCTACTTGTGTGTAAACCTTCATGTGTACACACTTTTGTTTCTTTGCGGGGATTACAAAGAATAGAATTCTGGGTTGTACGAAGGTATTTAATGGTTGAAGGAAACAGACAAAGGCTGAGAAGATGGCTCAAAGGGTAAACTGCTTTCTTGCCTTTCACACTCTAGGATCTGAGTTATGATCCCAGCATGCATTAAAAAAAACTAGGTGTGATAGCGTGTGTGCCTTTGATCTCTGGGAAGACAGAGACAAGAGGATCCCTGGGTCTGACTAGCCAGATTGTCTAGAAGATTCAGTGAGCTCCAGGTTCAGTGAGAGACCCTCTCTCAAAAAATAAGATGGGTAAAGACTAAGGAAGACACTTAATGTTGACCTCTGGCTTCTACATAAGTGCATACGTACCCTCATGTGCATGTATGCCTGTGTGCATACATGTATAGGAATCCAATGCACTATCCATATTCAGAGTCTGGTAGGCTTCCAAGTAGGAGGAAAAGGGTTCCAAGAACAGGTGAAAGAGTCAGAGGTACCCCTCCCCAACTCACACTTTTAGGAGTCCTACAAAAACAAAGCTAACAGCCATAGCATACATACAACTATAACAATCTCATGCTGGCTCTGTGACTGCTGCTTCAGCCTCTGTGAGCCCCTATAAGCCTAGTTTGCATAGAACTTGTGAGAGTGGCCAACCAATGATTGGTCTAATGTGAGGCCCAAACCAGGAGAGGCAGCCCATGCTCTGACACTGCCTGGATAACCAGAAAATAGAGGCTAGATAGCCCAGAAACCTAGGATAGGAAAAAAAATCAATAAAATAATTCCTAATGATATTCTGCTATATTCATAGGTCAATGTCTAGCCTAATTGTCCTTAGAGAGGCAGCAGCTAATGGGAAGCAAACACTGGGTGAAGAGAAAGACCAAATTAGAGATCTCCACCAGGTCCCTCCCCTTGGAGCTCAGGGAAGAGGAAGAGTGGGAGGAAGAATTGTAGGAGGCAGAGAGGTTGAAGACACCCGGAGTCACCATGGCCCACAGAATCAACTAAAAGTTATTTGTATTAAATATACATAGCCTGAGCTGGTTATGGTTGTTCAAGTGAGTTTTGGTAATTCAGTTTTTAGCTACTTTTCCATTGCTGTGAGAAAACACCGGGACCAAAAATAACTTGAGAATGAAGATTTCTTGTATCT
The DNA here is from genome assembly GCA_021653895.1 of Mastomys natalensis. Taxonomy (NCBI): domain Eukaryota; kingdom Metazoa; phylum Chordata; class Mammalia; order Rodentia; family Muridae; genus Mastomys; species Mastomys natalensis. The sequence continues at coordinate 3,128,086 of JAJTUV010000110.1, read as the reverse complement.
TACAGGCTAAAGTCCATCATCCAGGAAAGCCAGGACAGGAACTAGGAGGCAGAAACTGAAGCAGAGACCATGGCTGAACATTGCTTATTGGCTTGTTCCTCATGGCTTGCTCTGCTTGCTTTCTTATAGCATCCAGGACCACCACCAGCCAGGAGTGGCACTGCCCACTGTGAGCTTGGCTGTCCATGTCAATCATCCATCAAGGCAATGCTCTATAGACTTGGCTACAAGCTAGTCATAAAGAGGAACATTTCTCAATTAATACTTCTTCCAAGATGACCCGGAGAAGCTGACATAAAAACTATCATAAGTTTATGTCATCAAAATTTGCCCATCTATTAGGGTGAAGTCACTGGAGATGGCCTGTTCTATCTCTTTAAGATCTGCAGACTCAGGTGATGTGTACCACCTCCTGTGTTCCTGATGCTGGCTGCTTCTCTCTGCTTCTCCTTATCTTGTGCTAGAGTCTTACCAACCTTCTTATTGACAGACTTTTTGTTTTAGTGGGTTTCCACTCTGAACTTTAGCATTGCCTTATGTCCATCTTCATGGTTTACTTCATTCCTTTTCTAGGCTATTGAGATAGGCTCGATGGCCAATTGTTTGAGTTATTTCCTCTTTTTTAATAAGGGCACTCAAGGCTCTCAGCATCCCTGAAGCATCATTTTGAGATATTCCATTTGCTTCAAAATCCTCTCTGTTTCAGTTGTGAGTTCTTCTTGGAACTTTGGGCTTCTCAGAAGTTAAATATATATTTTAATTTAGTCTGGTTATTTTTGAAGAGATCTTTTTCTTTATTGATTTCCAATTTGTTCCACCCTAGTCTGAGAACATGTTTTATATGAATTAAGGTCTTTGAAATCTATTGACTTGTTTCATGGCCCAGAACGGGCTCTGTCCTGGTACAGAGGGTTCATGTACTTGGAGGAGGACATGATCTTGGAAGGTGTTCTGGGCATGAATTCTGTGTCAGCCTGGTGGAGCTGCTGGGTGTGCTCAAGTCTGCCCTAGAACTTCTGTGAATGAGTGAAGAAAGACCTCTGAGACTCATGGCTACAGTTATGACCTACACATTTTTTCTTGGGCTTTAATTTACGTATTCAGAAGCTCAAAAGAAGCATTAGACTCCTCGTGACTTCTGTGTGGAGTGATTTCTCTGTGACAATGGAGTGATCCTTCCTGTCTCTGACAAATGTGTTTGCTATGAGGTTCTTTGTGTCTGTAAATAGACCTTCTTCAAGTTTCTCTGACTGGGATGAGAATGGGGGTGACCTTCGCTTTCCTTTCTTAGTGGGTATTTTGTGGCAGCATGGACTTTGGTCCCACTTTTCAGCAATACTTTTTTTTTTATTTGGAGTGTTCAAAATACTTACATGAATATGATTGATTTTTTTCACATTTAAATTTACTTGTGGGTATATGGGGTTTTGAAACTATTTTATGTATATATGTGCATGTCTGGGTGTATTTATGTATGCCACATGTATGAAAAAGCCCCAGGGAATCATATGAGGGCATCAGATCTCCTAGACCTGAGTTGAGAGAGTTGTGAGCCACCAATGTGGCTGCTCTGAATCAAAACTAGGTCCTCTGCAGAGACAGCCGTGTTTTTAATACTGAGCCATCATTCCAGCCTTGTTTGTTTTTGAGCTAGGGACTCACATAGTCCAGGTTGACCCAAAACTATGTAGCTAAGGATGACCTTGAACTCCTGGTTCTCCTGCTTTCCTGCTTTCAATTCTCTAGTGCTGGGATAGCAGGTGGTTGCCACGGTGACTGACTCTTACATAGTGCTGGGGGTTGAACTGAGGGCCTCACACTTGCTGGGCAGGTAGTCTGCCCACTGAGCCATACCTGGAAGCCTGATTATGCTGCCTTCCATTTGGGGCAATCACCTTACAGTAACTACATCTCTTTGCCTCTCCACTCCTATTTATTATTATTTATTATTATTACTATTATTATTATTGTAGCTCGGTTTTCTTGGTATGGAGGGATGGCTCAGCAGCTAAGAGTACACATTGCTCTTTCAGAGGAACCAAGTTCAGTTCCTAGCAATGTTGGGAAGCTCACAACTGCCTGTTAACTCCAGCTCCAGGGGATCTAATGTCTTCCTCTGTGGCCTTGAAAGAGGCCTATCCTCACACATGCATAGACCCATATTATATATATATATATATATATATATATATATATATATGTGTGTGTGTGTGTGTGTGTGTGTGGTGTGTGTGTGTGTGTGTGTGTGTATAATTTTTTTTTTTTTGGTTTTTTCGAGACAGGGTTTCTCTGTGTAGCCCAGGCTGTCCTGGAACTCACTCTGTAGACCAGGCTGGCCTCAAACTCAGAAATCCGCCTGCCTCTGCCTCCCAAGTGCTGGGATTAAAGGCATGCGCCACCACCACCTGGCTCAAAGATATTTTTTTAAAGATAGATTTCAAGAGAATTAAGCACAAATACGTCTATACATTGCAGGCACCATCCCATGCCTCCTCTTTCATTGTTCAGATTTTAGGATTCTGTCTATCTCTCATTGCTGTTGATTCTTGCTGCTTTCTAGTTTCTGGAAAAGTGTTTGCCTTCATCCTGAGAGGTATTTTTAGCACGAGTTGAGTGTGAATCGCCTGAGTTGTCTTCCAGTGAATGTTGGCTCAGTGTGTTGCTTCTGGGTGACTCTGGGACCCTTCATGGTGGCCCAGCGTGCCTATCTGTCTATGGAGGCCGCTGAGGTGTTCTCTCTGTCAGCCACGGTGACGACAGGCTCTACATGGGCTTCTTCATGCTGCTGGAGCTTGGCCGAGCCCTTCCCGCATCTCCGTAGGTGTGGGGGAGTTTCAGTTGGCTGACACACATCGTGAATCTATTTCTTGGTTGTCGGATGCTCTTCCAGTCCTATAAATATCTGTTGAGGTTTATTCTGGGAAGCAGCTCGGTTACTTGGAAACGAGCTCACGCATCCTGGTCTGCTTTTTACAATTTCGTAGACAGAAGTGGAACTGAGCTCCATCCAGCCTATCACGGTTTGTTCCGAAGACCAGGACCGTCTGTGAACCCGTCCCAGCGTCTGGACAATCACAGCATGTTCCAGCCTGACTGATGGTCACAGGGCACAGCACTGGGTCTCCCAGTGTCCTCAGGCCCCAGGCACGGTCTCCCTGGCCCTCTTTCATAGGCAGATGCCAGACCGTACACACCTTGGGGTTCTTGGTTCTTGCTCATGGTTTCCAGCTGTTTGTCCCACAGATTCCAGCTGTGGGCCCCTTGGACTTCTCTGCTTCATTATCTCAACTTCAACTCAGTTTCTGAGGTTCTTTTTAGGTCCCTGCAACCCAACAACCATCCTAAGGCATCGGCTGGACTCCTAGGGTGTCCCACATTCAACGCCCTTCTCTCTAGCTTTCCCATTTCTGCTCATTTCCAGCATCTGAAAATCATTTATACTCTGACTCCTACTTTACTTGGAGAGAAAAGAGGATCCAGTCCATGCACACCCGGCAGAAGCAGATACGCTCACGGTCTCATTTCTCCTTCCTCTTCTTTCTTGGAAGCATCCTATATAGCCCAGGCTGGCTTTGATTCACGATGCAGCTCAGGCTGGACCGGATCCATGTAGGGTTCATCTGTCACACTCTGTGCAGTATGACTTTGCACACGTTGTCCGAGTTCAAATGTAGCAGAACAAGCGAGCAAAGCACTCGACACTGCTGTGCTCACTTGATCCATTTCTCTCCACTGAGTCGATGTGCTTCAGACTCTTTAAACAAGATAACATACAGAATGCTCTGCAGGGAGGATGCACAGCCCAGCCCACCTGCTGTGCTTGAGGCCACCACAGCTGCTTTTGTCCCATCCCTTTCTGTCCCTGTTGTTGCTTTGAGGTACCAGGAGGAAGGCAGGTACATGACAAAACGATACACCCTGACTCATGGGTGTCATGCTGAAGAGAGTGGGTGCCAGGGCAGCCCTGGGTTTCCCTCTGGCCTGTCACTCATGTCTCTGTGATCTGGCAGGGTACCAGCAGCTCGCTCCTGTGTCAACCAAGGTGGACATACCTTTTCTACACTCAGTTCCAGGTACAGGCACAGGGATAGGAGCTGATTTCTTAGGCTTGAGCGTTAGGAAGTTGGGTCTGCTATGGAGAGAATGAGCCCTCCTCAGCAGTTACAGCTTAGCATCCAGAAGCAGAGGGAGATAGGCAGGAGCCAGCAGACAGACATGGAAAAGTCTGAGTCCTGAGCACACAAGTGTGTGTGTGTGTGTGTGTGTGTGTGTGTGTGTGTGTGTGTGTACGTGTGTGTAGGGCCAGCCATGTCAGAGCTGGGAGAACACAGGACTGGGTCTGTGGCCTGGGAGGACAGATCAGGTAGCAGTTGAGGGTATCTGTGCCTGCATGATGTCAGAGTGGTGGAGGCGGAGACTGCCCATTACCCATCTTCCCTCTTCTGGGGTGAATCATGGAGGCTAATGAGACTGCAACTTGGGGAGTATGCTGAGCCTCACAGGGGGTGCAGCATGCGTGGAGAGTGGAAGGCCAGGTGCAGGCCCAGGCTGTGGTCTGTCCTGTGCTGTGATCAGTGGACCACTCTAGTACCTGAAGAAGAAGCCAGCATCTTATGTTCCTCAGGACCAATCCTGTCAGAAGTCTTTACTGTAATACCTCTCCTCTGGAACCTTCCCTCCATTGTTATTGACCCCTGAGTGCTAAGTAGCAGACCTTGGTAACCTCCAGACTAGACCTTAGTGAAGAAAAATCAGAAGTTCTTGCTGTGGCCCTATTGTGTGTCCTGTGGCAGTTCTGGAGACTTGGAATACACAGATGAAAATTAATTCACAAAGATCTCATGCAGGGAAACTTTCCACTCCTGACTAGAGGTACCTGTGACAGACTCTCTCAGTTAAGAGTGAGTTTAATCAGGCTTGAAATGATGACCCTGAGGCATTCACAGTGTCTTCCAGACTCATCTGTGAGGGCACCATGCAGTCACTGGACCCTTACTGTTGAGCATGCCACAGTGCCCAGAGAATGGCTGCCTTTCCCTTAGCAGGCGACAACCCCCAACATTCACAAAGAATTCCTCCCTAGATCCTTGAAATACCCCCAGTTCACTAAGTCACCACATCCTTCAGAAAACACCAACTGGAACTGTTGTGTGTATGGCTTCTTCAGACTATGACCCAACAAATCCAGGATGCCATCATTTGCAAAGTCAGTAAGGCGGACTCGGAATGGAGTCTCTGCCTGAGCCACTTACAATAACCTTTTCTTTCTCTGTAAGGCACATGATGAATGACTCCTATTAGACATTCAGAGCTCAGCAGACTTGTGTTTTATCTCCCAAATTCCTCTTAAGGTATCACATTCTGTATGTTGCTTTACTTTGTGTTTCTGCTGCTCAGAGGGGGCAAGCTCTGTCTCAGGGACTGATTTTCTGTCCCTTCGTATTTCTCAAGTAATGTGTATGGTGTGCACGCATATGTCCAAATGCTAAGATGCAACCGAGCCAGGCGGACCCAGAGCCAAACTGGTCGTGCATTCACTTGCAACATTCTTGAATGACTGACTCTGGTGTCCACATGTCTGTCAGGGGAGAGTGGCTGTCATTGAACCAATCTTCAGAGAAGGAGACAGAGGACAAGTGGTTAACAGCTGCCAGTCAGGGCACCAGTTCCTGATGGAGACCCTGACCCAACAGTATCCTACTGATCAGAGAGATGTCATGTATACACCATGCCGGCAAGGCAGGGGGTAGGCAGGGGAGCCTCTAGGGTGGCGTGCTGTGTGTACTGAAAGCACATGTATGTGGTTAGAAAGTGGAAGGCACTGGAGAGAAGTCATTGCTACCTGGGGCTGGAGGTAGTTTTGAAAGAGGATGTGGGCTATGGTCATCCAGGTATCTAGTTCCTGGACACTTGGGATGTATGATACTCATTGTGGTGGAGCATGTGACGGGTGCCCTAATGTGGTATCATGCACGCTGCACTGCCCACTGAGCCTCTGGAAGCAGCACAATGCAGCATGTATGGGTCGTCCAGTTTTAGCTGTAGGCCCCTGGATCTAACTCCTGACTCCATCCCCTGAAGGCTACGTGGAGCCAGTTCTCTAAGACCTGTTTCTCATCCTGGTGGGTCTCACAGGAACATTGCCGAGAAAATGCAAGAAGGAGCTGCTGGCAGTGAAGCTGAGGAACCGACCGAGCAAGCAGGAGCTGGAGGACCGGAATATCTTCCCTAGGAGGACCGATGAGGAGAGACAGGAGATCCGACAGCAGATAGAGATGAAGCTGTCCAAGTAAGTGAGCATGTGCAGACTGATGCTGAGGACTCTCTGCCAGGAGACATGTGGACATGTCTTAGCTTCTAGGATCCACCTCCCTCAGTGTCACACTGGGCTCACAGGTGGATGTGGGATCTGCTCGCCCATGGCATTGCACGGGAATATGTACCTCTCTCTTGGGACTGCCTGTGTGCCTGTAGTTCAACAGCATCCCTGACCTCTACCTGTTGTGTTCCCTGGGACAATCAAAATGTTCTCCAGATATCACCAAGATACTCCTTGGTGAACCAGTGGTCTGCACAAGCCAAGGGAGATGTATGAAGAAGGGAGAGTCACAGAAGAGACGGTCTGGACCAAATTACTGAGGACATGTCTTTGCTGTGATAGTTCTGGCTACACACAGCTGCTCATGAAGTCCATCCAGTTATCTCCCTTTAAGAATTGGGTCCAACTTTGCTTGATCTCCTGAGTCTTTTGGGAGAAGCTGTGCTCACACGAATGTGTTCATACACTGTCACACTTTGTGGGGTAGAATATGCACCATACGTTATGTGCTACACCAGCATCCTTCTACACTCAGTCACAGCGGGGTCAGGCTCTCCTCCTGCCTCAAAGTCTGGCTATGGCCTACGGAAACAAATGGTGGATTCCTAGACTCTCTGGGTCCACCAGATGATGGTTACTCAGCAGTCTGGGCCATGGGTCAGGCCAGAGGGAAACTGCCCCATGTTGGACCACAGAGGGCAGGGCTTCAGGGCACCTGCAGGAGTGGAAGGAACTTCAGAGGGTGAGGGTGTGGGTCACCTGTAAGCACCTTAGCTGCAAAGGGTGGACCTGGAAGCTGCAGAGCTACTTGGTTTGGGACTGTCTAAGATGTACGGAAGACAAAGACTGTAGGACCAGGAATCCCCTTCGTTCACAGAACTGGGAACTAATTTTAGACTCTAGGATGTAATACAGCAGAGTCTCGGTTTCTTGTCGCTGCATCTGAAAATGGAAAAGGATACCAGAATTAGACACAAAGAGCAGGAGGCTGTGAGTCTCCTCGGGAGGACAGAGGTGGCTTCTGGTGTCTCTGTGTGTTCCCCACGGGAACGGTCTAATTGGCCCTCTGCCTGTGTGCCTTCTTAGGACCATCCACATTCTACTGCTGAATAATTCAGCCTCCTGTTACCATGGCAACACATCATCCACAGTATTCCCAAGAGTGTTCAGGGTTTCCACAGTGTTTTATTTTGCTATTTCCAAATCTTAATTTTTTTTTTCTCTTCTGTGTGCTCCATGGCTTTTCTGAGCGAAGTGATTCCCGTCTTCCACGCATGGCATCCCTTGTATGCCTGGTCTGGTTCCACAATGAGGGTGGGGTCCCCTCTGCAGGGCTAAAGTTGTATGATACTGCTTGTCCCTTCCTGCAGGGTTGCCAAGCTTGCCCTCCAAATATATGTGGGTGAGTGGGCACAGTCCTGGTTTCTCATGGGGCTGTGTCCTGAGAATAACCTGCAAAGGACTGTGTGCCCCCTTGACCCTGTCCACCCCCTCGCCCCAAGAAAGTTAAATACAAAGACACCATTGATAGGATTTCATATTGTAGCATGGGCTTCAGTCTCCCCAGCTGGAGTCACGAGTGTGTGCCACTGGACCTGCTGGCTGTCACCTTCAAGTACTGAGCACATACCACGAGCTATTTATCTGCTCCCCTCAAAGTGACTGAGAGGTGTACTTGCCTATGGCTCATTATGCTTTAGGGAGAGGGTGAGATGTCTTACCCACGGTGCTGTGGGAGGAAAAGTGGGCGTAGGCATCAGACAGTCAGGGAGTACCCAGCCAGACTTCTGGGAAGTGTTCTGGACAGTAGCAGTTCTCAGACAGTGCCTCCTGCCGGGAATTCTGGGTTCTCTATCTTACTCATTGCTTGAGGCTGTCTTCTGTGGGTTTTTAACTTCATGCGTAGTGTGCTCAGAATCTGGGCCAAAACGCTATACTTGGTACAAAGCTATCAACACCCATGGGGGACAGTTAAAGGAATGAAAAGTTTCTCCGCCACATTGCCTAGAGATGTGGAGATCACCTAGACTGAGGATATCCTGAAATGAGCTTGGCCTCAGAGAGGTAGATTCAGATAGCAATCCTCCATCACAGCCGTGGCCAGGGGTCTCTCCTACTTTGTGAAAAGGAGTCAGTGGGGCTGGTTGCTTTTTAAAAAGTTTCCAGGTCGCTTAAAGGAATAAGATCACATTCTTGGCAGGAGGAACTGGCTAGGAACTGCTACTGACATGGCCAGGTGTCCTCATGGGCTGTTTGTCATAGACACGAGGCATAGAAGCCACCAGCAGGCCTGTTTATGGTTGAATAAACAGGCCACAGGTGCTAGTTCCCTTAGAGCCCCCTGTGGTGCAGATGATAGCTTGTCCCTGACCAGTTAGTTGATGGTTTGCCTGGGCCAAGTCTCTGGACAGGCGTCTCTGGAGCGATGGGTTGTACAGCTTCTTGTTTGGGTTCCCTCGGGGAGGTCTTTGTTCTGGGGCTGAGTGAGAAGCTGATTAAAGTTCAATAGCATCCTTCAGGGGTTGGCACTTAGCACATTAGCACAGCGGTTTAAGTGATCCCCAGCTTCTCTCTGTACATTGTGTTCTGCTGCATCCAGAACAGACCGCCACCACTGGGCCGCAGAGAACACAGGGTCTCAAGGAAAACAGCACCAGGCGCGCTTGTACCGCCGAACAGAACAGCCACCTCTCCCGCTTGCTCGCCTTGAACTCTGCAGTTGAACAAGGGGGTTGTGTGATGCTCTCAAGAATGGGCTGGAAATCAGGCACTGCTACCTCACTGGATGACGTGAGGCTTCTAATGCTGCAAAGGACGCTGGACATGATGCAAGCTCTTGGGTTGGTGAATGAGTGGCTATGAAAATACATGATCTTACTTGCTGATTCTAATTGCTCAAAAGCTGGTCCTATCTGGAGTATACACATCCACTGCACAGGCAGGGGTTACACTCCTAACAAACTTTAGTGGATCTTTGCTTCACTCCTCTCTCTCTCTCTCTCTCTCTCTCTCTCTCTCTCTCTCTCTCTCCCCTCTCTCTCTCCTCAAGAGTGGATGTGAGCTAGGCTCACCATGGGCATCTTAAGTCCTGTGAGCATCACCTTGGAGACACCCTTGGTCGTAAGGTAGCTGTTGTTTGATTCCTTTCTGCAGTCCAGTGGCTTGTTTGGTGCTGTGCACTTGTGGTCTCCTTGAAGGTTTGCACAAGTAAACCACACACTCCACAGAGCTTCAGTTTTCACACGAGGAGAATGAACACAGCACCAAGCCACATGGCAACAGGTGGCTTGTTAGTGGTGTGAAGAGCCAGGGCTGATTGTGTCAACAAGCGTGAACTCAACTCTGACCCCACCCCCAGCCCCATGGAATCAAGTAGTATGCAGAAAAGGGTTGGAGGCACAAAGTGGCAGCTTCTGTCAATCCTGAAAGAGATGTGAAACAATGTTACTCTGAGACTCAGCAGCTTTGTGTCATCCCATGGGGCTTCAGCCTCTCATCCCTTCCCAGGGCCATCCCAGTGCTGTCTCTAGAATTACAAGGCAGGGAACCTTCGTGGGTAATTGTTCCTCTGATACTTTCTGGTGTCATATCTGGCTCCCAGGGGAGGTATGCAAAGTGCAGATCTCGAGATTTTCCTTCCATCTTCTGAGACTGGGGAGGGGGAGGGAGGGAGGGAAAGAGAGAGGGAGGGAGAGAGAGAGAGAGAGGAGAGAAGAGGGGAAGAAGAAGAGGGGGAGAAGGAGAAGGAAGGTAGAGAGAAAGGAGAGGGGAGAGAGGAAAGAGAAGGATGAGGGAGAGGGAGGAGGGAAAGGGGGAAGGGAGAAGGGAGACAGGGAAGGGAGGAGGAAAAGGGGGAGGGAGGAGGGGGAGGGAGGAGGAAGAGAGAGAAGGGAAGAGGGAGAGGGAGAAAGAGGAGGGAGAGGGAGGAGGGAAAGGAAAGAAAGAGAGGGAGAGGGAGAGGGAGGGAGGGAGAGGGAGAGGAGAGGGGGAGGGGGAGGGTAGGGGTAGGGGGAGGGGAGGGGGAGAGGAGAGCAGAGGGCAGAGGGCAGAGTGTATTTACTCCAGGCTAGCTGGCTTATGAACTTCCGATGATTCTCCGGTCTCCACCTCCCATCTCTCTGCAGTGCCTCAACTGCTGATGTGTCCCATGTCTGGCTTCCTGTGGACTTGCTTGTGAGCAAGTGCTTTACCTATCCAGCCACCTCCCCAGGATCTATTCTTTAACAGTGCCCCCCTCCCCAGTGTTCTTCATCCTTATGCTGTTATGGCCTCCTTAAGACCCCTGGGAGACAATTCTCTGGGCTTTAGCATCAAAGTGATCTACATTTCTGCTTAGTCTGTTGCTATTTTAAGGATAATGTATGCCTTTTATAATTAATCTGCTAACCTTTATTGCTTTGTTCACCAAGAAGCTCAGAGCAGAGTGCACAGCTGCCCATGACAAATGTGTTGTGTTGTGTTAAGTGTGTGCTGTGTTTAAGCACCCGATGTTAGACGTCCGTGCGTGCGCAGCTTAGAACAGACCACACCAGACCAAATGGTTCAGGGTGGGGGGAGGTTTATTCAGGAGCTGGGTCCAAGGAGGGGGGGAGGGAAATAGAGGAAGAAGATGGAGGAAGAGAGTGAGGTCAGGGGATTCTGCCTGTTTTATATGGGCGTGACGTAGCCTCTCCCAGGTAAAGGTGAGGTAGCTAGGTGGATTCTGAGAGTGTATGGTGGTTGCCTTGGCAACGATGTGGGGCTCGCCTAGATGTGATGTCACTGGTTTCAGAGCCTGATACCAACACTTGATGTATGTTCTTTATGCTTCATTTTATAGTTAAGAAAGTAGTTTGTGTATAGTTTCAAGGTCTATTTCTATATTTAAAATTTTCAGTAGGAACACCTGTTCCTCCGTGATGCGGGCTGTGTTAGTGTACTGAACATTCTGCCCTCTGGTCTCCTCTGGAACAAGGCTTCCCTGTTACAGCCCAGCCCCAGACGTCCATTGGTAATCATGCTGTGGCGTCTTTGGATTGAAGTGTCAATGTGCTTCCCCTCCCAGCACGAGAACCTCACAGTTTAGATAAGGCTACAGTGATGGTTTGGGGACATAACCAAGGTTTATATTTTTATGTCTTTATGGATTACTTGTATAAGATATAAAAATGTTTTAAAATGGCAATGCTAACTGTTGAAAATATTTAAAACAAGACCCAGATGTAGTAAAAAAAAAAAGGAAAAAGGAAAAAGTAAGAAAAAAAAATGAAGGGACTCAGACACAAGTAGGAACTAGTTGACACTACAGTGGATCATGGATGAAGACAGTGGCAGGTTTCCTAAAGGCATGTGTGGATGATACACATACATAACTATGAATCTACACATTATATAACAGCAGAGGGCTTCTCCTGCCCAGTTCACAAGACACTTACATAATAGACCCTTAAATGTAAATTGAGCAGTGCTGTGTGCACATACATTATGATAGGGAATGAAACAGCACCCAGCCTAGCCAGGTCATCGACCTTCCTAGCTCACCACTGAGCTGCATGGCTATCTGTCAGTGGTGCAAAGAGTCAGGACAGTTTGTGTTAACTCACCTACACCCCAGAAGCTAAGAACAGATTAGCAGGAGAGGCTGCGAAAAGGAGGGATGGTCACAGTCATTCATCTTTAGTCTCTGAGGAATATGAAGGGATGTTGGTAGCAGAATCAGCAACTTTGAGCTTGCCCCATGGGCTGTGGCCACTCTACCATTCACAGGGCTGGCCCAGGAGTGTCTCTGAGCCTTTCTGGATTCTTGGCTTCTACTGAGGTCAACACCAGGTGATACTAGGAGGAGCCTTAGGGCAAGTCCATGAGGTTGACACTCCCTTAGCACTGAGCTGAGCTGGGGCAGTGGGTGTGGATGATGGTGATGGAAGACTCAGAATCCAGACTTGAAGAGAGAAGAGTCCTCACAATAACTTGTCCTAGTGTCCTCTTGGTCCTGTCTCTCACTGCTGTGTGGATACCGTCCATACCCGTTCCCGTGCTGCATCCTTGCATTGACATGAGTGTTACATATGCATAGAATGTGCAGCCCAACCACACACAGGCTTCTCATTTGATCTCTCCAAAGTTCCTTTTGCAGTTCGAGGTCCCACGGGAATAGAACGTTACTGGGAAGTAAGTGGCCTAATATCCCACAATTGTCCTTATGCTCTGGAGAACAGGACACAGTGTAACAGCGCGGTTTGAGCCGCTTCTGCCTCAGTGCACATTAATACCCAGGGACAGAACACACTGGAGACAGCCTCCCCCAGGTGTTTGTAACATGAGGCACTGTCTGTACTCGGCCTAGCAGGGATGATCTGTGTCCAGACAGGGTCTTGCTACTGCTGGGGCTTTGTAGCTGAACCTCTGTCCACAGCAATCCTCTTACAGGCTGGCATGGTGCCAGTGGCCTTCAGCTCTGACCACAGCCCTGTGTGGGAAGCACCTCTCATGCTCTGTAGAGGAAGAAAGGAACAGAGGACATGTTCACAGCATCTCAGACCTCTGATCCCAGTGCCCAGCTCCAAACCACTGAGAAACCACTGATGCTGTGGCTTCAGGTGCTCTGCACACGTCTGTGTTCAGACGGCTGATGATATTCTGTGTCTGAAACCCATAGTCTGATACAGGCTGTGTTAATGAGGTTGGTAACATCATACCCTTGCTCACTACTTATTCTACCAGTGTCTGCAAGTCTGGGACTCTGCTCTCAAAGCAGCATGGGGTGGGGTATCATGCATTATTCTTAATAATGTTTCAACACCCTGTTACACTGTTTTGACTCTCATGAAGGAATGAGTACAAATCGCAGGTAACAATCTTGCAATAGGGCCTTTCTATGCTGACTCCGAATGCCACCAAAACAGCACTGCTTGCCTTCAGGTACATGTTGCTCTACATTGCTTATAGCAATAGAGAAGGTGCAGGTGCAGGAGAGTGGACCCAGGGTGCCCAACAGTTTCAAATGGCCTTGCATTTGAATGCCTGTCATAGTATACACCCAACTACAGAACGTCCATGCTCATGCAGTGTGCAGATGAGGGGTTCTAGGGGCTGCTCCCACAAGTATCAGTAAGTCACTGCATGCAACAAGCCAGATGGGACAGCTGCCTTCAGAAGGCCCCAGGGGTAAGGATCAGTCCCCACATGAGCTGCAGTGAGCATCAGGGACAGGTGTGACACTCAAGCCGGGTTTTGACAAACAGGAAGGGATATGGTAAAGCGATGGACTGGTGGGCAGGAGGATAAAGCTGTAGTCACCTGGGTCATGGAAGCCTGTGCTTACCCTGCTCGAGTAGCACTGTGGAGAGGGCTCCATGTGTGACAGCTTACTGAGGCTCCAGGTGCACATACGTGGTCAGCTCAACACCACTGACCAGAGAGACCTCTTTGGACTGTCCCTCCACACCTCAGTTGACATGGCCCCACTCTGTCTCTCTCCATCACCTTGTCACAGTTCCCCATAACATTCCCAGTATGGGCATGTTAGCTGGATTCTGCTCATTTTGTCTACTGGTGAGGACTTGGTATTCTACGTACGTACTTAAAAATAGTGCATGCTTGTGAAGAAAGGTCTAAGAAACATGGCAGGTTACCCAAAGAGTCCTAACAGACCCTGCTACTGGGAGGTTTGTGTGTGTGTGTGTGTGTGTCCAGTCTCACTGTCTCTGTCTCTACCTTTGTCTCTGTCCCTCTGTCTCTCCTCCTCCTCCCTCCATCCTCAGCAATCGGTACTGCTGGTGTGGGATACTCAGGAGGGGCCTTGTGGATGGTTTAAGTTTCAGAAGCTTCTCAAGACTTTGGAGCCTCCCTTTGGGAGGGAGCTGTTCAGTTCAGAGGTCATAGCTACACATTGAGAACTCAGAAGACTAGAGACGGTACTGAGAAGATCTCCCAGCTGGGGCCACAGTATGGCCTGTGCCAGAAAAGAGTGCAGGGAAGAGGAGGGAGGCTTGGGGAAGGTTACATAAGGGACAATAAAACTTGGGTGTGTGTTGGGGCTCTGGCATTTCCCATAGCTGGGGGAGCTTCTGTCCAAGTAAAGTGGAACCACTTAGGCAGCTGAGCCAGGGATCAGGGCACCCCAGGCCAGCTTGACATTTTGTAGATTTCTCATTCCCTCACATTGTTGGCACTCTGACTCCTAGCATCTTCACTCTGGTCAAACATCAACACTTTGATGATGGACAGCAGTGGTGTCTGTTTATGCTCCTGCAGGGACTAGAACCAGCTCCAAGGTGGTCGGGTTACTAACCCTGTCTGTCTCCTGGAAACCGTGGCATATGGCTTCCTTTTAAAACAGAACCCCAGGAAATGCATGTTTCTTTGTCCTGGAAACCTGCAGGGTCCTATTGGGGGTCCTTCCTGAGAGAGTTCAGGTTTGCCATGTGAGGAGACATGTACTTCTGTTTGGATAAACAGAATGATGGTGGCTGAGATGTCCTTCTGGGGTGGGAGTGGGGTTATGAACTGAGTTCAGGGTCAGAGGCCTGGGGCTCACAAACTTGATGTGATGATGTGAAAAGGGCTCCTTAGGGTCCTTGTCACTGCTCAGACTTTAGCAGGAAAGGCGTACCGTCCCCAGCATAGACCTCAGCATGCAAGGCACTCCTTGGAGGGTTACACATGACTTCCTGGTATGTGCAAGTATATCCATGCACTTGGACTTTGAATTTGCCTGAGGGTTTAGTGAATGAGTGGATGAATACAGAGCGCATTATTCCCCAAGTAGCCCGTGGAAAAGCAGCTTGAGAGCTGGATACCATCAGCAGGACAAAGACACTCCCTTCAGGCAGAGGGAGTGCTTTCAATGGTTCACAGTGGCCCCAAAGCTGCAAGCAGCACCTTCTATGTCAGAGCCCTATGTTTGAGAATCTACTAGGGGCTCCACATTCTGAGAGGGAGGATATTTCCTGCGCCGCCAGGAATTTCACCTCTCATGAGCACCGTGTGGCGTGTGGCCAGTGCACTTGGTCTATACTGAGGATGTGGTGTGCACGGTGGCCTTCAGTGTGATGGGCCTCATCATCCTGGCTGTAGACAAGAACCTGAGAAGGACTGTTTATAGCCAGTCAGCAGCTGGGAACAGACAAGAGCTGATCCTGGTCCTTATGGAGGCCTTCGCCTCTGTCTCCGAGCAGTACCCATCCCTGGCCCTTCAGTGCAGCTTTCCTCTAGCTTACATGATTCCCATGTGTGAAGTGTCCTCTGCTTAATCTTCAGAGCCTGGAGAAACAGGCTCCCAGCTAAACTCTGACTGATGGATGGATGTTGTCTTAGTCAGGGTTTCTATTCCTGCGCAAACATCATGATCAAGAAGCAAGTTGGGGAGGAAAGGATTTATTCAGCTTACACTTCCACATTGCTGTTTATCACTAAAGGAAGTCAGAACTGGAACTCAAGCAGGTGAGGAATCGGGAGCTGATGCAGAGGTCATGGAGGGATGTTACTTACTGACTTGCTTCCCCTGACTTGCTCAGCTTGCTTTCTTACAGAATGTGGGTATCTAGGAGAAGCTGGGGAGGGAGGAGATGAGGAAACTCTGAGGACGCCGGGCAACTGGACCAGTGGTGCCTCCCCTCCTTTGACACACCCCTTCCCCATTGCCACTGCAATTCAGTTCAGCCACGGAGACTTCCTGAGTGCCCTTGTGTGGCCCTCTGTGCTGCACTTGGCTGCAGTTCAGAGCCCACTCCTCAGCTCCAAGCCCTGGAGTTCTATCACAGGGTTCTTAGGACATGAAATCACAAATGGCTGTCCGTGCATCAGATGATGTGTCTAGTCACACACCCAGAAGTGCTTCAGTTCCAAGCATGAGAGGTGGGAGCTTCTGGTGGGAAGAGCCTTGATGCATCTTTCACAAGAGGTGTGAGAGAATGGACACCCAGAGCAGTCCTCACAGACTCCCCAGGAATTTGCAACATCCCACCCTCACATCCAGCCCGCACACTCACCCCGCAGCAGCTTTGGAAGCTTTCTGCTCTGCCTCTGGAATGTTTCATTTGGCTTTTGTAGATAGGTTCCTTTACTACCCACAGCCAGTCAAGCAGTCAGTGTACAGAAAGCTTAATTGAATTACCTAATTCCAGCAATAAGCACAGCTGGTACCCCAGGGCTGGGAACAGCAGCTGCCACCTGTGGATGGCGAGAACAGAGCTGCAGGGTCATTGTAGGTGGGGTTGGTGTGCAGGTCTGGACCTGGGAGAGAACAGACCCTGAGTACAGTTTGGCCTCTTGGGCAAGTCTGCAGCTGTGTGCATGGGTGGGCTCCCTCCTGCGTCAGGAGTCTGTCTGCTTGAGGCTTTGCCTCTTTGTATCTGGCCCACTGGGAGTTCCACACTAAACTCAGAATCTGCTTCCCACTGAGGTAGCTGGGCTGGGCTGGATTGCAGCTACTGGACCCTGCCACTTGGTTCTTTGGGAATTTGGTTGGGTAACTGGGGTGGGGGTAGGGGGATGACCATGTTGTCAGGTTGAGATCTCTGACTTGTTAGACTCTGACCATCAGAGGGACAAGATGGGCAGGTAGTTCAAGGGAAGATAGGACTCCACAGTTGATTCCTGGAGAGGCCAGCATTGAGGCAAAAGTTTCTTTGTGGCTGTGTGGGTAGGGTGGGGTGTGGGTGTGTCCACATGTATTCATTTCTGTAAAGCCAGAGGCCAACCTTGGTTGTCACCCCTCAGGGATGTCATCTGATCACCTCCTTTGGGTCTCTGATTGGGCTGGGGTTTACCAATTAGGTTAGGCTGGTCAGCAAGTCCCAGGATCCTTTTCCCTGCTTCCCAGCAGATACCTGGATAGGAAATAGACCAGCACAGCTAGGTTCTGGAATGTGAACTCAGGCCCTTGTGATTGATTTCAGGTGCCTCCAGCTGAGCCACCCCCGGGCCCTGACAGGTTACTTTGCTTGGCCTGAGCCTGCTGTAGGCCCTCATTGTCTTGTTTTGTTTATTGAGTTTGTCTGTCAAGCCTTCCACACTAGGGCCAACATAGAGACTTCAACTTTTTATACACCACATTTTCACTATAGTGTGTGCGTGTGAGTGCGTAGAATGTATATGGATGTGTGAGATATTATTTAAGACACTTGGGAAACATGTTCTTGGAATTGCGTCTGGTGGTGAGAACAGGTGTGTATATAAATTTTGTGGGCTTCATCGAGACAGAATCCCACTATGTAGCCTTGGATGGCCTTGAACTCTCAATGCTTCTGTCTCAGCCCTCTAAGTTTTAGGATGATAGGTGAGTAACACCTGGCCTGGTCACATTTGTCATTTTTGTTATGGTAGACAGAGTAAATGGGCAAGTCAACCAGACCAAGAGCCAAAGGAGCAGGGGAGAAGCCAGCAGCGGGCTGGGAGGTGGTGGGGAAGGGCAGGGCAGGTAGAGCTGAGCACAGCTCCTTGGAGTGCTTTCTGCTAGGCAGCTGCATGTCCCCCTGGCCTCCTTCAGGATCCTTGCCATAGAGTGGTAACCCTGACCCAGGCTCCTGTAGGACCACTGTTGGCTCTTTGTGGCTAGACTCTGCCTTGTCTGGGACCAGAGCGCCAAGTGGGGTGGCAGGTATACAACCATGTATGGGATGATCTTTGCCCTCTGCCCTTTATCCTCAGCGTCACCTTCTGACCAGTTTAGGCATACCTGTGCATTGTTTTGTCCCTTGTGTGAGGACGGGAGGTGCCATGAATATCCCATGCACCTTTCTAGTAACCGGTGTATGATGAGCACAGGCTAGGCCTGTGTCAGCACCCAGCTATGGCGATGTCTTGGCATCCAGCCCTGCTCACACTCATCCTTGCTCTACTCTGCCCTCACTTTCTGACACATGTACTCCTCACTCTCCTCCACATTAGTACCTGACAGGACATTTAGATGATTTTCTTTTTTTCATCCCTGAGAGGAAATACACAGGCAGCTTACATATTCAGTCCTGTGGTGGGCAACCTGTCCTTCCTTCCCACATATCCCCAACACAGCTCTTTTTTTTCTGTCTCAAGGGCCTGAGAGTCTCCTCATAGAGGACTCTCTAGTGCCCCTTTGGGGTCTATCTGTTCTGAGTGCTTGTATCACAATGGAGAGCAGAGCAGGAAAGGCCAGGCTGATGCCGCCGGGACTCACCTAGAGAGGCAGGTGCTCTTGGCCGCTGGGCTCTGCCTATTTGCCAGGTATCTGGAAGGACCCACCTGTCCTAGTATCCAGGAGCTCTGGCTCCTGCCTCAAGGGGAAGGCAGCTTGGAAATCTGGAAAACATTTTCCCACATAGGATATGTGGGGACAATGCCAGACAAAGGAAATAGGAAGTCTCCCAGATGACATCATCGGTATCTGGCTTCATGTAACCCTCTACACTCAGTCATCAACTCTACTTACTATAGATGGAGAGAGGTACCGGTGGGGGCAGAGATGCATGGCAACCATTGGCAGGTCAGCCATCTTTGGAGCCTCTGGGAATTCTGGGATAGTATCATGGAGGGTCAATGGTAGGTGCCTCTCCAGTGATTCTGTCCTGACACCAGGAAGTATCCTGAAGCTTAAGGGCCAGCCCCTAAGCAGTGAAGACTTTCTTTCCCCTCACCCATGCACACTTGACTTTGAATGTCCCTGATACTCCCAAGAATGTGGGCTGAGGCGTATGGACAAACACCACGCACCTTGTTGAAATAGCGTGCAGACCACTTCCTGGAAAGCAAAAGCTCTGACACCAGAGGGAAGAAAGAGCCTTGTTCTGTCCAGAGCCTTACCAAGAGTCTTCCTGTGCTTCCAGAAGCATCTGCTCGCACGCGACGGCATCCCTCTGTGCCTGGTGCATTAGCAGCTGATGTCATCCTGATATCTGTGTGGGTGTAGCAACGCAGTTCTCACCCCGTCTCCTAATGAGGTCGTGTCTGAGCTCCCGCATAGAACGTGTGCTAGTTTATGGAAACTTAATTTTCCTTTTCCCTTCATTTCTGAATATGACATAACATTGATTTTGTGCGTGCGTGCGTGTGTGCATCATGCATGCATATGAGTGTGTGCGTGCATGCATGTGTGCATGTGTGTGTATGTGTGTGTGCGCGTGTGCATGCGTGTAGGACGAAGGTCCATGGTGTCTTCCTCTGTCTCTCTCCATCCTTAATTTTGAGACAAGGTTTCACACTGCATTCAGAATTCGCTGACTCAGCTTGGCTGGCCGGCCAGCAAGTCTTCAGTCTCCAGCTCCCCAGGTATTACAGGCATGAGATGCTGTGACCCATTTATCTACATAGGTGCTGAAGATCAGAACTCGGGTCCTCGTGCTTCCACGGCAAGGACCTCACCTACTGAGCTCTCTCCAGCCCCTGTTATGCTTTAGAGTAAATGTGAAGGTTGATTGGAGGTAAATCTGGGTGGCAGTGTGTGCTGTACAAGGGGACATAGGTCTCGGAGGGCTGGGAGTTGGGCATCCCAGCCCCAGGAGCCCATCTGAAGCTGTTGCTGTGTCATGGCAAAGGTCACAGAGCAGGAAGAGGAAGTGATACAGGAATCATCATGGACTGCCCAGCCTTGCAGAGGACATTTGGATCGAGTTCATCATGGGATTTCATAGATGCCAGCTTATGATGGGGCTAGAAGAGAAAGGGACTCTGGGTGGCTGTCACTATGCTCAGGTGAGAGGCTGCTGGCTTGGAGCTGGTGGATCCTAGGCACACACACAGATGTAGAGATGCCTGAGCTACTGGGAGTGAATACAATTAGAAATAGATTGCTACTGAGTGGGGACCAATTCTAAGATGGGAAGTGGACACTGAACAAGCCAGAAGTATGAAAAGTGGCTGGCTTTGGACATGGGAATGGAGACACTGGGTTCATTCTCACCCTTGTGTCCAGGGAGCTGGTGCAGGTAGCCGCTGTGACAGAATTACTGTGCGTGCGTGCGTGCGTGCATGTGTGTGTGTGTGTGTGTGTGTGTGTGTGTGTGTTAGCAGCTGGCATCTCCCTAGGTGAGCCTTTGCGGAGTGAGGAGTCCACTGGTCAGAGGGGTGTGATCCCAACGTGGACACACACTTTCCTCTCTAGGTCTGGAGCTGGCAGAGACCTCTGTGGGGTGCTCAGTCCTGGTCTCCTCTTGGCTGCTTGCTCTTGTCATGTGGGGAGAAGACGGCTGTTTTGAGGACAGCAGGCAGTAGTGAAAAGAACTTTCCACTTTCCTGGTTCTAGATCTGAAGGGCGGTGCTTGGCACACCCTCGCTGGGAAATCCCAGTTTCATAGTGACTCAGGGCTGGCTGTGGGGCAGGATTGCCTCCCAAAATAGCCGCAGGCTCTGTGGGTGCAGCACCGTCTTCTCTCCAGCGGCAGCCTGTCTCTAGGTGTCTGCCTCTTCTAGAAGGAACCTCTCAATGTTGGTCCGACACTTAGTTGATCTGGCAGGAAACCCTGAGTGGAGTCTTTGTCAGGATGACGCTGACACTGGTGAGCTGCGTGAATTGATGCTTATGGAGTGGTAACCGGGCATCCTTTCTTATATTTTTGGTTTTGAGCCTAGCCTTTAACGACTGAGCCATCTCTCCAGTCCCGACATCCCTTCTTAAGCCAGACCCACTGAGCCTTGCCTCAGGCTTCTCAAAATTTCCTGTGGACCTGAAGTCATCTGACCAGAAGCACCAGGTAGCTAAGACCATGTGCCAAGGAGGACTTAGAGACTGCTATCTTCAGAGGGCTTCATGTGTGCTGCCTCTTGCTTCTGTCTCAGTTGGTCCTGATGTAGAACCCATAGCATCTGCCCACTGTTCAGAAGAAAAAACAAACATCAGAGGGGATAGGTACCTTATCAATATCGCAGGGCTACAGTCAGCTTTCAAATGCATTTACTCCTGTCTCAGCCTCCGACCAAGGTCCTTCCCATACAGGAGGATGGGTGAGAGTTATGGAAGCTGCCTGTTTATTTGAGCAGAGGATTCCCAGAGAGCTTAGAGCTAAGGTGAAGGGATGCCATTGCCCAGAGATGGACACAGTATATGCATTAGGATCACAGGGCAGGTTAAGGTATGGACGCTGTGACCTGGGGAAGGTGTCACAGGGGAACTATGTGAGGAGGAGGGGCAAGCAGAAGCTGCAGCAGACAAAGATGGCAGGCACGCATGCGCTGAGTGCTCTCTGCATGGAGCCATGAGGTTCAGAGAAGGGCAGGGCTCCTCCAGGGTTGGCCTGAGATGCCATAGCTGGGGTGAGCACACAGTGGGAAAGGTCTGTGCCACAGAGCTACCCGCAAGGCTTGCTCTGTCTTCATACAAAGGCTCCTGTCATTCTTACACACATGGTAGAAAGGTTACATACCGTTTACATGTAACGGCATGGAATGTGTTACAGTAAGAAAAACATTGATGTTGTAGATAGCCTCAGCCTTGTATTTTGATCCTAGTTCCACCCTTCTGGGAGGGGCTGCAGAGGAGGATTGAATCTGTACACAGACGACATCTTGTAAACCTTCTGTCCAATTAAAACCTGTAAAATAAAGACTAGAGCCAGAGATTGGGCAGTAGAAGGGGAGGCGGAAAAAAAGGCTTAGGGGAGGAGAGAGTGAGAGGAATTCGATGTAAAAGGAGGTAGAAGTAGAAGCCAGAGGCAGAAGAGAAGGGAGTCGTTGGGAGATGCAAGAGAGAAGAGAAGAAGTAGAAGCAGGAAGAAGCAGGCAGAAGGAAGTCAGAGATAGAAGGAAGTCGACGAAGGAGGAGCCAGAGCTTGGAGGACAAGGACGCCGCCTAGATAAACCGCAAGTTATAAGGGATCTCATAGCTGGGGATTAGAGTAGTGTAGTGGTAAATCTGCCAATCCAGGCGTGCTATTTATACTATAATTATCAAGTTGTGTCTTCCTTTACTGGTCTCCATCAGGTAGGAGATTTACTGCGACAAATTTGGGGTTTAAATAATTTCTACAACACATTGAGACCTCTCTGTCAGCAAAACCTGATCTCTTGCTTTTTGGATAAGTGATATGGATGTCTTGGGATGGTTTTCATGGGCAGACAACAGCTTTGAAGAGTGTGATACATTGGAATGTTGTATGCATACATATGTGTGTGCATGTGAATGCATGCGTGCCTGTGTGTGTGTGTGTGTGTGGTGTGTTTGTGTGTGTGTGTGTGTATGAAGAGAACACCAGAATTGTCTTTCCTGGTGATCTTGAATTACACATGATATACACAAATGCTATTGTCCACTATTCTCATCCTGAGGGACAGGAGACCAGCGTTTGTTCTTTCATGATGGCTGTGGCTTTGTCCCAAGGCAGCAATCACTCCAGTCTACACTCTGGTTCTGTGAAGTAAGATGTAGTTTGCACATATGAATGAAATCAGGGTATCTTTTTTTCTGTGTCTGCCTTATTAACTAAACACAATGATCTGTGGATCCTTCTATGTTGCCAGGAACTACAGGACTTTGGTTTCTATCTAGTGGAATAGTATTTAACTGTGCATATATTTATTTCAAATTTCTCTTTTTAATGTGTGTTTGTGTGTTCATACGTGCGCAGGTCAGAGGACAACCTAGGATAACATGCTCAGAGATAACTCATCTCTGAGATCTTCATCCCCTTTGCTTCACAAAGTATGCTAGGTACCCACTTGTCACCGCCTCTCCGGGGCTGGGATTACAGGCATGCATTGACCACACCTAGAGTTTTACCTGGTTGCAGCAGAGCATGTCCTTGTGTCGTGCAGCAAGCACGTCACTGACTGGACCATCTCCGCAGCCCACATTTTCTCTGTCCATATGGAAGGATATACCACAGGTGATTCTGCATCTTGACTAAGATGGGCAGTGCTGTTCCCAGTGTCATCCTCACGGGATCTCTCTAGTGTCCGTCTGAAAGAGCATGTGCTGTAGGACCTGAAGTGGAAGCTAGACTGTACTTCTTTGGCAGCTCCCAGCATTGATCTACTCTACCTCAACCAGCTTTCCCTCCCCAGTGTAGTTAAGCCCAGTCTGGCCCACATCAAGACCTTCTTCTGGGACAGCCTTGGGTCTTAGCTTTGGGTCTCACCATCCCACTAAATGTGAACAGGAACCCTGGCCAGGCCATCTGGAGAGGCCTGTGATAGCGTTTTTTCTCTGGCTTAGTCTGGGGGTTCACCTGACAAGTGGAACCTGTAAGCAGGATCAGAGGCCCCCACAGGGAGCTCTCACACACTGAGTCCTGCACAACTCAGTGACCATAGTCATTGTGTGCAAACAGGCTGGGGCCCTCACTTCCAGGCTGCAGAACTAGGCACAGAAATGACCCACCCTTGGTGGAGGCTTTTGCTAACTGGAGCCAGGACAATCTCTAGTCTAGGACAGCTGGGGCAATGACTGAGCCATTTGCCCTAGGCGGTGCAACTATCCCACCTTACGGTCTGGGGGATCTTGAGGGCATTCTCAACATCCCTGACCCTGGGCAGTTCATTTATAGAAGAGTGAAGAGTCTCAGAGGAGTGCACAAAGCAGGCAAGCCTGCCCATGGTGTGGCCCTTGTGTTATTTAACGTGTGCATTAATGGTGGCATCCTGGGGACTTGGATAAGGTGGAGAAACATGAAATCCTCTCTCTGCCCCTTGGATGCCTCTGGATGTATCTCCTTGGAGCGGCAAGCTGTCTTGCACAGATCACTTGGTAGCCCCACCTTTTGTGCTCTTTCCACAATGTCAGGAGTCACCTCATGCTCCCAGCTCTAAGGAACTCACAGGAGAGTGGAAAGGTACCTTGGGAGAGGACAGTAGCTCTTGGCAGATTCACCATATGATCCAAGGCTGAAGGTGAGCAGAAAGGCTCCGGCCTTCCAACACTCTCTCCTCTGTGTAGACCGGATGCTACGTGTTGTAATATTTCTTTCCTTGGGGCCTTTCAAGCCTCACTGGGGAGTCAGCTCAAGGTGGTAAGTCACTGTCACCAAACCATGGGCAGGGCAGCAGCAATGAAAGCCAAGAGCTATGCATCCCACTGGGCAGTGAGGCCCATGGGCCTTCCCTGCACCTCTTAGTGCTCCTCCCAGTGCTCCTCTCAGAGCTCCCGTGCTCCTTGGCTTCCAGAGTTGTTCTTGCTGTTTCTTGGCATCTTGTCCTTAAGATGATGGCAGCAAGTTGGTAGCACTGTCCGGACTGAATGCTAGTCCAGGGAATGAGAGAAGACCTGGCAATATTCTTTTCATCCTTCACTGACACCTGCTTGTCTGGGCTCACTGGCAGCAAGGTGCGCCAGGTCCATCTTCATGGAGTTCTAGGACCATGAGCAACGAGCTCCTTCAGCACAGCCTTCCATTCCAAGGCTGTGGTTCCTCCCACAAATGTTCATGTCCTCATGGCCTGGGTGGCCACTACATTGCAGCCAAGGCATCTGTACCTCACTTTCCACCGTGGGGAACTGCTCTCTCTACCCTCAGCCTGCCTGTCTGTCCTGAAGGTCAGGCTTTTTGTCTTTCTTGCAGCTGCTGCCCCATCTGCTATGATCCCAGCTCTCCCTGCTTTGGATCCAGCTGTGGGTTCTAGTTCTTATTCCCCAGGGCTCCTGTGGCTTGTGTTGAGACCAGGTATTTGGCTGTTTCTGTGTGTCACATGCAGACCTGGTGGGTGTCAGGCTCCTATGCTGTTCCAGTTTCATAGAGTCTCAGATGCCTGGTTTGGGGTGGAGGCAGGGGTAGGACCTCATTAACTTTGTTGCCTAAACTAAAGCTCAGTTGGTCAAATGCCTCTATGAACCATCTCCTTCCAGGGTTTTGTACCTGGCTTGAGCAGTACATGCTATTTTTTTTTTAAATGCCTCCATCTAATTCCATAAGCATTGAGAAGCTAATAATAACAGAGGTTACAATTACTACAAATGATCAAAGCAAAAACAATGGGCTGCTTATACCTGCTATGTTCACCTGACTTAGTGGTGAGCTTTTCCACAGGTTATCTTGTGAGTACAGTACTGTGGGAAGAAGAGTCGGACCTCCCATTCCTGGCTTGGCAGATGGGCCTGTAGCTTACCACAGCCAGATGCGCTTGGCCCATAAGATTCTTAGAACAGCCAGCCAAGGGGCTTTGTGGCAATTCAGCTGCCTTGGTGCAGCTGTCCATAGTCATTGGTGGGGTCCTGGACACAAGTAGAGGAGAATCTGAGCAGTTTGACTTGAAGAATCTCATTTGGGGCTAAGAGGAAGTACCTGGCACCGGTGACCACTTCACACGGTAACACAAATAATGAGGTATTAAGGAACAAAGTCATGCTAGGATTGTTTTTCTGGAGAAAATATTTACTTATAAATGTCAAAGAAGGTATGCATTGACAACCTGAATCCTGATTTCACAAGGACCTTAAAGCCTCATCCACGGCCAGCCTCACCTTTTAAGCCCTTGGCCATTGACCTTAAAGCTCTTGGCCAGTCATCCTGACCTTACAGCCCTTGGGCATGGGCATCCTTGAGGTGGTGTGAATTCTTGAGAGATTTCTGGTTCCAAGAAAATGTTATGAAGTATCATTTTACGTTGACTCAGTCTCTGCAACTCTTTGAAGATCTGTTTAGTCCTCATCGTGTGTGAGAAGTAGGGCTAGGAGAGCCAAGTGCCCTGCCTACACATACTCAGCCAGGAAATGATGTGTCCCAAGCTCTGATCACTAGGGTTTGTCTTTCTTTTTCCAAAGCCCATCCTCTCTGTCCTGTCATATCGCCTATTGTGCCATAACCTGCTTAAATAATCCCTGTCAATGGAGTGCTTCTTGAGCAGACTGAACAAGCGAACACCTTATACCATGTCATCTCCCAGCCAGCCCCAGAACCATCTCTGGCTCCACACTTCCCACAAGATAGTCTGTTCACATAGCATATCCTCCAAGACCTTACGGGCTTAACTCCAGCAGATTGTCATGTGGTCTCTCTTTCCTCCCTTAGTCTTCAAGCCCAGCAAATAAGCAGTTAGGAAAGACTCTATAAAGAGTGTAATCTCTTATGGCTGGCCCCTTCTTGTCACCAGGGTCTCACTGCAGCTGTACCTTCCCCAGGTTCCTCTGCCTTGCTTGGTCCCTTATCCCTTGATTCATTTATTCTATGTTCAGGCCACTATGAAATGTCTGGTGATTTTCATTTCTTGCTCATCTTCCTTTTCTCTTGGACAGTGAGCTCCCCAAACCTTCCAGGCTCAGCAATATGTTCACAGGGCTTAGAACAGTATATGATGCATAGCTGGTAGTCCGTGGTCCTCTGAGAAGGTTTAGGGCCATAGCAGCAGGGAGCAGGGGCCATGTTTGGCCGGCATTATCTAGGATAGATAGGGAAATGCTTGACTCTGGTTGCCAGCCAGAAGTTGTCAGGGTCCAGGTTCAAATCTCAGGGAACATGAGAAGTAGGGTGGAGGCCACCCCCGCCCTGAAAGATCTGGCAGACAAAGCTCTGGGGAGGCCAAAGCAAACTTGTGCTCCAGCGCAGAGGGAGGTGTGGAGCAGACACACCATGCCCCGGGTTTTGTGCTGGGACAGGGGTTATAAATAGACACGTATGTCTGGAGACAGCATTTTTACAGGGGCAAACTGTTATAGCCCCTGACTCTGAGCGTTTGTTGCCTCAGCCCTGACGCCTCTCTATAGTGGCTGAGGATCCGGAAGTAGGAAGGCTTCTGGCTTCAACCCAAGGCCATTATTTTAGATAGAAATAATTGGAGCTTGGCATTGATTTTTGTCTAATTATGCCTCCCTCTCCCGACAAGCCCTTTGTTTATGTTTTGTGGAGTTTTGATGTTTTATTTTTTGGGCTGCATCCGTCCTCCAATTCCCTGAGCCAGAGACCATCTGAAAAGGAAATAGTAATTTGTCTTCACACAGCACACTGGCACACTCATCTGAGCTGCTGGAGGGAGGAGAAAGGAGGGAGGAGGAAGGATGGGGAGGGAGGAGGGAGAAAGGAGGAGGGGGAGGCACGCGTGCGTGGGCGGCTCCCTTCCCAGTTAGCTGGGAGATCCCCAACTGTCATTGGTGTTAGAGCTATATGCTCACTGATGGGAGGCAAAGCCCCTCCGCTGGTCCTAGACACTCCTCCTGGGCGGGGCAGGACAGAGGAGGCTCCTCTCAGTCTGGCAGGGAACTGGCTGTATTCTTGGGCTGATTTCCTGGTCCTGAGGATGGAGGATGGAACTGATGCCTGGAAGCAAGGATCGGGGGCATGGCTGCAAGCAGAAGCCTGATTCCCGGCAGTGGTGCTGTCTGCTTCTTCCTAAGCTAGTGGGCAGGAAGATTTTTCCTGAATGAATCTCTGCACTGCTTAAGTATGCATGTGGCTGGGTGAAGTGTACTCACCAGGCAGGGAGCAGGTGAGGATGTGGAGTGGAGCAAGGACTTCCTCAGCACTGGCTCCGTGGACTGGCTTTCCCTCCCACATGGAAGTCTGACTTGATTTTGCCAGCAAGAGGCTCTTGTGGTTCACTCTTTTCTACCCTTTGGAAGGTGATCTTGAACTCCAGGAGTGTATGCCAGGCACCTCTCACTTCAGAGACCTGGGCAGAACTTCCAGGAAGCCACCATGGTGCAAAACATAATCTTAGTGTTTTTCCGCAGAAGGCTGAGCCAGAGACCCGCCGTAGAGGAACTGGAGAGAAGAAATATCCTGAAACGTGAGTAGCGGGCGTTTCCTCTGGAGGTTTCCCTCACGTGGGCTACTGCTGCTGCAGGAATCTGAGCTCTCACAGCCCAGCTCAGCTCTGCAGGAACACGCTGGGTTCCTTCAATCGGAGCAGTTAAGAGATTCTGAAAGAAAAGCCTTAAAGTGGCTGTATTCAGAAAGCTCCTTCTAAAATGAAATGAAAAAAGCTCTCTCCCTAGTATAATTAAAGACACTCTTATCTTCAGATTGATGGACCTGTTGACCCAAGGGAAATGAATCATTAACCCTGTGCATACTGGGTGCCAAGCAGAGCTTCTAGGGAGTTTGCAATGGGAGTCCTATGGACATTAGAAATTACAGACCCAGTCAGGAATTTCTGTGTGCACCCCTCACTTGGCCACCTAGGAGAAATAGATAGCTAGCTCACTGGAGCAGGGAAACTTCAGTGGCTCAGAACTCTGGGTTCCAGCACCCTCTGTAGCCCTGGCCTTGTTTCCCCAATTAGGTATGTAACTATAGTGTATTGAGCCCAGGCATCCAGCAATAATGTCCACTGTATGGAAGTTTCATGGTCTTGGATGATGGACGGTAGCCAACCTTCAAGCGAACCCTGAGGAGTGCCTGTCTACTAGACTAGTTTTCAAAGTATTTTCCACAAAATGTGTTTGCTGTCTTTGGATCGATCCTACTGGATTGCCTCTTAAACTTTTCTCTTGCTGTGTGTTGCACACTCTACTTGCTGAGTGTTCTTTGTTTCTGATCATCTTTTTCAGAGTTGTAACAGCACTAAGATTGACCTGGTTCTATCAGAGAGGCTAGAGTCTTGATCTGAACATGCAACTCAACCTATTCCTCCCCTGTCTTGGCCTCAATGCTGTCCTTAGCCTTAACACTACCTACCCCCTCTTGTGTAAACTACTGGGAAAAATCCTAAGATTAAGAATTCTTTCTTAAAGAAAATGGTAGGATTTTTTTTTTATATATATATATAGTTAGAGCTTCTTTTGGGAGCCTACATTTGGAAGCCACTGTACTTACTATACATGCAATAGAGTCTTGATAACTAAAAGGAACAAGCTTGTAAATGAACAAAGACAGAACACACACACACACACACACCCCACATACACACACACACACAAAGAATTCTTTCTTTAAACGTGTGTGGTGCTACTGTTTTGTTCTGTTGCATAGACTGTTGCTGACATTACACTTGATCAAGTCAACAGGAGTCAAGTCATTTTAGTCAGCGAATGTCTAGATATTAAAGTAAAAAGCTACTCATTTAAAATTCAAACTTATGTCATCGATACTATTCAAAACTACACTCTATGCCTCAACCAGGGATGTTCCAGATTTAGGATGTACTCCGGTATGCTATTGGCACAGGAAGAAAGCCCCATGGCCCAGACTAACCTGGTCCCACTCCTCCCCTCCATAGCAGTGTCCTTTCTTTCATGTGGGCAGCCAGGTTCCCATACCTGTGCTTCTAATTGTGTTACTGTCTAAAATAAACAGTGGTGTCTTAAAAATAGGCTGCTTGGTGAGTGTGAGTAGAGCTAGCAAGTACCTGGAACTGACTGCGCTAACCTTTAGCACGCTGAGGAAAGTGGATTTCCCTGTGATGGCCATGGCAATGCATCATAAACACAGTGTGTTTGCCAGCAAGCCAGATTTTTCCTTAGCTCAGAAGCCTTGTTAGGTGTTCTGAGTGGGAGGATCTGAGAAGCCCATTGCTTGACTTGTATAGTTCTGATTTTTTTTTTTATCCTGTGGCAAGGAAATGGCCACCACATACGGAATAGCACAGAGGAGCATAATACGTGTAGTTGTGCTTATGACTGAACTCTGTTTGCTCCCCTTCAGTAGCAGATTTATGAAATGTCAGTGCATCTGACATACACTCAGAATTCTATGTATTTGTGGCCTAATTGAATATGATGACTGGGCTCAGTCCGTGTGAGTTCCTTAATGTTTGTCCCAAATCTGAGAGTCGTGCTCTTATCCCCAATTTACTAGTGAAGCAGCTAAGCCCCTGAGGAAATGTGACATTTTTAACACATGAACATTAACCCGCCTCTACTGGCTGCCAAGCTCTTAGTCACCACATCGAAGCCATCACACTTTCTTAGATACCCATCAAAGAGGCACGTGGAGCTATCCACGGTGCTGGACTAACTCCCCCAAACTGTTTTTTATACCTTGGTAATAATGATATTTTCACAATAAAGGGGGTTGAGGGTAGGGATATCCTGCTTTTTCCTCAGTCTTTTCACAAGGAGACTCCACGTGAGGTTTGTCCAGGACCTTTGTAAGAAATCAGAACTACTTCCATGCCATGCCTTAGCTTCTCAGGGCTGGCCTGATGACAGTTTCAGGGTTTCCTGGTTGTTTCACTAGTTTGTCACCATAGCTTACAACAATGCATTTTCTATTACCACATATGTCTGAAGAACCAAGCATATAATGTGATTGTGTTTTTCTCAAAAATTCTCTGGTCTTATAGCTTTTAAAATAAAAAGACTATTGGAAAACATACTCAGATGTATTAAACACCCACACACCCAGTTTCCCCAATACGCTCATGTTTGAAACACAGTATTTAAATAAAAGCATAGAATGTAGAATTATATTAGGTGTAGATTGCAGGATTTTCCTTCCCCAAACATGGCTGTGCTGCTGTTCTCTGTGTTGGTGGGTGAGATCTATTTCTTAGGCAGGAGTTCTGTTAAGGCTGGGGACCTGAGGCTTTATTTAGTGCCTAGAATGCCAGAAATAGGACTGCATTTTTTTTTCTCTCTGCATCCCTGGGTCAGACTCACATTACTACAGTATTTTAACATGCTGGCCTACCTTTAGCTGCCAAGTATAATAGGAACACAACCTAAGACGCAAAGCCAATTCTGAGGGCTGTTGGCCCCTTAGAAGGTAGTCACATGTATGTATGCTTCAACAATGGAAGAGCCCCTAGGATGTAGGTATGTCCATATTTGATATTATGTTGCCCATAATTAGAAGAGATGTAAGGCATGTTTTGGGGCAGTTGTCTAAAAGCTCCATTTTACACTTGTAAAATGGAAAGATGGAAGACAAACTGTGTAGTGACAGGACTACTCATAGCTGAACACCTACTTGAGTATTATGCAACTGGAACTGTATGTTCCATGTTTTCCTAGATATAAACATACAGACCAGATATTTGAGTGGCATGGAGCCCAACAAAAGCAAGCAGTAGCAAAACCTACTTCTACTGTAGAGGACAGAGGACCATTCCCTGAAAAGGATGGCCATGTGTCACAGCTCAGACCAGACACCCTGAGCAGCTTTTGGGAAAGTAATTGCAAACACAGAAACTGATATGTCAAAAGGTGTCATCTGTAAAGGAAGAAATGCTTAACTTGCTTCTACTTCTCTTTCACAGAAAGGAATGATCAGACTGAGCAGGAAGAAAGGAGAGAAATCAAGCAAAGATTAACAAGGAAGGTACTGTCCTACTTTGCTTTCTGTTGCTGTGTTAAGCACAATGACAAAAAGAAATGCAGGGAGGAAAGGGTTTATTTGCTTGTACTTCCAAGTCCTAGTACATCAGTGAGGGAGTCTGAGTCAGGAACTAATGCAGAGACCATGAAGAAACGCTGTTTTATGGCTTGCTCAGTTTGTTTTATACAACCCAGGGACGGTTGCTCAGGGTGGTCCCCCCACCAATCATCAAGAAAATGTCCACATAGACATACTCACAGGCCAATCAGATGGTGGAAATTCCTCAACTGTCATCCCTTCTTCCCAGATGACTCTAACTTAAGTCAACTTGACGAAACTAATCTGCACAGGATTACAATCTAAGCATTTTATTTTTTAAATAGATGCGGACTAGATAAAGCTTCTCCAGCCATTTGGAAGGATAGTGTAAAGCATACTGAGACTTTGTGTGCTTTTCCAGACAACATGGGGTCAGTTGCTCTAAGAGCAGTGCCTTTTGTACATATCCTCGTGTCTAAGTAATCCAAGGTAGTGAGGCCCTAATGGCAATCCATTGGGAAGGCAGTGAAACCCAAATAGCACTTAAAATCCCAGAAGGCAACTGAGCATTTTTTAACACTAAGAAACATAGACCTTTCAGACTTGTCATTCTTAGTTGCCTTCAGTATACCTTGTTCCTTGAATACAGACTGCAGGTTGCTGTTGCTTGCTTCTGCGGAATAGCAGTCTGTTGATCTCCATTCCATTTGTGTGACAGCAGTTTATATTTACAATGGCTAGCCTAGGAAGTAAATCCAGGTACCTAAGTCTACCTTTCCTCCTGATCATTTCCACTGTCTGGCTGACCCTCAACAAAGGCTAATGCTTTATTGAGCTTAGAACTAACACAACAACCTTCCAGCTCTTCACGAGAGTAGAGGTTAGCCTAACAGACTGCTGACCACATGTAATTTAGTCAGTGGCTCCATCAACCACTCCTTGACCATGTGCTCTGTCAGGTCAAGTGGGTCTTGGAAGAAAGAAATTATGTGAGGATTATTTGATGCATTCTGAAATCATACTAGAGAATAGCCATAGTAACTCGCAAGTATAGTTGTTTATAGATTATTATATACTGCTTACTATAAGAAAACAACTGTGGCATATGATATCTAACTATAATCATCTTTTATTTTAGCTTAATCAGAGACCCACTGTTGATGAATTGAGAGACAGAAAAATTCTGATCCGTTTCAGTGACTATGTGGAAGTAGCAAGAGCACAGGACTATGACAGGAGGGCAGACAAGCCCTGGACAAGACTGTCAGCAGCAGATAAGGTACAGTGCTTCTGTGCTGGTTGGGGTATTGCATCTTATGATCAGGCTGGGCTCTCTTAGACAATGTGAACCACTAGGTAAACTATGCCCTACACTTTGTTGGTTTCATGAAAATAATTTAGGAGTAAGTTGAGCTAGGGGGCAGTTCTGTTCTAAAAGACATTTGGCAGTATCGTAAGACATTTGGGGTTGTCAATGCAAATGGTGTCTGGCATATCTAATGGGTAGACATCACAGAATGCATGAAGATCCCCCTAAAAATGCCAATTTCCAAATACCATGGATGTGTGAACTGCAAGATTTGGTACAGATGGTATAAAGGAAACCAAATGACCCGAGCAAATGGAGTAAAGTAACCATCTGTGGTCAATGCTATCATCTAGGAGGACGCAAGCCCAGAAGTGTAAAGGAGGCTTTCAGAGTATTTTTCTTGGAAGAGAAAATTTATGCAATCACTTAGTTGTTTGTTCTTACAATAACTGTGACTGTTTCTAAGCATACATCAACCTGGAGAAGTGCTGTTATAATAGAGTTGGACATGCTTGGATGATCAAAGGGAAAGGATATCTTTAGAAGCTAGTGTTATCTGAATATAGAAAGCTTTCTATGTTTCCAATATATATTCTTGTCTCTTGGCCTTTGAAGGGCTCATACGAGAGACAGGCATGGTAGAATATCTAGAGAAGCTAAAAGAGGGCAAGACTAGAAGCCCTAAAACATGCTCACTATACTTCTGCCATAGCACAAAACTGAACTATATGCTCAAAACTATATACTATAGCACAAAACTATATTCCAATAACATGGTTTTCTGATAGCACAATAGCGAGAGAATCCAAGCGCTGATCTTACTATTCACTGGTTCCCAAGTCTGTGCTAGGTTCACCTGCTAGTGCAGGAAGGGTTGTCTGCCCCACTACAACACAACAGAGTCTTTCCTTTCTGATTTTTGACTACAGTGTGAGCACGTATTAATGGGTGACAATATGTAAAGGTAATAATTTGACTTGAAACCCTATCCCTTTTTAAATCCCAGGCAGCAATTCGTAAAGAATTAAATGAGTATAAAAGTAATGAAATGGAGGTACATGCATCCAGCAAGCACTTGACAAGGTGAGCTTTCTGTTGCCTGAACTACATGATGAGTCTAGCTACAAGAAGCTTTATATTCGACTCCTCTTCAGAAAAATGTTACTAAGTAGGGATTGGTGGTAAGAGGGGATACGTATGACAGTATATGTTGTCATGTTTAAGAAAATTGGTCTCAAATTTTTCTTAGGCACTTAATTCCAATATTAAAAAAATAATTTATAGAATTTACCACTATATCTAGATTGCTGTGACATCACTCTCCATTATCTATCTATATTTTGACATTAATCTCTAATGCAAGCCATTGTTCACCAAACCACAAGGCACATTCATTTCTTTAGCATAGATTTGAGAATCTACTATGTAGCAATCCAGTGGCTGAGGATATGACAATGAAATATACACATGAAGCTCCTGCCTTCCTGGAGGAGATGGCAGTCAGTCAGGGTGTTCTGCCTGACTTCCACCAAGTTGGACAGCATAGTTTATGCCCACCCTATTGCACAGAAGAAGTTGGAGATGAAACTTTCCTTCTTGTGCTACGTATATTTTCAAAGTCCTTTTCTCTGGCTAAGTTCTTATTGGTATAAGTCCTATTGGTACTCGACTATTGAGAGCACAGAGCACGAGCAACTGCATTGTCCTCGTCCTTGAAGGATGCTCTCAAGTCCCTAATGCAAAACAAGAAGCAACCTTGCTTCTGTACATTGCCTTGTGAACTATTGTGATGGATCCAAGTGGTCACTGCACTTATTTAAAAGATTTGTTTTGCAAGCTGACTGGGACTATGGAACAGAAAATAACTGTGAATTACACCCCCTACACACTTGTGTTAGAGTTGTATGGAAAGAAGGAAATTATGCAAACAAATTTTAAAGTTTCCTGTCTTACTTGACAAGTTAGCTTAGCTCTTATTATTCTTAATGCAAGTTTAGGAAATAAAATGCATTTGTAAAACACATTTTGATGATTATTTTATTATTAAAGAAATAGAAAATCCTGTGTATGGGCCCCCAAACCTAAACATAATTCAGATTTTAGTACTTCATAGCAGCTTTACAAAGTTTACAGTATTTCAATCCTACCTAATTTTCTTGAGTGTACTAAGCATTGTTATGAACATGTGAACTAAATTGCAGATATTTTTAAGAGGAATCTGATCACTCAGGCCAGGTCCTAGAGCTTTCCTGGCAGCTTTCAGACAGGGTTTTTTGAGTCATAAAGCGCTATTCAGCCATAGCAACCTCCTCTTTGAAGTCCTATATATCAACTTGAGAAACCCTGAATAGTAGTAAATTTTGTTTGCAGAAGGGATTTTTTGTTTAGTTGGTTTTGGTTTGTTTGTTTGTTTGTTTTGGGCAATTGTAATTATTATAAATATCTAATTTTTAAAAATTATTTCTAGATTCCACAGGCCATAGAGATTTTCTTCTGAGAAGAATTTGTGTTTAATTTTTGATACCAACACTGAACATTCATCAGGGAACTTTCCTCAAGACTAACTGCTGTGTTTGTGAGAAGAGCAGAATCACAGAGACGAAATCCTGACCATTTACCTGTAAGAGGAGCAACCCAGAGGACACACTCCCCTCTTTGGTGTCTGAGGAGTGTGAACTGTTGGGGTCACGTTAGGCCCAGAGGAACTCTCCCAGAAGAAAACTTGTTTGCCTTCAACCTTGTTTTACAGTTCTGCAGTGTCATGGAGGATGGGCGACATGCATGTGCAGGCTCACACTCCCAGCCTCCGCCATGAGGGACATGTGACCCAGTGTCATTCAGTATTTTGTTGAAAAGACATTTTTATCCTAATGATTTGAAAACTAAGTTCATGTTATAGAGTGATTTACTGTACTATACTTTCTCTTTTTTATATGATGTCTAACAAAAAATACAGCTCCAACATTTTGATTCCTGTTAATTTTGTTGTTTAATTAAATGATTACTTATTACAGGAAATGAACAAAGGCTTTCACTTTCTTGGGGTTGGGATGAGGTATAGCTGGGGACTTGAAAATGTCCACACTTTTGAATCTAAACACAAGAAAGAAAACGCCAATTTTGTTCTCTGTAGATTCTGTCAAATATATAAAGGCTTGTGCCTTGAAAAAATTAGTTACCATTTTTCAAGTTAATTGAAAATTTATGAAAGAATATTGAGTACATTTAATCTAGAAGTAACTTAACTGGAAATCCTAATAACACGAAAATCTATGCCCTCTTTAAGAAGAGTTGTAAGTTTTCATTTGTCTTCATTATCAAAACCCCTATTATAAAGGTTTAGATGGGATGAAGATTTGGAGTGTGTAGTTTACTAAAATACAAGGGGAGAAAATGAGCTAACTAACAATAAAAATCCCCTACATTTTATTTTTTGAGTTTTTTTGTTTGTTTTTGTTTATTCGATTTGATTGTTTGCATTTAAGTTTTCTTTAGGAAAGAAGCCTTCCGGGGCTGAAGAGATGGCTCAGTGGTTAAGAGCATTGACTGCTCTTCCAGAGGTCCTGAGTTCAATTCCCAGCAACCATATGGTGGCTCACAGCCATCTGTAATGGGATCTGATGCCCTCTTCTGCTGTGTCAGAAAGAAACCTTCCTACCCCACTCACTGTCCAGTATATTGGTCAACAGTAAACAATGGCTTGGAGCTCAAAGACCTACACTCAAATGTAGGCCTCTGTGCTCTACAAGCAAGTGACTTGCTCTTTAGGATGATCTCAACCCTTCTGTAATATGTCGTAACTAACATGCTGGCACAAACCAAGCACATTCTCAGCACTCAGTGTGTTAGCTAGAGAGCACTGAGACCAACCAAGTGTACTGAACAAATTCGCACATCTACCATATCCCACTGCTCTCCAAGATCTTTAAAGACTTCTTGTGGACTGTATTGTCTATGAAACCTGATTGACATTTGTGATAGTGCTCTGGTTAAAGAGACTGGTGATCAGTTCTGATACTAGCAAACATTCTATTAATTGAGTTAGTTTTCTAAATAAGAAATTACAGCAGAAAGATTCTAGATTTACCTGTTCTCTGATGTGTGTAAATTAAAACTTTTTGTAGGTGGAAACCAGTATGAATTATGAATTTCATAAGCATATAGAATATTTGAATAAGGTAGCTTCTATTGATTCCTTAGTTGTGGCCAGTTAACATCAAAGCATGTGTTTTCCTAGTTCAAGACACATATCAGCAGCTCCTAGTTTTTATTTTGCTTAGTTTAAAACATGAGTGGGCCAAAGTTTTACACACACACACACACACACACACACACACACACACACACACTAAAATTTCAGTCTCTCAGAAATACTCACATATCTATTACAGGAAAGGGAATCTGCTATTGTCCAAGAAATAGCACTTACCCACGGGGGATTAACTCTGCTTAGAGCAGAGCCAAGTGGAGCCTTTCTCTGCTCCAGCCAAGTCTCATAGGTAGTGGCTGATAAAATTTTAAGGTAAATAATAGAATCCAAGGAAGGATTTAAGTTTGGTTAAGCTCAGAGGCTGAAATATAACTAAAAGTGTTAGAAAATTTCATTTTGATTAAGGAATTGGCAATAGTACCCAACTTCTACCATTTTAGTTTTATTAATCATAACTATTTCTATGTTTCATATTCCTATGAGTATCATAATAGGAATTAGGAGGGTTGATAGATAAACGTGAATCAAGTATGTTTACCAGCTAAACTACTTAACTTTGCAGTGACTAAGTGTATAACAAACACCAAGCATCTTCCAAAGTTGAGGTTCAGACTATATAAAGCAGTCCACTCATGTGGCCATGGGTCACACTATATAGAGCAGCCAACTCATGTGGCCATGGGTCACACTATATAGAGCAGTCCACTCATGTGGCCATGGGTCACACTATATAGAGCAGTCCACTCATGTGACCATGGTGCTATGCATATGCAGTCACTTGTAACATTATGAGTTTGAAAACAAAATTGATTTTCAAATCCAGAGGCTTAAGAAAAGTATATCTGTTGCCTTAGAGGTCTTCCTTCCTAATGGCACCGAGGAGGATATGTGTCAACTTTACATCATATGCTTACATTTTCACAAAATGTGATAGCGCAAAATTACTTAATGCAAGTCTTTAAAAGATTAAAAACCTTACTAAAAGAATCTGTAACTTTAAGGAAAGTTTTAAAAATTTAAAGAAATCTAAAAGTTTTCTTACTTGAGTAATTTTTGGAAGTACTTTGTTTTCCCTTGAACTGGGAAAACAAAGGCCTCCTAGGATCAAGAGGTCCATCTTGTGGAGATCTATGGTAACTACAGGTTTAAGGTTTCCATCACATATACTAGCAAGTCAGGTTTTAGCTCTAGTCAGGAGCAAATTCAAGTCCATTAAAATATGGGCATCAGGGTGGTGGACTTGTGTAAACCCAGTTCCTTGGAGAAGTCATAAAGATCATGGGTTCAAGCCAACCTTAGCTACATAAGACTCAGCATAAAACCAAACCAAACCAAACCAAACTCCAAATTTGTCCTGAATCTTTTCAGTATCTGTTTAATCTCTTATTTTTCAATAGAGAAACTGAAAATAGGCAATTAAAACAGCATATGCCAGTGTCCTCAAACAGACAAAACCTGTAAATGATTCCCAACTCCCTTTTGGTGCATTGCTTAAACAATAGGAAGTTAGCAGTCATGGTTCTGTGAGAACAA
The DNA here is from genome assembly GCA_021653895.1 of Mastomys natalensis. Lineage (NCBI taxonomy): Eukaryota > Metazoa > Chordata > Mammalia > Rodentia > Muridae > Mastomys > Mastomys natalensis. Next base: position 3,089,606 of record JAJTUV010000110.1, on the reverse strand, counting down.
CAGTTTTATGTTCAGAGCAATTAAAAACATCTTAAAAGTCTTTAAAAGTATAAACTAAAAATTAAAGTATATTATAAAAGGAAATAAATATGAAAGTAGTATCTATTTTATTTCTATAGATGCCTAAATGATATTATATCCACAATATACATACATTATACCTTCTAAATAAAGTATGCTGTTTTACACAGAAATAAAATACATTGCATTGGTGCAATTCTAGTGCATACTGAGTACTCACTACCCCATTCCTTCCATTTCCACCTGGGAATGAGTAGTGTGCACAAAATGCGGTCTAAGGAAATACCGCCTTACTCTTATTTCTACATTTCATGTTAGACTTATTCGTTGACATTGATTTCTTAGGGTATTTTTCTCAGAATGTTTTTATTCCTATTACGCAAGTGTGCATTCATCATATACAGTAAATGACTAGGTTGACTGCTCACACAGATGGTGAGAAGACAGCTAAAGAAATCTCTTCTAGCATTTAGAATTTCATGATAGTACTGAGAATTAGCAAGATTATTTAGAAAATTTGGCATGGAATTAAAAGCTATAGGAAAACCTTAGTTTACATGAATCCAAAGGCCAAAGTGGCCTAATAACTTGATGTGGTATTGGGATTTGGCAGTGTATATATCGGTATAGTAATATGCAGTCTAGTGTTTAGGTTTTTTACCTCACTATATTACTATTTTTCTACTTCATATCCTTTCCATGTATACTTTGGGTACAGGCACCTGTCTCCAGCTCCATTTGGTTGAGAACGTGTAGAACTACACCAGCACTGTAGCAGATTGTAATCCAAGTAAGAAATTTAAGTCATTATCTACAGTGACCATTGTTAATAAGCCTGAAATTGATAACTTAAAATTTTAACAGAATTTATTTCCACTTGCTTCTGCCACTGGGGGAAAAACATGATCTGGCTTACTACTTCTGTGCAAGAGTAAGAAACTTAAAGGAAATGATTTTGTCCTTTGGAGATGGGGGTTGTACTACATTGCTCAGACTTGTCTCTCTTAAAGTATCCTTCTACCTCAGGTTGAGAACAGAAAGTAGTAAGCCAGAAAGAAAAAGCCCTGACACTATGAGACAGTGAGCCTCCAAAGATGCCTTTGAGTTTGTTTTCTGTTGACTACCTACTGCTGGACATGAGACATTCCCTTAGAGTAGTTTGTTTCTCCGGTGAAGCTCCATTGGAAAAGACTAAAATTTTAACTGCAAGTGGTTAACAATTGAATATAGCTTCTGGGTTAGGGATCAGAGCATGTTTCTAACTTCTTTCTGTTCTAGAACCACACCTGGTGCAGACCCATGCAGGCCCTGTGCATGTTGCCTTAGTCTCTGTGAGTTAATGTGTACATTGGTCTTGTTGTGTTTAGAAGGCCTTGTTTCCCTGGTGTCCTCCATTTCCTCTGGCTCTAACATGCTTTCTGCCTCCTCTTCCACAGGATTCCCTGAGGTCTGAGAGGAGGGATTTGACAGAGAAATCTCACCTTAGGGCTAAGTGTCCCAGGTCTCTTACTCTCTACATAAGGTCTGACTGTGTATCTCTGTATTTGTTTCCATTTGCTACAGGAGAAAAGTTTCTCTGATGATGGCTGAACAAGCACTGATCTATGAGTATAACAGGATGTCAACAGGAATCACTGTATTGCTATGTTGCTTTTAAGTATAACAGAATGTCAACAGGAGTCATTGTTTTGCTATGTTGTTTTAGTAGAATAGTAGTATTTGGTTTTATCCTAGGTCCTTGGGCTATCTAGTCTTAGGATCTTGGTCATCCAAACAGTGTTGGGTATGGGTTTCATCTTATGGAGTAGGCCTTAAGTCAAATCAGATATTGGTTGGTTACTCATAGAAGCTTTGTGCCACCATTGCCCTAGCATATCTTGCAGGCAAAGACATCAGTGTAAATCAAAGGGTTTATAGCTCAGTTTGTGTTTATGTTTCCCCTAGTGTGCAGAGTACTTTCCAGTGTCAAGAACTCTAGCCCATAGGGGTAAAGGTTCTAGTTAGGCACCAGCTTGACTTGTTTAATGAGTTGTATAGGTGTAGTCTTCAGCAATAAAACTTTGTCATCAGTTTGTAGAAAAACAACCTATAGTCTTGGCAACAGCCTAGGTTGTTTGGGGGTTCCCATGGACCCATTTGGTCAACAATTCTACTAAATAAAAGCCATTCTTGGTACCGGAAGTTTCATTTGGTAACAAGAGATGTCCAGTTGGGGCTTTCCCCACCTATTATTTGGAGATTTCATTTAGATTACCTTCGTATAGGTACATATTTTAGGAAGCTTCTACTGTATTAGGGGTACCTCAAATGCTCCTTAATATTAGCTGTCTCTCCCTGTATTCCCTCCCTTGTACCCCTCTTTTCTTCCCTTCTCCACTTGATCCAGCTGTACCAGCACCCACTCCTGTTTATATAAATCTATTATATTTCTCTTACCTATAAAAATCTATCTTTCCCTCTAGTCCCTTTCTCAACTACTAACCTTTATGGTTATGCAGATTGTAGCTTATTATTGACTTAACAGCAAATGTCCACATATAAGTAAATGCATACCATATTTGTCTTTTCTTGGGTTACTTCACTCAGTATGATTTTTTTTCTACTTCCAGCTATTTACTTCTGATTTTATGATGTCATTTTTTCCAACAAATTGAGTCCATTATGTAAATGTACCACATTTTCTTTATCCATTCTTAGGTTAAGGGACATCTAGGTTGTTTCCAATTTCTGGCTATTATGATAGAGCAGCAATAAACATGGTTGCATAAGAATCTCTGTGCCAGCCTATGCCCAATTTTGCCTCAGAGTAGCTAGACCCATTGCTCATGGGTTGGACTTGAGGAGAAAAGCTTAGCGGGTCATGCAGACAGGATCTTGGTTAGAGGTGAGTGTTCGTGCAAAGAATGCACATGCAAGAACAGCTTTGGATAACTGGTTCAGTTTAATGGCAGGGAGGGTGGGGGAAGAGGTGCTTCTGCCCTTGGGGAGGTAGTCAGAGTTTCTGGGACAAGGTTTGTGTGGCCATGTACAATTGGCCAGGACAGGGTGTTGGAAGATGCTTCAGGGGCTGTATGGCTGAGGGTGGTAGTGGGAGGGATGTGTGTGTGGGGAAACCTTATAAGGTCAAACAAGGAGTGAACCCTGATTAACTGTCAGGGTTATAAATTTGTACTAGGGTTGATGGTGGGGCAGATGATTTCATGTCACTAGGTTGGGAGGGTTTAGGGAGCCAATTCCTGCCATCCTCACCTGAGGTGTCCAGGATTGAAGTTCTCATTGACCCTTCCTCCATAATCCTGGGCCATTATGGTCCCACATCGCTGAAGTAGGATAAAGTGTCCTTTAGGTATATACCCAAGAATGGTATACTTGGATCTTGAGGTAGATCAATTCCAATCTTCCCAAGGAACTGTCACACTGGCTTCCACAGTGGCTATGCAAATGCACTCCCAGCAGCAATGAGTAAGTATTCCCCTTACTCCACATCCTCACCAGCATGAGTTATCATTTATTGATTTCAGCCATTCTAATGAGAGTAAGGTGAAATCTCAAAGTAGTTTTTACTTGCATTTCCTTGATCATAAGGATATTGAACATTTTTTCCTCTTTTGAGAATTCTATTTATAGCTGTACCCCATTTTTCTTAATATTTTTTAAGTTCTCTATATTGGATAGTAACCCTGGAATATGTAGTTACTAAAAATCTGTCCAACTGACAGTGTTCTTTGCTATGCTATGAACTTACCTCTTAGAATTGCCTTCATTGCGTTCCATAAGTTTGGTTGTTTTCTTTTTCATTCGATTCTAAAAAGTCTTTAGTTTCTTTTTTATTTATTTTTTATTAAACTAAAAAATTTATTTTAAGATATACAACTCAGTATTGACATTTTAAGTTATCAAATATAATTTATAATAGTTATATGCCTCTTAAATATACATAACTTCTGAAGCTAAAAGTAGTATGTACTCAACCAATTTTTAAAATCTATTTGGAACATTAAACAGGATAGAAGTAGAAAAAAATCTCTTATGAAGTCCTCTATGAAAGGAAACTGTGACAAGTTCCTGATTATACAGAACCATCTCCAAGGGAGAATACACAGTGTAACTGTGGCTTCATAGAACTGAATTCACTACCCACGAACTGGGTAGTGTTCCTTTTGTTTCTATTTTGTGGAATAGTTTGAAGAGTATTGTTATTGGGTCTTCTTTGAAGGTCTGATAGAATTCTGCACTAAACCCATCTGGTCCTGGACTTTTTTTGGTTGGGAGACTTTTAATGACTTCTATTTCTTTAGGGGATATGTGACTGTTGAGATGGTTTATCTGATCCTGATTTAACTTTGGTATTTGGTATCTGTCTAGAAAATTGTCCATTTCATCCAGATTTCCCAGTCTTGTTGAATTTAGGTTTTTGTTGTAGGATCTGACGATTTTTTGAATTTCCTTGGTTTCTGTTATGTCTCCCTTTTCAGTTCTGATTTTACTAATTTGGATACTATCTCTGTGCCCTCTGGTTAGTCTGGCTAAGGGTTTATCTATCTTGTTGATTTTTTCAAAAGAACCAGTTCCTGGTTTTGCTGATTCTTTGTATAGCTCTTTTTGTTTCTACTTGGTTGATTTCAGCCCTGAGTTTATTTCCTGCTGTCTACTCCTTTTGGGTATATTTGCTTCTTTTTGTTCTAGAGCTTTCAGGTGTGTGGTTTAGCTGGTAGTGTATACTCTCTCCAGTTTCTTTTTGGAGGAACTCAAAGCTGAGTTTTCCTCTTAGCACTGCTTACCTTCTGTCTCATAAAGAGGAAAGACTGATTTCCATAGTGGTTGCACCATCTTGCAATCCCACCAACAATGGAGGAGTGTTCCTCTTTCTCCACATCCTCGCCAGCATCTGCTATCACCTGAGTTTTTTATTTTAGCCATTCTGACTGGTGTGAGGTGGAATCTCAGGGTTGTTTTGATTTGCACATATCACTACCTGAGGACCCAGCTATACCACTCCTGGGTATATATCCAGAAGATGCTCTAACACATAACAAGGACATATGCTCCACTATGTTCATAGCAGCTTTATTTATAATAGCCAGAAACTGGAAAGAACCCAGATGCCCTTCAACAGAGGAATGGATACAAAAAATGTGGTACATTTATACAATGGAATATTACTCAGCTATTAAAAACAATGAATTTGAGAAATTCTTATATAAATGGATGGAACTAGAAAATATCATCCTGAGTGAAGTAACCCAATCACAAAAGAACACACATGGTATTCACTCACTGATTATTGGATTTTAGCCCAGAAGCCTGAAATACCCAAGATTCAACTCACAGACCACATAAAGCTCATGAAGAATGATGACCAAATAGGGGAGCCTTCAGTCCTTCTTAGAAGGAGTAACAAAATACTCAAGGGTGCAAATATGGAGACACAGTGCAGGACAGAAACTGAAGGAGGGACCGTCTACAGACTATTCCACCTGGATATCCATCCTATGTGCAGTCACCAAAGGTAGAGATTGATGTGGATGTCAGGATGTACATGCTGACAGGAGCCTGATATAGCTGTCTCCTTAGAGGTCTGCAAGAGTCTGACATACTCAGAGGCAGATGCTCACAGCTAACCATTAAACTGATCATGGGGTTCCCAATGGAGAAGATAGAGTGAAGGCTGAAGGAGTTGAGAGGATTCAAGACACAATGAGGAAAGCAACAATCCCAACCAACCAGAGCCCCCAGGGTCTAAACCACCAGCCTGGGAGAGCTTAGGGAGGGACCCATGGCTCCAGCTATATATGCAAGGGAGCTATATATAAGTGGGAGAAGAGATCCTTGGTCCCATGAAGGCTGGACATCGTGGGGGGTGGGATACTCAAGGGTGGGGAGGTGAGGTACAGGGGAGGGTGGAAGGGGGCACACCAACGTGGAGGCAGGAGGAGGGGGAAGGGATAGTGAGTTCTTGGGAGGGAGGGGGAAATGGGGTAAGGAGAGAACATCTGAAATGTAAAAAAAATTTTCCAATAAAAATTTCCAATTAAAAAAAAAAAAAAAAAAGAGGAAAGACACCATATAGGGAAGAAATTATGGACAAAAGCAAAACTGAAAACCAGTAGGGACAAGTCCAATCTCTGGATCTCTGTCTGATGTCAAAGTGCTCTTCAGTTTTGTTTTGTTTTGTTTTGTTTTGTTTTGTTTTGTTTTTTTTTGACTGTAACATACTACTCTTTCTCTGGCTGGTTCCATACCCAGTCTGTAGTTTTCCTTGGCAGGTATCCCATGGCTCTGGCATTCCCAATATGTTGCGATCTCCAAGGCAATTCAGGTTTTATGTTCACAGCTTCACACAATCGCCTCTCTGAGACTCTCTACAGGGACACCCCTCACACATGGCTGGCCTCATCCACTTTCCTAAGTTAAGGAAGAGGACTTTGCTACATCTATCTTGTGCTCTTGACTGAACTGTATGGCCAGAGCTGCCAGGTCTGCTGCTGCTAGAGCTGGAAACTGGCTCTCTCATTCAAATGCATTTTTACCGGCTCTTTTCAGTGGTTTCCTTCGATGCCTAAGGTTGGCTATTGTAGAACTCTCTATGTAAACTAGTATTTTTAAAACAATGAGCCATCTCTCCCAGTCCTACCTCATGCCCACTCATATAAAGGAAAACATTTAATTGGGGCTGGCTTATAGTTCAGAGGTTTAGTCCATTACCATCATGTTGGGAAACATGGCAGCACAGAGGTAACAAGGTACTGGAGAAGGAACTGAGAGTTCTATATCTAGATTGGCAGGCAGCAGAAAGATTGTTAGTCACTGGGCCTGGCTTGTGCTTCTGAAATTGTGAAGGCCACCCCAGACAATATACTTCCACTATCAGGGCCATATATCTTAATTCATTTAAATAATGCCACTTCCTATGAGTGTATGGGGGCCATTTTCAATTCAAACCACCATATGTGCTGAGAGAATTTTTTTTCTAGTCCACTCTATTTAGTGTTCTGTATACTTCTTGATAGATATCTCCTTTAGGTTAGGGAAAATATTTTCTGTACTTTTGACATGGGATTCTTTTTCTATCCCTATCAAATTGTAGATTTGGTCTTTATAGTGTCACAGATTTCTTAGCTGTTTTGTGCTGGACATTTTTTAGATTTAACATTTTCTTTGACCAAGGTATTGTTTCTTCTACTTTGTCTTCAATGCCTGATATTATCCCCTCCATCTCTCATATTCTGTTGGCAAGACTTGTCTCTGAGGTTCCTATCCTGATTTCCTTCAGTTTGGGGTTTTCTTTATTCTCATTTTCAGGTCTTAAATTGCTTTATTTATTTTCTTCCACTACTTGCTTGTGTTTTCATAGATTTCCTTAATGGATTTATTCATTTCCTCTTTAAAGACCTCTATATTCACAAGGTTGTCTTAAGGGCATTTCTACTGCTTCAGCTATGTTACATTTCTCAAGGCTTGCTGTAGTAAGGTTGCGGGGCTCTAGTAAAGACATTGTCCTGGCTGTTACTGTGTTTTTATGTTCCTAAGTATCTGGGTTTGGGGTAATTCTAATTGCTGACATGTGGTCTTGTCCTTGTTGGGTGATTTTTTTTTTTTTCTTTCAGTCTTTGCCATCTCTTGTTCTTAAGGGGATATGGTAGCCCTGTGTTGCCTGGTAGAGAATTCTGGGATCCTGTCAGGTGTGGCCACTGGAGGTTTATTTTTTTTGCATAGAATATGTTTCTAGGTATTGGGAGCAGATTCTTAGGAATGGGGATAGATGGGGGTCCCATGGGAGGAATGAAAGCAGGGTGTTCCACCAGGATCTGCTTAGCATCTTGGGAATGGCAGAGAGCAGAGAGGCCAAGACAGGTGGTCTTCTACAGGGCTGGGGGTGACACTTGGTGTTGGGAGCCAACTCCTAGCAGAAAGCAGCTATCTTTGCAGAAATCTTGGGCCATATATTTGCAGGTTGATACTTTTCCACCCTGAAAAGAGACTTGTTTTTCTAGCTTTTTTTTTTTTTTTTTTTTTTTCAAACAGTCCACAACAGCTGAGCACACTCTGATAAACATCTTGTTTTTTCTCAGACATTTCCTGGACTTGCTGTTTAGTGCTCCCAGCTGCAAGGCATTTGTGGTTAAGTGTCTTCAGTTGCACTCCCCTGCTTGTGCTTACATACCCATAATTGCCTTTCAATAAATGAGACTTGATCAGACACCCTGTCTTTTCTCCATTCTTCGAGTCTCTTGCCCTCCATCCGCACTCTCTCCCTTGCAGATCCCGTTGACTGACCTGCAGGCAGGGTCACTTGGTGATTGGATTTGGAGAAGAGGGAAAGGTGAAGCAAGTTCTGCAGTTACCCTTATCTGCTTTTCTGACTCATGTGGCTGGCCTGCAGGTTCCAGGGGATGCCTGCTGGAATTGGGAGTTGGGATAAAGGGATGGATAGGGGAAGGAATGTTGGGAGAATATTTGCATGGGAGAATATCCCTTCTGGAGATAGGGGGCAGAAAGGAAGGGAGGCCACAGTAGATGGTCTGCTACAGAGCTGGGATGAGACTGGGGGATTGGATTTGGAAAAGTGGAGGAAAGGACCTGCAGGTAGTTTACCTATTTCTCTGGCCAGCTCTGGTATTTCTAAATGATTACATTAGAAACAGTTATATAAAGACACACATTCTATTTCTAAATTGTTTCCTGTCCCACAAATCCTAAAGCATATTATCACATGGACCTTTGAATAGCAAGCTTCTAATTCCTGGTCTAAATTTAAAAATAAATGAACATGTCATATCTATTAAATATGAATGACATAACAACTCATAAGTAAATTATCAAATATATTTTGAGTTTCTATACTCAAATCACAGCCAAAATAACTTGCCTGAGTTATAAAAATATGCACATAAAGTTAAGTAGATAACAAAGACTATTGCTGTTAAAGGTGGTGTTTCATTAGTGTGACAGCCCATTTCTCCAAATTCCTTTTCAGTATAAATTTTTGGTATCACAGTATGTATTAAGGTTCAAAACAATGTAACCATTGTTTCTAGGGATTATTTTTAAAATATTCCCAAGGATAACCTTTACCTAATGTGTTTAAAATGTATAACAATTTGAAAAACACTGAAATTAATGATTTTACAAATACATATTTGAAGGCCAGTTGTTGGGGCCCATGGCTTTAACGTTTGCAGGCAGTACTAATTTGAGGTTAGCCAGGTCTACAGACCATGTCTCAAAAATAAAACAAGAACTACAAAAATTAATCTTAGCAAATCTTTGCTGTACATACAATTCATTTAAGGGCTAATAAAATGTAAATATCTTTTTAAACTAGAAACTCCTATCATTTTCTTCATAAATCTTAAAATCTTAGCTAATGTCAATTTAATACACTGAGAATGCATTTGTGCTTGAATAAGAAACTACTTTACCACTGTAATATTAAACACTGGTATTGCTCAAATATTCTATCACCTTTAGATTGGCATTACCTTCAAGTGTCTGACTGAAGGTGGCTTTTAATTCATGGTTCATAAAATACAGTAATAGTAATTGTAAAGTAATTATACTTATTCAAGTAAAATAAACATTTATTTAAAATATAATTAACAAAATATTAGGTGAATACCAGAAGCTTAGAGAGAATTGACAAGCAGTCTGCTTTGGAGTTAAGACTTCTACACTGTGATAATATATTTATGAAATAGCTACAATTTTAGGTCACTTTAACACTTTTAGTGCACAGTAGCTGTATATATCTCAAAGTATGAAGGTACTAACAAGTAAAGGTTTTAAAACAGAGCCTTTCCCCCTTTCAAAGAATGGCTAATTTAATACTTGTATATTTACAAAGCATTATGCAAATTTCAGTATATTTTATTCCAAAACTGCATTAATTTAAAAATACACTTTAGGTAATACAGACATTACTTTCACAGACATAGTTAATGTAAAAATATGATCCAAAAAGAGTCACCTCCTTTTACTGTTGTTCATAAGACACACAAGCTGCATTTGGAGTCACATTTTTCATCTCTACCATTTGAGTCAGGACGTTCTTGCACACGAGCATAGAGGTGCTTAGATGATGTATATTTGCAAGGCTACTTTATTCTTTTTTTTCATTTATACACAAAAACTAATCAGATAAAATGTGTTGACAGCAGCCAGATTTCATGCATCATTTCTTTCATGAGCCTTGAATAATGACTCTAGTCCTCTGCGTATGTTGAGAAGTTCCTCTTCATGCTATGACCAAGGGGAAAGACAACGATTTGCATAAAGATACAATTCATGCTGAGCCCACCCACTCCCTTAGGTTTTACATGGAGGTATCTAGAGGATTCTCCCATCATTAGCTATAATATTCATGATACTGGAGAAAAGACTTGCAATCTTCCAGAACTCAACATAAGAAATTTTAAAGAAAGAGTAAAGGAAATTATTCTTGAAAAAATTTTCAATGAGGACAAACTTAGGCAGTTTATTTGCTCAAGCTGTGTTAGCCTGACTATAGCTTCACAACCTCTGCACCACTTAGTACTGCATGTCAGTAGAATCTCACAAGTATTTTAGTACTTAATGTAGATAAAGTTTACTATTGTTATGTACTTAAAACTTTTGAGAAAACCTCTAACCATGTCTGTGTAAAGCAGTGGCATGTGTCTCTCTGGAGTTATTTCTCCACCTAGTTTTTACATTTGCAAATCATTATGTTTCCTCTGAAGGGATTTTTCATACATCCCTCATATATTCTTACAAGGTTCTCAATTTAAAGAACTAAAAGTCATGAGGTCAGCTTGCACCTGCCTTCTTCAAACCTTCACAAAAGCCCCAAAAGAAAATAACAAAACCCTTTTATTTTTCCCATTAAAAACAAAACAAAAAACAAACAAAAGAAAGCAAAGAAGTAAATCAGTGTGAAAAGCTTCTGGAAGAATATGACATAAAAAAAAAGTAAAAAGTGTGGTGGTCCATGCCTATAATCTGAGCATTCTGAAGGCTGAGGCAGGAGGATCACAAGTTTAAGGCCAGCCTGGGCTCAAAATCAAGAACCTGTTTTATAAAACAGACAGTAAAGGGCACAAAAGCTAGGTAAGTAGAAGGAAGCACACACTAAGCTCACTCACCATCTCCTTAAGTAGCTTGTCTTGTAGCATTTTCATGTTTGCTTTCATCGAACACATCTGCAAGCAACATATTTCCCTTATGAAATTTATCAAATTTTCACAACAAAAAGACAAGTTAGACTAACCAGCAAGGTTACAAGATAAGTATAGAAAATTTATACCTCAGATGTAAAAGCAGTCTCTTCATAAAGAGAGTTATAGACAAGAAAACTTTTATCCAGTGAAGTTTTCAAAACATGAATCCTAATAAATAAAATGAGAATGAGCTTTTTACGTATCTGCCCACATTCTACTGCTATAGTGCAGCATATGTTATGTCTCATCTACAAACATACAGAGTCTGTCCATTAAGAAACACATACTAACCTCTCTTGCTCACTTTGGTGATATGCCCTCATCTTCTGAACTAACTTTTTCTCCATGTCCTAAGTTTTAAGGTACAAAAAAAAAATTCTTGTACTTTAACACAATTAAAAATTAAAACCTGGAAGTAAAATTAGTGTATTTCTACTACTCTAAATTTAAGTAAAAACTGGTTATAGGTTAAGAAAACTGTATATAGTATACACTTTTTCACATTACACATATTATGTAAAATGTCTCAGATACTTCCCACAGTAACATAGATATTCATTATAAACTTGTGTGCAATTTCAGAGTTCACCTGCAGCTGATGTAAGATAGAACTATGCTTTAAATATCAATCAATCAATCAATCAATCAATCAATCAACAGACCTGCAACAGTCTCTCACAGTGGAGTACAATTTTAAAGACCTGTACTTAAACTTTAAACATTTAAAAAAATTTTTTTTAATTTTTAGAAACACAAACCACAAACTCTTTCTCCAAGTCTCGTAAAATCTGTGAGTCTTTTTCAACTTTTTCCAGCTCATCTAGGAGAGTGACTTTGAATTTGTCAGTCATTTCATCCCTATTAAAAAGGAGCAAATTGACAATTTTTAAACCACAGGTCTCACAGCTCATAAGTGCACAGTATGCAAAGCTTACTTTGTGTTACAAACCTGAGTCCCTGAGCTTGACAGGTCATTGCCATCAGATGTTGTTGAGTCAATTTCAATGTCTTTGTAGTAAAATCATTCATGATTTTATGTTGGGTCTGAAAAATACTTTTAGCTTAAAATCTCCTTATAAAATAACAACCTAACCAAGACTGTATTATGAAAAAGTCTTTTCATAACACATAGACAACTAAGAAAAACTTATAAAACTAAAAGTGCAGTTATTTAAAGTCAACTTTTTATAATAAACTAGACTTAGCAGTAACTACTTGTGTTGGCCAGGATTTGAATACAGTTCAGTTTTCTATTGTTTTAAAGAATTCTAAATTTATGGTAGTTATAAAAATTGCTACTGATCATAGTTTTGTTTTCAAGAGTATAGCTTAATAGAATTTACCATTTTTCACAAAAAGATTTTCACCTATCAGAGACACATAAGAAAGTCTATAAAATTACAGATACTCTTGACCTTGGGAAAATAAAAATTAACAAATTTCAGATCGTGGGGCTGAAGAGATGGCTCAGCAGTTAAGAGCACTGACTGCTCTTCCAGAGGTTGTGAGTTCAATTCCCAACAACCACATGGTGGCTCACAACCATCTGTAATGGGATTCGATGCCCTTTTCTGGTTTGTCTGGAGAGAGTGACAATGTACTCATATATAGAATAAATAAATAAATCTTTAAAAATTTCAGATCTTATTTTTGGATGAAAGGAAAAGGTAATCAAGAGATAAGGTTGATAACATGGTAATTGTACTGATGATTGTTCAAGGAAGATAATGAACTAATTATTAGTTCAAATAAAGACATAAGAGAATGTGATTTTCTACCTATTATTACCAAAAGTGAATAATAATTTCAAGATGTGCTTTGTATACATCATCTCACTGGATCCTCAAAAACTAAGGCACAGTACAGATCTGGTGAAAGAAAGCTGGGAATATAAGCTGGTAGTATATATGTGTTACTCTCCATGAATGATAATCTGGGTAGTTAAGTTAAAACGTCTAAAGAGGATGAAGACATGACTATCTGCAAAATGTTCATCATACCAGCATAAATATCCTAGTTCAGATACGTAGCACCCACATAAAAAGCCAGGTAGCCAGCCAGTACAATATACCTGACTACACAAATTGTACCTTCATTGAGAGATCATTTCTCAATCAATCAATCAGGAAGGGAAAGAAGAATTAAAGACACCTAACATAGTAGACCTTTGGCCTCCAAAGCACGTATGTATGCACACCTCAAACACAAAAACAGAAAATGTAAAACTCCTAAACACTGCAAAGACAAATTGAACAGAAAAGAATTTTTGAAAGACATATTTTAGAAGTGAGAGAGATGTCTTTCATCAGACACTCATTCTCATTTAGCACATATGCAAATTCTGATTCATGTATGTGCAAGTTTTGTTGGCTAAGGATCAGATAAGCCATCTATTATCTACTGGAAACTGTAGTGTTGTGTGTAACTTAGACGGTAACTCACATCAGTTTTCCTTTATAGTCGGAGCTGATGTTATCATAAAACATTCCAGAACCTTGTAACTCCTGTTGCCAGTCCTTAGGAACAGAAAAATCTGGTGTCGATAATGAAGCTGTAATTTCAGACATTAAAAATAAAAACAATGAGCTAACATTAAGATACATATTACTACGAAGTTTATCCTTGTCTCATTAGACTGAGAACAAAAATATTCTTCATATTTTATGTGTGTTTAAACCCAAAGCAGAGGGTTTTTTTTTTTCTCCATTTTTATTAAAAGTAAAATCTTTGTCACAGAATCTTTTGATAGGGCTATTGAGTCACAAATGACAACTAAGGTGCAACATTTGGTACTTTTAAATTTGATTCATTAATAAGGCAGAAGTAGCTGGGCAACAGTGGCACACACCTTTAATCTCAGTCCTCAGGAGGCAGAGGCAGGTGGATCTCTGAGTTGAAGGCCAGCCTGGTCTACAGAGCTCATTCCAGGACAGCCAGGGCTATACAAAGAAATCTTATATCAAAACAAAAAGCAGAAGTACCTGAAGAGTATTTAGTGGCAAACTAACACTTCTAATAATTTATATTTCAGTAAAATTTCAATGTAAAATATGAAAAAAATGATGGGGGAAATCGGAATATTTAAGACCTAGGCTACCACTTTTACAGAAAGTCAAATTTGTGATACAAGTCTATATCCACCTTGGACTCAGCCAAAGCTGTTATTACAAAGGACTGTTCCATTGAAGCCATCCAAACTCTAGGAAGCTACCCTAGAAGTAACTGCAGTTTGACAGACTTTTGATCTGCTTACTTTTATAGGTGTGCTGGTCAGAATTTTCCCTTTGACATAGTTTTTTGGGAAGCAAATGTTCCCGTTCTTCTGCCTCTTCTACTTCGGCTTCATTGGAATTACTTAGCTCATCTTCTTCTAGGTACATCCGCCTTTTGCTACCACGTCGACTGGGACCTTAAACAGTTAAAAGATAATAGTGCTACAATTCTGATGCAACATATCTACTATCTTATTGCTTTAATATAAAGCTATGTACACAACTTTCTAATTTTTTGTCCAACAATATCGAATGACTTGAAATTGATATGACTTGAAATGTAGAATTCATTTAGGTGTGATTTCTAAGCAATTAGTAATTACTTTAAAAGCAAGGCTGTGGCTAGAAAGATGTCTTAGTAGTTGAGAATATTTGCTACTCTTGTAGAGGATCCAGGCTCAGTTACTAGCCCCTACACAGTAGCTTACAATTGTTTTAATTCCAGTTCCAGCATACCTGACACCTCTTCTGGGCTCCATGGACATTGCATGCATATGGAGTGTCTCCACACACACAGGGAACTCTCTATCTATCTATCTATCTATCTATCTATCTATCTATCTTCCCCTCCTTCCTTCCTACCTCCTTCCTTCCTCCTTCCTCCCTCCCTCCTCCCTCCCTCCCTCCCTCCCTCCCTCCCTCCCTCCCTCCCTCCTTCTTTCTTTCTTTCTTTCAGACAGAGTTTCTCTGTG
Organism: Mastomys natalensis; assembly: GCA_021653895.1. Lineage (NCBI taxonomy): Eukaryota > Metazoa > Chordata > Mammalia > Rodentia > Muridae > Mastomys > Mastomys natalensis. Next base: position 3,074,426 of record JAJTUV010000110.1, on the reverse strand, counting down.
TAACCCTGGCTGTCCTGGAACTCGCTCTGTAGACCTTGAACTCAGAGATCCACTTGCCTCTGCCTCCTGAATGCTGGGAATAAGGTATGTTCCACCACCACCTGGCTATAGTAAATCTTTAAAAAGTAAGACTATGTCTACAAACCTGATACATGAGTATTGTCACTGGGCATGTCAAACCATATTTTCTCTATTTTTTCACTAGACAATGATAATGGAGATGCTGCATGATTTTCCTAAAATAAAAATTAGAAATTAGAAAAGTACTATAAACACTTAAGATTCATCTTTGACTATTCATCAAACTTTCAAGCCAACAGATTTCAAATGTTGTCAAATTCTTTATATAGCATCTTCTATCAAGCCTTTCTTTTCATTTAAAGACTGAAAAATAATATTTATGATAAATTAACATCAATCTCATGCTAATAGTTTTTACTTGACATTTTTGGACATTTCTGACTTTCAACTTCTTGTTAATAGTGTCTTTATTTTTTGAGTAAATATGGAGACAGAAAATTTCTTGTAAAGTGACATTTTTTTCACATTTAAACTTGTATTTTACTACTTGAATACAACCTTGTATAATCAGTAACTTTACTTCGATTACTATTCTTTCTTTGTTAATCTGTGTGCTCTTCTAGCCAGTTAAGGGTAGCTCAGATCCTAGTTCCCCTACAAATTTATTTCCATCTTCTATATTATACAGATAACATATCTTTAATGATTGACCAATGGAGTTTCATGCTAACAAGAAGTTCAACAAATCAGATTTCTATGTAGTCACTAAGTCAGAAAGTCTTATAAATATGTAAACTCAGAAATTTTGCTCAGATATCCTCACTATTTTAAGACCTTCCTGTACTCATTTTAAAAGTTTCAATTTCCCATGACTAAACCATTCTACATGTTAGAAATCAGATTCTCCACTCACAGAAACTGAAAAAAAAATACTTAGTATTATGATTCTCACTGAAGACTAGCAATGTGAATTGGCATGTTACCTTTATCTTGCTTTGCATATGGTTTTCACAGCTATCTGGAGATTCAGGTTCCATATAAAGTTTCTCTGAACTTTTACTGCTTACATCTGAATAGCTGTTACAACGTTGGGTTCTTTGATTATTTATCACTGAATTTGTATTTTTCATATTCACAACAGAATTATTCTTGGTCGGTGTGTGTCTGGGCTATGAATAAATAAGACATACAGAAACACAAGGAAGTTAGATAACTTCTTAAAACAAGAAAAAAGCTGAGTGAAATAGGAAACAAAATTTTAGAGAATTAACTCAATGCTAAAATTCAGAACCTACTTAAGTATAACATTAATTAGTTCAATGACAGGTATCTAGCAAAGCCTGTGAACAAAGATGCCTGCTAGTATGACTTCTAACCTTCAGAGGCCAAGTCACTTTAACAAGAAAAAACCCCATGGAAGCCATGAGTTGATTATATAATGCAAAATTTAATACTTTATATAATTTGTCTCTACAGAAAAAACTATGACAATCTGGGAAATTAGAGAATTCAGCAAGATCACTCAAAATACGAAATTCATTATTTTTTTGTATACAAGAGCAAACCACTTACTTCTTGGCTTTTTGTTATGATAAAGCACAAAGGCAAAAGCCTTTAAAACTCCAGAAATATAAACTGGGATTTGTGTGTGTGTGTGTGTGTGAGAGAGAGAGAGAGAGTGAGAGAGAGAGAGAGACAGAGAGAGAGAGAGAGAGAGAGAGAGGAGAGAGAGAGAGAGAGAAAACACCCAACAAGTGTAAAACTAAAGCAGTGTGGTATTAGCACTAATAGACTCAGCCTTGAGTTAGTTAATGTAAACATTATAAAAGGAAAACTTTAATTATTCATAGGAAATTCTGGAAGGAATGACACCCAAAAGTTTAAATCAAAATTAACATTTTCACATTAAAGAGCAATAGATTAAGGAAGAATTACATCTTCCTGATGTAGTCCAGGTTGGCCCTAATATTTCAATCTTCCTACCTTCACCTCTTGAGTGCTAAGACTACAGATATGTATCAAGTACACCCACCAGAGTCTGAAACACTCTGAAGATAAGAAACTTTATTAAAACCATCTGTCAGATTGAAGTTCTGAATTCCAGCAAGTGAAAGATACAATGGCATGTAGCCAATATAGGAGCAATAGCCAAACCCATATTAAGAACTTCTGTAAACACTGTACCTGGTGGGTGTACTGTTACATACCTTTAATCTCAGCACTTGGGAAACAGAGACAGGTAGATCTCTAACTTATCAGTAAGTTTAAGGACAGCTAGTGCTACAGACAGAGTGAGACCCTCTTTCAAATCTTGTCAAATCCCCCCTTCCGCTAAAAAACTTCCAGTAAACTTTAAGATAAAACAACAATTCCATTTAAAAGTTGGAAAACAAATAGAATGAGAGATGTAGCTTGGTGAACAATGCTTATCTAGTTTGTAGGAAGTACTGGATTCAACTCCTAGCACCATAAAAACATTGGATGTCTTAAAATTACTCATTAATGCAATGAACCAGAAAAATTCAAAGACACACAAAAACATCAGATAGAATGCAACTGAAACTATGGAAAAGGGACAGTCACTGTCTCAGTTCTCAGCAAGTGAATATGTAGCAAACTAAACTTGCATCAGCATAGAAAGCATTGGACTGGAGATGGTTCAGTGGTTAAGAACACTGATTATTCTTCCAGAGGTCCTGAGTTCAATTCCCAGCAACCACATGGTGGCTCACAACCATCTGTAATCGAATCCAATGCACTCTTCTGGTGTGTCTGAAGACAGCTACAGTGTATTCATATAGATAAATAAATCTTAAAAAAAAAAAAGAATAGAAAGCATCATATAAGGCAATTAAGGAGGTTAGAATTGCTTTGTAGTACAGCTTGAGGTCAGGGATGGTGATTCTCCCAGCCATTCTTTTATTGTTAAGGATTGTTTTCGCTATTCTGGGTTCTTTGCCTTTCCAGATGAATTTGAGAATTGCTCTTTCCATGTCTTTGAAGAATTGTGTTGGGATTTTGATGGGGATTTCACTGAATCTGTAGATTGCCTTTGGTAAGATGGCCATATTTACCATGATAATTCTGCCAATCCATGAACGTGGGAGATCTCTCCATTTTCTGAGATCTTCAATTTCTTTCTTGAGAGACTTGAAGTTATTGTCATATAGATCTTTTCACTTGTTTGGTCAGAGTTACCCCAAGATATTTTATATTATTTGTGGCTACTGTGAAGGGAGTTGTTTCCCTACTTTCTTTCTCAGCCTGTTTATCATTTATATAAAGGAAGGCTACTGATTTCAGTTAATTTTATATCCAGCCACGTTGCTAAAGTTGTTTATTAGCTGGAGAAATTCTCTGGTAGAATTTTTAGGGTTGCTTATGGATACTATCATATCATCTACAAATAGTGATACTTTTATTTCTTCTTTGCCAAATTGTATCCCCTTGATGTCTTTTTGTTGTCTTATTGTGCTACACTTTGAGTACTATATTGAATAGATATGGGGAGAGTGGGCATCTTGGTCATGTCCCCAGTTTTAGTAGGATTGCTTCAAGCATGTCTCAATTTAATTTGATACTGGCTGTTGGTTTGTAGTAAATTGCTTTTATCATGTTGACATATGGTCCTCGAATTCCTGATCTCTCCAATACGCTCTACTACAGAGTAATAGTGATAAAACTGCATAGTATTGGTACAGAGACAGATACATTGATCAATGGAATAAACCTGAAGATACAGAAATAAAACCACACACTTATGGACACTTGATCTTTGACAAAGAAGCCAAAAATATACAATGGAAAAAAGAAAGCATCTTCAATAAATGGTGCTGGTCTAACTGGCTCTCTGTATGTAGTAGAAAAATGAAATGTCACTTTGCACAAAGTTGAAGTCCGAGTGGATCAAGGACCTCAACATAAAAACAGATACACTGAATCTAATAGAAGACAAAGTATGAAAGAGCCTTGAACTCATTGGCACAGGGGAAAATTCCTAAACAGAATTTTTAGAGCTGAGGCTCTAAGATCCAGAATTAATAAATGGGACCTCATGAAACTGGAAAGCTTCTGTAAGGCAAAGGACATAGTCAATAAGACAAATTGGCAACCTATAGATAGGGAAAAAATCTTCACTAACTCCACATCTGATAGAGGGCTAATATCCAAAATATATAAAGAACTCAAGAAGCTAACCACAAAAAAAAAAAAAAAAAAAAAAAACAACCAAACAATCCAATCAAAAACTGGGTTATAAAACTAAACAGAGTCACAACAGAGGAATCTCAAATGGCTAAGAAGCACCTAAAGAAATGTTCAAATTCTTAGTGATCACGGAAATGCAAATCAAAACTACCCTGAGGCTCCATCTCACACCAATCAGAATGGCTAAGATCAAAATCTCAGGTGACAGCACATGTTGGCAAGGATGTGGAGAAAGAGGAACACTCCTCCATTGCTGGTGGGATTGCAAACTGGTACAACTACTCTGGAAATCAATCTGGTGGTTCTTCAGAAAATTAGACATAGATCTACCTGAAGACCCAGCAATGCCATTTTTAGGAATATATCCAAAAGATGCCTCACTATGCCACAGGGGCACGTGTTCCACTATGTTCATAGTGGCCTTATATGTGATAGCCAGAAGCTGGAAACACTCCAGATGTCCCACAACAGAAGAATGGATACAGAAAATGTGGTTCATTTACACAATCTTGGAATACTACTCAGCTATTAAGAACGAGGACATCCCAAGTTTTGCAGGCAAATGGATGAAACTAGAAAATATCATCATGAGTGAGGTAACTCAGACCCAAAAGGCCATGCATGGTATGTACTCACTAATAAGTGGATATTAGCAACAACAACAACAAATACAGAATACCCAAGATACAGTCCACAGAATTCAAAAGGTCAACAAGCTGAAGGGCCCAAGTGAGGATGCCTCAGTTGGAAGGGAGAAGAAAGCAATCACAAGTGGGGCAGAAGGGAGGGACCTGTGATGGAAAGTGGGTAAGGGTTGGGGGAGAGAGGGGAACCTGATCTAGTTTGGGGTGAGGGAAAAGATCTGAAGCCCTGAGGGCCAGCAGAAAAAAATGAAAACAGGCAACCTAGGGAGTTAGGAGGTTGGGGAGACCCTCCAGAATGCACTAGAGACCTGGGAGGTGAGAGACTCTCAGGACTCAAAGGGAGGGACCTTAGATGAAATGCCAGACAGCAGGGAGAGGGAACTTATAGAGCCCATCTCCAGCAGGAAGACAGGGCATTAAATGACCAAGGGGGTTGCCATCCCACAATCAAAACTCTGACCCATAATTGTTCCTGTCTGAAAGAACTACAGGTATGGAAATGGAGAGAAGCCTGAGGAAAAGAAGGTCCAGCAACAGGCCCAAAGTGGGATCCAGGTCAAGGGTAGGTCCCAAGGTCTGACACTATTACTGAGGTGATGGAGCACTCACAAAAAGGGACCTATCATGATTGCCCTCCAGAAGACCCTACAAGCAGCTGAAAGTGTCAGATGCAGATATCTGCACCCAACCAACGTATCCTGTGGCTGATGACCCCTGTGGTTGAATTAAGGGAAAGGCTGAAAAGAAGCTGAGGAGGAGGGCGACCCTGTAGGAGGACCAGCAATCTCAATTAATCTGGACCCCCGAGATCTCTCAAACACTGGACCACCAAAAAGGCAGCATGCACCAGCTATTATGAGGCCCCCAACACATATACAGCAGAGGACTGCTGGGTCTAGGTTCAATCAGAGATGATGCACCTAACTCTCAAGAGACTGGAGGCCCCAGGGAGTTTAGAGGTCAGGGGGTATTGGGGTAGGGACATACTTGCAGAGACAGTGGGATGGGAAGAAGTATGGGATGTGGAACAGTCAGAGGGTAGATGGGGGGCAGGGAATAAAATCTGGAGTGTAAAAATAAATAAATAAAAATAAATAAATAAATAAATAAATAAAATAAGTAGATGTACATAGACATTTACAAAGTGTCATATGGAGGGTTTAAAGAATGCAGAAAAAAAAAACATGATAGAATCTAATAGGATGCTAGTGGGCATGCTGGGATCTGTAGAAAAATGAGTCTTGCAAAGGGGAGGGCTGATAAGTTAGAGCAGGGTTTTCTCCTACATTTGCTTTAAAAAGCATAGCACTACTCTGAATTATTTGGCATACTGACATTTAACCTAAGATTTTGTTTGGAAAATATTCTTTATAAGACTACTGGTTGGGAAAAGTGGGGGTAGGGGGCTTAAAATCATCTAGAAATAAAAAACCCTCAGCTAAAAGCAGTAGGTCAAATGGTGCATTACATCAGCAGTTTAAGATCTCCAATACAAGTGTGTTAAGTAGCCATTGTGCTTTTTTTTCAGTGATGGTACTGTATTTTAGGTCCTCATTCATGCTGGACAAGTGCTCTAAGTGATACCGTCAAACCCTAAACAGTCATTAATACCATTTTATTATAAGCAATGGTTAATACCTATTGAGTTTTAAAGCTCTTTATATAACTAAATAGTTGAGCAACATGATTTTCAATTACATTCTTTTCAGTTTTGTCAGCTTATGAGTTTAATAGCTAAAACTTATTAAAGGATATATAAACACTGAATAATAAATATGCAATACATATTTGGTAAACTACAGACAAGTTACTTACCACTTTCAGATGCATATGATAAAATTATATTCTTACCAAAAAGGGCAGTCCTGAAGCAGGTGAGCAACTCTTTCTCACACATACTGCACTCGTCTCACTAATTCTGGGTGATTTTTCCAGATCTACAACTCTATTGTTTTCATTTAAGAATTCAGGTGACACAGCTTTTGGATAAGGTGAAAGAGATTTTGTGATGTAGTCATAATCCTGAGTAAAATCCCTTTCTGTTATTTTCTCTGTACCTAGATTCCCCAGAAACACAAACATATAAAACAGTATTACTCTTCATGCTTGCTCTAAAATGAGCATAACAGATTTAATAATTTATGAAATCATCAAAGGTTAAGTGTCTTTTTAAAAGATATCAACTATATTTGAAATACTAAAACTTTGAAAAGCACCCAATTGAAAATTCTGAACTTACATCAACCCTATGCAGTCAGGCTTGTCCCTCAGGGAACCCAGATAGATATTTTTAAGTTTTATTTATATTCCCTTGCAGTGCTTAGCCTCGCAGCCTAAGCAAGAATTCAGATCACCAGTCAGAGAGGGTTCTGGGTAGCCTCTCTCTGCTTGGTCTAGGGGCGGAAGTCCCCTCTTTTAGGTTGGGAGGAGATGGGTTTGAGGAACACCCTGGATAAAGTAACAACCTCATCTTGAGTCTCGTGGTCCCCCATAGCTAACTTATGATAATGTATCTGAATAGGTTTTGCTACCAAATTATCTATCTGTTGTATCACAAAAAGTATTCCCTCTCCAGGAAAAAGACATCGGGATGGGTACGGCCCTCATGCCTCACTGGACAACGACAGGAGGACCGGAGCCATTACAAGGTCCCCTTCAATTATTGGAGGTCAGGCCTCTATCCCTGCCTTTGCAAGAATAGAATCTCCAAGGCCCTTCTATACTTAGAGAAGGGAGGAGATGTCAGGAGCAGCCCTACATATACCCTAAAGGCCTAAAATCAGCCATAGGCCTAAAATCAGCCATAGGCCTAAAGTCAACAATAGGCCTGACATACATACATGCTAACACAAAGTCTTGGGTCTCTATGGAAAAACACTGAAAACAGAAGGCTATAAGCTATTGTAAACAGGCAGCTTCTGTCGAAATTTACCAGACCTAGTAGTCATAGGTCTTATAAATAGGCAGCCTCCGTGGACAGTAACAACTTAGAAAAGGACAAGTGAATCATAGGCAGAGCCATAGTGACCTGTCCCCTGAACCTACTCCCAGCTGATACCCTGTTCTGAAAGGTATCTGTACTCCCCCTGAACACCTATGCCCTGGTGCTATTCCCTTCCCCACATCCTGCCTTTTTGTGTTTATAACCCCTGTGTAAATAAGTAAATTACGATGTGATTTAAATAACTAAATAAATAAAAAAAAAATTCTGAACTTACAAAAACAATTTAAACAAAAATATTTACAGTATGAGATTAAATATAACGATCAACTTGTTATGTTAAATATCTTAACATAGTAACCTCTATAAAGTAAGAGAAGTTTTACAAAGTCAGTTGGTCTAAGTCACATGCTAAAAATGAGCACAGTAAGTCTGGGGGAGATAGCTCAGTCAGAAAAGTGCTTGTGGCATAAACCCATCAGGACCTGAGTTCATCCCCTGGACCCACATAAAAAGCCAGGTGTGGTGAAACATGCCTGTAATTCTAGAGCTCTGGAGGTGAATCTCTGAGCTCACCAGTCAGCTAGATGTTCTATTTGGTGAGCCCAGGTAAAAAGTTGGAGAACATTCTACATGCACATGTACATGATACATACACCACAATTAAAAAAAAAAAAAAAAAAAAGAAGACTTAAGTTTTAATATAAATCAATTCTTAGTTTTCGGCTCAGTCAAGGTGTGCACATCTGTCTTAGTTTATCTAATGTGACAGTGATTCTAAGTATTGGAAAAATGAAAAGATCTTGCAGCTTCTTTAGGGGGAAAATATATGTTAAGTCTTGAATTTAACTGAAATTAGATATTTGGGATTGCTTTAAAATAGCCTCACAGGAACTTAGTTTTTATAACTGAAAGACGGAAGTTAAATCTCTAAGAATATGAATTTTCATTACCAATTATTTTAAAATAATAGCAAAATCTCTATTGTTTCTGATGACAATCTGTGAATTCACAGAATCATCACAATATTCCTTAGACTTTTGTCAGTGAATTGTATAAAGGATCCCATAGAGTTCTTAATGTTAATATTTTAGCTTAAAGTATATTAGAATTATGTTGTTACATCTTCATAGTTTTAGTTTATGAATATTAAGTATTTCCACATCGAGTCATTTGATTTTCAACATCCTAAGATGACAACCTTGGAGATTCTCTTATGTTATCAAGTTGGCAAAAACCCATCACCACCACCACCACCAAAACCCCAAATTATTAGCACTAACTGGTTTAAAATGAACTTTTTAGCTCCTATCTCAAATATCACAAAATCAGTCTTTAAATATTTTCATAGACTCACAAAAAGAAAACATTAAGTACTCTAGTAAAATGCAAGGGAAATGCAGAAACACTGACATCTCATCACTTCCACAGACGATGAGCTCCCAGACAGAGATGCAAAAGACAGGTGCAGACTGTCTTCTCTCCCATCTCTCAGCTTAGATAGGTCGTTCTGTTCTTCTGATGCCTGTCCTTTCGGTGCTTCTGTATTGAAGACTTTCTTGGGCAGTTTCTTTGCTTGGACTCTGGAATGGATAGTCTCCTCCTAAATGCACCCGTAACTTCAAGTTATACTCAAATACACTTAAACAATTGGACATATAAGTTACACTACAGCATTGATTTACTCATTACTATATAAGACCATAACATGAACGTAGATAATAGCAAAAGTATGTTCCAGAATACTAGGAAAATATATTGACTACACAGACTATAATTGTCCTGCAAATAGAATACTGTTAAGGGTTCAAAGTTTAGAGAAAGTTTAGGTACGGAGTTTAGGGAAAACAGAATTCCTAAATTTCATAGTGCTTGAGACACTAAGAAGTCTGTGTGCCAGGATGGTGGATGGAGACATACATGAATAAGACTGTGGATCAGACCAAAAGCACTTGAGAAACTCGGGTCTTTGCTTGGAGTAAAAAAATAATAGAGAATTTGTTATAGTTATGGGTGTACACTGGGGAAGAGCTTAAAAGGCATTTTTAAAATGGATAAGATGAATGGCTTAGAAAGACATATTCGATGGTAGGTATGAGCACATTAAAACAAGAAGTAACAGAAAATATGGCGATTATTGTCAAATCCAAAGGAAACTTGACTTCTTCAAATTCTGACGGTTAGACAAAAGGCACCATTCTTTAGGAAGCCAGTTCCTCTATACCAAGGAGCCAGACTCCCTATCACTGGGGCAAAAAGACAAATAGCTATCGATAATGCCTGTTAGAATGCTGGCCTCCAAGTACCTATTATACATTTAAGAGTCCATACTGGCATCCTGGTTCCTCTCATCCCACTCCTTACCCTAAACTTCTCCAGTTCAGAACCTTCCCTACCCTCAGCTTTTCCTTATAACCCTGCTATTTTGGCTATGTTCTCTCTCCCAGTCTCCTCTTTTGTGCTCTCTTGGTCGTCTTTGCCCTCCTCACATACTCTTTGTCTTCATCCCTTTCCCCGACCTCCTCTCATGGCCATGTCCAGTCTGCTGGCCTTGTTCAGCCTAATACTCCGCCCCCGCCTTTGGATTCGTCCAGATGCATCTGGCTATACTTTCACCCTAATATCTACAGTTAAACCATCCACTTAACTATACTTTGGAGAATTCATGTTAATCAGTTTATACAATATATTATAATGTCTTTAAAGTGTTTCAGGCAAGTGATAACAAGAACACAAACAAACAAGAGGAAATGATGTTTAATGGGTTAAGATCAACATAGTGTTAGTTGTCAAATCTGATCTTTAACATCAGACTGTATGGGCTCAAATTCTCTCTACCACTTCCTCAATATGTGCATTTTTGTATTTTGAGTCTCAGATTCTCACTTGAGCTTAAGATGAAAGTACTCACAGTAATTAACAATCTACATATCAAATTTTAAGGTAAATCTGTAAAGTGGTTAAAACTAGCAACATGCATGTTATAGGCACTATATGAATACAAACAAAATATTTAGTATAAGAAAACTAAACTTAAGAAATTATCAATTTTAATTGTATTTATTTACCTTTTTTGGCAGTTTATCTTTAAACAAATATGAACATTCTTTTTCACTCTCTGACTCTGATTCTGAAGTTGAGAGATCTTTGTAATTTTTTTTTGTTTTTGTTGCTCTTCGTGGAAGTCTGGTTCTCCCATCTACAATTACTTCATAATCCTTTTTCGTAATGTTTTTATTGAGTACCTTTAGGAGAAAAGTTTCTGAATATTGTAACATTAGTAACAGATATATCAGAAATATAAACTATTTGCTATAAAAATGGCACATTGACAACTGTATATACAATATATGTAGGAATGAAATAATTCTTGATTAGAAAAACTTAAGTGGTTGTATTTTATATTGCTATTCCTATCATCTATCACTGTTTTATTCCTATCATGCAACATCTACAATGATAAATATTCTTCAAATTTAAGTGTGTGAGTCTGCACATGTGTGCAGACACACACATCTAGAAACAGAATTAAATAGATTCAAAATGTAGACAGTGATTACAAATAAAATGTGAGAGAAAATAACACAGAGTCGGGATCAAGATCAGCTATGGAAACTGGTAAGAGAATTACGGCATGGCACGTTACTGTTATAATAGACACTGACAGGTACAGTATCTCTTGGTTACCATTGTGGATCTTGGCTGTCCCTTTTCCATGGATGATCCTGCAATTTAGAAAAATAAGATTAAAATTTTCAACCAATAAAAATTTCAAAACATTTCTGGAAGTATAAATTTAAAATAATAAAATAATGAGCCCGTCACCCTCAGTACTTTTAAATATTTAATAAGCTTCCCTGTTTCATGTGACTTCAAGCCACCATGACATAGGGACCCTTAATCTCATTTTTTTTCTGCTGGAGAATGTGGTCTTCAGAGCTGCCAGGCTACTTTGAGGGTATACCCTTTCCCTACACTTTGTAGCAGCCAGACTATACTACATCATGATGGGAAATATATCTTTAGATTCATTCAAAAACCTAAATATTCAAAATGGTAACTTATTAGTGTTTGTTAAAGTGTAAATTGCCTGCCTCCCTTTATCAAACTTTTAAAGAGTCTTATCCCCATGAATCTACCTTCAACCCTAGGAGTCCCTGGGTAATGTGGGGGTCTACATCATCTCTTTTACTGTCCCTGACAATCCAATGCAATCACTTTGCTGAACTATGTTCTCATCCACTTGCTTAAAAAACATTCACTTGAGGTATGTGTTTCTAATCAGACATCAAACTTCCTAACATAGTATATCCTGTATGACTGCCTATTATTTGCTTTACATTGTACAATATCACTTTCCTAGGACGTAGACACATTACTGATAACAGTTTTAGTCACACTCCCTTCTTGTTTTTCAAGCGCAATGTATGCCATCTTTTTACATTTCTTTGAGAGCTAAAAGTGAAATTATCAAAGCCAGGGAAGCAAAGCTTATTTACATGAAGAGTCTTCTAATATAGTCAATAAACCAGCTCATACATATTAATCTTGTCATCCAACCATTGCAACAAAATAATTGTCATAGAAGAATTTTGTAAGTATTTATTGACTGCAATATTTAAAACACCTATCACCACAATGAGTCCTAATCTTCATGTTTTAAATAAATATCTTCAACAGTAGCCTCTAAGAAAGCATTTGCATTTTACATTTCTCCAAAGCTTCTTCTAAACACACTGCTTCAAAGTCCAAACTCAGACCAGATCTAGTCTCATCTTTCACTATTTTTTGATCAATATAATATATCCTAGCTACCTCAATTCTTCATTCCCTGACCATACTATACTATTTCATACTTGTCTTATATATAATTCTACTTCTTCATGTATCTGGTTGGACTCTTACACTTTTTGCAACAGTCACCCAGCATTTCTAAACATATGGCAAAATTCACATCTATTTCAACTTCTTTCTAAGCCAACTCTCCTTTGGCTGGCCATTTTTAATCTTGAAATAAAAGCTGATTTCCTTAAAGTGAATGTAAATTTAATTTTACAAGGCCCACAGCATTTTATAGAACTGAATAAAATTATTTGCAACATAATCTAAAAAGTAATTTCTTACTTGATTTTCTACTTTTGTATTTTTTTGTGTTTTTATTTCTACTATAATCCATTAGTCTTTTTGATTTTGGTTCTCTTAGCCAGCTAATGTCAGTCTTGCTGTCATCACATCCACATTCTGTTTCAGTGTCACTGAAGAGAGTTTTCTTCTCATGACTTAACATCTATAGAAAGAAAAAAAAAAAACATGTCTTAGTATGTGACATACATAGTAAGGCAAGCTCCTACGTATTCCAAATAATAAACAAAATGCTGGTTGAGTTTTGCTAATTTTGTTGTCTGCTTGTTCATTCAGGACAGGTGAGGGTTCAAACTCAGGGCCATTTATATGTTAGGCAAAAGTTTTACCACTGTGGTACATCTTTAGGTATAATTTTTAAAAGCATTCCACGATTTATCAATGAATGGAATTTTATTTCTCATATTGTCCATGATTAGTTAGACAAATGCTGCAGTGAACAGTCAATGCCAGTTTACTCAAGTCCTCATTTCCACAACATTCATTTATACAAAGAGAATGCTCAGCACAGCCCAACATAGCCGTCTTGGTTTTCTTCATCTTGAAGTCTTGCCCAAGTCATCTTCCAATGGGGTACATTTAGTGACATAAAGGACCATTTTTTCAGCTTATCCTTACACTAAACTGCCTGAGAAACACATATCATATGAAAAGTTCTAAAATTGTCATAGGATTGGCTATACTACCATGGTTTTAAAGGTGCATTTTCCAAACTAGTTTAGACCACTTTGGTAACTGCTCATTAACTTGAAATTCCCTCATTTCATTCCTAGCTAAGTGAGAATAGGTCTCATTGTATGTCCATCATATCTGTAATAAGTTGTGTTCTGTATCAAGTGAACTATACACAATATGAGAGTCTGTCAGGAGGGTGAAGACTGAACGATCTGTTGGGAAACCATCAAGGCATTGCTGCTCTCTTGGTAACTTCATTTTATCTGTTTCTCTTTGTATCTTTCTTGCTATTATACAAATCATGTAAGTTACCTTTTTTGAGCCAGCATGGCTTCCATCTTTCAGGTTCTTCTTCTGTTTTGTCCCTTTTCAGTGTTTCCACATCCACTGTTATCCAGTGCATTCACACTACTTTGATTAGATGTGAATAAGTGAAGAGAAATTTGAACAACTACATTCTTTCATTGTAATTGTTGATGGGTTAAATAATCTTGGCAGTTAATTTTGAAAGCATGAAGTTGTCAATATCATATCCAGATTTAGAAGGAAAAGTCCAACTTTCTTTAGTTTGGCTTTTCTACTATATAGGTTTTGTAGGTAGAGCAGTAAGTTTGGGGACTAAGCCTTTATTAACACTTAGACTAGCTCATTGTTAACAGGCTATGACTTGAGGTTCCTGCTACTGAGAATCTAGACTTAAAACTTTCAATGTTACTTTTCTTAATGACCACCATCCTTTGTTTTCTAGATCAGGACTTGGAATATATTCTCAAGCATCTACAATGTTTATTTGTTTCTTCTTCATCTTCAGGATTTAAATGCAGAAAACCCTTAGCCCAAATTCATACTGCCCTTTTGCTTCTTTTATTCCTGTTTCTTGGGTATGTTGTTCTTGTTTTTATTTCCATTGATCCCTGAAGTTTTTTCCAGAGTGAAAACCCACTATGATAAACTGGACGCCACCATTCAGTGTCATACTGGCTCATATGTACACCCCTCTATTTGTTAACCTCTTAAAATTCCCTCCACGAAGGCATCCAATACCAGAATCAAAGCTATCTGAAGAGTTGTCATCAACTACATCATGATTTTGCATCCATGAAAACTTCAGATCACTTCTCAAAAGACAATGACAACTTCTTTGACAGTGCATTAGGAAAGTTAAGCAGATGAAGCAGGGACACATTGCACATCACTTTTAGGTCTAGTCTCACTCATGGCAAGTCCTAATTCCAACAGTACTATACAGGTTATAATACTTGTATTATTTCCTGGTTTTACTTTTTATTTTGTAGTCCCTGAAATGTTATACAATAAAGATCCTTAACCCAAGACAATTTGGCAGAGCTACCCGTATTTCAGTTTTAAAAATTTAAAAAATTTAAAAAATTTTTGAATTAACCATGTTCCTTGAAGAGCAAAAATCTCTTCATTATTCCACATACATATAATGTTGTACTTACCTACTTCAGATAAAATATCCAATCTATGAGCCAAAACATAGCAACGGAGTCTCACATCTAACTGTGAACTGTTTGCCTGCACACATGGAACTGGCATTGGAATGACAAATGGTTGAGGGCTGCCATGTAGGTGCTGAGAACTGAACTTGGGTTCTCTGGAAGAGCAGCCAGTATAGCACAACCTCTGAGCTATCCCCCTGCAGCCCTGAAAGCTATTTTTAAGCACCAGCATGTATTAAAATACATTTCTAGTTCAGTAATCTCAAGTATTACAATATTTAAAAGAAATAATTTTTTAATGGTTTCATTTATGTGAGGTGTGTGTGTGTGTGATTAAGCCACATATATATAATTATCTGCAGAGTCCAGAAAAGAGTATCAGATCCCATGGAACTGAAGTTATAGACGGTTTGTGATCTGCCGAATGCATGTGCTAAGAACCAAACTCAGATCTTGTGAAGAGTATCAAGAACACTTAATCACTAAGCTGAGCTCCCACTGTAGTGCAAGAAATATTGTTTTTAATTGGCATATTATATGTTATAACTTACACTTTTATCTTTTGTTTTGAGAGAAGGGTCATGTTCATCATGATTCCTTACATCTACCCTGGAAGAACAAAAATACACATTCATCTTAAACAGGTATCATATTTTGTTTTCTTCTAACAGAGCACACTGGAAAATTACTAAGATTTCAGATTTAACTCTTTCACTAGTTTTAGCATTAGCTGGGTAATTATGGCCAGATTATTAATCCTTTCTGACCTCAGTTTTAAAAAATGAGTTTGAATAAAGGACTAATTTTTCAACTCTATGATCAAAGTCATAATATTCAAATTACCAATCTTTTACATACTCAATTTAAAAATAAGTGCTGATGTAACAATCACAGCTAGAGTAATCATGACAGTGGGATTTTAATGCCCTCCTTTCATATGTCGAAAACTCAGACAGGATTAAAGGAGATTGTTATTTAAAAGAAAGTAAATAGAGCTAAACAGAATGTGATCTATTGAATTATAATTTTAAAAAAACTTACAATTTTAGTGAATTATCAATACTGGCTTCTCTAGTTGTAGCTTGAAATTCTTGGATCTAAATGGAAAAGAAACAGAAACAAAGAAAAAATACTTATGTCAAAAATAAGAGAAATGCAAAGGAAAAAATGATCAAAATCTAGTTTTTTCATTTAAAAGAGTTGTTCATTAAAATCAGCTTTCCATAGTATTTATTGTTTAAAGCTAAACACACGAAGTAAAAGTAGACTGAGAGCAAAACAACTTACAGTATATTTATCACGATAAAGACCAATGTTTTTCTTGTGACAATGCTTTATGGCAAACATTTCTCACATTCTCAGAGACTAGAACTTTTGCTGGATCTTACTCCTATAGTAAATAATACATGTTGAGGTGACTTAAGACCGCTCAACTATAATTTACTCAACTTCTTTTTTTCAACTTCCCTTTAAGAAAACAATGTAACAAAGAACTTTACTTGCCTTAGATTTCCCATGTAATCAACTTTTACAACCTGATACAATGCTTATGTGTAATCTTAAATTATGTACTCTTCCATGTCAGACTCAGAATAAATTCATGAGTACTCTAATAATTATTTGCTAAAGACAGCAAAAATAACAGTTTGAAAGCATTCTTATAAAATGAACATTCACCATAACACTGAACATAATATGTGGTTATCTACTCATAAAAAATGTCCAACTCTGTTACAGATTTCTGAAAGTGCCCTCATTCCTTCCCCAATGTGATGCTTTCTGTGCTGTTCAATAAACACAGACCAAAAAATGTTTTGTTAGGGGCATATAGACACAGTGAAACAGACACAAGGAGAGATTCACAGACAACCTTCAGACAGACGAGGATTCAGACTCATAAAACAGACAGAGGAAGATGTAAGAAATAGGGAGAAAACATTAAATAACAAGGGAAACATTTTGGTTTCTTTTTTTAATGGGACACAACACACTGCTGGTTATCCTGAGCTGCTTATTAATGCATTCAAATGAATCACAGTTTTTTTTTTTTTTTAAAGAGCAAGTCTAAGGTACTGGAAAGCCTCAGTTAACTCATTTTTCTATATTTAAAAAATAGAAAAAAAATACCTAGATATACTTATGCTTACTATCTAAATATAACATTTCATATTTTAAACACTGTAAAGTATATGTATCTCAAGATGCATCTCACACATATGCTTATAACTGCATAAAGCTGCAAGGTGAATACAGAATAACTAAGCACAAAATCAGTGGATTTCTAGCTTACTCCAAGTTTTATAACAGGCTCATCAGCACCATTCAAGCTGAAATTATATACATCATTCCTGTGAAAAACAAAGATAAATGTTAGCATCACTGCAAAAGGAAAACATCCAGTCTCTTCAAATAACAAACACTTATGAAAATTTACTCACAGTGGACATTCAGAAGTAACATTAACAACAGTCGTCTTCAGTTTTCTGTAACTCTTTTGCTGAACCTTTTGCAAAACATGAAAGAGGTTTACACAAAAACATTTAAATGTGAGAATGCTGGCTGTATCAGTTAAGTCACATGTGCAACTGAATTGTGACACATTTTATAGTTGTGCATTCAACTAACACAAATCTAGTATTTGTAACATTTTCCTTAGTAAGAATGAATCAGACATGTTGATCAATGGAATAGAATTAAAGACCCAGAAATAAAACCACACACTTATGGACACTTGATCTTTGACAAAGAAGCCAAAAATATACAATGGAAAAAAGAAAGCATCTTCAATAAATGGTGCTGGTCTAACTGGCTCTCTGTATGTAGTAGAAAAATGAAATGTCACTTTGCACAAAGTTGAAGTCCAAGTGGATCAAGGACCTCAACATAAAAACAGATACACTGAATCTAATAGAAGACAAAGTATGAAAGAGCCTTGAACTCATTGGCACAGGGGAAAATTCCTAAACAGAACTCCAATGGCTGAGGCTCTAAGATCAAGAATTAATAAATGGGACCTCATGAAACTGGAAAGCTTCTGTAAGGCAAAAGACATAGTCAATAAGACAAATTGGCAACCTATAGATAGGGAAAAAATCTTCACTAACTCCACATCTGATAGAGGGCTAATATCCAAAATATATAAAGAACTCAAGAAGCTAACCACCAAAAACCCCCCAACAATCCAATCAAAAACTGGGTTATAAAACTAAACAGAGAATTCACAACAGAGGAATCTCGAATGGCTGAGAAGCACCTAAAGCAATGTTCAAAGTCCTTAGTGATGAGGGAAATGCAATCAAAATGACCCTGAGATTCCACCTCACACCAATCAGAATGGCTAAGATCAAAACCTCAGGTGACAACACATGTTGGCAAGGATGTGGAGAAAGAGGAACATTCCTAAATTGTTGGTGGCTCCAGGGAGTGGGGAAGTATGGTGGGGTGGGGGTTGGGGTGGGGACATCCTCTTGGAGAAGGGGTTGGAGGTAGGTGGTTTGGGATGTGGAACATTCAGAAGACTGACTGGGAGGGGGATAAAGATTGGAATGTAAAAAAAGATTAAAGAATAAAATAAAAAGAAAGAAAAGAAAAAAAATATTATTTCCCCCAAAAGAATCAATTGAGTAAAAACATCTCCCAACCAAACTACTGTCTTGCAAAGACAGTTTAAAAACAAACAAAAAAATCCTAGCAAGTTTTATGTCTCTACTCAATTCAATAATCAGTAAGCAGCAGAGACAAAGTTGGTTTCTGAACCAGAGCAGGATATGGTTAAAGTTGGGAATTTTGGAAAGTAAAGAAGGTAGTGTTTGAATATAATGAAAGGTCTGGCACAAAACATGCTACAAAGCAAAGAAAACTATACATGACTAGTGCAATGTCAAACCAAGAACTGGAGAGCGGCAGATCCTTGAAGTTTAACAAGTTAAGTGAACATGTTAAAAAAAAAAAAAAAAAAACTAAATGGTAAGTCAAAGAGAATCTGTATTTTTAAGCCTAGACAAGTCATACATATTTTAACAAAACCAAGATTCCAGGATTTGTCAGGATAGATGGGATCAGCTAGAAAAACAAAACAAAAACCAGTTAAGATACTGTGATAGATAAAACTAGACTAAATCATAGACACCTAAAGGAAAATACCAGGTCCCTATTTGAAACTATTTTCATGGTATGGGGCTTACCTAGTGCTGTAGACATGGTAGGCCAAGAACTGACACCACAGAGGTATATCCTTAGTTGTCTCCTTTTGAGACAGGGTCTCACTAAAAGTTATCTATCTAGGTAGTCACTAAACTTGCAATCCTTCTGCCTTAGCTTTCTGAGTAAGTGGAATGAATTATAGGAGTATACTATGTGGTCCAGTTTAAACAGAACATTTCTTTAGAAAACATAAAGTTAAGAACTATTTTAAGTACCTTGTGACTAAATTTGTCAATTGTTATAATCCATTTAGCAGTACTCTATAAACTTAAATCTAATTTTCTTTTCTTTTTTAAAAAATTATTTATTCTTATTTTATGTACATTGGTGTTTTGCTTGCATGTATGTGTGAATGTGTTGGATCCCCTGGAACAGGGGTTACAGACAGTTGTGAGCTGCCATATGGATGCTGGGAATTGAACCCAGGTCCTTTGGAAGAGCAGCCAGGACTTTTAATCTCTGAGCCATCTCTCTAGGCCCACCCCCAATTCCATTTTCTAACTATTATTTTAGGGCTTACAATCAAATACTGAGGCTGACTATAGAAATTGGTAAAATTAAGCAGCACCTACCTTATTGAACTGCAGGTCAGGTTTCTTTGAAAACCCACTACAAAACAGAAAGTGACAATACTTAAGGAATGACTCAGCTACCAGTACAGTATCTTCATAAGCACTATCATAAATATTAAAACATATCTGGATTACTAAGTTAACTATGCTAAAAAATGGGCGCCAACACAAAAATCTCTTGTCAGTCTGATAGTTTTCCAATATAACAACTATAGTCATCATTTAAAATCTAAGTTACATCAATAACATAGGAGGAAGTGCTAAACACTGTAAAGATATCGTTAATTCAGAAAAGTACTTTTTTTCTTACTGCATAAGGCCAGAGTAAATTTAAACATAAATAAACAATCTCACAGTTTATAAATGAATGTTTATAAAAAGAATATTTCAAAAATAAGGCAAACAAGAAATACTAGTTAATAAAATTATTTCAGCTCACTGACACCCCATACTTCATTAGGCAATAAATTTTTAGCACACTTAGCTTTAGTCCTTACTAGGGTTCTAATAAATAAAATTCTAAGTTGTTTTTATCTTATAGATTTCTCTGAACACCATACTTCATTGTTTCATACTTTTGATACTTTATACAGTAGAGTATAATCACACTCTAGAATATTCTATGTCTTATAATTTGCTACTACTATTAGTAATAAAAATTAGTAATTATTTTCTAGTAGAAAGTTATATTATTCAAACATGTCCCTAAAACCTTTTCTCATACAGTGCAAGTGAATTTAGTTGTATCTGTCAAAAATACTCCTATCTCAACTTCTGACTATACCTGTGATCCCGAGGCTCCTTCAGTTTTCTTGTTGATAACACGCCATCACTTGAGTTATACCTGTTATTAATTTGGTTTATCAAGGATTCTGCTGCACCAGTAAATCTTTTCACTTTTGAATTTTCTCTCTGAAATGATTAGAAGTTACTTTAAGACTACCAGTTAAATTTCAAGGGAAAAATAAAAGCTGAAAGAAAGTTAAAGAAATCTGCTTCTATGGAGACCTACAAAAATATATGAGAAGTTTAAAATGAGTAAGTCTGAACTTTATGCAGTAGTCTAAACCATTCTACACACATACAGAGCTGTGCTTAGTGCTGTACATATTTTGGTAAATAGTTTAAAGTTATTATACATGAAAATAAAGTACTTCAGGAGAAAAAGACAATTCTTTGAAAAGATCAGTAAAATGGGCAACCTTCCAGTAACGTTAACTAGAACTAAAAGAATTATATATAAAATTTCTAACCAGTAATGAAGAGTCCATCACTCCCAATAACAATGGTAGGAAAATAATTGAGGAGAATTTATGAATCTATGTCCACCACTCTGATATGAGATGAACTAGTTCCTTGAGTGATAATAGTTTTTTTTAAAATGCAGGCAAAGAGAAATGTGACATTTGAAAAAACCTGCATTTATGGATTCAGTCAATGGTTAATTTTCCATAACAAAAGGCACCAGATCTAGGAGGGTTTATTAGTGACTTAATTTAATGGAGAAATTATATCAGATTCTCCCTAATATACTCATTAACTCTCATGAACACAGATATCAAATCAAATCCAATACATGAGAAGAACTGCACAACAAAAACAAGTACAACTTACTCCTGGTATGCAAGGCTGTATCAACATTAAAACTCAATGTCTGTCATCTCTCACCTCACACAGCCTGAGGGAGAAAAGTACAATCAACAGACCAACAGATACACAACTAACAAAATGATAAGAAAATCTCAGCAAACTAATAGCAGAAGATTTAAACATAAATAAAACACACAAACACTACAGCATCCACATAAAATGTCCTCCTTAAAAGGCTCATTTGTTGCCGGGCAGTGATGGCACACGCCTTTAATCCCAGCACTTGGGAGGCAGAGGCAGGTGGATTTCTGAGTTCGAGACAGCCTGGTCTACAGAGTGAGTTCCAGGACAGCCAGGGCTACACAGAAAAACTCTGTCTCAACTCGCACCCCCACCCCCCAAAAAAAGGCTCATTTGTTGAAGATTTTACCCTAACTAGTAGCTCTGAGAGAAGTCACTGGATCATAACAGTGTTAATCTCATCAATGGATTACTTTACTGATAAATTCACAGTTGAGTGGATTAAGAGGTAGGAAATGCCTTTATGGGAAAAAATAAATTATCTAGGGATAACCCTTTGACAGGTATAACTTATCCTCAAGCCCCCTTTTCCTCCTTGCCATCTTTTTCTTTCTACTTCTTCATCACTATGGAGGTAAGCAGCTTTGTTCCACCATGTTCTCCCTGCCAAGAGCCACAGACTGAACCTTTCAAACTATGAAACAAAACCAATCTTTTCCTTGGGTATTTTTATGATAGTGATGGAATAGCTGACTAATATCCATTAAAAATAACTATGGAAGCTGAAAGATGGCTCAATTCAGAGCACTAGATGCTCTTGCAGAGGACCTGGTTCAGTTCCAAGCATGCACATGGCAGCTCACAGCTATCCATAACTCTACTTCAAGGATTATAACACCTTCTTCTGGCCCCAAGGTAGGTGTATGTATGCGGACATACAAACATGCAGGCAACACACTTATATACATACATTTTTTAAATAACTTCAAAATTTCAGAAGTTACAAATAGCCTCACATTTACCCTGTGAGGAAATAATCCTCTAATAAGATAACTAGTAAGTATTTTGCTTCCCATCAGTTCTTTTCAGAATCATACTGGAAACCCAGTTAACTCAATAATAAGCAAGAAAAGAATTAAAATCTTATGGGTAATCTTAATGTTTATTTATACAATTCCCCAGTGTCTTTTGGACCTGACACACATGAAGCGACTAATGCTCTGTTGAAGTGGATTTGTTCACTGCATGTGTCTGTTGAGGTTCTTGATTCTGTGGTGTTGATTATTTGCCTGTGTTGACATTCCAATTCTCTCTTCATGACTACAGCTTTATAGTCGGTTTATAGCACTGTCAGTTCTCCCTGTCACCCATTGGCTATCATGAGCATCTGAGTTTATTTCTAACACAAAATAGGTTGTTGGGATTGCATTAAAGCCATAAAGTCAAAATGTTTCAACTTTGAAAATATTCTATAACATGTATGTGGAATATCTTTTGGATTTCCTTAGATTTCTTTTATCAGAGTTGTATAGTTTTTCTCTTGTGTAGATTTATGCAATAATTTCATTTGGGGTTGTTACTAAAAATTGCTGGCTTCTGCAACAGTGATGGCCTTTTGTATTTTCATCTTGCACCTTACAACTTTACTATTGTTGATTAGTATTTATGGAGTCTAGAAAATTTCTGAAAAAATAAGTACTACATATTAAGAGTTATCACCACTAGAATTTTAGATAATTTACTTTTAAAAATTCTAATAACACTTAAATATATAAGGTCTCTTGGGTCAGATATATGGATTTTAAAAGCTAACAAAAAGTAGTATGTTAATCATTTTGATGTCTGTGTTTTTATAAATAATGGAAGTAAGTTATTACTTATTATTCCTTCTTGACAGATGGGCTACTGGCTTGCTAAAATGTGACAAAAATGAACCTCTCTGAAAACAATGTATGACAATATCAGATCTTCCAGAACAACAGGAAAGCCTTGAAGTCACTAAGCTATGGAGGAGCTATTCTGTGCTGATCTAGTTAAACAAAAAGCAATGTCTGCCGGAAGCCATCAAGGAGAAGCTAAAAATGAGCAGGTGATCTTCCTGAGATGGTTCTACCATGGACTGTCAAAATTAATGACAGATTTGTATCTCTAGGCAGGGCAGAGATGATTTTTTTCTTTAAATTTTTTTATTGGATATTTTATTTACATTACAGATGTTATCCCCTTTTCCCATTTCCCCTTTACCCAGAAACCCCCATCCCATCCCCCCTCTTCCAGCTACTATGAGGATGTGCCCCACCCACCCACTCTCACCTCTCTGCCCTCAAATTCCTCCACACTGGGGCATCCAGCCTTTATGGGACCAAGAACCTCCTCTCCCACCTATGCCCAACAAGGTCATCCTCCCCTACATATAGAGCTGGAGCCATGGGTCCCTCCCTATGTGCTCCCAGGCTGGTGATTTAGACCCTGGGAGCTCTGGTTGGTTGGTATTGTTGCTCTCCCCATAGGGCTGCAAACCCTTAACCACTGAACTGATCACAGGTTTCCCAATGGAGGAGTTAGAGAGAAGACTTTAGGAAAGATTCTTGCTTTTCCTGTTATTATTAAACATATATAACAATCACTAGGTATTAGCTCATCCTTTTGAGCAGATCTCTGCAGAACAACGAAGATGAATGATCCTATAAGAATTCCTAAAATTATATTAGTAATTAGTGAGTACTTTTATAATAGGACTGCTATTAAGTCCTTTCTAATGTCAAAACTGCATTGAGAACTCTGCCAGTTTGCAAGTGTCACGAGTTAACTGCTTCTGAGATAGCAAGAAGGCATCTACAACTTAGAGCACATTCCAAGATAGAGTGAAGGCTGAAGGAGTTGAAAGGATTCGTGACACCATGAGGAAAGCAACAATCCCAACCAACCAGAGCCCCCAGGGTCTAAACCACCAGCCTGGGAGCGCTTAGGGAGGGACCCATGGCTCCAGCTATATATGCAAGGGAGCTATATATAAGTGGGAGAAGAGATCCTTGGTCCCATGAAGGCTGGGCATCGTGGGGGGGGGATATTCGAGGGTGGGGAGGTGAGATACGGGGGAGGGTGGATGGGGTACACCAACGTGGAGGCAGGAGGAGGGGGGAAGGGATAGTGAGTTCCTGGGAGGGAGGTGGGAAATGGGGTAAGGAGAGAACATCTGAAGTGTAAATAAAATTTCCAATAAAACAAAAAAACAATTAACCGAAGGTCAGGTCATAAAAAGTGGGGGGGGGGGGGGGCGCGCCTGGTCCTCAGCAAATGTCAGACTGATGACTATAGGAGACTACCTCAGAAAGGTCAGGAAAAATGATATAGGAAAAATGGCACTATTAGGGAAAATAAGAAGTTGATTTAAAGAAACATGACTTAGAGAAGGTTGTTATGTTGGGGTTTTGATATGATGATAAATACTTAAGAGAACTTAAAAGGATAAAAGTTATTTTTTGCCTCATGGTTTCACAGATTTTATTCCACAATCTCTTTTGGCCTTGTCATTTTAGTAATGAAGTTAGGTTGGAAATCATAGCAGCTATTGTGTGGCAGAAGAGTCTTTACTTTTACTTCACAGCAACTACAAAGCAAGCAAGATAAACAGAAGGAAGAGGCTAGAGTAAAACATACTCTGCCAAATTGCCCCTAGTGATCTGCTTCCTCCAATCAAGTCCCTCTAATAGTCCAAATAGTATAGATGCATCAATGACCTAATAATCCATTGATGAAGTTACTGTCCTCATGAGCTAATCAACTCTGAAAGATTGGATTCACCAGCTGGGACCAAGTCTTCAACTCACAGCATTTGGAGACATTCCACTATACACAAACCCTAACAGATGCTCAGTCAGGTTTCTGTGCTCCAAGAATAAAAAAGAATGACTATCACGTGCAGTCATTCTTAGCCTTAGTGAAACAGTCTTAGCCTTTCTTTTACATAAAAATGAAGCCACCACCAACACCACTATCACCACCAAAACACCATTTGTGCTGGTTATTCATCAGCTTAAAAGAGATATAGTCAACAGGGAAGAAGAAACCTTCATGGGGTTGCCTCCATCAGATTGCCTGTAGGGGCAATTTCTTGATTAATGACTGATATGAGGGTCCCAGTCCACTGTGGGTAGTGTCAACCCTGGCAAGTGGTCCTGGGTCTGTGTAAGAAAGGAGGCTGAGTGAGCCATGGAAAACGAGCCCTGACTTCCCTTCATGATAGACTGTAATCTAACAAACTCTTCCCCACGTTCATTTTGGTCATGTGTACATCACCATGATAGAAGGCAAACTAGGACAGTTGGAGGCCTAACTTATAGCACACACAATAGCTGCTCATAGAATAGAAGCATTGTGAAAGACCACAACATTTCATATTCACCAACATGCCTGGTTATACCAATCTTCTTCTACAAGGCTGTATTAGGGAGGTGAACTGGGAGCTTAAGGAAGCATTCAGGTACTAAACTAAAGAACAAGGCATTTATCTATGCCAAGTCTATAGCAATCAATTAAGCTTCTGTGTAAGAAATCAATAAATCCAATACTCACCACTGGTATTTCTTCTAGCTCACATGAAGTAAGTTCAGACATCAGTTCTTTTCTTGATTTTGTATGACTCCTCATGCTTTTTCTAGAAGGGCTTTTATCACAGATAGTTGTATTTACATCTTTTGACAATACACACGTCTTCTTATAGATGAGTGATTCTTCAGTTGTCTTATTTAGGAGTACTGATTTATAAGTAGTTTCAGATTCAATACACCAATCATTCTTTGCATTTGCAGTATTCTTCTTTCGTGAATATTTAGGATGATTTTGTTCTTGAATGTTTCTTTCACAAACTTCTGCTTCATCTGACTTGTTACACTTGATTACATCTTTACTGTATTTTACCTGTTGTGTTTCTTCAGAATCATCGTCAGATACTGATTTTTGTTTAGTGCATTTTTTGTTGACACCAGTATCTAGTGGAAGAATGAAAGTCTTTTACAATGAATATATTGGTAACATCCAAATTTTTCTATAAACAAAATTACTTGTTAGGTACTTAGGATAAGTGTGTTATATCCCTAAACACTACTGTATTCACTGGAAAGACTGTTTTCACCTTGGGTAAAAGTGTCTCCTGGTAAAGCATGGGTTCTCTGGTAATTGCAAAGTTTGATAGTTGTTACAGGTGTCCAACATGCCCATCTGGAATGTGCTTTATGTTTTGAGTTGTCTAAGATACCAGGTAATCTAGAAAACATTTAATTTGCTCAATATATTATCAAACATTAGAGCATGAGTTTTTAAGACATGATGCTTTTATATAATACTCACATGTCAGTTGAGAAAATGCTAAGCAATTAAATGTGAAAAAGCTGTCATATAGGATATAAAAAGTATATAAGTGATCAGATTAAAAATACTAGAAAAGTACCATTACTGTTACTGCACAGCTATATACCTAAGTACATCTTTGCAAATCCTATCTTATTGTGAATTAGCCAAAACCATAAAGTGGAAAAAATAAAGCATCTTCAACAAATGGTGGGGTCTAACTGGTGGTCTGCATGTAGAAAAATGTAAATTGATCCATATGTATATCCTTGTACAAAGCTCAAGTTGGATCAAGGACCTCAACATAAAACCAGGTACACTGAATCTAAGAGGAGAGAAAGTAGTAAATAGCCTCTAACACACTGGAACAGGGGAAAATTTCCAAAACAGAACTCCAATGGCTGAGGCTCTAAGATCCAAAACTGATAAATGGGACCTCATGAAACTGGAAAGCTTCTGCAAGGCAAAGGACATAGCCAATAGGACGAATCTGCAACCTACAGATTGGAAAAAGATCTTTATTAACTCCACATCTGATAGAGGGCTAATATCCAAAATATATAAAGAACTCAAGAAGTCAACCACCAAGAAACCAAACAACCCAATCAAAAAATGGGTTATAAAACTAAACAGAGTTCACAACAGAGGAATCTCAAATGGCTAAGAAGCACCTAAAGAAATGTTCAAAGTTCTTAGTGATCAGGGAAATACAAATCAAAACCAATCTGAGGTTCCATCTCACATCAATCAGAATGGCTAAGATCAAAACCTCAGGTGACAGCACATGTGGTGAGGATGTGGAAAAACAGGGACACTCCTCCATTGCTGGTGGGATTGTAAACTTGTAAAAACCACCCTGGTTTTACAATCTGATGGTTCCTCAGAAAACTAGAAATAGATTTACCTAAAGACCCAGCTATACCACTCCTGGGAATATACACAAAAGATGCCTCACCATACCACAAGGATACCTGTTTCACTATGTTCATAGCAGCCTTATTTGTGATAGCCAGAAGCTGGAAAACAACCCAGATGTCCTTCAATGGGAGAATTGGATACAGAAAATGTTGTTCACTTACACAATAGAATACTACTCAGCTATTAAGATCGAGGACATCAAGAGTTTTGCAGGCAAATGGATGGAACTAGGAAATATCTTGAGTGAGGTAACTCAGACCCATAAGGATATGCACGGTATGTACTCACTACTACTTGGATATTAGTCAAAAAAGTACAGAATTTCCAGGATACAATCCATAGAACTCAAGAAGGGTATCTAGCCGAAGAGCCCAAGTTAGCATGCCTCAATCCCACTTGGGAAGGAGAAGAAAGCAATCACAGGAGGGAGTGAGAGGGACCTGGATTGGAAAGGCAACAGGGAGGGGAACGTGATCAGGTATTGGGGGTGGGGGAACAGGACTGAAGCCCTGAGGTGCCAGCAGAAAGAATCAAAACAGGTAACCTCAGGAAGCACCAGAGACCTGGGAGGTGAGCGACTCTCTCAAAGGGAGAGACCTTAGATGAAAATCCCTACAGTGGGGAGAGGGAACTTGTAAAGTCCACCACCAGTAGAAAGACAGGGCATCAAAGAGAAGGGATGTGGTTGCCATCCCACAGTCAAAAACTCTGACCCAGAATTGTTCCTGTCTGAAAGAACTGCAGGGACAAAAACAGAGAAGAGCCTGAGGGAAAGGAGGTCCAGTGATAGGCTCAGATTGGGATCCAGTTCATGGGGAGGCCCTAAGGCCTGACACTATTGCTGATGCTATGGGGCCTATCATGACTGCCCTCTGAAAGGCCCAACAAGCAGCTGAAAGAGTCAGATGCAGATATTTGCAACCAACCAATGGACAGAAGCTGGTGACCCTGTAGTTGAATTAGGGAAAAGCTGGAAGAAGCTGAGTCAGAGGGTGACCCTAGAGGAAGAACAGCAGTCTCAACTAACCTGGAGCCCTGGAGCTCTTCCCACCAAGATCTCTCTGACACTGAGCCACCAACCAGGCAGCACACACCAGCTGATATGAGGCCCCCCAGCACATATACAGCAGAGAACTGCCGGGTCTGAACTTGGTCAGAGAAGATGTACCTAACCCTGGAGAGACTTAGGGCCCTAGGGTATGGGAAGGTCTGGCGGGGTGGGGGTGGGGTGGGGATATCCTCTTGGAGACAGATGGGTGGGGAGGAGATATGGGATGTGGAACAGAGGGTTGACCAGGAGGGGGATAAAATCTGAACTGTAAAAAAAGATTAAAAAACAAAAATCTCTTAAGGTTGCTTCACATGGAAAGAAAAAGCGAAGCCTATTCCTCATTGTTCCATCATAACTTCATAACTATCACCTAACAATTGTTGCTATGACTGACAATGCATTCTGATAATATATAAAGGCCTTTCTTTCATATCCATTAACTTCAATTTTATTCATCCAAAACAATATGAACAAATGCTAAGTGTTCTGATGGACACTGTTAGACTCACGCGGGCTTATTCACGTTTTCCACTGCATATGCATCAGAGAGTGTGTCCTCAATTTCATCTAAACAAAAGAAAACCATTATATTTTCACTTTTTCATGCAGTTGGAAGACTAAAATGGGAGTCAAATCCTATACAAGCTGACATTTGGGGATGAGAACATTGACCTTGTACCCTCCTCCCTCTCAGACACAAACTTCTCAGCGGCAAGGTTTATATAGTCTAAAAGAGAGTCATCTCAACAACATTTCTTTAATATGATGCCAGCACAGTTGTTACAAATATGCACACACACACACACACACACACACACACACACACAGGTTTTAGCACGTGTACTCATACTGACTAAAATTAATCCCTAAAAGTACTTACTGAAATTTTGGTCTGGGGATCCATTGTTCTCATATTCTTTGTTTTCTATGACTGCAGTAATTTTGTTATGCTATTGACAGAGGAAATATATTTGTAAACATAAATTAAGGTATCTCATGAATTCAACTTCTCAAAGACCATTAAGGTATGAAAATGTAAGTGTGCCTTAGTATGAAAATTAGAATGTATACATATTTTATGAATGGTATGCACATATTCTTAAGACCATTGCCTATCTTAAAATACAAGAAAATAGGGCTGGAGAGATAGCTCAGCTGTTAAGGTCACTGGCTGCTCCTCCAGAAGTCTTGAGTTCAATTTCTAGCAACCTCATGGTGGCTCACAATCATCTATAATGTGATCTGATACCCTCTTCTGGCCTGCAGACAGAGTATTCATATACATAAAATAAATAAATCTAAAACAAAAAAAACCCAAGAAAATAACTTTCACTGCAAACAAGGAGGCAGATGATTTACAAAAGTTCTACTCTTATCTCAGAGCCAGTACATTTAAAGTTATGGTGATTTCTAGAATCTCCACAAATATGTCTCCTGTTGCTGTTGATTTTATAACTCTATTTATTCTCTTTTGAAAATGTTAAATGAGCTGAAATTTATTAAATATTAAATAATTAAAAAAATTTGACTATTTCCCAGGTAATTTTTTCCTGTATTTTTCTTTCTATATCCATACAGTCATATTACAGATTAAAAAATTAATCTGCCATCACTATCAGCAAACTTTATTGCATAGCTCTAGATATTTTTCCTTAGCTGTCCTCTCTGTGCTACTAGTCATTGTACAATACTCAGGACTATGCCACAAAATAAAATAGTGACTTTCTTAAACAAGCTAGACAATGTAACTATTACTCTGACTACATTTTGCAATATATTCAATTCTTATGACATTTATCTTTCTGGGCACACTAATTTAAGTTAGATTTCATCTTTGGGGGTAGGCTTCTGTCTCTTCAGTGGGTTCTCACTACATTTTATGTGTGTATCTGAGGATGCTTGTGCTATGAGTACAGCAGTCTTATGAATCTGTCAAATCCATGCTAGACCTTGAGATACTTAAGGATATACCCCACTGTGATCTCACATTTCTTCTGTACTAGTCTCCTCACAGCAGGCACAGGTTTGTATAATAAAGAGTGACAGAAAGTCCCTTTCTCCTAGCAATATGTAAGTTTCAGGAACAGTGGAATAAATACTTTAGAGTTTTAATGCAAGCACAATGGGTCATGTGCCAAAAGGATCTTTTCAAGGATAATTGGTATTTAGAAAACATGTCTTTTCTAAATAAGTAGAGATTGTATTTGGAAAAGAAAGCAGCTCAGTATGGATTTCAAAAATAGCTTGTTAATTTTATTTTAACACAAAGTATCCTTACATTGGCTTTATTATTCCATTCATTTCTTCCATCAGATTGTCTAGATTTGAGTGACACAGCATAATCCATTCCACTTTCTGATGTTTTAGAAACAGCTTTCTCAGTAGAATTTATTGCTTGTAGTGGCGCCCTACTTCTTCGTGGTGTTGCTAAAGGAACAAAGACAGCAGCTGTTTTCCCTGTTCTTACAGAGGTACTTTCAGGTGAGGAAGGTGAGAGGTGGAAGTTCTCAGGACAGTTTCTAGGTTTCTGGCTTTAATGAATAAGTGGACACTATGCCAATTAACAAGAGGAGAAAAAAATCATTAGGAGAGACTCATATAATTACTTAAATTGGAAACTACTAATTTGAGAAATCTGCCATGTACAAGGCTGTCACCCAGTGGGCAACTAGGATTTTTGGAAGGTCATTATTAAGTTGCCATCAAAGCCTAGAATTAGAATGTAACAGGTACAATGTCACAATTTCACATCATTGTTTGCTGAATAAATGATTTTTATGTACTTCTTTAAACAAACTGATAAGTTATTTTGGTTCCATGGGTTGAAAAATAAATTGATTCTAAATTTTCCCAGAGGATAAATACTGTGTGTTAAGTACAAACCTGGCAGTGAAGAACTAAATTCAAGAAACTTGAAAACTCCAACACTACATCTAATCACTATATTATGATGCCTCCTGCTTAATTCATGATAAATTACTAACACAGAATATTAATATTTTGAAAATTGTTAGTCAATACATTTTCTAGTTAGAAGATACTGTGATTCATAATTTTATCTATTTTATATCTAGAATTTCCTTGAATTAAAAATTCCTCTCTTGAAATACTTGCTAAAATCTTGAAAGACAATATAACACTTACATGTATTGATTAAGAGTATTGGACTTCGCACAGTGTATCTGTCTGTATCGGAAACAATCATTGATGCTTCAGACATTTTCTTTCTGCTAGGTGTAGTGATCTTAAACCACGAGAAACAGTCACGTTAAATACACATTCTATTTAAACATTAATTAACCTACAATGTTATTCACAATCTTTTGCCATTACTACATGCAAAAGGTTAAGTATTTTGAAATAAAATATCCCTCATATTTCTGTGTTTTAGGCTAACTTAAATGGTATCATCTTCATGGCTGGTAATGAACAAACAGACAAAAATACTTTTAAAATATTTATAGATCACCATGGGCATATACAATATAGTGCCTTTATATCCTAGCTGAAAATATTTTATAAATATTTAACTAACCAATGACTTGTGGTTTTCAGTATTTCATGAAGATAATGTTTACATGTATAAGTATTTAAAACTATTTTGAATGCTTTCAACATGTTAAGCACCCTTTAATATTTTCCTTCATAAACTAATTATAGGAATTCAGTGCCAGTGATTCTATTAAAGAGTTTGAATTACCCCACACCACTTCAGAGTAATTCCTAAAAATAACAGAAATTGGTAAGTAGAACCAGGGAATACAGGGGACACAAGTTTTAGAGAGTGCCACATAAAATAAAGTGTCTCAGTGTATGAAGAAGAAAAGAACTTAAAAACCGGAAGACATTTTAAGCTTGCACTTTATGTTAGAACCAAAACAATGATAGAAAAAAAAGCATAAATGGGGAAAAGTAGCTATTCTATCTCCAATTTAAGATTTACAAATATATAGCATAATAATAAACATGACTTGCTAAAATCCTTGCTTCTCTCTACATATGTAAAATATGGAACAAAAATCAAAATGCTATATTGGTCAAGGCAATACTATATGCACTCTAGATGCTTTAGCTCTGTTTCCTTCAGCAGTGAATGATGTGTGGTCACTTAATAGAGTAAATCACTAGATACCACATTTTACCTCATCCTGGCTGTTTTTCGTGTTATCCTGGCTGCTGCTGTTGTCTGGTTCTAGAGGGCTTACAAGTTTCTTTTGGAGGTTAGAGTTCTCTTTTAGATGAATGAGGTTTTCTTTGTCTGGAGATGGTTGACTTTCTGGCACTAGAATCTGTTAGATTCATAATGGAGAAAATTCTACTTTAAAAAACTACAAATCAAATAGATTTCTCAAAAAATAACTATGTTTTGTAAAGCTTCCGTTCCTCTTATATTCACACTATCTTTCCTTATTAGCCATCTTCTAAGTTTGACCAAATAACCTAATAAAACAGCCATGTTTGCAAGCAAATTCTGCCATTCACAGTTCTTATTTTTAAAATTACTCAAATTGTAGTTTTCAATAATCTTTTGCTTCTATAAAGAAATTATCATTAACTAAAATATTTTATTCCACAACCATTTATATTGAGATCATTTGTTTCCACAGTTACCCTCTAAAATTGGCTTTTCCACCACAGTTAGTGTTGAATAAAAATTGAGTAAGTCAGAAACATACCTGTGATCCACTTGCATCAAAAAGTATATGAATAGATGTTTTGGCAACTGAAATACCTTGTTTTCTGGTAAATTCCTAAAATTCAATTAATTCAAAGTGATGCCATTTTCTTTCTACTTGGTGCATTTATTTTCTACCTATTATTCCACAATTGTCAATTATCCCCAAATCACACATAATATGACACACATATATCAATGGTCTAAGTTAAGAACACTTTGATTACTTAGTACTATCCATTCTTATGTTTTCCATTTTGATTTCTATACAAGGGCTCCTTATAAATATATCTTTGAATATTTTTCTGAGCTAGGCTCTTGCCATATATATATATTCGGACCACCCATAAACTCAGAGATCCACCTGCCTCTGCCTTCTGAATTCTGGTATTAAAGATGCATACTACCAGCCCTGGTCTGACATAAATCTTTTACATTATCCAAATTTGTTAAGAAAGTATTGCCTCAAAACTGTTCCATAAATGTCACCTTATATTCTCAGTTAAATGGTAACCTGGTTTGTACAGATTTTCATAATACCCTTTCTCCATAGGCTTTTTCAAGTCTCGTCTCTATAATCATGCTTTGCGCTATAACCCTTAATGAATAGTCTCTAGTTTATGTAATTTTTCCATAGGCCAACTGTTTACTTCTATCATTTCTATAAGTCTCAAAATGTTTAGTATTTTGAAAATGTTTTCAGTATTTAAATATATGACAGTAACTCAGCAAATGACTTAAGCAGCTACTGTCAAGACAATTCTGCTGCCTGAGATTGTATTTTATAAAGGCATCTCAAACAATAGGACTTAATGAGCTAATAGGTACTCCACAGTACAGTTTTGCTGTGTGTTCATGCACATGTGCCATAGTGCACATGTAGTGGTCAGAGGACAACTTGTGACATCAGTTCTCTCCTTCCAACAAAGGTGGATCCTGGGGGTCAACTCTGGTCTTCAGACTTGGTGGCAAAGTGTCTGTACCCACTGGGTAGGCCATCCTGCCCGCTTCCTTCAGTCTAATTTTAAAGAGCTAAAAACTATGCCATTTTAAGAATTTGATAACAGAAAAAGCGATTAATCTTATTGTCCCACATTGAGTTTGCAAACTCATGTCAATAATGTTTGTTGAATAAGGTTTGAAAAGCTTACCTTATACTTATTTCCACCAAAAAGTTTCTTAGTCACATTGGTGATTTCTAATGATGCATCAAAATACAAAAGTAACTCTTTTCCTTCTTTTTTACTAATTTTTACTATATTTTTCAAAGTTAGAGTCAGTAACTTCTTTGATTCTCTCACTGTATATAAAAAACAACATTAATGACAATATATTAATCTCCATGATACTAGTCTGTATACTATAAATAAAATATTAAATTGAATCAAAATTTAAATGTTTAAACTGAGTTTACTCAACTCTATTACTAATTATAAAAACAAATCAGTCAACTTATATTTCAGTTTCAGTGTCCTCATCTATGTTACATAATAATGCCCTAACTAGAGATTTCAAGTTTTCAGATCTTAACCAATTCTTAAAATATCCCATGAACACGCCTGAAAAGCTGCTTTCTTAAAGATAAAGAAAATAAGTTGAATTCATACTTACATTATTCCTAGATATACATATATACAAAGATCTCTGTTAAATCAACATATTTACTATTAATAACAGTTTATTTAAAAAAACATCCAGGGTTTTATGAGGAAGAAGGATACAGTCCTTATTCTCAAGGAACTTTGGGGGAATTTTTAATCCAATAAAGACATACTCCAGTCCCAGTGTATGAAGTGTCCACACTCAACACCACAAGAATACATAGAGAGCCACCTAGTAATTCATCAATCTGCCTGTACAGAGTAAATCCTAATACATGAGTGCTCCTGCCCACCTCTGCTGGGGCTCCTGCTATTGACTTTGAAAAGTGTCCACACCTGTCCCATAGAGTATACTTTTGAGCCAAAGAAAAACAAACACACAAAGTAGGGAACTTTATATCCACAGTGATGCAAGCAACTCTGGTCTGCCCTAAGAACAAATATTTTTGTGAAGAATATAGTTTTAAAACTCATAAGGCTTGCCCAAATAGGAAATGTCTTTCTTTTACAGATATGGGATTTGCCACAGTAATGGCCTTTGGTGGTACTAAGAACCAGTAACTAATAAAAGTGTTGCTCTGTTTCTTACTACAGTGGTGCAACTAAGAATTTAAACAATTCATGTGAGCCCAATCTTAAATTTTCATAAAAGCTTATATGGTTATTTCATGTTCTGATGAAAATTATCCATACATTTATAAATCTTTATGGGATTTTACTAATAATTGCTTCATGCTTCTGAACTGCATTTTTTCTGTCACTTATGAGTATCTATTAAATGAAGTGTTTTCTTCCACTGCAAACCTACAGCATTAGAATTATAATTTTGGAGAATTCTTTGTACAAAGATTCATCTATATAGAAATACATTGTGACCATCTATCTAGAAATACATTGATGTTTGTTGTACTTTATCAATTTCTTTGATGAGATTTCTGGTGTTTGCTCTGATTTCTTAAACTATAATTTACTTTGCTTTTTAAAATTAGTAATCATACTAAGATTAAAAAACATCTTATTTAGTTTCTTGCTCAGATATCAATATGCTAGGCTTTAGTAACACATC
This sequence comes from Mastomys natalensis, assembly GCA_021653895.1. NCBI lineage: Eukaryota > Metazoa > Chordata > Mammalia > Rodentia > Muridae > Mastomys > Mastomys natalensis. The sequence goes on along the minus strand of JAJTUV010000110.1, from coordinate 3,038,288 downwards.
ATGATCTAATTGTTTGATTCCAATATGAATATAATAATGTGCTTTAACTGCAAAATTATTTAAAGTGATTTTGTAATCCATATATAAAATAAAGCAATATTTAGTTATCTCATTAATTACCATGTCATGGTGACCAGGGAATAAAAAGAGAGGACAAATACAAAATACATGAGAAGTAGGAATACAAGGAACAGGTAAGTGGGGAGGAAACAGCCGAGAATGGCTTTTAGGCCTGGTTACATTAGAGTAAGCCTGATGACCCTGAAACTCATGGGTCTCAGCACCTACATGGTGGAAAGAAAGAACCAACTCCCAAAAGTTGTCCTCTTGACTTCCATATACACCATGCCTCTCACATGTGCCCCCCACCTACCCTCTGCTACAATTAAACATGCAATAGAATTTGTCAAAGGAGAGATTTTCAAGTATTAAAGAATAGCTTCCTTACTGGGGTTAACCAAGCAGTTTTCATCATATACCATTGGTCAGAAAATAAAGGAGGTACTCTTTAGGATAAGATTATGAGAATAGTAGTGCTCTCTATACATTTTGAGCTCAGCTGAGAAATTTAAAATAAATAAATTGTGGTCACCAGTGCCAAATGTGGAGAAGTCAATGTAAAGACACACATACACACACACACACACACACACGGAGAAATTTTAATTAGAGGAGTTAAGTATCTTGACAGTAAAAACGTTAGAGATATACAACAGAATATAACAAGAACAGAAATTAATGAGAAAAGAAAATGTAGTAACTTTCAAAATTGATTCAGAGTAAATAGTAAGTGTAACTTTAAAGGAACTATGGACTTTATTTTCTGAGCAGTACACAGAGATGGACAGAAAAGGCTACTGAGTCCTCCTACTAAGCTTTTCTTACCTGGTTTCTCTGACTACGACTTCCTATGTGCACATGCAGAAATACCTTGTACCTCCTAATTATGTACAATCATTAAGCATCATTCAAATATTTTAATTATTAAAAGAGTTAGTTCTCCAATTGCCTAACTGGCTTAAATATAAAATGCTTCCTCAAACAGGCCAGTCTTTTTTGTTGTTGTTGTTGTTGTTTTTTTTGTTGTTGTTGTTTTGTTTTTTTGAGACAGCGTTTCTCTGTATAGCCCTGGCTGTCCTGGAACTCACTCTATAGACCAGGCTGGCCTCGAACTCAGAAATACGCCTGCCTCTGCCTCTCAAGTGCTCGGATTAAAGGCGTGCACCACCATCGCCCGGCCAGACCAGTCTTAAATTCAGTCATTTTCCCACTTACAATATATGCTAGTTTGGACTGAATGCCTAGTGAGCTGAGCTAGAATTTTCTCTACAAACCACAACTGTAGATGCCATAGCCCCTCAGGTTAAGACAGAAACCCAAAAGGTTCATAATCAAATAAACTAAAATAACCACACCTTTGGGATAAATTTACAGAAATTAATAGACAACATGGGCCACCATAGCCCACACAGAGTCCTAAGTTCCTTACTCTCTCTGTATAGAAGGCATTTTTTGGTGGAGAATTACTCAGAATTTCTATAATTCTAAATACAATGTCAATTATAAAGTGACTTGATAGGAAATAAATACCAGTGTATCACTGGTACTAATGAAATAGTGACTTTAGAAAAAAAGCCAAAGGCAATTCAAATAAATAAAAACAGACAATTTCAAGAGATAATTCTGTGAAATATATTAAATGATTTAAGACAAATGAAAAACTGCCAAAATGTTCTATGGTATGAATATGGTGGTTCACTGTCAGTAAATCTCAAGTTGAAAATTATTCACTCTGGCAATGCTGAATAATTAGTGGCAGATATCTGGCACATAAACAGATTAATGTCTTCTCAACTTTTATGGAGCTGCTGGAGAAGGTTATTATAAAGGTGAGCTCAGGTTTCTCAACATTACTTCCCACAGGCTCCCTCTGCTGCCCACCACAAGGCCCTTTTGCCAGGAATTAAACAAGTACTCCAGTAATTTGATCATAAATCTCCCAGACTCCACTACTGCAAACCCAAATCAACTTTTTCTTGTTACATATTAATTCAATCACAGGTATTTTGTTATAGTAACAGGAAATAGACCAAGACAGTATAAAATACTTAATGATGAGAAATGCGAATTATTTTTTGCTATTCTCCTGATATAAGAAACAAGATGAAATGTTTATTCTCATAATTTCTCTTAGTAATGTAATGGTAGTTTTTATTGCTAGAGCAGTAAGACAAAAGAAGTTAGGACTCAACAAAATTGAAATTATTTCCTTAAGAAAGCTATTAGATTTTAGTCTCTGTGTGTGCACGTGAATGCATGTGTGGGTATGGAAGTACAAATGCACAGCATATATGTGGAGGTCAGAGGACAATTCCCAGGGGTGGGTTTTCTTTTTCCATCATGGGGAATCAAACTCATTTGGCAGCAGTTTATCTGTAGCCACAGAACCATCTTGCTGGCACAGAAACTGAATGTCTTACACACTGAGGTTAAAAACCTAAACTGGTAAGATTTTAGTCAACACTTTTAAAGTTTCTAAAGTTGACTAGGTAAGCATATACCTTTGGTATGAGACAAGCACTGCGCTCTCTAGTAATTGGCCCAAGAGAAATAAATCATAGATATACAGATTATATATTAATATTTACAGCAGCAGCTAAAATTTGGAACACTCAAATTGCCCAAAAGTTCCCTGTGCATAGATTAGTTAAGGTATAGCCATTAGATGGAATACTAAACCAACAAAAAAGGAAACTATTGCTACATGCTGCATCAAGTAGTTAAAATAAATTTGAAACAACATAATCAGAAAATTATTACATAGCATATGATTCCATATATATAAATTCTAGGTAAATTCTGAAGAAAGCAACAATGACTGTCTAGGGACCAAGTAGCAGAAGAAATTGTTTTAAAGGAGCAAATATAGAGATGACTGGAGGGATGGATGTTGAATTACCCATGATGGTTTTATATGCAAAGGCACATGAATTATCATTAGCCTGCTCAGCCTGATGCAGGGTGTCCACCAGGCCACTTAGCTAACACATAATCTTATAGTAATGCAACACTTTTCCCCAAGCCACATTAGAAAGTCTGCAAGAAATCTACTTTTTAATCAACTCTATTCATAATTGTACTGGAAGCTTTCTCCATTTTATAAAGAAGAATCAGGGAAGGGAAAGGAGAAGAAAAAAATAATAAAACTATCATTATTTAAAAACATGACTGATGGAATACCCTCAGGAATCTATACAATGACTAGAATTAAACAGCTAACTTGGCAAGGTTATATGGAAAGTATATTTTAAAAACTATTTTATGTACCAGTAGGAAATATCTGAAAATGAAATTAAAGATGATGTTTATCATCATGAAAGGCAAAAGGGAATATTTGAGAATAAATTAATCAAAAGATCTATAAGACATAATGAAAAATATAAAACATTGTTTAGAGAAGGACATAAATAAAGAAGAACTGGATTTCTATGAATTAAATTTCTATTTTAAGTATCCCCATACTGATCTATAGTGGCAATTTCAATAAGGTTTTTGAAATGACTGATAAGACCTTTAAAAATGTATATGGATATTCCAAAGGCTGTGTTTCTGAAAACCCCAAAATGTCAGAAAATAAACTAGCTACATTACATATGAACACAAAATGCTGAGAACACTGTGGTACTGGCACACATTATGTAAGTAGATCAAAGGAACACATAACAACAGCAGGATGCAAGACCAATCTTACAGAGCCAGGGGAGACTTCACAGAGGAACCACAGAGGAGTAATGTTCAATGTCACAGTATATGACTTACAAAAGAACTCAGAAATTAAAGCCATTTCAGCAAATAATCACAGAATAGCTATAAATTCACATAATCTCCTACAATTTCTGTCAATCTAGATAAAAATTAATTGGATTTCATTCACCATATTAAAACACAAAAGCCAAAGCCAGAACAGAAAGCCTCTGTAACTGAGAATGACAGATTTCTTAGGTCATACAAAACAACCACCACACAGGGAAAAAAACAAAACATAACAAAAATATCTAATCAACTAGACTTCAAATTTAATGGCTTTTCTTTGACCTCTCCCCCCAAATTATAAGGCAAGACACAAACTAAGAATATGTTCATGAAATGTATCTATCAAGGATTGGTATTCTAGAACATACAACAACTTCAAAAGTGAAAAGACATGTCAGCAAAAGATGGAAAAATGTTTACACAGATGTTCTACAGAGGAGAGCACCAAACAGCCAGAGAACTCATGTAGGAAAAGAACTCAAATACAAATTAAAAATATGATGAAATGCCTTCCAGTCTGTACAGTGCCCTGATCAGATCTTGGGCATCAGCTCTGCACCCAATTCCACAACACCCAGAGGAGGCTGGATTCCCAGAAGCTCTAACATGTCCAGGATCATAGAGAACATACTATTCCTTAACTTTATAGGACATTTAAGAGCTCATACTGGATTGCCTGGATCCCAGGGCAATGCCACAGCAAACTTGTGCACCAGGCAGATTATAGGCCTTACACAGGAACAGTATCCAAACAATCTCATTCTTTACATCATCAAAATAGTAATAGCTTGAGACAACAATCTGGAATTTCTAGAGAATGTGCATGTCAAATTGTAAAGACTTGCCCTGAATGTCCTCAATTTCTGTACTACATAATGCTGTTAATCCTCAAGGACTCACACTTAATCAATTATATCAAATGGATGTCACTCATATTTCTGATTTTGGACAATTAAAATATGTACATGTGACTATTGACATCCCCTCAGGCTTTCTAGTTGCAACTGCTTTAACAGGAGAAGAAACTAAAAATGTAATTAGTTATTGCCTACATTGTTTTTCTATGCTGGCTGTTCCAAATCAGATTAAAGCAGATAATGAAACTGAATATTGCAGTCGAGCATTTGAGACTTTTTGTCAACTTAATATTACTCATATTACTGGGATTACTTATAATCCTCAAGGACAAGGTATTGTGGAATGGGCCCATGGAACTTTAAAACAGTATCTTCATAAAATGAAAAAGGGAGAGATATATCTTTGCACACCACAAATTTATTTAAATCATGTTCTTTTTATTTTAAATTTTTAAAAATTTGGATGCCAAGGAACTTTCTGCTGATTGCTATATGGCACCCTATGACTAGACATACTTATGCCTGGGTGAAAAGGAAGGATCCACTTACTGGCACATGGTATGATCTCAACCAGGTATTTAATATGGGGAAGAGGGCATGTTTGTGTTGTTTTTGCAGGATGCTGAAGGAGCATGATGGCTGCCAGAGTGATTGATGAGACATGCTGATTCTGAGACAAAGAATGTTGCTGACCTGTGAGCTTGCTGAGTGCCCTGACAATGGTGACTGGGAAGCTGTATTGGGCATATGTTCCTGACCCACCTTTGTTTATCTATATCCAAGATGGAACAAGCTGCCTTGCCTCAAGTTTTTAGACCTTGTGGAACAGAGAATCAAAAAGGGAAGTTATAATGACTCTTGTATTTTTCTTAAATGTGGCCAGTTATTCGTACTCAATCATGGAAATAACAGTCTTCACTTAGAAGGCTGGTTCTGGACATTTTCAGAGACATATTTGGAAGTTAGTTGCAGTTCTCTATGATGTTATGTTAGCAAGAGACAAAGTTGGGTCAGGATCTGGAATTCAAACAAGTGTTAGTGTATGTGTTAAGGCTCTTTTAATTGTCAAGTCAAAATTACTTTTGTTTCTTCTACAGTATTTAATGTAAGTTGTATTGATTGTACACTTTCTAATTGTATTAGTGTGTTGAAACCTGGCATGTCTATTATGGGGGTCTATCAACAAACTTTTGTTTTATTGCCCTGAGTATTACAGGATGTTGGTATTCTGAAAAAAGCTTGTAAGTACTGGAAGAAATGAGTCGGGCTTTAAGCAGAAGCAAGAGGGTAGTGGGCTTGATTACTGCTGGTATAACAGCTTTAATCACATTGCTAACACCACTGCTTCTGCAATTGCTTTGACACAAGAAGTTAAGACAGCTACTTTTGTTACTTTTAGCCAAAAAAATGTTACCAATGTGTTGAGAATACAAGAGGATTTAGGTAGGCATTTGGGATAATGGATTGATACTCTTTATCCTATTCAAATTATTGGAAGGAAGTTCAGAGTTTAAGGTTCAGAGTAAGGAGCCATCTCAAGTTTGTCATGCCAAATACCAGTGGATTTGTGTTACTTCTAAAATTTACAATGATAGTCATTATAATTAGGAAAAAGTTTAAAGACACTTGCAGGGTATTTGGCATAATTCTAACACCTCTCTGGATGTTTTAACTTTGCATAGTGAGAATATGAATTTAAAGAATGATGCTCTGCTGAGCTTTGATGCTGCAGACAATGCTAATAAAATTATACATGGCCTGAGGTCAGTATTTCCATTTTGGTCAAGCTTTAAGAATGGCATATATAGCTTGATTATGCTAGCCTGTTTTGTCCTGGGAATACTTTTATTCCTGCCCATCATGTTAAAGCTTGTCTTTAACAGTATTAACATGTTGGCAGCCAAAGTACATGGTGTGAAGCTGAAAATGGACCCCCCCCCCCAAGACAGAGTCATTAATTTAACAGGCTGGCAAGCCTAGGACGGGTAAGATTCTGCACAGAGCCATACCAACCTAAGACATAAATGCACTGCTTTTGATAATGCATAGTCCATGACTGGTAAGGAAATCACTCTTGTTAGAATGTACTAAGACAGGCTCAGTCTTGTTTATGAAATAAAAAAGGGAGAGATGCGGAGAGCTTTTGGGACTTCTTGGCAGGAATCTGACATTGGCCAAGGACAAGGAAATGGGCTGCCTGGCAGGAAATCTAACATTAGGCTAGAACAAAGAAGTAATTTCAGGCAGAAATCTAAATCTTAGGCTAGAACAAAAAAGTAGGCTTCAAGCATGAAAATGACTTTGGGCTAGGACAGGGAAGTAGGCTCAGATAATTTGGTCATCCTGATAAGCCCTTAGAAACCGTGATCTCGGGAGTGATTACAGGACTTTGGTTATTGCCTTGCTTGTTCTTTGACTATTTGTGTTTATTGTCTTGCTTGTTCCTTGACTATTTGCATCTATTTTATTGCTAGTTCCTCAACCTAGAACTGACCTTAATACTTGCATGTAATTAAAATGGTATAAAAGCAGATTGGAAAAAAAGTAAAAAAATAAAATTAAAATTAAAAAAAAAAAATAAAACAAAAGATGAAATATATGTTCTCTTAAGTGATTAACATATACCTTTACTTAATATGGCCTTTTACCAGTCTGCTAGATTTCATAATTTTGTCCAGCAGCATTATATAACTACTGTTACAGGAATGGAGACATGATATGTTCAAATTTAATAAAACAAATGAGATAGAAATGTAAGAACCTTGAAAACACCAATATTAGACTGGTCAGACCAAATATTGCAGCTTTTATATATAGAAAAATGGGGTGTAGAATGTATCTACAAATGTTTTGTTTTCAGTACTCTGTCTTATCTCAAAGAGGCAGCAGGTTTCATTCTTTATGACAGGAACTAAAAAGAGAATTACAAAAATATGAGCTTCAAGTTTACTACCTTCAACGTTGTACATCTGAACTTTTTCTTCAGGCACAGTGACAGCTTCCCATTGGTGATCCTTAAATTCAGGAGGAAAAAGACCTTGAGTATATATCTATTCCTGATTTAAAACTTCAATATCAATTTCAGTTGAGGTCTAAGTGGCTTTACGGTGCCTTGTCTTTCTCCTATCTCATGTACTATTACTAAACATGAAACTTCCTGCTCGTCCAATATTCCATTTATTCATTCTAAAAATAATGAGCCCTAATACCAGTATAAATAAGAAAAACCACGTCCCTGATGTTTTATGAGACAGAAAAACAATTATTTTCAGTAAACATTAGACAATGTGATACATAACTTGGTGGCAAGGCTACTTTATACCAGAGAACCCATTTACAAGCAGATAGTACTTTTACCAAAACATAAATTAGAAGGAGCTGTCCTACTCACGTTTGTTGCTGTGATAAAATATACTGTCAAAAAGCAACTTAGGGGAGGTAGGTTTATTTGACTTACAATTCATAACTGTGGGGAAGTTAAGGCAAGAACCTGAAGCATCACATTCATAGTCAAGATTAGACAGAGAAGCAAGACATGGGTCCTGGTTTGCTCTGTGCTCAGCTTACTACTCCCCCTCCCTCAACACCCGCTGAATGATGCCAGGTGGGTGTATCTTCTAACCACCTCTCCAGACATGCCCACAGGCCAACATAATTAGATAATTATTCATTAAAACCCAGGTGATTCTAGGCTGGATAAGTTGCCAGTTCAACTATCACAAAAACTAGGTTGAAAATATTTGCAAGAGGGGTCCCTGGTTGTGGGGGGAGGTTAGAGGGGCCCTGTAAGATGTGAACTGTTGGTAGCTCAAACACAGAGAATGCTATGTCTCAGAGGGATATCCAGGTACCAAGGCTGTAAAATGTCTTATATGCTACATTAAAGAGACAAATACAGAGTTTAAGTTGCCACTATGTGGAGAATGAGTTCCAGGGAAAGCACAGAGTATAGGAAGAACCTATTACCATAGAGATTTAGAGGAAAGAGAATTCAAAGTATAATTCTGAGAAGAATCTCCAAGCATCTTGATCAGTATTTAGAAAATAATTTATAGGTGGATTTATTCTGGTCTAGATCACCTACTACACCAAACTGAACCAGTGAGACATTAATAACTATACTCTAATAGTTTCTGAAAATGAGCATCCTATGAAGGTATTCTAGTGTAAAAAACATGTGAAAACTCTAAAAGTATTGGCTAACATCCACTTATAAAAATGTTATGTGGGAAAGAAGTAGGATTCTAAAAAAATATTAGATTTAAAAGGTTAAGAGTTTCCTTATAATACCAGCAACCACAACAAGATTAGTTAAGTGATGATCAACTCTATCAGAATCTGGTAGTGATTTCACAATTGGAACCAGATGTATGCCGCTATACCAAATATGAAGAAATAGCTAGGAAGTAATGACTTCAATATCTTTCCTCAGGTAACAGAAAAATAAGAAATATTCCACCTTGGAATACAGAGGACTATGGTACCATATAGAACTAAAATTCACTTCTACAATTCCCTCACATCTTCCCAGGAGGTTTCAAGCCTGAGTAAGACCATTTGCTGTCATCTGTCAATGTTAGTTCTCACAGAGTGTCTGAATATCCAAGGGCCTCGTGCAGGCTAAGCACTATACCACTGAGCAGCCTTCATGCTGTCTCCTCTACTGTTGATTCATTTTGTTCATGTGACCAAAAAAAATTTAAATTTTGTTAATGTTCATTTCTGAAAGGTTTATGCTAAGATTAGTATTAAAATGTAGCACTCGTTAGGCAACCTTGGGAGGTAGGAGGTTGGGAGGACCGTCTAGAATGTACCAGAGATCTGGGAGGTGAAAGACTCTCAGAAATCAAAAAATGAAATGCTTTACAGTGGGGAGAGAGGGAAGTTGTAGAGCCCACCTCCAGCAGAAAGTCAGGGAGTTAAGTGAGGAATGGGTTGCCATCCCACAGTCAAAACTCTGACCCATAATTGTTCCTGTCTAAAAGAACTACAGGGATGGAAATAAAGAGGAGCTTGAGAAAAAGAAGGTCAAGTGACAGGCCCAAAGTGGGATCCAGGTCAAGGGGAGGTCCCAAGATCTGACACTATTACTGAGGCTATGGAGCACTCACAAAAGGGACCTATCATGATTGTCCTCCAAAAGACCCACCAAGCAGCTGAAAGAGTCAGATGTAGATATTTGCACCTAACCAATGGACAGAAGTTGCTGACCCCTGTGGTTGAATTAGGGAAAAACTGGAAGAAGCTGAGGAGGAGGGCAACCCTGTAGGAAGACCAGCAGTCTCAATCTGGACCCCCAAGATCTCTCAAACACTGGACTACCAACCAGGCAGCATGTACCAGCTAATATGAGGCCCCCAACACATATACAGCAGAGGACTGCTGGGTCTGGGTTTAGTCAGAGAAGATGCACCTAACCCTCAAGAGACTGGAGGCCTCAGGAGTTTAGAGGTCTGGTAAGGTCAGGGGTGGGGTGGAGATAGGGACATCCTCGTGGAGACAGGGGGTGGGGAGGAGGTATGGGATGTAGAACAGTCAGAGGGTGGACCTGGAGGGGAATTAAATCTGGAGTTTAAAATAAATTAATTAATAATAAATAAAAGGTAAAAAAATCAAAGAAGTTTCATTTTAATTAGCACGATAGCTTATACAATCTTAAAATAAAGGCTAATGTTAAAATCTTTCAAAAGAATGGTTAAAAGAATGTATACAAACATGTATTCTTAAAGTAAAGACTGTCTTTCACACACGTGTATATAGTGACACAAAAGGGTAAGAGCTTACATCATCATCTCCAGCAATGTAGAATGACATAGTGTGGCTCCCAAGATTAAAATCGATCCAGAATTCCTCAAGTTTTTCATCTGATGGTATCTGCAGCTAACATAATATATAAAACTAGTATATATGATGCTTATAAAACAGGACAAATTATCACCAGGTTATAGTCATCACTAAACTATTGAGCTTTTTAATTCTAGAAATCAACAACACTTATAAAGTAGAGCATTCCTTGAATGCTTTCAAGAGAAAGTATAAGTAGATGAGGACAGCCAAAATGTCTAACATTTAGATAATTTAGAACAAGGAAATGTTACCAAAGTGTTTGACACAGAAATTAGATCAAGAAATCAAAACCATTTTAAGTATTAACATAGACTAAAAATAGTCTGAATATACTCATGAACAATCATCATCAGTAATGCCTTTAAGGAGAGGAGGAAGGTAAATAACTAGAGCCTTGTTCTTTTCCCTCTGCTAAGATGAGCTAGTTCATCTTTTCCTGCTGTCACTGTAAGGACAGGAGTAGTTACCTGCACCATCATCTAAGTCTAGTACTTTAATGTTTTAAAACATTAAATAGCCGGGCGGTGGTGGCGCACACCTTTAATCCCAGCACTTGGGAGGCAGAGGCAGGCGGATTTCTGAGTTCGAGGCCAGCCTGGTCTACAGAATGAGTTCCAGGACAGCCAGGGCTATACAGAGAAACCCTGTCTCGAAAAACCAAAGGAAAAAAAAAAGAAATTAAAACATTAAATAGTCCATAATCCATTTAACTTTTATATAAAAATTATCCAATAATTGAAGTTTGTATGAATTTAAAACTTACCTCATATTTACCAAGAAATGCTGACAAGCAAGGAAATGTAAAGACCCTAAAACACAAAACAATTTCGGAAAAAATAAGTCAGCTTTCCAAGAAGTAACTTATTCAAGTTATATCTACAAAACAATATCTAGAATCAAGAAGTTGTTTCTTATATAATTTTTAAATAAAATAATCTCTTTAATTCCATTTTTGAGAAGGGGTCTCACTCTTGTCTAAGCTGCCCTCAAATATGATACTCTTGTTGTAATCTTGAAAGTAACTGAAGTAATAGATGAAAAGCACCAAGCCAAGCCATGCCATTACTATTTTAAACAAAAATTTATTAGAAATTTGTTTAGGTAAAGAAAAGCATTATTACTCTAAGGATACTATTTACTTACCACTTTGACTAAAGGAAATATATCAATTAAAAATATCATTTCAAATATGAAAAACTGTTCCTAATTACACTTACATATTAATACAATGGAAGTTTCCACAGGACTTAGGTGTGTAAAAAGTAGAGAGGAGTCATTGTTGATAGTACAAGTGGCTAAATTTTTAGAACATTTTTGTGGTAAGATAGTACTTAAAGTACTTTAGTCAGTCTCTTTAACAAACATAAGTAATAAGTATTATTAGTATTCCTATTGCACAGCTAAGGAAACTGTAGATATTAAGATTAAATAACTTACAGAATAGAACAGATGGGAATCTATGATTCAAACGCAGGCAATAAGACTCACTGCATTTAGGCCTAGCCCTATCTTTCACTTCCTCAGTAAATAAAGCGAACATATTTATTCAGAACGTTCCCAGGGACCAGGTATTACAATACTCTGTTGTTTTGGGCTGGAGAGATAGCTTAGTAGGTAAAAGAATTTGCTGTTCCTTTCAGGACATCTGAATTCAATTTCCAGCACCCACATGGCTTCTTACAACCTTTTAACTCCAGTTCCAAGTTATACAACACTCTTTTCTGGTTGTTTCACGATTGCCTGCACATAAAGCAAAGACATACATGGAGGCAAAAACACCCATACACAAAAATTTTAATGGTAAAATTTATATTTTCTATCATTACATGCTTGTTTCTGATATTAAATAATAAAAATTCTACTTATGTTATACATTTTCACTCCACTGTATAGATGTATGGCCAGACTTTTATCACTCCTTAAACACCAAATAATAATATACATGCAATTCTGAAACAAAGTAAACCGACTTAGGACACTCAGTTATTAATATGAGCTAATAAGATGCATTTTTCCTTCTAAGTACAAAGCCAAACAAAGCCAACAGGAGTATCTCAGGTTAGCAGTGCACTCGCTTATACTGTGTGTTACATAAATACTGTCTTCAACAAATATCTACATATTTCACACTGCAATAAAAATTATATTTATAAACACTCATCATTGAGCTCAGCTCTACTTCCTTACAAACAAATAGCTACATGCTGTAGCAAGCTTACCTTCTTCTATCACCAAGCATGCCATTTACTAAGTTGAGAAATATTCTGCAATCCTAGTTTTCAAAAACGAAAAAAGGATTTTAAAAATAAAAATTATAAAAAAATCTTATGATACTTGTTGTTTTTATACTACTTACTGTTTCAAATTCACAGTCTTTAATTTCTTTAAACGCATTAGCAATAAAGTCCATTGAAAACCATTCATATGCCAGTTCTTGTCTCCGTTTTTCTGTGGTCATTCTACACAAAGCTTCCACAATGCCTACCTGTAATTCATAATCTTAAAAAAAAATTAGTCAGTTTAGAGGTCAAGAGTCTAAGCTTATAAAACTCCATTTTGTAAGGCACAAGAACAAGAGAAATAAGAAAACGTTTATTATTTTTCTTATTCAATTGTTCATTTTATAAAAGTCAAAAAGCCATGAATCATTTAAGACTTTACCATTTTTATAATTGTACAGTGAAAACCAATTTATACAATATATAGCATTTTATGTTTACAGTTATATCAGAATACATATTAAAGTCAGACTTTATTCTATATATAAGTCACTAAATCAAAATTTAATCAAATGAATTTAAAGAAAAATTTAGTTCTTTGTAATAAATATATTGTTTAAAAATTGTCAACTACAAAAAATTAGACATTATAATTTCAATATGTCATTTAAGAAAAATTTCAGCACAAGTATTTCCAATGTATTGGAGCATTAATTTACCATTCCTAACTATCACTAGGTGGGCACACTTACATTTACCTAATTCTTGTTATCATGACAAATTATTTGTTCCAAGACATCTTTTTATTTTTATTAATTAAAAATTCTTCTTTTAGTTCAGTGTATTCTGATAATGTAACATATGGAATCTAATAACTTTGTCAAAGGTATACATAAAATTCATAAATTTGAAGTGATTTCAAATCTTGGAAAGACATACTTACCTCCTACATCTAAAATCCTTTCTCCCATATTACTCCTGTGAATTAAAATAAGAAATTATATACTAGACTAATATCAATTAGATAGAAAGCTCACTGTGTTTTTGGAAAATATAATTGGCTAGTATAACCGACTTTTGGAGAAATTATAAATACTATATCAAAATTTATAAGCTTGTCAGACTCCATTACTTAATTCAAATTTGTAATAGCATACTTATTAAAATTTTTAAACAATTTATCAGAACAAATTATTAAAAATTATTACATGAGAGTTGATATTTCTTGATTACAGAGTATTTTGTTGGCATCTTGAGGTATTCTGTCAAGCATCAAATTCATTTTTTTTAAAGCCTGAAAGAGAAAAAAAAGTAACTTTGCTTTCTAAGAAGCACTCAAAGAAATAGACACATGAAGTTAAAGTTCTAAGCAGGGAATGTAAGTCCAATGAAGGAAAGAACGTCTAGTCTAAAATGCGCTTTAGCACAGGATGACTCCTTTACTGAAACTTTCTCACCCACTGTGAAAAAACACATAACTATTCTAAGACTTAAGGGAACAAATAAAAGGTTATCTAGTTTTTGTTCTTATGATCATGCATATGCATGTACACATATAAAACTACATGCTATATTGGCATCTACATACTAGAAAACTAATACCTTGGCAGTATAGGTTCTCACATTAGTGATATACATACATAAATCCATTCAGTTATAGATTTTAATTATTTAAAAATTACATTGTCAGGTAATGAATCACTCAGACAACAGAAATATAACCCATGAAATTAATTTAAGAAACTTAGTCTAAGTTATTTTATTATTTACTTTTTCATGTTTAGGTCTAAAAAGAGAGTTACCTCCTGCTGAATGCAAAAATTCACTCTTGAATCAATAACCAGGGCACAGATGTGAGGTATGAAACTTTCCAATACTTGGTTTTTACCTGAATAAATTATTGACATATTAATTTTAAATCAATTTAACAATCATTTATTATCTGAGGTGTTTATATAAACTGGCCTCATTAACTTTTAGTCATACTTCAAACATTCTTTTATATAACAAATCAACATTTCTTATTCTCATGAATCTCTAAGTGACTTGAGGATTTTGACTTTTAGTTAAAACCTCATCTTTTAGTTATTTGCTGTTGATACCTGATAGAAAGTCATGTTTTTCCCAATGGAATGTTACTGGGTATGATCCAGCAATCCAGAGAAGGCTCCAAGCCTAGAAGTAGATGCCCAACACAAAATGGGCCCCATGTATTGTTTTGTTGCTGGGCAGTTTTTGTTTTGTATTATTATTTTGATTTTTTTTCTTGAGCGAGGGAAGAAGGGAGGGAAAGAGAGAAAAAGAAAAGGATAAAGATGGGGTGGATCTGGGAGAAGTTGACAAAGGAGAAAACACGATCAAGATAAAGTATATAAAAAATAAAGCTGTCTATTTTAAAAATGGGTTATCAATACTAAATATATTTGGAGAAATCTGTCACTTTGTAACAGATTTGAAAAGTTTTAGCAATGGAAATACTGCAAAAGCAAATTACAGTTTTTCAAAGTGATCATGCTCAACTAAAACAACTAAGATGAAAAGCTCTAATTTACTTTACAGTAGGAGGGCTCAGTATATATAATGCTAGCACTCTTAGGATTTCTCTCCTGGGAATTACACAATCAATGAAAAGGTAATATTAACTGTTATTTAAATCATTAATTTGCTAAACACATTTGATTTTGAGAACAGTAAATAGCTATGTGTGTGAGTGATTCACCAGCCTCTGTTACCAATCATGATGAAGTCTCTAGGGGGAAGAAATAAAGTAACCTGCACATGTATATGCTGTCTATAAATGAAAGGTGACAAGCTAATATGTTCTGCATCCTTTTGCCACTGAGAATTTTGTTCCATTAGCTCAAAAGCTGACAACTACAGCACACAAATCCAACTCTGCTTATTTTGTAATGCAGAACCAGCTCTTAGCAGGTACTCTGTAGAAAATATCTGTATCTATCCCATTTACTGAGGTAATACCAAAGGCAAACTTCATTCATTATAATCTTAGTCTATCAGCTGTGTATATTTTTAATCACAAATAGCACCTGAGAATCCTACTTGCCAACCATACCACAGACAAATGGTCCAGCACTGGCAAACTTTATCATCTCTCATACTCAAAGCCAAACTAAAAATTATTCTCAACAAGATCTGTCCTCAACCTTGTTATCAACTTTTGTTAGAGTTGAAAACAAGTTAGTGAATTAAACTTCCAATTATAAGACAGAACAGTGCTTACAGCTCTAATGGCAATGCAATTGTTTTGATAATTGGTGTTACTGAATGGCATTTATTAACACTACTGTTAAGATCAGGTGATGCCCTATCATGGTGTACAACATATCCATCCTGCCCTGAGAGATTGTTTTGCTAGCAACATTTGATTCCATTTTGAGGACAGGAAGACTCTACACCTAGTGGATACTTAAACATCACCATCTTTCCAGTGCCAACAATAGGGTACAAACATTAACTTATTCCCCAAAGCAGAAAGGGTGATACTCTATAAATTTATTCAAGTAAATTTGGACTGTAGATTATATGAATGTATTAAAATCATATCTGGAAAACCAGGCCTCAGAACTCATAGCAGACTGTAGAGGGTGTGAGGCTCCTTTACCTGGACTTAATGAACAGAACATCTGACATTCTGACGAGAATACCTCTACCCACCTGTCATCTGACTACCTGGTGTATGTGTGTATGTGTGTATGTGTGTGTGTGTGTGTGTGTGGTATGTGTGTGTATACATATACATGTATATACATATATTGTGTGTATATACATATATGTATATATGTATATATATATATGTATGTATATGTGTATATATGTATGGATATATATCTGTATATGTGTGTGTATGCGTGAAGGGACTGACAAGGAATCTCTTCCTGGTTGCCTTAGGGGCCTGTTATCTCTGTCCCCAAAATTGATATGACCTAATTAAACTGCTACCTTGACTGTCCACCTATTCATTCACCTGAACCTGGATATCTTCTTGCCTCTATAAACTTCGCCATACCTTGTTTCTATAGTCTATGGCAGCAGCAAACCCCCAGTAGCCCTCCAGCCTGACTTCATGACCTCATTCCTACAGAAATTCTGCATCCCTTTAAGTCTCCCAGACTTGATCTCTCAGGATTTTCTGAAACTCTTAAAATTTTGCTACAGCTATACCCTTTTGAGTCATTGTGTAACCTATACATGTATAAACATACCTGTGTGTGTGCTTATGTTTGTGATTGGTATAATGTTATCTCAGGGTATAAGTATTAGTAACAAAGATTGGAATAAAAGAGCCTGTATTTAGTTTGGCCAAAGCTATCAGGAAAGCGGAATTACTTGCAGATTGGTGCCAATGAATCTACTGTACCATGAATTTAATATTCAACCAACTGTGACATTATGATGGAAAGACATACAAGATCACAACCACCATGCTGATTTACACATTACCCATACTATCAAAAGTTAAAACTAGAAGCCAATCTGTAGAAATCAGGCTATGTCCTTCTCTCTAAGTTACTCCACATTGTACAGTGTTTTTTTCAGGCTTGATTTTATAAGCTGTTTTTAACTCCATTTTGAGGACACAGGATGATTTACTGCTTAGGTGGATGCATGAATAACACCATCTATCCAGCACCATACCCTAGAATGTAACCCATACATGACTTATTCTTCAGAATTATAAAGGGGCTAACTCTACATTTTTTCCAAGGTGAAGCAAGGCTCCATAGGCACATGGGTATATTTAAGTTTTATCAGAGAAAGAAAACACAAGAAAATTAGCTAGCCAGACCAAGGAAAGTGAATAAAACTACCTCACCTGGCTTCCATAATGTGAGAAAAACTTTGCAATGCTATAGCAATGGCCCCACAACTGAATGGTCATTTGATGCCTGGCATATGAGTCAAGTAGCAACCAACAGAGAACTCTCAGCTATCCTTGGACTTTAGCTCAGCATCCCACTGCTGGGATGGTATGTTTGACTGCTGTCTGCCAATCTACTTGCTCATCCAATCGGGGCCTGAGCCCCACTGATTTTCCTCTAAACCCTGTCCTGGTCTTGTCTCTCCAATTGCCCATATCTTTGCTCTCAATCCCAGCTCTCCCATGGCCAGTTATTAAGATAGCAGTGTCTTTCTTGGTGGTGGTTTGGATTATCTTATCAACACAGACCCTATTACATTTCTACCAGCCCAGTTCTAAAACCTCTTGAATTGCTGTATTCATTCGGTAAAACACATATGCACAGATAAAAGATATATTTATTGTGTGTTATGTGATATGATAGTAAATAATAATTAAGATGGGAATAAAAGAACTGCATTTCACATTACCGTTACCACAGTAAGTGGAATGACTATCTGGCAAACCACTGCTACTGAAGTCATTGTGCTTTTGTGAACTTATGGTTATGCAACAAATCTGAAACTTTGAAAAAAACATTACATTTTTGTCTATGTTTCTGACATAGTGAATTTATGAAAATATCTGTTAGGCATTTTGGACACATGCCTCTAATTCCAGCACTCAGTAGGTGGCAGCAAGAGGATCAGGAATTCAAGGCCTCTCAGCTTCACAGTAAGGAGTGGCCAGGGCTATGTGAGATCCTGTCTCAAAGAAGGAAAAAAAAAATGAAGATCTCTATTCCTTCACAAATATGCAGAGGACATTATGTTTTTCCCAAGTTCCAATTGCGCTCCTGTAATATTTTTGGGCATTGATTTTAGTAAAGAGGAAACTGCTACATTAAAAGTTTGTTGTGTAGTTAAGGAGTTTCCACATCATTTTCAGTAATTATTGTTAGGTAATGATATTCTGAAGAACAGACATAAACAGCAAACATTTTAGAAAGTATCAGAATTCAATTAATGGACATTTAAAATGTTCCTTAACTGAGAGCTTTTCCTGAAGATAAAGCCAAACACAGGCCTTTTCTACATGATATAAAATTTCATTATAAACATGTTTTAAAAAATTTAACATACTAAATTTTAAAACAAACATTAATCCCGAAGTAAAATTCAAAGATACCATTTTCTGCCTTATTAACAAGTCTATAATAAAAAATACATTCTGAATTGTATCCACAAATCATTTTTTAAATTTGTTGAAATACCAAACTAATGTCTGCATTTTTTCCCTCTTAGCCTACATAGTTTAAAATTTTACTATCTGGTCCTTTACAGAAAAACTTCGATTCTTTAATTAAATCATGAGTTCCTAGGACAGGATTATGCATATTAAAAAATTTATACTAAAAGTTCCTAGCAAGTTGTTTTGATGGAAATAAGATATTTTACCTTCATCATTGATGTCATATACGACCTAAAAAAAGATAAATATTTCATTTATAATTTACTATTATAAATCATTACGAAAGTTATTAAAGTGACAAATTTTAATTCACAGTATAACTATTTAACTTTCACTTATTAATAAACTATCTAATATAGCCGGCTGAAGTGATTTATACAGTCTGGACAGATTAATCCAATCAAGTTACTAGCTAGTCTATTAATGATTCTTAGAACCAAAACAAATGGTTTTCTAATAAAAAACATGCTCTATAAAAGTCAATGTCATTTTTACCATCAAAAGATCAAATAAGTCTTCTACCATATTCATAACAGCTTCATCTTTTGATTGTTGTTGACTCAGAATAATGTCCTTGGAATTTTCAAACCAGGAAACCATGTAAAAATGAATATACAAATTAGTTAATTTGAATTCCATTTTAATAATTTATATACTTGTATTTGTTTAGTGAATAAATCTAGAACAAAATGTCTTTAAAAGTGAAAACCCCAGTATTGATAATCAAAGAAATTTTACATTTTAAAATGTCTTGTATTTTTAACTTATTCTATTTCCTCACTGTTTAAAATAGGATTGGAGATAATTCCATTTCAAAGACCCTTACACTTCCCTTTTTACATTCTTACTACAGATACATTTGTTATAATCAGCTAAAATTATCAGGACAATTTATATTATTTGGATATTTTTGGAATTATTTTACTTCAATTTGATTCATATATGAGTACCTACTATGTGTCCCATATAACCATCAATTTGATGGTTATATGTAACTGAGTAAATATATTAAAATTAGTGTCTTATATTTTAGTATAGGTGTCAGACAGTAAACAATCTAAATGAGTTAGTCAACAGAAAATCATTCAAATAAAGACCCACTGGCATCTTGGGATCCTAAGTTCACACAGTTGTCAAGGAACTTGTAGAGTTTACTTCTGAACCTTTACCTTACAACCATATCATAAAAATATTTACTTTACTATCAAAAATTCTACATAAAGTTTCTAAATTTGCATTCAGTAGTTGGACTTTTTTTTTTTAATAGAAACTGCACCTTAATCAGCTTTCCCACCTATAAATTAGTACTTATCTTTTGGACTAATCCTTGTTTTATCATGGTTTGAAGTCCAGCTTGTCCCAATATAAAGATATTCTTGCAACATCTTCCAATAGATATCAAGATGTTTGAAACAGTTTGGATATCCTTTTTATTAATTTCCTAAAATGAAATGTGTATATTTGAACTGCTGCAAATAAAAAGTAGAAATGGAATAAACATTGTTCCAGGAACAACATTAATTTATAATCCTCATCTATCTGAAAAGGGAGCCATTCTCAACATCTTTATAATGGAAAGGATGAGAAGAATGGCTTAATAAAGCAAGTTGTCCCAAACCAACCAGCTAATGACAAACTGCAGATAGTCACCTGCATAAAAATCTAGAAAATTTATGGAAGCAGTTTTCTCCTTCTGTTTTAAAGACTTAGAGGTAAGACTTAAAGTTTGGGGGCAGAGCTGATTAAGCCTACAACTTGTGGCATTCCCCCTGCCTCAGCATCCCATGTGCTAGATTTACAGGCATGAGCTAACACAAATAGATTACAAATTCTTATTCAACCAATGACTCATCAACAATCCTGAATACCTGGAGTCAGTATGTAGTTACTTCTTATTAAATATAAACTTCAGTGATGTTTTGTGTTTGCTTATTTTTTAAATCACTAAGCACTGTGTATCATCACAAATACAGTGGTGGCTCTCTAAAAATAAATTGTTTATAGGTAATCTCCTCCCTCAGATTAATAATGGTAGCCTTTGAAACACGGATTTTATACATTTTACTCTAGAAACAAGAGTTCAATGTTTTTGAGATGCCTCAGATAATAAGCACATGTTGATAAAACATTTAAATCATTGGAAGCAAGCTTGTCCAAGGCTTTCTCTGTTTATATTTTTGGAATGGAGCCCTTGTTCCAAGAATGTAAAATCATATGTAATAATTTTAGGAGCTATTAAACATAAATGAGTATTTACCCTGCATATTAAGTCATTCAACTTGCGGAGAAATTGTTTGCTGCATTTAATCTTCACATCTTCACAAATATCAATTTGTAAAAGTGTCATCAAAGGCTTGAAGTCATTTTTTTTCAAAGCATCATCAATACACTTTTCTAACTGCTGGAGAGAGAGATTTAATAGCACAGATATTCCATCAAAATTAGTCATGTTATACAATTGAGCTACCAAAGAATAGTTTTTTAAATGAAAATAATCAAATCAGCTCATAAAATACTTATAGTTTTAAAAAAATATTTTAAAAAGAAAATATATCACTATCCAGAGTAACTGATTTTCTTTAGTAATAATTTCAGATAGAAAATATTTTATTAAAAGCTTCCAATTTATATTTATATCTTTATCAATTCAAATAAAATTACAAACTTTATCAACTCAAAATCATAAACTAATGAAAAATAAAATCAACACTATAGAAACTATATTTAATCCAAGGACAAAATCCTAGCATATCTAAGTACAAACTTCACAATATTTAAAAATTAAACTGCATAAAGGTAAGTTTACCCTTTTAAAAATTATATTTCAACCTAAGTATTACCCTAGTATGACTTTTATCAAACCTGATATCCCCTCTATTACAGAACAACATAAGGAGGCTTTCAGACTGCAATCAGATCACTGAACAGACTCAATTGTAAACTGCATGTATATAAAGGTAAGGATCAGATAATTTAAAACTTTGATCTAATTTCCAGGTATGTTAATCTGTGAATGACTATTTTCAATATTGAAAGCACATGAAAAAAATCAATACTTTTGATATTTTATGTTCTTAACATATATTAAAATATTTTAATAAAGCAAACCATATTTAAGTTAATCTTTATTTTAATAAAGGAAACCATATTTAAGTTACTTTTGAGTATTTCATAAAGCATTAAGTTTGTCATTGCTAAAATATACCAACATGTATATGTAAGTACACAAAAGTTACTTTAGTGATTAAAATGCTTGTTTGTGGTCTAGGAACTACATACTTGGAAGTCTGGTCTCACAGGCATTTTGACTTCATTTAAGAATAGGAGAAGACAGACACCTATGAGAGAAAACATTTTATGTATCTTATCGTGTGTTCAATGTGTTTACAGTTTTAAAATCTTAAAACATGATATTCAATGTTCTTATACCAAATCAAGTAGTTTCTTAACCCTTTTTACATTGTCATACATTTTAAATTATGTATTTTATCATAAAGATATTTAGTTTTGCTCCTTAAGACATACATTAAAATAATTTTGAAGAACTGAGGAAATCAAGGAGAAAAGTATGAAAGTGCAAAAGATAAAAGAACAAGTCATTCAGAAAATGAGAGACTTGAAAATAAAGTGGCTAATAGAAGAACTAGATGTTACATTTATAACAGAAGTTCTAATTAAAACAACCAACTCCAACACTTACTAGGATGGCAAAAACTAAAAAGTCTGATAATATGAAAAATAGAAAATTATGGCTATCAATAATTGTACTTTGAAAAAAGTAGAGACGATAGACAAAAAATTCTGTCTGTGTTCTATAACATGTAGTTTCATTTCTAGCTATACATTTTACAGAAACCTAAAAGTACAAAGAGAGTACTTAATATTTATTGTAGCACTGCCACTATCAGCAGGTTTTTTTGTTTTTTTTTTTTTTTGTTTTTTTAAGGAAAACTCTGCCTTTGTTTCTGTGTTAGGGAGAAATTAGGTAAACAGAAGCAATGTACACAGAATGCAACTGAATATTTAAACATGTAGTTTAATCAGCCAGTCTTTATCTCAGAACAAGGCCCCATTCAAAACAGGATAACAAGAAAAGTGAAATAAGACATAGATGATCCCTCTAGAGAGTATGTGTGAAAAATTAAAATACACACAAGAGCAAGCTACACTCTGTGAAGGACATCTGCGTATGTGCTAAAAATAAAAGGGTGAAAGGATTCACATATTGGATCTATGAACATGGATTATTTTATACCCATAGTGAGGGGGGAAAGTAGAAATGGGGAATAAAACTGACCAAAAGAAAGAAGGAGAGCTTTGGGAAGAGGCAGAGCTTCCCCTCTATAAGCTAGCCTCAGACACATAATCATTTTATCCCCAGTCTCCCTTCTCTCAGATCATAAACTTTTCTTTCTTCTAATAGAGGCTCTTTTATCTTAAGTTACTTCATAGAATATTGGATAAGTTCATTACTACAAAATAGAGTAACATTAATTTAAAAATGTCAAGTTGCTTAGACAGTTTTAAGATTACTATATAAGGCCAATAGTTAATTCTAAGGAAAATTCAATATGCCAGAAAATATTAAAATATGTTTTATGAAAATATACTCATTTAACATACTTTGAAAATATGTATTGTTTCAATCCAAATGACTGTTAAAAAGTGGTTATTTAACAGTGATTGTTAGAAAATGAGAATACATAAAATATACTGACTTATAAATTAAGTAGGTCTTTATTACCTATCCAAAAATCACCAGCCCACTATCAAATATCCTTAGTGAATACATGTAGGTATTTGGCCAATATTCATAAAACTACCTTTACATCCCCGTTTCCCTGCAGTTAAAGTATATTAATGAAATTGAAAACTGTAACATTTTATTTCATTTCCAATTTGAAAATGTGATTTAAAACAGTTAACACTTAAAATATATTGTAGAGCTCTCCTGTACTGTTTCCTACGGGCCAGCAGCTGTCAGTGCAGCCCTGTCATAATGTTTTCACAACTAAAAACAATTGGAAGTAATGCAATTTCCCCAGAGTGC
The DNA here is from genome assembly GCA_021653895.1 of Mastomys natalensis. Taxonomy (NCBI): domain Eukaryota; kingdom Metazoa; phylum Chordata; class Mammalia; order Rodentia; family Muridae; genus Mastomys; species Mastomys natalensis. The sequence continues at coordinate 3,014,393 of JAJTUV010000110.1, read as the reverse complement.
TCTGAGCCATCTACACACTGCACAGAGTAATTATGGCCAAAAGATATATTATGCTAGTCAGATGGTTCTCTTTTCTAGTCTTCTTCTGTACAAAGGAACCAACCAAGGAAAAAAGAAATTTTAGTATCCATATAGATTGATTTTAAAAAAAGGAAATAACCCAGTTACATATACACTCAGCACATTGTATGAATGCTGACTGCAACAAAGCCAAAACCAGTTCTTTTTGGGCTACCTGTCAAAGGGGAAGCTAAACCAAGGCGATCGGCTTTTCCACCCTGAGGAAAACCTTTTAAAAAAAGATCTTTATGGCACTCATAAATGAACCAGGAAAGGAAGCACAGAGCTTTTCCCACACAGGGCTGGGTCCTCAGCAGGCTTTGAGCACGGCCCGTTGGTCCCAGAGCAACTCAGAAGTAGGGAGCCGGGCACAAGTGACTTTGCAGAAGACCCAAGAGTTATAAGCTTAACACACTCGAGCACGTGAGCACGTGCCCGCGCGAGAGCAGGCACTGCACATGCGCGTGCCGGCTCCTGACAGGGCTGGGGGAGGGGACGGGCCCTCATCCAGGCTGAGGGACTGGAAGTCGGCGGGGGAGCCCACGGTTACCAGAGGCCAACCAAGCGTTCCGAGGAAGCCTCCAAGCTGCCAGCCCACGCCGCTGGTGCCCGCCCCCGCCCTGAGCACACACAGTGGGCATGCTTCGCACTCCCTCAGCACTAAGGCCTCCCTCCACCACTCCAGGCCCAGCCACGAGGTCACGCTCTTTACCTCAGCGCAGCGGGGCCTCGCGCCTCACAAACTCCTCCCCGTACTGTTGCCGCCCACGCCGCCACGCCACGCGTCCCCACCACGGCCTCCCGCCGACCTGGCCCACCTGCGGCGCAGCACACCGCGGCCTGGCGACCGTCTCCGCGGGCAAGGGCCGTCGAATGTTACGGAGCCTCCTGGGCGCCAACGGAAAGCGGGAAACGCTCGGCCAATGGGCGCCTCGCATCCAGGCCACGCCCCTTTACCCTCAGACTCTTTCGGCTGTAGGCGCACAACCAGCGCTTCTGGGAAGGAAGGCGTGCCTGTCAGTCCCACTTCCGGTGACCCCTGACCTGTCCTGCATAGGTCAGCCGGAAGTGACGGGAAGGGGGTCTGTAGGGGTCTCCACCTGCTTTCCTAGTCTGAGACTCCCCCAAGCGGTGATGCTGCGCTGTAGAGCCGCCCGCCAGCAGGGGGCGCTGTGCCGCGCCAGTCCCACCTGGGAGGAAACATGGCCTTTAGGAGAGGGAACCTGCAGTCACTGCGGAACTCCACCACCCCTCAACTAGGCAGTCCTCACGCCTCTATGTCCCTGCCTTAGGGCCAGTGTGCTGTCGCTCCTCCATTTTCCCCGTGCCCAGTCTTTTGGCGAGTTTCACCAACACGCATGATGCTGCCTGCTTTGCATCGCCATGACAGACAATAACTGCTTTATTTAAGCTTTCGGCTAGCCTGTGACCTAGTGGAAGCCTGTGGCTTCGCGTGAGGAGAGTTAAAAATTGATACAGATGTGCCAAATCAAAGTTTAAAATGGTATTTTTTTTTTAGTAGTATCTTGATTCCTTATCTAAAAAGCAATGGTTGATATATATATATATGTTAAATATATATATATATGTATATATGTATATATGTATGTGTATATATATCAGATGATTTTGCTAGAGTGTCCCTCAGTTGTGGCTGGTATTCCTCAGACCCAGGTTTCAGGGTGTTTCCCTAGCTGTTCCTAGGGGGTGAGATCTACTTACCCTACATAGAGCTCCAATGACAGCCCAAAGGCAGGGTTCCACCGACGTCTAGCTTAGATAACAGAGCTTGCCCGGCTTCCTTACAGGATGCAAGTGACAAGGAAGCAGTCGTATCACCGAATAACCTAAGCCCAGCATGGATGATTAATGACGACGATTCCATAGTTGCGCCAGCAGAGACAGTAGCCGAGGCAACCTTCCACCCCTTATACATTCTAGCAGCACCCAAGTCCGCGAGCCACGTGCAGTTAGTGCAGAATTACATCTAGCTGGAGAGAGAGAGAGAATCAGCTGAGGGCCCAGTGACCACCGCACCCAATTCTATGAAGGAATGTCAATAGCCAACAGGTCAATTTTTCTCAGGCCGTAACAATAGTAACAGCTGCTCTCATAAAGATGACAGCTGTGATGCTCCCAAGCGTTTCTGATTTAAATATGCTTTGGAATGTTGTTGAAAAATAAACACACGCACACACACACTCCAAACCAAAAATATAATATAATATATATATAATATATATAATATATATATATAATATATATAGACCAAAACAGTTTAAATCACAGAATAAAACCTGCAGCATTTCTAACTTCGGCTTACCTAGAATTACAAACATCATTCCAATTTTGTGCCTTGTTACATTGAATTTGAACCCACTCCTCACTGAACTGAGGGTCTCATGCATGCCAGACAAGTGATCTACTATTGATTTATACTTCCAGCTTGCTTTATACTTTTCTGCAACAGGATCTAAGGTGCACAGGTAGGCAACTTGAACTTGAGATCCTCACGCCTCAGCTCCCTATATAGATGGAATTAACAGGTCAGAGGAAGATCCTAATTTAAAAAAAAAAGTAAAACAGCATGAGGGTGTTTCAGATAATTAATTTTCAATGATTTTTGAATGATTTATGCACCTAAGTACTAACAGTATATAATACACCACGTAAGATCAGAGTGTGTCAACCTCATGACCAGAGACTTACATCATCATCTACATGCTAGCTAGGCTTTCTTGTAATAGACTTACATCCTCCATGATGCAATCTACTGATTTCCAACTAGCTGCTTGTATAGAGACAAAAGCGTGTCTTTAAACAGTAACATGAAGGAACAAAGTATCTTAAGTGTTTTTGTCAATTTGACACAAACCTAGATGTTATCTGGGAAGAGGAAATCTTAATTGAGAAACCCTAGATTGTCCCTAGGCAAGTCTTCTGGGTATTGCCTAATTAACAATTGATGTAGAAGGGCCTTGCTCACTGCAGCAGTGCCTCCTCAGACAGGTGATCTTGTGGCTAAGAAGGCAGCCTCACAAGCTGCTGGGGCAGGGAGGAGAAAGTCACTAAGCAGTACTCCTCCATGGCTCTTGCTACCGTTCCTACCTTGAATTCCTGCCCTGACTTCCTTCATGACCAACTGTGATGAAGGAGTACAAGAGGAAAGAAACCTTTTCCTCTTGAAGTGTCTTTTGGTCACGGTGTTTTATTGCAGTAACAGAAAAGTAAGACAACTCATTTAATTTTAACCCGAACTGTTGGTTTTTATTTAAAGGCTCTAGACTGTAGGGTTTGCAATAAAACCTTATCAGTCATTATCAAAATCTGGTTTCCAGTCACAAATTTTCTCTGCAGTGCCAGGGATTAAACCTCTTGCCTTGTGTGTGTGTTAAGTCAAGCTAAAAGCTGTATCTCTCAACCCTTTTCACGTCCATTGTTAAAGTTCTTATTGGAAACAGGCTGTGGGCCATATCCCCTGGCAGAGAGTGCACGGAGCTGGATAGTCAGCTGAATGTTAAGTCTGAGGCGAGCTGGCTGAGGAAGAGCAGGTGGAATTCTCTTTTCTGAGCCTCACTGTTCTCAGCTAGGAAAACCTGGGTTACTATCAACCAGATAGCACGACTGATTGACTCCCAACACACTGAGACTATGGAATCATGGCCAGGCAAATAAGACAGGGCATACTGAATGCCGGTTTTCTTCCTCCACAATGTGTACGAGTTTATACTTTGCTAAAAGTCACAGTGCAGGCTGGGGTCCAACAGGAGTCACAGAGGACTGAAAAAAAAAAAAAAAACAATTATCACTGCCCTGAACTCTGACCTGTAGTGTAATTAAGATATTTTAGTTTTTATAAACACACACTGTTGTACAAAACTATCCTCCAAGTCAGTCAGAGACCGAGTATATGAGTGTGGCTGGTCTTTTTGCCAGAAACAATCCTAGTTGGGCCTCTTGACGGTTGACCTTTCCTCTTGGAAGGAGGGGTGGGAAGGGTGATAGGAGCCTCCCGAGTGCAGCTGGTCTCCTAACCCAACCAGTCATGTATGCAGTTCTGCTCCAATTGCAATGGCCTCTGAGTCTATGTAAAGAAATACAGCAGTGGTTCTCGACCCGTGGGTCACAATCCCACAGAGGTTACAGATATCCTGCATGTCAGATATATTTACATTGCAATTCATAACAGTAGCAAAATTACAGGTATGAAATAGCAATGAAATGGTCTTATGGTCAAGGGTCACCATAACATGAGAAGCAGTATTAAAGGTTGGAAGCACTGGGGAGATGGAGAACCACGGGGAGGGGGGGGGGAAAGGATAAGGGTAGGGAAGGGTTATGGGAGCGCACTCCATCTGCACAACCTTGGGGAGTCTCCATCGCTGCTGGGTGCAGACCATCCACTATGGCTGCATTAAGTTCCCCCTACTCCTTCCCGTAGCCCCTTACCCATTGCCCCAAAATAAGCCTAATGAACTCACTGGTCCCCAGAGAGAACTGGTATAGTTGTACCTTGGCTTTTTCCTAAGGTAGGAGGGGTGGGCTTTGTTTACGTCTTCCCAGTGAACACACATTTTAGCAACACACATACAACTCTGCTGCTGATGCACAAGTCCCTCCCTAGAAGGCCCAGTCCTTATCCAAGTCTGGGGAAGAATGAGATTTCCATCCGAAAGATCTCAACACCACGATGTTTCAAGTTTTGTCTTCTGGAATGAGGCCGCAGCACACACCAGCTTGACAAACGCATGGTTTTGTATGTGTTCTTTAATATTCAGGTTTGAGTAAAAACAATCTTATGGGACAGGCAGTAAAACACAACTCAGCAAGTGCACAGTTACGGTCAGAAAGTTCACCCTGATTTATTTTTACACCTTTTATTTATTTTATCAAGCAGAATTATCTCTAAGTTTTAAATTTCAAATTGTTGGTATGGCTTAAAAGGCACCTTCAGGTTTTCTTAATTTTAATGATGCATCGCTTACTTTTCTGTAACCAGAGCCTGTAGACAAGTGAGTAGCTTTCCCATGGATCATAAAACTCTCTACACGCTCTTGAGCATCAATGATCTCAAAGTTACGACTTTACTTGAAGAGTCTGGACCATTCTCTTGCACTCTGGACAGGGGCCAAGGACAGAGCTGCCCTGACACCCCCCCACCCCACCCCCCACCCCCAGGTTCGCTGACCTAATTGAACAGCTCATTAAGCAGTGGGAAATGCCACTGGGCTCTTCTCACTCCTGAACGCCAACACAGTGCAGAATCCTAACAGCCAAAGGCTGGGCGGTTTTATTGTGGCATTTTAAAATCAAACTTAAAACAAACTCAGTCCAGAAAGGTACCATAGGAACCTAACACTGTTCTTGGAATTTTAAAAGGCAGAAGTTTCAAGTATCAAAACCTAATGGGTTCCAGGGTAAAATGCATCTCCGCCATGCAGATTTAATGAATATCAACACTCGATCCAACATGCACCATGAGTGTCACCAAGTCTGTCACAGGACATCCACTGTCTCTAAAGCAAAAGTCACATCGCGGAGGTCTTGTCCACCTCAGTTCTATCACCTGCTGTCGGAGAGACCAAAGCTCAGCACCAAAAATGTTTGCCAGCCTCTCCATGGGGGCATTAAGCAGCAGGGACCAGTGAGTGGTCTGGACTAAGTTGGAGGTTTTAGTTGTTGTTTTGTTTTTTAAAGTATGTAACAATTTAAAACTGGGAAATAAGCCCATAAAAAATGTCAGCGACTTTCCTAACCGAAGGCACAAAGAATAAAGTGGCAGGTATCTGTAAAACTTGACATAACAGTTCAATTTAAAACCATAAGGTGTATAAAAATCTGAGTTAATTTTTCCTCCAGTGTCCTGGCTAATTCCGAGAACCACCCAGGTTCATTTGGAAGCTGACTTCTAAAATATGAACACTGGAATCTTTCCATACTTAGAAATTAAAAAGTCACCTCTTTCGTGGAAAGGGCACGCCTGCCTGGATCCCTGCAGCCACGTGAAAACATAAAGTACTTAAGGCAAGATCCTTTTGAAGGCTCAGGTAGTTTAAAACTTAAACTAACAAGCAGACCCAGAACCAGACCAGTAGAAGACAAATGTGTGAACAGGAGAGAAGAGAAAGACTGTCTGGGCTAAGTTACACGGTTGGAAGCTTTTCAGTCCACTCTCTCCCAGCTGTTGATGTGGGAGGCATCGCCTAACCAGGGCAGCCTCGAAGCCCAGAAATGGTTGTGTGATGACAGATGAGATGTAAGTTCCTTCGCTATTAATAGTTTCTACTGTTGGAAGGCTACAGACCTTGGCAAGCAAACATGGTCTCAGGTTTTCACCGTCCCAGGGCAGAAATGCCTCGAGGGACCATAATGCAGGCCACACTGTGTATTTTTACAATTATTACAGTGGCTGCAAACAGACAACAGGCCTTCTTTAAGCTGATTACATCTAGAGTATTCCTGAGAAAGCATCCAACGTGGGTGGAAGGCTAACTTCACAATAATAAATAACAGCTATTTGTGTTTAGACACATCGAGGAGACATGCAAAAGGCCTTTCTTACAAAACACTGACCTGGGGCCTCCTGGAATTGGGGACCACCATCCGGCGCACCTACCCTCCCTCACCCTCCCCATAATGCATTACACAGGCTTCTAGTCTTCAGACTGCCAGGCTCTCCAGAGAATTCACTAGGAGACAAGCCAGGCTACCACCGCAGGGCTTCACAGTGAGAAATGAGGCCAGACCACTGGGAAGGAAGGGTGGGACGGGAGACAGCGGGAGAGCTGCACTGGTGGGGAAGTGATTGAAGGTCTGCAGAGATGGAAGCCTGCAGCTCAGATGAAGTGGATCCAGCTCTCCTCGCACTCCCCGCGTGGCATGTGCAGGGCATGACTGCGACAAGTAAGGCTATAGTCATGACCATCATTGTTGTCCCAGTACTCGGCACCAGCCACGCCATAGCGCAGTGCGAAGTGTACCTGGGAGCCGAGCTCCAGCAGGAAGGGAGGCACTGGAAAGCCGAAGGCAAAGATGTCCTCGGTACCTTCAGCACCCGCAGGCCCTCTCCAGCGCGCCACTGCCTCATGTGAACTGCGCCAGCCAGAGAAGGTGTAGCGCACTGTCACCTGCTTCTCGAAGGCCACGTTGCGCACGCGCACTGTGCCGCTGATGCCCAGGTCGGAGCAGGTGACACGTTCCAGGCACACAAGCTGCCGCGCCAGGCGATCTCCGAAGCCCGGAGCTTCGATGGGCGGCGGGAAGTCGGGAACCAGGCACTGCAGTGTGAACTCCAGATCCTGGCTGCTGCAGCACAGGTCCGAGTTGATGGCTAGGCGCGACAGCACGTGCAGCGGCACGGACGGGTCGTCGCCTGCGTTAAACACCTTGACCTGCGCCAGTTCCAGGCCCAGCGCGTCAGCGAAGCGCACCCGGACCTGCCGGTTGCAGCCGGCTCCGCACGCGGCGCCGGGGGCTCCCGCAGCCTTGGCCCGGCGCTCTGGGAGGTGGGCAGCGAGCGCGAGCGTCGTTGGATGATGGGCCGCAGCCGAGGGTCGCAGCCCGGGGGTTTGCAGGGTTGCCGATCCATGTCCGAGAGGCAGCTGAGGCTCCGGGGCGCGAGTTTCCGGGACTCCGGGGTCGAGGGCAGCAGGGCAGAGCCAGGGCCTTTTAACATGGCCCAGCAGGGCGGGCGTCACCGCCGAGCCACTGGGCGTTAGGGCTGGACAGCCTCTGGGAGCCCCGGAGACACCGCACCCAGCAGTGAGACTGTGCTCGCGGCCTGGCCCGGGTCTCAGCGGCGGGCGGTCTCGAGCGGCGGGTGGCGCTCTCCAGGGCGGCTTCCCGGGGCGTTGTGCACTGCACCGTGGCGCCCGCTTCTCCCCTTCCTCCGAGCGCTTACGGGAAGGCCAGCGACCCCGCCGCCCAGACGCTCAGCCGCCCGCAACTTCTCCAAGCGCAACTTCCCGGCGCGCCCCCGGCGCGCCCCGCCCCTCGTGACGCGCCCGCGGGCGCGTCCAGCCAGCGCGCCCGGCTGCCCCGCGCTCGCCCAGCCGCCCCGCGCTGCCCCACGCTGCCAGAACCGCGCGGCCCGCGACCACCCCCGCCCCCACCCTCCCGCCGCAGCGCAGCCGCCGCCCCCGGAACCTCGTCACGTGCGTTCAGGCCGCCGAGCAGGTCTGCTGGGTTTCCTCGGTGCGTGTGGCTGCGCGCTGCACCCATCCATCAGCGATGGTGTCTGCTGCAGCCTAGGACGTGCTGGGTGCTTGCTGCGGGGCCTTGGGCTGGAGGAGTACCGGGTGGGGCGGGACAGAGCCCAGCCAAGATTGGCCTGGCGCAGGCTGGCGTTGGGACTATGGTGAGCGGCCAGCCAGCCAGCTCTGGCCACCTTTTTCCAGCAACCTGGACCAGGGGCCAGACCCAGGAAAGATTGCTGCTGAGGGAAGCATCATGCTCACACCTCCCCATCATGCTGTGCCTCCCTATTGGCCAGGCAGCCAGTTCCCTGGGGAGAAGGGGGTGGGGAGGGATGCTGCTTCCCTTAGCTGGGCTTACAGCCAGAGAGGAAGACTGGGAAAGGGGCTAATACCCATGATGGACTGTGCAGCTGCCCTATGGCTCTTGAGGAGCGTTTTTGTAGCCAGGATCTCTTGAGCTTTAGTTTTGCAGATATGCAAGCTGAAGCCATGCGCTCCACCCCCTCTCCGTTTGCCTTCCCCACTCCAGCATCTTGATTGCACCGCAGGCTTTTATTTCTCTGAGGAATTTCACACATGCTACTATGTGTCAGGTTCGTCAGGTAGATGAGGGGTCAGGATCACTTCAAATTCTAAAGAGTGCGCCTGGGTCAAGACATTCTGTCATAGTTTCTTTCCCACTTTGCCGTAGAAAGATCAGGGTAAAGATAGAGGATGGGCCAAGAACGATTTCTCCATCTAAAAGGAATCAAGCCTGTTGGTTGTGAGGTAATTGACCATGAAGGCCCTGTTATGATTTTTGTTATCTGCACATGCAAACCTAAAAGTCTTACATAACTGTGGTGGGAAAGCCTAGGGTTGGTTCAGAAAATCTCCCATGATCACATCTGTTTTCTATTTGACGGAGACAAGGGAATTATGGGAGAAAAATGTTCAGTCCCCAGGCATGCTTTCAACAGGCTCCTCATAACAAAACTATGACGCACTTCATACTGAGACAGCATTGACAGGCTTAGTATAGTGATGATCTTTGAATTTTAAAATACATGTATGTAAACACTGAATGCAGTGTTGGAGGCGGGAGGTGTTAGCTGGATATGAATGACAGTCTAGTGACCATATGTGTGAAGCTAAATGGTCCTGGAGTGTCAGTAGCTCTCGACTATGGAGCGTCTCTCCGTCAGCATGATGATTAGGGGTCTGGTATGACAGAGAGATAGAAAATTCGGCATGCCCTCCCTCCAGAGTTTATGTCTGTGGGATCATGGGCCTCCTAGTGCAGAGTCTGTACGTTTTAGACCGTCTTGCATTACTGATGATGAGTTGCTGAATGAATGACAGGGACTTTAGAGTAATCAGGCAAATTTATTGGGTTATTCCAGGGAGTGGAATCTTCGTGTTTTATGGTGGCGTTTGGAATCGTTCACAGCATCACAGAGCAGTCTTATACTAAACAGTGCCTTAAAGGGAAAACAGGACTGCCAATTGTAGGCAGTCAATCTGCTCGCATGCACACAGATACAACCCTAGCTCCCGGGATCTGAGGACAAAACATGCACACATGCACACTCCCCTACCACACACAGATATCGAACCTGTATCATGACATATCCCGCACCTCTCCCCCTCCCCCAGATTTCTAATTTCATCATGCAGAATGTTGATCCGTCTGTATAGCCGCAGACAGCTTCAAGGTTTCAATGTGGTCCAAATACAGATGCCAAACATACAGAGCGGCTGGCGGGCTGGCGGGCTGGCGGGCTGGCGGGCTGGCGGGCTGGCGGGCTGGCGGGCTGGCGGGGCCCCTTGCAGGCAGTACTTACTGTCGGTGTTCTGCTGTTTCCATTTCCGGTGGCCCTTCAGCCTTTCCGAAGATAAGGGGAATAAAGAAGCCACCTCCCCAGCTGTCATCATCTGGCAGCAGACTGAGCAAGAATATTCTGAGTACTGCGGAGAAGGTGATGTAACTCCGAGAGAAACTCTTGCTTAGATTTGTCTCAGTACTTTCTTGCCATATGCTTCAGGTGTGCGAGTCCATGTGTGTGTGTGCGCATATGCATATATTGTGTATGATGCACGTGTGTGTGTCCTGTTCCATTATTGATATAACTTTTTTTTTTTTTTTGGTTTTTTGAGACAGGGTTTCTCTGTGTAGACCTGGCTGTCCTGGAACTCACTCTGTAGACCAGGCTGGCCTCGAACTCAGAAATCTGCCTGACTCTGCCTCCCAAGTGCTGGGATTAAAGGCATGTGCCACCACTGCCCGGCTTTATATAACAATTAAGTAATGATTTGTTTTATTTTTAAAACCACTAGATGGGGAACCCCTGTAAATATTTCCTTTGAAGTCTATCTCTGGGAACCAATGAGTTTATTGGGATCACTTATAGGAACATGGGTGACTCAGAAGCATCCACATCCTCTACAGTACAAGGGACAATGCACAAAAGTAGCGTCCCTGGACCCCACCCCACCCCAACACCTTCTACCTCCTGTTTACTCTACTGCTCCCAGGACCACATGCTGTTGGGGAAGTAGGCATGACAAGCTGGTGGTAAAGGCAGGATGGAGGGAGGGAAGGGGCCCCTCCGGTGGAGATCTGACTACTTTCCTCTCCAGCTCCGTCAATTGGGAAATGTTGATAAAGCCCTATCTTTCTAGAGTGTCCTGTGACTTCTTTCTACTAGGGAAACTGGTAGGCTTGATCTTGCAAATGTCTCCTGTGGATGATCAGCTGATCTGACTCAAGACAGTAACAGTCAAGTCATGCCAGGAAGATGGTTCTGCTACTGCGGGGTGTGTGTGTGTGTGTGTGTGTGTGTGTGTGTGCGTGCGCGCGCGCACACGCGCGCGCGCATGGACTTGTGCACAGGCATGTGAGTTCACACAGTACTTTCTGTTTCGTAATCCGTATTTTCTTTTTCTTTAGACAACCCATCAAACCTCAGATGATGAGCAGCCCTGTGACCTCTTCAAGACGAGGAATAGGATGAGGGACTGTCATCAGAAAAGCAGGTAACAGGTTTTCACATCCTTTCTTATCCTGCAAAAGGCAAATCCTTCGGTTTTCCCGAGTGAGCTTTACTGTGCTTTGATTACAGAGAGACGAGTAGACCATTGTCTTCAGGCTTCATTAGCTAATGTCAGTCAGCCGCTCTCCGTTGACTTTCTCTTGTACAGAGTGGGGGGGTGGGGGGAATGCTGTGAAAGGCTGGTGTGTGTCATGGCAGCTGGTTGTGAACAACTTCTCTTAGAGATTTGTTTATTTCTCTTTTGCGTGTATTTATTGGTGTGTATTATTTTATGAGTATTTTGCCTGTGTGCACCTGTATGCCTGGCACCTGGGAGGCCACAAAAAGGCATTGGATCCCTGGAACTGGAGTTAGAAGTGGGTGCTGGGACTGAGCCAGAGTCTTCTGCAAGAGCAGCCAGTGCTCTAAACTGCCAAGCCATCTCTCCAGTCTGGAAACAAAAATGTTAACAGTTGTCAATTCCCAGTGGTGGCGGCTTGGCTGCACTGAACTGACACAGTCCATGCTCCTTACAAGGGTGATGCCTCTTCAGATATTCCTTGAGTACTGTTGGGATCCCTGCACAAAGAAGATACTTCCAGGAAGTACCTTTACTCACTTCCTTTCAGCTTCCAGGAAGGACCTTTGCCCATTTCCTCTCAGCTTCCAGGAAGTACCCTTGTCTACTTCCTCTCAGCTTCCAAGGAAATACCTTTGCCCACGTCTCCCCATCTGACTCCTGTTATAAGGAAGTACTATTACCTTTAGTGTGTATTTTGTGTGTATTTAAACCACTCTTAAAGAACTTGTGGTTGGGAAATAAACCAAGAAGAAGGTATTTTTAACTCCAGTGAGATTCTACCTCAGTGCAGGGTACTCTAGGAGTTCACAGTGTATCAGGAGTGAATACAATATTGTTACTTCTCTTTGCTGGCTGTCCCATTTGTACTGAATTATCACAGTACACAGGACTGTCCTTCTGTCCTTTTTTTTTTTTTTAACGTTTTATTTATTTTGTGTGCATGTGCATGCATGCCAAAGTGCACATGTGCTTAGAAAATAATTTGAATGAGCCAGTTCTCTACTTCTACTACATGGGGTCGAAGGCATCAAACTTAGGTCATTAGTGGGGGCAGGTGCTTTTACCTGACAGTACGTCTTGTCTCCCCTTCTAGTCTTTTTAAACACAGCGTTTCCTGACTGTTTCCTGTTTGAAAAGATAGTCATAAACTTTTGACTCCTGGTATAGATCGTAATGAACAGTAACAAACACACAACCTGAAGGGTTGGTTGACTCAGAGTCTCCACCAGTTGGTGATTAAATAATGAAATACATCTGGGCTAGTGATGGCTTCGTGCTGTAAGTACTTGCTGGGCAAGGATGAGAACCGGAGCTCCCCAGGAGCTCATGTAAATACAGGTTGCTGTATCAACTCACATGTGATTCCAGCCTTGGAAGGTAGAAACAAGAACCCCAGAACAAGCTGGCTGGCAAGACAGCCATATGTAGCTGGAGACATGGTTCAGTGCTTAGGAGTGCATACTGTTCTCACAGGGGACCCAAGTTTGGTTCCCAGCAACCACATTAGGTGACTCACAATTCTCCTTAACCCCAGCTCTACAAGGATCGGATGCCTTTGGCCTGGCTCCTTTAGTCTCGTGCCTATAAGCACCCACCTACTATACACATAATTAAAACTAATAAAAGTAAATTTCAGAGAAAGACTACCCATATGGATAAGCTCTGGGTTTGATTGAGAAACCCTGCCTCAGTGATTAGGTGGAAGATTGATCAAGAATGATTGACGACATCAGCCTTGAGCTTCACATGCATGTACACACATTGAACCTACATACATGCAAAAATATGCACATACGCACGCACTAAAACATGCATTATACCTATATGTTAAAACATGTATGTATACCTGCACATTAAAATATTTGCATACCCACACATTAAAAAAAAAAAAAACCAGTGAAAAACCTGCCAGAATTTTTAGGTAGCAGGGTTTTAAACCTGAGGCTTCGCACATGCAAAAAAGATAAACCATCACTGATCCACAGTTCAGCCTGCAAAACTTTGAGTTGACATTGTATCTACACTTCCCCTAAATTTTGTCTACAAAAGGGGGCTGCAGGGTTTATGTCTGAATATTTCCCAAGATTGATTGATTGATTGATTGATTGATTGATTTGAGACAAGGTATCCTTGGCTGGCTTTGAATTCACAGAGATCTGCCTGTCCCTGCCTCCTGAGTGTTGGAATTAAAGGCATGTGCTTACAAGCCCAGCTGCATTTCTGAGTATTTTCAAACACTGTTGACCACTACTAGAACAGACCAAGAGTCTTATGGCACATTTTAAAACTGATTTTTTAAGGTATGCACAATTGCTCTAAAATTATATATATATATGTAAAACCACATTGAAAAATGGTTAAGTTTTTAGATGTTCATCGTTGCCATTAAATGGTCTGCATGTATCCACATTTGGGGCAGTCATTCATAGCTGTGACTAGAATACAGAGGGGAAATAGTGTTGCTAACCAGCTTCCATAAAGCACGTGGAGGGCTCATAGTCGTAATGACGTAAGTGCTAGCAGGGGCTTTTCTTTCTCTAGCCATCAATGACTAGACTATGGTTTCACTTTTTTATAGCAGTATAGATGCTGGCTCATCTTGGAATCAAGTTCAGCATTCAAAGACTTCTTCAGGGAAAAGGCCAAGTAGACCACAAGGACCCCATGTCTCTTCCCAGCTGAGGAGCAGCCTCCTTGGAATCTCCCAGCCAGCAGCAGATAAACTCATGGAAACCGTTCCCGCCGAGGGAAGACAGGAGCAGGCTGTGCTCAGCTCCAGGTATCAGGCTGCCTCTGGGAGCAAGCTGTTCCTCGATTTCCACTCCATGGAGATCATCAAGGGAGGTGCTGATGAGGACAGTGCCAGTGACCTGTCAGACTCAGAAAGAGTGGCCATTCCCCCTTCTCCATTCACACCTCCAGACCTCAACCTCAGAGCTGAAGAGATAGACCCAGTTTCCTTCAGTCTTCACCCAGAGCCGAGCCAGGCAGAGTCTGGACACTCTTACCCTGACTTTCTTCCGCCTCCTTTCAATTCCTGGGACCTGAGGGATATGGCTGTTGTTCTGAATACAGAGTGTAGGAGCGAGGCCCTACCTCGGGCCACGGGATTCCTTGGGAAGTACATAGACAGACTTCTTCAACTAGAGTGGCTGCAAGTCCAGACTGTGCAGTGTGAGAAGGCCCGAGCCGCCAAGGTCAAGGCCCCTGGTGCCTCTGGGGTGCTGAAAAGCCCTGGACGGGGTAAGCTCCATACCAGTGCCCTGTCTAAGCCCTTACCATCCCCAGAAGGGATTTCAAAGTCAGGCCCATCTCGAAAGAAAGGTTTTCGCCATGAAGAAGTCCACCCATCCTACTATGCATTTGAGACTTTGCCGAACTCTGTGGATGGGCCTGGTCGGCCCAGGCTGTGTTCCCAGAAGCAAGCCCCCGAGTTGAGGATAGAGAAGAAGAAGAAATCAAGTAAGGGCCCCAAGCTTCAGCTCCGTGCCCCACCCTGCGCCGAGGGCAACCCTGCAATGGAAGCCAACGGTAACATCCGAATTCCCAAGCAATCTGCAGTGCTTCTGGACCAGATGGATTCCTACAGGGCCTCCAGGACACAGGCTCACGTGGACCTGAAGAAAAAGGGGAGTGCAAATAACTGCGGTTATGCCCCTTCGTCCAGTGAGAAAAAACTCAAAACAAACGGAACCAAGCAAAGCACATATAAGTTAAAGTGACCCCCTAGGTAAAGAATTGTAAAAACCTGCAGATATCTAAAAAAAAAAAAAAAGGGAGCTCTCCCCAACGTGGTGGATAGCTTGAACCCATCTGTGGTAATTAACTCAAGCTGGCTCTCTGTCACCACAGCTCACCTCAATGGTTACTTTCTGAGGTCTCAGGAAGGCTTAGTAAGCTGTTCTTTGTATAGACAGTCTTAAGCGTTCGAGGCCCTGTAGGTAAAAATTAACCCATGTGTCTATGATACAAAGGATTGAAACAGCAGTGCCAGGCAACCAGCATAGACCAGTTCCAGTGTCCCTGTCTCTGTAGTGTGGGAAACAGTGTGTGCTGCTTTAAGAAAGAAACCCTAGTGTGTGCTGGAAGAAAGGCCCTGCTGGCTCACTGCCTTTTGCATAAACCCTCAAGCAGCATTTCTTTCTGTTGTCTTTCTCTCATCTGTCGCCCCATCCCCCCAGCCTCAATTCCACTCCAGTTAGGGAGCACGGGCATTTCTATTTTAAGGGTCATTTATCTGAAGCAGTTCCTTGCCAGAGGCAAAGTCATCCGGATCACCTATCTGATGCATTTTAAAAGGCATTTTAAGTCCAGTGGTGGTGCTCTAGCCTATTGCTGAGTTCTCTTAACTGAAATTAACATCATTTGTGGATTTTCCAGAGGGAAAGACAAAGGGCCCAACCAATGTTGCTGCTGTCTGTTCACAACCTTGGCACACTAGACTTTTGGGTAGCCATGAGCAATTTGTAGGATTACTCAAATGTCAGACATTAAATTGCTGACTAGGGACCATATCCTGTTGTTCTGGGTCAAAACTAAGGGTCTATTTCTGTTTGTAAGAGCAGGGTTTTCTAATTATGCCTGGGGCTAGGGAAGGGAGCAGACATATTCAGAGAGAGGAGAGAGAGAGAGAGAGAGAGAGAGAGAGAGAGAGAGAGAGAGAGAGAGAGAGAGAAGAGAGAGACAGAAGAGTTAGTTACTGGATACTATCCTGAGTGTTCTTATCTGGTTTCCTGCCTCCCACACATGCGTCCTCTCTGCCTGGGGCACTTTCTTCAGTGTGCTTCTGCAGACCTTCCTGGGTTGCTGCCTCATAGACAGAGGTTGTATATTAAGGACTGCAGTTAGTAGCTTCATCCTTTATTTTAGGCATGGTGATTCTATTGTTTCTTTACCTTTGAGACAAAGGACAAAGGTTACATGTTGCAGTTGGAAATAACAGTGGTTTCACACAGCCCCAGGTGTCTGTGACTGAAATGAGTATCATTCAAAACCAGCTGCTAAGGTTAAATGTCCAGCGCTCTGTAAAGCATGGTTCTTATCACGTTGAACAACATGTAAACTTTTTTTTTTCAGCCCTTTTTTTTCAGATTTTATCTTCAGGTCTTTTTGTACTGTCCCCCAGGAGAAAACATGTTATTACATGGAGGCCCATGCCTATTTATGTGACCAAAATCCATTTATGCTGCAGGCAGCCCACAGGTGCAATGTCCACACTTGCCTGTGGTGTGCACCTTGTGTTGGGAGAACACCACCCTGCACCCTCTCCCCACCTGAGGGAGGCCCCGTGTCCACTTTGCTGCTCCTTGGAGCACAGACGGTTTGTACCATGGCTGGCACCTCCCTCATTCTTTCTCTAGAATTTTATGCAGATCCTTTGGAAGCTTCAGGACCATTAAATGTAAGCATGTACACGTATATACTTATATGCTCCCTAGAGCAGCACTAACAGGGTTTCTTTCCTGTTACATACGTATGTGGGTCTCTTAGACCCTGACAGGCAAGGGTGAAGTCCTTTTCCCTTACTGGATGGGAGTCTGAGCTGAAACTGTCACTACTGAGGAATGCAAATACGGTGACTCATGCATTCATTCCCAGCACAAGTCGATTCCTGATCTAGGGACTAGAATTCATATCCTGTGTTTAGACAGCCCTAGAAGCCTGAAGACAAGAGACGTTGTTTACCTCTTTGCCCAGGTTGATTGCCCGAGCTCAACAGTGTTATTGGATAGGATCTGGGTGCCATTGAACAGCACGGTTTGTTGCCGTCACATTGAGTGTAGTTATTTGAGGACAGCTTTCTTCCATGATTCCTGAAAACATACTCCATGTAGGCAAGTCGACAGCACTGGGCACTGCACTGTGAACTCAGTCAGTTCAAGGCCAAACCAGAAGGCTCATTCTGAACCTATGGCTTATTGAGATCACGTACTACAAAGACCTAAGGATAGCTTCTTAGGTGGCTTACACAATCTTTATCGTTCTTTCCATTCATTTCCTTGAAGAGTTAGGTAGAAATCTGAACTCCTGGCAGTACTGTATTGAAAGGTAACGACAGTATTTATTGTTTGTTTGTGTCCATGTAGAAGGTTGTATTAAAGTGACCTATGAACACACTCAGCATGTTCATTTGCTGTTGTAATGCCGTGTGTTTGGTTTTGTGTGTAGAAAAGTCTTGTAAGCTTTTGTGAACTTGGACTTCTCCTTCCTTTAGACAAATTAAACAAACATTATCTGGGACTTTCTGGCTTGATGTGACTTCTCTCATCGCTTTTAATGCAGTTGTCTTTCCAATGGGTCTTTCTTTTCTGATTATACCTGAGAATTGCCGAGGATGGGATTCTGTTCCCCTGACCTTCAATGTTGATACCGTCCGGCTATCTGAACAAGCGCTGCTATGCTGTTTCATTTGTCAGAGGCTCATGGCTGTGAACTATGTGAATCATTGTCTTCCTCAAAGAGATTGAGGAGTAGGCAGGAGAGGAGCTGCTGGTCCACTGTGTGTGCTGTGTAGGACTGTCCTCCCTGCCAAACTGCCACCATCACCCTGCATTCTGCTGTGCCCTCTTGCAAAGGATCACCACAGCTGGGTTGTTGATGCTTGACTTCCCCTCACAGGAGGATGAAAAGGATCATGGGACCCTCACCAGAGTGTCCAGCCATTCCTAACCACATATATGCAGTTGTGCTTGGCTTGTCGGGGTGGGGCGCGGAGGGGCTAGAGTATATGGTTTCCCAGAGTGCACTTTGAGCATACCCTATCTTGGTTTATTATTGGGACTTTTGGAGGAGGGCAGACACCATTCACATCTCCTCCACGGAGGGAATTTTAGCAACACTGGCACAATGAGCTCACAGCTCAATTCACTCATCTGGAAGGGAGTCAGCTTTTGAGGGAAGTCCTGGTAGAGGCCAGGGTCTGCCATAAGTTTTCCCAAAGGCTTTGCAACATCTTCCTAAAGTCACTTCTGACAGCGAAGCATGTGCTTTAAGAATACCAAACTGCAGTGGTCATGGTGCTGCGTTAGAAATGGTTCTCTGGTATTAGCCAAAGTCACCAAATCGGAGGTATAAAAATCCAGGCTTAGATTGTGCGAGAACGGCAGTTATTTTAGAGGTTACTCCTCAATCATCCACTAGGTGGTGCCCAAACCTTTTGAGATCCTGGTGAAATCTGTTAATGTCTTCTCGTGGAGCAAACCTTTGTAGTAAAACCAAAACCTGAATGGGAGAGCAGAGGAATGTTTGGCTTCTGACACAAAGCAGGTCTTTCACTCACCTGTCCTCTGCCACCAGAGATTAGATAAATTCTTAGGTGTGGTTAACTACAGTGGGGGATTCTCTGCTGTTTCCTGGAATGTTCCCTAATCACCAGGCCCTGCCTAGCAGATGTGAAATGATGCCATCATTTATAGAATCTCAATAGAGAACCCACTTTCCTAAAACATCAGTAAACAACACCTACACTTATCAGTGTAATATTTACTCAGCAACAACACTTTAAATAGACGAGGAGTGTTTAAATGGACTGCTGTGAATGCCATTGTGAAGCGTGGATATTTTAAACTCATGGGGCTCAGGAAGTGACACCCTGAACAAGGGGGTTCAGAAGTGAGACCTTTCTGACCTAATCTCTGTACCCCTTCTCCCTGAGGTAAACCATAAAAGCTGGAACCAGGGAGCAGCTGGAAGCCGGGAGTACATTCTCTCCTTCCATGGCCTCTCTGTGCAAGAGCTGGCTGAGAAGACTTCAAAGACAGAGTCCATCTCAGGTATTCCTGATAGTTTGTCACATGAGCACCTCTACATGACTGTGCAGGCTTCCTTACACAAAACAGTAGCACTCCCCTCTCAGTCCCCCAGTCATGGCATCTTCTGAAGGTTCCTGGTCAAGGAAACTGGCAAAGCTATTGTGCATTTGTCTGTCACCTGTCTTTTGTTGCATGTGTACACCCAGACCCTTATACTCGGTGACCACTGGATCACACCTTTATGCCTCTGTAGAGAAAGCACAGTGGGTTTTATGTGCTCATGATGTGGACCTCTGCAGGCAAAGGGGCATCTGCATTTTAATAGAGCCCAGACACCCTAGAGCTGGAAAGCCTGCCTTTCTTTCTTTTTTTTTTCTTTTTTTTTTTTTTTTTTTTTTTTTGGTTTTTCGAGACAGGGTTTCTCTGTGTAGCCCTGGCTGTCCTGGAACTCACTCTGTAGACCAGGCTGGCCTCAAACTCAGAAATCCGCCTGCCTCTGCCTCCCAAGTGCTGGGATTAAAGGTGTGCACACCACTGCCCGGAAGTCTGCCTTTCTAGTGCACAGGTTAAATTGCTGCTGTTACAGAGGATCTGGGTTCAGATCTCAGAACTCACATGGCGGCCCATCATTGTCTGTAACTCCATTTCCAGGGGATCTGGCCCTTCCACCTTCCCTGGGAACGGTGTGCATATATATAGTACACTTCCTTCATGCAAGCAAAACACTCATACACATTAAAGTATCAAAACTTTTTTTAAAAAAAGAAGAAATATGTCTTCATTGAAAACTTGATATGAGGAAATCATCTAGAAGCCTCTTTAAAGCCCTTTCCCTCTTTTTAGCCTTGTACCTCTGCCCCCAAAACCTCCAAAACCTACTCAGACAAATGATAGAAGAGGCTGTCTCCCAATAGTGAGTAATGTTAGTGTAGAAACATAAAGACAAAGGTCAAAAGAGGCAGGTGATGGCGAGGCGCAGGGTGATGGTGATGGCAGGGATGGGTGATGCGGGTGTAGGCATGGCGGCAGGTAGGTGATGGGTGATGGCAGGTGATGGTGATGACTTTATCAGTAAAGTACATGGGCCTAAGTTTGATCCCAGTACTTACGTGAAAAGCCAGGTATGGTGGGTATACTTGGAAACCCAGCTCTTGGCAGAGGATCAGGAGGCAGAGGTGGGTGGATCCCTGAAGCTCACTGGCTGGCCAGCTAGCTAGGTATGGCTGAGCACCAGGATGAGGGCCCATTCTTAGTGCTTCAGGATTGTATAATGAACATTTTCAAACCCAAGGAAGGTTGGAAGGTGTACAGCAAGCACCCACAGGCTTCTTCTGTTCACCCCATAGCTACCAGGCCACCTCATCTGCCCTGGACCCTCCTGGCTGAAGCCTCCCACTGCTAATTCCATCTGGGCACCAGCTGCACTGTATCTCCCTGGGATATCTCTGCCTTGGGAGCCTGTAGCTCTTGGTGGCCAGCGCTACAGCCATGCCACTTTTACGAAAGCAGAGCTCTCCTTAACATTTGTCTGTTTGTCCATTTTATCTATTTTTGGCATGGGGAGACAGATCAGTCAACATAATGCTTATCACAGAAGTTCGAAGGATTTGAGTTTGTTCTCAGAAACACACATAAAAATCCAGGCATGAGCTGGGGCAATGGCTCAGTGGGTGAAGGTGGTTTCTGTCGAGCGCAATGACCTGAGTTTGACCCCTGAGAACTGGATGGTGGAAGGAGAGAACCAACTCTCACATGTACATGTTACACATACATGAACACACACATGATAAATATATAAATGTAATGGAAATTTTTAAGTCACTTATGGTGGCATTAGCCATCCTAGTGCTGGGAAAGATCCCTGGGACTGGCTGGCTGGCCCGAAAAGGTAATTAGCATGCTCAAGGGCAATGAGAAAACCTGTCCAATGAGAAATGATGACCAAGGTTGACCTCTGACCTCCACACATACATGTAAAATACTAAACCTGCACTCACAGGGACCCATGTCCCACCACAGCACACAAATCTCTTGAAATTCCTGAGAAGTCGAGCTTTGCCTGTGATAATGAGAACCAAGCATTGAACTCAACGACCGACTGGCTATGAGTGGCTATTCCTAGAAGTCTTGATCCAGTGGACTCCTAACAGGAGCCATTTTTGTTTTCCTAACCTGATCTCTTCCAGTCTCTCAGTTATCCATCTTGTGTACATTTTCCTTTAGTCACTTGGGTTGGCTGAAGAAGATCAGTTAATTAGGTTGATGACAATGTTGATGGAAGTCAAATCTCTGTCTTCGGGTAGGCTGCACTCCCGTGTGCCCAGCCTGGTGTTCTTCCTTCCATTCCAGTGTGAAGAAAGATGTGGTTTTACACTAGGACATCTCTCTCTGTTTTCTGGATTTTCAAGGCTCTTTTCCCTCAGAGACTGAGAATGGGAAACAGAGGATATTCCACGATTCTCTGAAGCAGGTTCTTCTGGCCTTCTGCTGCCTCAGCAGACCCCTCTCTATCTAAAGTCATGTCCTCTACCTCCCTAGCTAGCAAGAGCTCCACTGGAGGTAGGAAGAAGGCCCAGCTCCAGCCTTGTCCGTTCTAGGGGTGTTTACTCCATCTACACAGGCAATGACCACAGTAACATCATAGGAA
The DNA here is from genome assembly GCA_021653895.1 of Mastomys natalensis. Taxonomy (NCBI): domain Eukaryota; kingdom Metazoa; phylum Chordata; class Mammalia; order Rodentia; family Muridae; genus Mastomys; species Mastomys natalensis. The sequence goes on along the minus strand of JAJTUV010000110.1, from coordinate 2,992,647 downwards.
GGCTAAGCTTTCCCCCTAGTTTAGCTGCAGTTCCCATCCCTCAAGCTGGTTCACCATCTCAGCAGAAAGCCAAACCAAGCAGTCAAGAGTGCAGTCACCTCTACCCTTCAACAGTACCCATCTGGCTCTTCCATGAGAAAAGAGCATCCAGGTCTGTCCTCCAGGGCCCAGAGAGGAGCCCTGGGATTATGAAGCAGAAACCAATGCCCCTTCCTTTATTCCTGCCATGGGCAGCAGAGGTAGGGGAACTGGGCCTGGGCTGAGATGGAGGTGAGGGCCTGGCATGGTCATCTCTGAAGTCCTAAGATATTTGGCCCCTACTGCTGAGGTTCTCAGGATAAGATGCATCGAATGCTTTTTTATTCTCAGCTAAGGGTCCTTATTACCAACTCCTGAGCAAGTTGAAACTTTTCACAAAACACGTTTCCACCTGAAAAGACTGCAAATGACCATGTTCAAGCCACTTTGTCCAATAGCACTGAAGACAAACCTCTAAGAGTGTCTGACACTCTCAGAAATGGGTTTGTGGAGAATATTTGAGACAAAGCCATTCCTTTTGAGAACCCATGTGATGTCATTAAACAAGCATCAAACATCTGAGGAAAATTGGACTCCCTTGAGCATTTGAGGTGATCGTGTTGAGTGGAGATGGCCAACAGTGCCTCTCACCTCCTTTTCCTCCCTGGGGAGCTTCTGGTTGGTTGTCATATGAGAGCTGTGTAAGCTATTACTGTGCTTTCAAGCCACTGAGGACATCTAGTCGGATGTCACCGGAACCCCAGGTGTTTAGAAAGCATATTCCCTAAGGTGAGGGTGCTGTAGGTGTGGCTGGAGCCTAAGATGACCACAGCCTACAGGGAACCGATAATTCCCAAATGGCATTTGTCCCAGTTTTATTTAAGTGTTTGAGAGCATTGAAAACTTGGTCTCTCATCATATATTAAAATGCCATTTTAAAAAATCTAGAACAAGTAAAACTAGAGCCATTCCGACTACAGTCATTCCTCGGCATCCTCAGGGCCCTTTCCAGAGCACTGTGATACCCATCTCCTTCTCACATGGGGCTCTGCACTGCACTTGCCTACCCTGGCTTAGGACACTTGCCAACACTGAATTCAGTGGCTCTGCTCCGAGGCCCCTCAGGCGGCGACTGCAGAACGATCCTCTAGCTCTGAAATGAACACAAACTAAATTCAGTCGTTGTCACCTGATTCTCTCTCTATGCAGAGGGCAACAGCCTGCCACACTGTTGACGCCTTGGTGCAGGAGGACCCGATGAGTTAGGATGACAGCTGAGCACATACATTCGGCTTTAGCTCTCGCTGAGAGCACAGGAAGCTTACCAGGACTGCCGCCCATTTTCCCCCGCTGAAAACTGGCCATTACTTTAGGCAAGATAAGAAGATAATTCATATATTAATTAAGGTGGTCAGAATCCAAGTTTGAATTTTGCTTGAAAATTTGCAACCTCGGCAGGTGATGTCATATGATCCCAATGTGACCCTTTCCCAGCATCTAAGGCAAAAGGCTCAGGTTTCCCCAGAGACTCTAGCTGGGGTTGGGGGTGGGGTCGGGGGTGGGGTTGGGATTAGGGGTGGGGTTGGGGTGGGATGGGTTGGGGTTGGGGTGGGGGTGGGGTGGGGGTGGGGATGGGGTGTGGGGGTGGGGGGCGATCCTCATCTCTCTGCCCACTCTTTAACTCCATCAAAGTTCATAAGAGGTGTGGGTAGAAATGGTTTTATACCCCAGGGCCCAGGTATGCTTGGAATAAAGATTTTGTAACATGCACTGGAGAGTTGTCATTTATTTTTCAGTGCTCGGGGCAGAAGGAACCCAGGGCCTTGCCTGTGTCTGCCCAGTAAATGCTCTACAGAGTAGTCCAGCCCAGCTCCTTTCCTTTCTTTCTTCCTCACACATCTTCCCTGGGTATAATTGTATGGGATTCCATAGAGCATGGGCACCCCAAGACATCATTCTCCCCTGTTCTGCGGATTGCCAGTTCGCACCCACCCCTGGATGTCTAGCCCAGCAGGGGTCCAGTTAGAAAACAGAAAGGAGACTGAGGGCACACCATCATGTGCTCTCCCTCTCTCTCTTTTCTCTCCTCACTCTCCCTCTCCCCCACCCCCCGTGTCTAATAGCTCCCTATATAATTTCTTAAGGCTGTTTTTCCAGTTTTGAGTGATTATAAGAACCATGAATTGCCCCACGATAAAGGGATTATTGGACTTCTATTTAGAAACTAAAAACCAACCAAGAAACAGAGAAACAAAACCCGACTTTCCCATAAGCCCTGGTTTGCTTTCCTCTGGCTGAGCTATAATCCCCCAGGCTGGATGCCCAGTCAGTTTTCTGTGTACACACATAACTTTGGTGTTTGGTATCCGAGCACCCACTTCCCTAGAACTCTGTGGCCACAGATGAGGTAATACTTCATCCATCAGGCTACCTTCTCTGACAAACTAAAGCAGGGCAGAGCACAGAGGACTCAGCAAGGTCAATGTCAGGGTTTAAGAACCCAAGAGAGTGACTACAAGTGATGTGACTGGCTGGAGAGGAGGTGCCTGGCTCTTGATGAGGCCACCAAGCTCCAAGGACATCCCAGCATGGACCCCGTAGGCTGTGCCTGGTTACTGCTGCTACTGTTGTTTCCACAGGTGAGCTGAGTGGGTGCTGGGAACTGCGCAAGGCATACATGGGTTTTTAATTTTCTAGGCTAAAGGGGTTTGGCAGGACAACTTGAACCTGGAGAGAAGCAGGCATTCGGAGGAGGCAGGGGGCTGGCTGTCTTTACAGTTATATAGGCACAGGAGGTTCCAGGATTTAGGTAAATGTGGGGTTGAGAGCCACATCTTATGAAGGAGTGAGGAGCAGCTGAGGAACTTAATACCAATTTACAAAACACACACAGTTTCAAGTTAGATTTTGTTATTATAAACATTTCCCAACAGTGCCTCTGCCTCCACTTGAAAGGGACTGAGGGAATCTCAGTTCAAGAAATCTTGTGTTAAAGACAACTGGAGCAAACCAGTGGGGGACTAAATAACCCATTGTAACCAGGAAGAGAAAAACAGGCAGGGGCTCCAGTGGGGTAGTGGTGTCTTCAGCCTTCCTTTTGGTTTTCCTAATCAGTGACTGACGGGGGCTACATCACGAGTCACACCGGTTAGACTCTGCTGGGCCAGCGTCTTGGGTGAACACAGAATACAGCAACAAACACAACCGGGAGTTCTGTCTTGACTTGATGACGCTCTCGCAGAGCCCTATTTTCTGAACGTGGATTCCTTGCTGGTGCCAGTTGCTAGGAGTTACAAGAGAATTATCTTTGTTGCCTTTTGCCGTGTCAAGAGTTGAGCTTTTAATCAAGGCATTAATCTCATCTGTAGTGTTTCCTGGAACCCTGTTTTATTACCCCACATCAGCCTGGATTTGAGAATATTGCAAATCAAATCCTATCTCGATACTTCCTCGTACCTGCCTGCACCTACCCCAACTCCTCTCTTAAGGAAATGGCAACATTACCACCCTTGTTGTGTTAGCATGGTGCCCAAGTGGCTAATTCATCTCCAAGGGAAGTGAGGATGGGGGGAAGGGGGGAGGGGATCCTCCTGAGCATTGTACCTCAGTGTTTGACTGAAGGGACTTTGCAGACTCCAGGGAATTATGATACTTAGAAGCAGGGGTTTTTGAGAAATCCAGTTGTTTTTGTTTTTGTTTTTTGTTTTTTGTTTTTTGTTTTTTTTTTTTAGCAAGGACAATGCAGAGCCTTTTTCTTGGTGAAGAGCCATGCCCTCAGCAGGTACAGGGTCTTTTTCCAAACTGGCCAGAAGAAGCACAACACTCTATGCCTTCAAGGTTCCTCCCTGCTTGCAAGTCTCTGATAGGCATACCCCTCCCCCATGCACATCTAATCTCCACAGACAGCCTTCGATGCTCTGCTGGGGAAGCTTGTGTGTTGGTTTCTTTCTGAACCCCACACCCTTGTTCTGTGTTCTTTAAAGTCTTTGAGAATTTCATCCATGTTTGATCATATTCCCCAGTTCTTCCCAGATCTAACCCTCTTCTCTACCCACCCAGATTCATGTACTTAAGAAAAATCAAGACGACTTTGTATTGTCCAAAAAATAATCTTGGATATGTGCCCTTCCACTAGAGTACAGTCCATTTACCAGGGCTGTGTTCTTATTGAAAACAGAATTTCCCTCCCCAGTGGCTAACAATTACTAAAAGTTCCACAACTCTGACATGAAGCCAAATGGCAGTCAGAAGTGTGTTCTGTAGGCTAATGGTCTTGTTCCACATTCAGTGACACCCAGTGGAGAGGTATCCTCCTGGTTGGTCATTTCTAGTCCCAAGAGCCCAAGAATCCTCAGGTTGGGATGGACAGGAAGTTAAAGGCCAGAGGGAGAGAATTTTTCAAAGAATGGAACTGGGCTAGGAGGAAAGTCTGGTGTTTTGTGGTTGGTACTAAGGATGATGATGATGATGATGATACGTTGCTAGCAATCATGCTCGGCTTGCTGAAGTCATTGGTGCTTTAGCAGGAATATGAGAGTGGGATGTTGCAGAGGTGGATAACAAGGCAATCTGAAGTGAACCTTAGGCAGGCTAGCTGAGAAAGAGCATCCAGACTCTGTCCTAACAGCAGTGGCTTCCTAGTGGGGCTTCCTGCTACCATACATGGAGAATCATATATTCAAATGGTTTAAGGCAGACAGTGGTTGGAAAAGCATGTACCAAAAGCTGGCACTGAACTAAGAGAAATGTGTGGTCACCAGTATAGAGGTCTGGTATCTGCAAATGTACCAGCAGCAGGACCACAGTCCCTCTGGTAGAATCCTTCAGAGCCTCTTCCTGGCTTTTCTGCCCATTGCTAAGAAGGCCTGTAACTACATCACTGCCCAGGTCATTGCCAGTCTCCTTCCCAGGTATCTGCTTCCCCTTCTGTACTTGTGTCAGGGCACACGAGGACGTCTTCATTGCAGCTTGATGAAATCAAAGGCATCTTAGTTTCAAGATGATATTCACAGGTTAGGACTTCTTCATACATGTTTAGGGATGTCATTCAATTCCCAGCAGAGGGACGAGAAGGGACAGAAGTGCTCACATCCAGAGGATGCTCCAGTGTCTCTCCTGGAAATATGGGGGCTATCAGTCCTAGAGGTGGGCAGAGAGGGCTGGAAGGCCCCAGGGGAGCCTGGGAATTAAAAGTGGAGCTGAACAAGGGGGAGGTGTGGAGAATGAACAGGTGCAGTGTTTAGCTGACTTAGGGGGTCCTGAAGAAGGCATGCTTTGTGGAAAAATGAGCTGAAAGGGTCAATTTTGGTTAAGTTGAATCTAACTTGACTGTGATACAAGAAGAAATAAAGGTTATCTGGAGATATTCACAGGAAAGGCCAATACTTGGGCCTTCCTGCTTGAAGCACATTTTTACAATGTGTGTGTGTGTGTATGTGTGTGTGTGTGTGTGTTGTGTGTGTGTGTGTGCATGCGTCTGTCTGTCAGTCTGTCTGTCTCTCTGTCTGTCTTGTGTCTGGGTGTGCCTTACCATCCCCAGCGGGCCTTTGCATGCCTAAGCATCCATGTGGAGTCAGAGGACAGCTTTCAGGAATGGGTTCTCCCTGTAGGACTCCACATGGGTCCTACTGATAAGTGCAGGTCAACCTTTGCCTGCTGAGTCATCTCATTGGCCTCTTAAGCATGTTAAGAAATTAAATAGTAAAGAGCTGTTAGGTTGAAAACATAAAGTCCTGCTTAACCGGTACCATATAATGATTCTATGGCTGTGTGCATTGTACAATGGTCAAATGAGGAAGACTTCCAGCACCTCAACCTGTTAGCATTTCCTTATGGTGAAAACATCCAATACCCTTTCTTCTAGAGCAGGAAGGTCCTTGCACCCACAGATCTCCAGGGAAACCAGGAATGTTAGGTGCATAGGATTGTCTTTTCAATGGAAAAGATGTAAACCTGCTTTTCCATCCAGCAATCTGGGAATTGACTAACAGCCTGGTGACCTGCCTCATCTGTTGAGCCAGGTATATCAAGTAACCAGGACCTGAGATACCTAACAGTCTAAATGACCCTTATATTATCCGTACAGCCAGCAGCTCTCCCAAGCTCCCCTAACCAGGACCAGACGTGGCTAACAGCCCAAAATGGCCTCTACACTATCTGTATGACTGAGACTACTCCAGATCCTTCCCTAGACCCTGAGCTGGTATAAGGAGCCCATCTCCAGAATCCATCATTTTGGAAGAAATGACATGAACCCTGAGTTGAGCTTTGATGTAAGTATGTTTCCTTGGGCACTAGGGACTGTATTATACAAGGAAACTTCCCCCAAATTATGTTGCATTTAAGTATGTTGGCAATAAATTACCTGGCATCAGACTCCCCAAAGTTTGATCAGGTTGATGAAGTCAGTCTGAACTGAGTTAACTCTTCGCAGTTTGTTTCCATGCCTGCTGTGACACCTGCAGGATCCCCCTCACTTCCAGCTGTCTTAAATACTCTTAAATGCTTCTCATACTATACATCAAAACCACCGTGATCCAAACGAGGATTCCGATATGCACAGTTGTGTGCGATTATGCATCACCGCACAGATGAGATTCAGACTCAGGGAGGTTAAACCACTTGCAGCTACTGAAGAAAGGGACATTGTTGGAACTCAGGCCTGTCTTGCAGCTATGTGTCAGGTTCCCCAGTGTTGTCTTCTCTGTGCAGAGAAGGCAGCCATCACTAGTTAAAAGCGACAATTTAAACTTCACTTAAGTCTAATTTAAGATTCAATCCACATGGCATGACCATCTTCCAAGTCTTCAGTGAGATCTGCACGGCCATTGGCTGCCACACTGTAAAGTACAGGCCTGAAGAGCCCATCCCCAGGGTGCCCTCCACCTGCCCGTTTAGAGCGCAGAAGCTAGGTACAGATGGAAGGCCAAGGAACCTCTGCAGAAATGTCTCCTGGGAGATTACAATGCTGATTTCTAGGACCCCAAATCCTCCTTGAATACAAGTGTATGTTAAAATATTAAATATTTGGACTAGGGCTGTAACTTGGTTGGTAGAGTGCTTACCTAGCACACACAAAGTCAAGAGTTCAAACCCCAGTGTCCTATAAACTGGGCGTGATGGTCCCAACAGTTGATGCCTAGCACTGTGTAGGAGAGGATTAGAGGTTTGAGGCCATCATTGGCTATGTAGCAAGATTGAGCCAGCTTAGGCTATGTGTGTGTGTGTGTGTGTGGTGTGTGGTGTGGTGAGAGAGAAGAGAGAGAGAGAGAGAGAGAGAGAGAGAGAGAGCACAAGCATTTTCAGAAGGAACATTTTCTATTTGGGGTCTTAATTCTTTGTTCTCTCTCTCTCTCTCTCTCTCTCTCTCTCTCTCTCTCCTCCCCCATCTGTCCTTCCCTCCCTCCCCCATCTAACTTATTTTGGAAGGTTTTTTAGTCTCAAAAAGTATCATGCTCCCCACCAGGTAAGCTTGGATGGTACCAATGGCCCAAGTCCAGTCTCACTTGTGAAAGGGCAGGCAGGGTGGAGGGAAAGAGCTTGCCTGCCTGCCACTCCTGAGGTAGGCTACAGCTGGGGAAGCCAGTCTGGGACAGTCCTAGCAGCACTGCAGACAGCATTATGCAAATTGCTGTGAATGGTGTCCTTTTGGGAGGAACTGCCTCAATTGTCCAGGATGGAGGTGTAATAAGCACTCTTAGGGAGTCATTTTGGCAGCGGGAACAATTTCCAGTCCTTCTGCAGCATGCAGATGAGCCATTCTGAGGCTGCACAAGAGAAGAAAGAGCAGGAGCCACAGTGTGGGCTTCAGGTGCCTCTCTGGCAAAGTGTAAACCTTTCTGCCTTAAAGCTCTTTGAGGACGCAATTGGCTTTTCCTGCCTGTTGACGGGGCACATTTGTGCTGTTAGGACAGAAGGAATCTGCAGAGCTGGAGTTTGAGGTAGACACTAAAGACTCCATCTTAGACTGAGAGACTTGAGAGGGATAGACAGACTTCTCCAGACTGACGACTTCTCACAGTCCTCACCGATGCCCCAAAGTCTGAGACAGAAACAAAATCAATCTCTGCATTCATTTTAAGAATTGCAATTTCGTCTTTAAAATTTTTTAGAATTATTTTTATTTTGTGAGTATGGGTGCTTTGCCTAGATGCCTGTGTACCACCCGTGCTTGTGCTGATGGAGGTCAGTAGGTGTTGGATTCCCTGGAACTAGAGTTATAGAGGACTGAGAGCCTCCATGTGGCTGCTGAGAATTGAAACCAGGACCTCTGGAAGAGCACCCAGTGCTCATGATTACTGAGCCGTCTCTGCAGCCCTGAGGCCCTATATTCAAATCTCCCAATATTAATCAATAAACACTCAATATCTGAATATACTGATTTAAGGGTTGGAAATTCAGAGACTTTGAAACTTCTTTCCTTGGGCTAGAGGCATTGTGCAGTTGCTGTGAATGGTATCCTTTTGGAGGACAACTTCTGGACATACATGAGGACTTGAGTTCCACATAGAGCACACCAGTCCTCCCAGGGCTAGGGAAAAAGACACAGGAGGATCCATGGTTGCAATAATATATATGAATACATACATGTACACACACACACACATGAATACATACATGCACACACACATGTATACGTACATGCACACACATGAATACACACATGCATGCACACTTATGAATACATACATGCACACAAAATACATAATGCACACACATGAATACATACTTGCACAAACACAGACAACTCTTTCCCTTTAAGCAAAAGAAATAGAAATATAGTCTGTTGCAGGCAACAAATGTCATTGTTTGTTTTGACAGAAACAAAACAACCTGATACTACCGAGTACCGCTGTGAGGGTGGCTGGCTGCACCTGGACACTTGTAGAGTGTGTCTTCATTTCCTGTGAAACTTCAAAGCCCACTGTGATCCTGAGTTAAGACAGATCCCTGACAGGCAGTGACGGTTCACACTTTTAGTTCCAACACTTGGAGGCAGAGGCAGGTGGATCTCTCTGAGTTCCAGGCCAGCCAGGACTACACAGAGAAACCCTGACTCAAAACAAAACAAAAAAACATCTGAATGTGCTACTCCGTGGTCACACTTGGTCACTTGGTGGTGACCTGGTGGATGGAACTCATGATTTCAGTTCATATCCTACAGACTCTGACTGCATGACTTGTATTTACTGATAACATGTTAGAGATAAAAGTGGACAAATCCTAACCATGTTTAACTCACTAAAGAGAACAATAACCTCATCACACACAAATATGAATGACAGAGATTTACTCAGAATAACTGTACTTTTCAGATTCTGCGTAAGGAGAGGAGCAGTGCCGTTTGGTGCTTTGTCGAGTCGTTAGAGTGTCTGGCTTCGTGGGAGACAGCTGGGTTCTCTCAGCTCTCTGCATTTGTGTTTAATCAGTTGCGAATGCTGTTCAGTTGAAGAACGTGCAGAGAGTCTGGCTTCCCATGTGTTTGCACTTGGAAAGATCTGAACACTTTGAATTCTGGGTTTTCTCTTTTTTTGAGACTATACCCAAATTCTACAGTGTCAGTGTCCCAACCATTACCGATGATATGGAATGGGAATATACTTGAATGAGCTTCCATTGATATTGGTATCCTGGTAACGTTCCCAGGATACCCACAGAGATGCTTTCACCTTAGTTAAAGAGGCAGCAACATAGAATCCAACCAAGGCCAGCTCTGTGAACCTATGAACTTACTGGAGTCCTTACAGGAACAATGTGAGTGATTACCCTCGGGAGCATGGGTGACTCTTGGGCAGCTGTATCACCAGTAAGCCTCACCCCAGCCTGAGTGACAGCGTACTAAAGCTGCATTAACGCTGTTCCCTGTGGGACTGGCCATCAGCTCCACAGAGGTGGTCCCTGCTCTGGACCTTTTGTGTGTGTCCTGGGTCTACACCTTCAGGCCTTGGTTCATCTTGTGAGTTTTGTGACTGTAGGTATGTGCACATATGCACGTACATGTATGTGTTCGTGTGCTTGCGTGCATGTGTATGTGTATGTGTGTAGCTTTCTGTTGCTGCCATGAACACCATGGACTGCACTGCAAGCTCCTTTACACTCTGAGCCATCTCACTGACCTATCAAAATACCCTTTATGAAAATTCATCAGTTGTTAATTTTTTGCCCCATTTGCTTTATCATATGTTTCCAATGTGCCTACTTTTGCTGCCTCTATCTTTTCCTCTTAAATACACACACTCTGGCTTACTGTAACTTTGGGCCCCATTATAGTACCTGTCTTTGTGTTTCCACAGTCTTGTGTATAGATTTTTACTTTTTGAGAGAGAGACAGAGAGGGGGGTGGGGCGAGGCTGTTGGAATATAGATCACACAATAAGAAATTCTCAGTGAAATGCCAAGTTCTATTATTTTACCAATTACTGTAAATATAGGAACAGAAGTGGAGACAGAAAAGAATCCCAGTTAAGCCCCCATCATCAGCTGACATTTGGTGTTAACTCTTGAGCAAGCATGTCAACCTTTGTGCTGACCCTGGGTAGATGAGGTTAGCTCTGTCTCTTTCACTGGTTGAACATCCCTTCCATGGGCAGTGACAAACCAGAGTCTTTCGGTTCGTTTCCTTGTGGTTAGGAACAAGGTGGTCATAAATTGAGATGCAGTCAGCAAGACATCATGGCTACTGGCACTACACACAGGGGCTAGGACATGGCTCAGCAGGGGAGTGCTTACCTAACACCCAGGAGGAGCCTCTGGGTGCTCCCTAGAGTCATAAAACAGGAATCTAAATGCAGAGGTGCTTCTGAGTATTTGTGCTACTTCCAGGAGTTGCTATAGGATGCTAATAAGGGCATTAATTAATGACACTAATTAATTAGTGTCATTTTTGCTTTAAGGTCAGAGTCACTAATAGCTTCCAAGAGGAAGTTGATGGTTGTCTTAATCACCCAGGTGGGTTTGAGAATCAATTCTAATGAAAGAGGCCAGAGTCTGTTCTTTGCCCATAGGCAGTGGGGCTGGGTTCTTCAGTACCTTGCTCATGGTTGCTTTGTAGAGCATAGAATTGTAGCCAGATGTTTTCTTTAACACCCATCAGGTGCTGACTGTGAGTCCCAGGGATACTTTCATGTCTAACTGGAGTAACCTGGGAAGATCAGAAAGCAGCCAACAGTGCAAGCCTGCAGGATTGGACAACACTTCCTTGTTTATTGCATTAAAATGCTCTGGTTCTGATCCCTTTAGATTTCAGGGTGGGCAGTGTGATACCCACCACTGTGAACATTACCCTTCCTCTCATGTTGCCTGAGAATGCTTAGTGTTTTTATTCTATCCATTCACTTTATAAGTAAGTCATTCCAAAAAGCTTAATGTTATTGCAGATAAAGATATATAGGACAAAAGTTAATGTGGGCAGAATCCATCATTGGACATACAGGTAGATGGTCGTTGTGTAATGGATTTAATGAGAAATAAACAATTGGGTTACATTCTATACAGACTCCCTTGCCTGGCAAATATCTGAGGCCACAGTTTAAATCTAAGACTGTCTGTCTGAGTTCCATTAACTTTTCTTGGAGAGATGTGGCAAATGTCTAAGGGCGTCAGTGATTGGACAAAAAAAACCCCACATTTCTACCCACGTCTGGCTTGTGAGCCAGTTAGCTAATTGGGTTTACTGTCAGGGATGTAGATTATCCACCAATGGCTATATCATTGGGAAATTCTCCTACCCAAGCATGGATACCAACCTCTCCATAGCAGCATGGATGGAGTCACAGTTAAACTTCTACCTCCTTTATCAGTGATTCTCAACCTTCCTAATGCTGTGACCTTTTAATACATTTCCTCATGTTATATTGACCCAGGACCATAAAATTGTCTTTATTGTTACTTCATAACAGTAATTTTGCTGCTGCTATTAATCACAATGTAAATACTTTTGGAGTTAGAGGTTTGCCAACGTGGTTGCAACAGGTTGAGAACCACTGCTCTAAATACTATAGCTCCCCCAAAGGCTGTATTCATCTAGGAAAGGGTTATATGTTGGGGGAACAGGAAAGAGGGGCTGAATGTCAGGTGAGGATCTGAAGACTCCCCATCTTCCTTCTGTCAAGAAAGACCAACAGGACTGATCTTGTTGAGGCTCTCTTCTGGGTATCTAGAATTGTTCTTATTAAGATGGTCCTGGCTGGGGTTTGTTTGTTTGTTTGTTTGTCTGTTTGTTTGTTTTAGGACTGAATTCCTGTGTGTATGTGTGTGTGTGTGTGTGTGTGTGTGTGTGTGTGTGTTTTGTTTAGCCTTCCTTACTGCTTATATACCTTGAGATCAGGGATGGGAGCCTTGTGCCAGCAAAATTAAGTTTTTCCTTCAACCACTTAATTACCAGAAGTAAAAACTGAGACTAATTATTTATGAAAAAATGCCCAGGTCACAAGTTTAGGCTTGTTTCCTGACTAGGTCATAACTTATATAGCCCATTTATTCTATTATATGACTCTACAAGGCTAGTTACATACATCCGTGTCCTCAGAGTTCAGGGTGAAATTTCCCCTTATTCTAACATGAGTTCTGCTTCATGGCTGGTTTATGTCTGTCTCCTTACCATTGTGGAGCAATTCTCTCATATCTCTGATTATTTCCCAGAATTTTCTTTATCCCTGCTGGATGTCTCACCCCCTATTTCCTGCCTCAGCTCATGGGCCATAAGCTTTTTATATTGGCAGGTGATGTTAATAAGAGATTATCTCTTTACAGTGTGTCCTGTAAATTTCAATTATTTCCTGAGACTTGTGAGTTGTTTATTCCCTGAGTTTAATGAGTTTCCTTCCAGGATGGAGTGTTTCAATTCAGAGGCTCATGTCTGTGTATATACATGTTTGCTAAAAGGGAAACTAGTAGATGTTAACATTAAAAGTCAAATGGAGATTTTTCTCGTCAATGATTTCAGGAGGACTGAGAGACTAACGAACGGACTGCTTTTCTTTTCATTAGGCTATTTGCTTATTGTTATAGGTCACACAGTTATACCTGGTAGACAATAATCTTTAATGCCATTTTTGCAAAGTTCTAAAACCATCTTGCTAACCTTGTGAAATCAGTGGACAGCCTGTGCCTCACCCTTAGGAATGACAGCAGCTGTTAAGAGGACAGACACTTGCAGTGCCCGGACTCTGGGTGCAAAACAAAAACAAAAACAAAACAAAAAAACAGAGCATGCATGCTGTGTCAGCTTGTAGTGCCCAGCTATGAAGCTCAGACACACAGATCCAGGCTATTAAGCTCATCATTATCCTTACTAACACTGTCATCCTGTGCCCTGCAGGGACAGAGCCACCAATCTTTACAGAGATTCAAGAGAAGATGGGTTCTTACCACCCTGGAAATGCAGGAGGAAGACCCAGGGCCCTTTCCTAAACTGGTTGGGGAGGTAAGGACTTACTTGACCTCTGTAGACAGAATGTCTTTTCTAGAGAGGACTTCTTGAAAGGATTTCTGCTGGCATTTGTGGATTATCTCTTTAGGGAAAGAAGCCAGGATCATGCCACTTGTTTTTAAAAGGGATTTGACGGAGTCCTTGCTATGTACCTGCCTGACTTAGGGTCCAACAGAGTGTATTGTGGGGGGCATGATGGGACTCTGGATGCCTGATTTCTACAGTCTATACTTCTGCCTAAGGATACATCTTTGCACTGTGGCTTCTCCCTGTAGCTGTGAGGAAACGAACTCTTAACATGCAGGTCTGTTTCACTGACCCATGCAGGTATTCACTTTTTTTTTTTTTTTAAATCATTCTTAACTGTAGAGAAAGATCATTAAAATGCTTGCTTTGCCACAGGTATGTTGGTACTAAGCCTGGCAACCTGAAACTGATCCCGAAGACCACATAGAAGAAAGAGAAAACTAACTCCTGGTAGTTGTTCTCCAACCTCCACTGGCATGCACACACACACACACACACACACACACACCACACTAAATCACACTCTCAAATGATGACGTTGATGTAATCATTTATTTAAGAAAGACTAAGAAGCGTGAGGAGAGTGCTTCTTTTCCTAAAAAGTTACATGTGTGGCTGTGTTCTTTCTCAATCTCTCAAGACGAAGCCCACATGAGCACACTGGTATGTGTTCTTCCTGATACTCCTGTGCAGTTTAGGAATGTGAAGGTGCATACGACATCCTGTGACTTGCCTTTCTCAGTTAAGGGTGTGGCTGCCAGACTCTCCTGACAGGGCACATTGTCCACTTTCCTTAGGACAGCCGAGTATCCGAGGCCATGGAATGGGCAGCCCAATATGTGGTTCTTTCTGATCACACAAACATTCGTGCTATCTCCAGTTTCTCTATTCCAGTCCACACGGCAGCCCATATCTTTATTTTATTGTTTAAAGAGTTTTATTCTTATTTTTGATTGTGTGTACGTATCAGTGCAGGTGTCTGTGGAAACCAGAGGAGTAGGATCTTACTGGAATTGGAGTTATAGGTCCTGAAACAGGCACTGGACCCACACTCTAGGCTTTGGGGAGAACAGAAAAGTGAGCACTCTTAACCACTGAGCCAGCTCTGCAGTCTCAGATTGTATTTTTATTGTCTGTAGTGCCGTGTTTATGGGTATACCCCTGTAGAAGTTTGTGCATATGAGTGCAGTTGTCTGCAGAGGCCAGAGGCGTCAGATCTCCAGAGCTAGAGTTACAGGCAGTTGCAAGCTGTGTGGGTACTGGAAATGAAACTCTTGTTTTCTGGAAGAACATCGAGTTCTCTTAACCACTGAGCCAGCCCTGCAGTCTCCTGCCTCGGGATCTTTGTTTCCGTAGTTCTGCTGAGCCCTGTGCTTCCTTAGCAGCCCCTTGGAAGTGTGATGGGTCTTAACCTTGCTTTTTGAAGATCACTGTGGTTTATTCTCAGATTCCTTTAATTTTTTTTTCTGTTTTCCTCCTTCCAGCTCTTCAATAATATGTCAAAGAATGTGTCGCTGATGTATTTAATCAGAGGACCTGGTGTGGATGAATTTCCAGAGATTGGTTTATTCTCTATAGAAGATCACCAGAGTGGAAAAATATATGTTCACCGCCCTGTCGATCGAGAAGTGACACCGTCTTTTATGGTATCTAAAATGGGGTATAGTTTAAGCTTGTGTTCAGTGCAAAGCTCCTGTACAGTATTGAATTTGGTAAGCACTTGTTGGCTAACTCTGTTGGGATCCAGGAAGTTAGTACATTTCTCAGTGTGTCAAGTTATGGAGGTCCATGTGGGACACAGATAATTCTGGAGTCATCTTTAGACTTTACTACAGTGGGTGTAGGGGGCCGTCAACAGCTTTCTGACCACTGTCCCAGTGGGATTAAGGGATGGTCTGTAAAATGATATGATTTGGTTTCTGGCAGGTGACATTTGGAGTATGGAGAGCAGCTTCACATAGACCCCGGGTGGCAGCTGCTGAGGGAAGGTTTGCTGACCAGTTACGGAGGCCCATGTGGACTCAGGGATTTTATCACTCTGGGGATTTCTATGCAGTTGAAATTCAGGTTTCAAACCAGGAAAGAAAATTACAAAGAAAAAGGTCTCAAGTCACAGTGTGGTATATCATGTTCCCAATCCCCAGGGACATAGGTTGTCATTCTTTGTTCTTGTGGACTTGTGCAGCAGGGCTTGGCCCCAGGGACATAGGTTGTCATCCTTTGTTCTTGTGGACTTGTGGAGCAGGGCTTGGCTGTCAGTTAACTCCTTTGGGGTGGGAATATGACGCTTACTGAGTTCTCCCAGCACCCTCAAAATACGTACATACAACAAAATTATGTACTTTAAAGTCACCACAAGGCTTGGACACAAGGTTTAAAGACACAGAATACTCCTAAACCCTACCAGATGCAGAGTTGAATCTGTGACTCTTCTCTAGCTACTGGATGCTGCCTCCCTGTCTCTGGGATTTACAGAGCTAGTAAGAAGGGAAGAGAGATGCTGAAGGAGCTTTTCAGTTCTTAGTAAATAGCACCTGAGGATCACGATGAAATGCAGATTTGGGGCTGCGGAGGTGACTCGGTTGATAGAGTACTTGCTGTCCAAGCATGAGGCCCGAGTATGATTCCCAGAACCCAGCTCAAGAGCTGAAAACTGTGTGTAACTGTCTCATCAGAGCTACGGACACAGAGACAGGCAGATCCTTGCTGGCCAGCCAGTCTGGAGATTGCTGAGCTCCAATTGATTGAGAGACACTCTTTCCCTGAGACGCTGAGGCAGACACCGGATGTAGGTCTCTGGCTTCTGCACACAGGTGCACACATGCACTCACTTGCAGATTGCTTTGTTCATTTGACTAGGGCCAGGCAGTCAGTGTCTCTAACGAGCCCTGAAGTGATGCCGGGGCATTGTTCTGCTGCTGTGCTGACAGGAATGGGCCAGTGCACAGCAGCAGTGGGAGGTTTAATAAGATTGAACCAAATGTTTAGCCTCAGTGTGGTTGGCCTAGCTTGTTTGCTCTAAATGCTTTGAATGACATGATCAGAGCTGGCATGAAAGTCACAGGCTTGACAAGATGTCTGGTCCCTAGGAGCCTTTTCCAAAACTTGGGATTGAGACGGATGCACTGTTCAAGTCACAGATAGTTTCCAAGTACCATTTAAAACAAAAAGGTGTAGTATATTAGGGATATGCATCACACCCTAGGGGCCGGATGTGAGGTAATCTCCAGAGTAGACCACTTGGACACAGGTTTAAGCCAATAGGAAGTCTTTATTAGATGGCCAGAAACTACACTGGGGCTTGGGACTCTAGTATAGTCCTGAGACTTTCTTGGGGTGGATTTTTAAGCACAAGTGATATCCTGAGTTGAAACTCCTCAGTTGTCAAGAATAGTTAGCCAGATGCTGAGCTACAGAAGCCTAAAAGCAAGATTAGTACATTCAGGGACTTTCCAAGGGCGATGGTCTTTGATGAATCAGGTCTTTGCTCTTTCTGCATGCTGGGTCCCAATGCCTGAGTAGTACTTTCATTATGTGCTAAGTCTGAGGGCAAGTTATACCATGGCATCAAGATAACATGTCTTTTTACATTTACTTTGTGTGGTGGTTTGAATATACTTGGCCCAGGGAGTGGCACTATTAGAAGGTGTGGCCTTATTGGAAGAAGTGTGTCACTGTGGGGGTAGGCAACGAGAGCCTCCTCCTAGCCACCTGGAAGACAGTCTTCTGTTTCCCTTCTGAACAAGGTGTGGAACTTTCAGTTCCTCCCATACCACGCCTGCCTGGATGCAGCCATGCTTCCATCTTGATGATAATGGACTGAACCTCTGAACCTGTAACCCAGCCCTACTTAAATGTTGTCCCTTATAAGAGTTGCCCTGGTCTGTAGTAGAAATAATTATTTAAACCTGCCAAATTTGCCGCTGTAAGATCTCCTACCCAAATGAGACCAGTAAAGGAAGACACAACTCAATAATTATGGTATAAATAGCATGCCTAGATTGGGCAGATTTACCACTACACTACTCTAATCCCCGCTATGAGATCCCTTATAACTTGCAGTTATCCCAGGCCTCACGACTTCCTTCTCTTCTCCCCTGGCTTCTACTTATACCTCCTTTTATATCGAATTCCTCTCCCTCCCTCCTCCCCTAAGCCTTTTTCTCCGTCTCCTCTTCTACTGCCCAATCTCTGGCTCTAGTCTTTATTTTACAGGTTTTAATTGGACAGAAGGTTTACAAGATGTCGTCTGTGTACAGATTCAATCATCCTCTGCAGCCCCTCCCAGAAGGGTGGAACTAGGATCAAAATACAAGCCTGGGGTTATCCATTGGGAACTAGGATCAAAATACAAGGCTGAGGCTATCCACAACACTGGTCATGGTGTCTGTTCACAGCAATGAAACCCTATCTAAAACACGTGTGGTGTGTGTGTGTGTGTGTGTGTGTGTGTGTGTGTAAAACCCTAAGTGTTCTCCATCTTCTGTGTCAGAATATCATTCTTATTAGGACATTGGCCAATCCTGGTCCAGTATGACCTCATCATAACTTGATTGCTTCATAAGGACACACACACACACACACACACACACAACACACACACACACACGGGCAGGAGGAGACTTCCATGTGTATTTCTGTGCATGTGCAGATTGGGTGTCTTCCTCTGTTGCTTTTCACCTTACTTTTTGAGACAAGTTCTCTCCCTGAACCAAGGCCCATCTATTTTTTAGGCTGGCTAGGAGGGCCTGTTGTCTCCACATCCCCATGGTTAGGACACAGATGAATGACACTGTGACTGGCTTTTCAAGAATCCTAGGGATGCCAATTTTATTTGCATGATAAACACTTACTAATTAGGTAATTTCCCCATCCCCCACAATGGCCCTTTATATAGATTCATGTAAATATGCAATGTTATGAAAAAATCAAGCCACCTTGTCCTCTCATTTGACTGTAAAGTTTCACGAAGGAAACACAGGGTGGAACTTAAGTGCTGCCACCTCCGCCCCATCATCCTCTGTTCTGTGACTCTGGTTACTTTCTCTTTAATGTTTTCTGGAATGTGTGCATTTGTGTTTGACTTTAAAGTCCATCTTGCCATCAGAATGTGGATTTTAAGAGATACAAGGCACTGGCCTTCCTTGTGACCATCCTTTTAAGGTCAAGAGCAGGGCCTTTCATGTGATAGTGTCTCAGGTAAGTACACTGGATGAGTAGGTGAGGGACCAGGCTGGTAAAATTGAGTTTTTCAGGAGGCCTACCTACCTAATCAAACTACCAAAAATATGAGCATTAGTGTCAGTCATGGTAGCTGTGAATGTGTCCTTATTGGACCATTGAGTCCTTGCAGTGCACTTGAGTTCAGATGAGGTCATATTGGGCCAGATTGGCCAATGTCCTAAGAAGAAGAAAAAGGAGGAGGAGGAAGAAGAGGAAGAGGAGGAGGAAGAGGAGGAGACTTAGACACAGAAGAGAGCAAATACTTGGGGTTAAACTGAGGAGATGAGGCAGAGACTTGAGTGACACCAGCCAGGGATTCTTGGGCTTACCAGTGACCAGAAACCCCATGAAGAGAAGCCTGCATAGGCTCCATCTCAGGCCCCTGTCATAATGGGTTTCAGTCCCAGCTTCCAGAACATGAGCACAAATTCCAATGTAGTTATGAGAATATCACCCTCAGGTGGAGGTCCCTAGACGTGGAAAGTGTGGAAAGTGGCATAAGGCACATGTCACCCACATGTTTTACTCTAACTGGCCACTTCTCTTCTTAAGTGCTGATTATTGGTTTTGAGATACTAGAAAGACAGGACACCACTACAAACCAAGGAAACACATTGAGGCTGTAAAGAGAAACTCCAGATGCATGCTGTTCCCCGATGTAACCTGGGGCTTCTATTCCTGCACAAAACATCATGTCCAAGAAGCAAGATAGAGAGGAAAGGGTTTATTCAGCTTACACTTCCACATTGCTGTTCATCACCAAAGGAAGTCAGGACTGGAACTCACACAGGGCAGGAACCTGGAGGCAGGAGCTGATGCAGAAGCCATGGAGAGGTGCTGCTTACTGGCTTGCTTCCCCTGGCTTGCTCAGCTTGCTTTCTTATAGACCCCAGGACCACAAGCCCAGGGATGGCACCACCCACAAAGGTCCCTCCCACTGTTGATCACTAATTGAGTGATCACTAATTGATCCCTAATGCCTTACAGCTGGATCTCATGGAGGCATTTCCTCAAGGGAGGCTCCTTTCTCTGTGATAACTGCAGCATGTGTCAAGTTGACACATAAAACCAGCCAGTTACAGGGTGGTCTCTAAAATTAGACAAAGCATGTAGAATTTGGGTTTGGGAGATGGAGGGTGTGGAATTGCTTGTTTTTTTTTTGTTGTTTTTTTGTTTTTTTTTGTTTTTGTTTTGGTTGTTTCGAGACAGGGTTTCTCTGTATAGCCCTGGCTGTCCTGGAACTCACTCTGTAGACCAGGCTGGCCTCGAACTCAGAAATCTGCCTGTCTCTTCCTCCCAAGTGCTGGGATTAAAGGCATGCGCCACCACTGCCCAGCTGAATTGCTTGTTAATGCTATAAACTTAAAAGAAATCTGTAAAAATCTGCTGAGAACTGCAGTATGGTTCTTGATGGATTCACAAAGAGAAGAATGTCTTTTCCCTGTGTAGGAATCTCTTCTATTTATTTTAAACCTTCTCAGTTTCACAGGACACATGTACCCATTCCAACCCATCCTTTTACACTCTTTCAAATAATTATGTATGACCGTCCATGCTCCACCAGCCTGATCCACTTCTAAGTCATGCATGTAACTGATTTCCCATTGTGCCTTGGGCATTTAAGACGCTTCCTCTGCTAGTCTGGGTGCGAAGCTATAGATCTCGTGCGTGTAATTACAAACGGCCATATGGCGGTCCGTCATGCAAGTGCTACACGGTTTGTTTATCCAAGGGTGTAAATCTCCGGGCTCTAACAAAAGGCTGAAAACCATTCCAAGTACAGAAAGCACCGGTGGTATTTCCTTTTTGCATTGTGACTGAGTCGCCTGGAATTTCTTTGCATCTTGCCAATGAATAAACAGTATTCAGGCTCCTCGGGCATCTGTCAGAACTAAAGGTCTCAGATGTAGCTTTTAGGATAATAAATGGAATATAAAATAATAAACACAAAACAAACACATGGTTCTTGTTTAAGTGGGAGGATTACAGTTGGCCCAGTCTGAGAGCTAGAAGTCAGGGTGATTAAGGAGCAGAGAGCTGCCAGCACAACCATGAATTATGGAGGACGAGGGAGCAACAGAGTGGGAGAGAGCCAATTTGCTTGTGAAAACTTTAAAAATGTATGCCAGAATCCCTGAGGCGAGTAGCTCAGGAGTAGGAGCCCTGCAGCATCCATCAGCCTTACCGGAGGAGACCAAGGCTGCCCAGGCTAGGTCGCGGAGATGCACAATGAGAAGAGGAAGGCTAGTCACGTGCTTCAGGCTCTGTGGCTGGAGCTGGGTTCTTCTACCTCCTCCTGGGGTTGAATAGCCAATCACCCTCTCTCTGTTACAGAGAGCACAGGCTGCTTCATAAAGCTTCTGCGAGGGTGGGAAGGGTCCATCTGTCTGTCTGGTACCCCTCCGCCCCTGCTTCTTTAAGGAACTCATTTTTCTTGACACCCTTAGTAGGATCCTGTGCCTGCAACCAAGGTCCCGTTGTGGAGTGGTCCTGTGCTTGAGGGCACCTCCATACTGCAGCTCATGGGCGCTGTATTCCTTTTGCTGCAACTGAATTCCTGCAGGCTCCCAGCAGGCTCTGTCCCTATAACCTCTCAGCTTGTAGCAGATCAAACCTTGCATTCTAGAGCAAGGGAGATACAGCAGCAAGACAGGTTACAGTCATTTAAAAATATGCACACATCTCTCTCACATGTAGGCAGATCAATGGCTAGAAAATATATATTATATATACATATATTACATATAATATATATCCAATTTTTATTTTATAATTAATGACACATTATGAGTTATGTAGTCATCATTGCCTTATTTTAATATTGCAATTAGTGAGATGTGCTTTTCACAGCGTTTTTAGATTTGTGAAAGAATAGAACAGCAAGTAGAGGGAGTTCCCAGAGTTCCCTGCTGTCAGCATCCTGCCCTGGTGCGATGTCATCTCTGTTGTAACTAATGAGCTAGGGTTTTATAGTATTACCAACCAAAGCCAATTGCTTGCCTACTTCCTGTCCAGATGTACTCTTGGTGTTTTGCATCGCTTGGGTTGGTAAGGTGCCTTCATCACAGCCTCCTGTAGAGTAGCTTCCCTGCTCCAAGTCCCCTAGGCTCTACTCACTCCCCACTCCCTTACTGAGAACCACAAAACTTCTATTATCTACGCATGTTTGCCATTGACAGGCTATAATGGAGCTGTACTCCTATAGCATATAGCCCTTTTAGGCTGTTTTCTTTGCAAAAAAAAAAATATGGGCACATGTGTGTGTATGCATATGTGTGTATGTATGAACATGTGTGTGTTAGCACACATGTGGTTGCACATGTGCATGAATGTGTGCATATGTGTGTATGTGCATGTGTGTGCTGATGCATGCACGTGTGTGTATGTGTGTGTATGTGTGTGTATGTGTGTGTGTATGTGTGTGTATGTGTATGTGTGTGTGTGTGTGTGTGGTATGTCCTGGTTTCATTTTTGATGCAGTGACAAAGCACTCTGACAAGAAGCAACTTAGGGGAGAAAGGGTTTCTGTCTTTCTTACAAATGTAAGATCTGTA
Source organism: Mastomys natalensis (assembly GCA_021653895.1). Lineage (NCBI taxonomy): Eukaryota > Metazoa > Chordata > Mammalia > Rodentia > Muridae > Mastomys > Mastomys natalensis. The sequence continues at coordinate 2,970,396 of JAJTUV010000110.1, read as the reverse complement.
ATAATGTCTCTTCTTACATTTGTGATCTTGACACTCCCTTTTATTCTTGTCCTTTCTCTGTGCCTCATCTCCCTCAACAAGTTTTCTAGAGCCTTGTTAATTTAATCAACCATTTAAAGGACTAGTGTCTAGTTCTGTGACAGCTGTTTGGCGTTGTCCATTTAATTGATAATCTCCTCTGATCTTTGTTATTTACTTCTTTCTATCTGCCTTAATTTGCTCAGCTTTTCCAGGTATTCTCAACACACAAGCTTAACTTACTAGTTTGATGCTCTGGGAACGGAGGAATCTTAGACCTGCTGGAGAGGCTTGTGAGGACAGTTGTCCTCAGTTCCTCTGGGCATTCCTCATCCCCAAACCCATACATGGCTACTATTCTCAAGGCTCAGTAATAGTCACTGTGTCTTCCTTTAAAGAACACTGATAAGCTGTAGAAACAGCTCCCCAGCGCCTCCATCCAAATGAAGAAACTGTGTTTGACCTGGATAACAAATGAGGCGTTTCCCCCATCATGCATCTGGTCTTCAGGAGCTTGTGCTCAGTCCCTGGGGCAACGTGGTTCGTGGTGCTGATGCAATCCCTACCCTGGGACTGCACCCCATCTTTGCATTACTAGCCCTTTGGCCAGGGTCTTCAGGTAGACACAATCACACTGTTCACTGTTTTCTGTCTCCCAGGTTTACTTTGATGCCGTAGATCGATCCACAGGGAAAGTTGTGGATGAATCCCTGGTTTTCAACATCAGAATCAGAGATGTGAATGATCACGCACCCCAATTTCCCGAGAAGGAATTTAACGTCAGTGTGAAAGAGAACCAAGCTGCAGGTGTTGGGATGTGTGGTACTGTGTGTGTACTCTTTGCCAGCGATGATGTCTTTTATTTATTTCTTTTACCTTCCTGCTTTGATATTGATGAGGACTTTGATCCCGGTCACCTGGGAAGACTTTTCACAGCTCATGGTTCAAAGGTTGCAGGCCCAGAACCACAGAAGTCTTTGCTCTGCCAGGTTGATTTTGTGTTGGCCTTGGAAGGATGTGGATGCTGTGCTGCCTCAAGAGCTGGTGTTAAATGCAGCCTAGCAACAGAGCCACACCTAGAGGGACAGAGGTGAAGCTGTGGGAGGCTCCCAGGAAGCTTTGTAAGGGTCCCATCTGTAGAATGGCAGGAAAGTGGGCTTCAGAAACTAAGTCTCTACATGCCGAACTAATGTTTCTAGAAGGAGGACCTAGGTTTATAACAAAAGCAGTGTTTAGTATTGTAAAGCAGTCCTTGGAATACTAAAGATATGGAGACAGAGAGCATTTTCAGAAGCTTTTAAAGTTTCAGTGTTTTTTTCCTTGTGTTTTCTTTATGCATGGTTACATAAAATTTGTGTTGCGTGTGCTCCTGCATGATCAGGTTTTATAGATGAATGTAATTACATGTTCATATATGTACTATTTGTGGTAGCAGAATATAAACACGTATTAATACTTAAACATTTATAGATACCAGGTTGGGTTTTTTTTTTTTTTTCATGTACGTGTATGTTTCCTTGTTGTTAGAGAACTCTTGGGGGTCAGTAAAATGGCTCCAATGGCGATGCATTGCTAAAGTCCAAGACCCCAAGTTCTAGTCCCAGCACTGGAATAAAAGAGGAAGGAGAGAATGATCTCCAGGAAGCTGTCCTTTGACCTCCCCTATGCTCTGTGGTGTGCATGCCCCCATCACACAGACACGTGATAAATATTTTCCCCACAACACTTCTCTGCACATCTTGCACACAATATTTATTTATTTATTTATTTATTTATTTATTTATCTATTTATTTATAGACAAGCTCTGAGGTATCTCCTTGGTCTCCTACTGCAGACTGGTTTGTTGATGCCTTTTTTTTTTTTTGTTTTTTTTTTTGTTTTGTTTTGTTGTTGTTGATGCCTTTTAAAAAGTATTTTTGTAAAGTGTGTTTGAGAAACATACTCAAGGTAAGTTGTGCTGCAGTCCTGCATCATTCATGAGGCCTGAGCTCTGGGGAAGAAAGGTAGATGCTGCAAAGTGACCAGAACTGGAGAGGGCCACATGTTCATTGGGCAGCGGCAATGAGCATGTGTCAAGGGCTGTTTGTGGATCTTTTCTATTATGGTTAATGCCTTCATACACTTCTCAGCCCTATATTTTAATCAATTGCTCATTTATTTCTTGTGTCCATTTTCGGTTAATATGTTTGTCATTTTCCTCTTGGTCACAGCCCACTCCTTCTACATGAAGAATGCATACTTGCCACAGGAATTTCAAATATATTATTGGGGTTATTATTTACTTTTACATTTTGTTTATGTATTTTTTCTATATACATTTAAAAACTTCTTCACCTATCCATTTTGTCCCTCACTTTTCTGCCATGGCAATTGTGACCGGAAAGCTCTTTGAAGTTTAGCCTTGTTTAAATATCCACCTGTATCTTGTATTGTATGTCTCTATGATGAATTCTCATTTAAATATCTCATTCATGGTGTGTGCCCTGATGGCATTTGGCAAAGACTTTTCCCTCTTTCTACTTTGACAAACTGCCTTTAGCCACCAAATAACATTCTTAAAAACTTCTTTCTAGGTCAACCTATTTTTCAGTTGTTAACGGTCGATTTGGATCAAGAAAACACTCCAAACTCTCAAGTCCTTTATTTCCTCGTCTCTCAAACGCCATTACTCAGAGAAAGTGGCTTTCGGATTGATCTAGTCAGCGGGGAAGTGCGACTCTCCGGATGCTTACATTATGAGGTTATGCAGATTTTATCATTTTAAAAGCACCAGGGTTGGTGAGCTAACTCTGCTGACAGAGTACTTGCTGCACTAGCAGGCAAACCCATGCTCCAGCCAAGGAGAACAATGTAAACAGCTGAGAATTCCAGCAGAGTTCCTGTTATCCCAGAGCTAGAGGCAGAAAATCCACATATCTAGAGCCCCCCCCGCCCCTCCCCCACTCCTTGCAAACTGGTGAGCTCCAGGCTCTGGAGAGAGAGAGAGAGAGAGAGAGAGAGAGAGAGAGAGAGAGAGAGAGAGACTGTGTTGAAAATGAAGGCAGACAATGCCTGAAGAACAACACCCAGTGATGTGTTTATAAAAAGATAAAGAGAGAGGGGATATGTTTGGTGGATGTGTGATGAGGTATGGGGGAAGGGAGTGCCTCTGCCGGCCCATGCTGAGGTATCCCTTCCCCATGCTGAGGTATCCCTTCCCCTTGAGGGACCAGCCACATGACGGTATAGTATAGAATAGAATTTATTCAGGGCATGGGGAGGGGAGTTAAGAGGGTAGTAGAGGCAGAGAAAGGGAGAAAAGGGAGAGAAAGGAGAGAGAGAGAGAGAGAGAGAGAGAGAGAGAGAGAGAGAGAGAGCGACTATCAGCACGTGGAGAGAAAGGGGGAGGGGAATGGGGAGAGAGCAGGCAGGAAGGCAAGAGCAAGGGAGGAACAAGAGCAAGAGAGCGAGTAGGGGGCAAGCATCCCCTTTTATAGTGGATCAGGCCTACCTGGCTGTTGCCAGGTAACTGTAGGGCGGAGCTTAGGCTGAATGCTAACACCCAGGGTTGAACTCTGGTGCAACCACACCCAGTTGGGAATCCTCCTTGTTTAACCCTTGCTATGCAAATCGCTAGAAGGAAATGTCCTTATTAATGTTCGTCTTTCTGTGTTTGTGGGGCTTAGCATTCATTTTCCTCCCAAGTAGACGGCTCCTCGTTCACACTGGTCATCAGAGCAAGTGATTGTGGAGAGCCGTCCCTGTCATCCACGGCCACCATTCACGTCAGTGTGGAAGATGGCAACAACCACATGCCCACATTTGTGGAAGACCATGTAAGTCAGAGGCTGCCTGAGTTCCGAGGCCTCTCATAAAGGACTCCCCAAATCCTAGGCTTAGGTACTTCTACTGGGTCATGAGCGAGATACATACAACTGTCCAGAGTGGGCTACACTGGAACCGAGGGGCTCTACCTGGGGCTAGACAGAGAGTCCAATCTGTAAAGTACTCGCTGCCCAAGTGTGAGGACCTAAGATAAAACTTTGGGCATGGCGATATCCACTGAGGACAGGCAGGAGGAGGCATGAGGTCTGTTGGCAGCCATCTTTGCCTAATCGATGAACCATAGGTCTCAGTGGGACACCTGTCTCAAGCAAGGTTGGAGCCTTCTGGATGACTCACTGGGCAAAAGCACTTGCTGACATCCTGACACCCCTGGAACACAGATAGAAGGAGAGAACTGACTCTTAAGTTGTCTTTTGGGGGCTCATGCAAGTGTATGTGCGTGCACACAAAAATTGATTCTGAGAGGGGTTTTCCTTGATGACCCTGTAAACACCCTGTACCCCTCCTGGGTGCTCCAAGACTTTGGCTCTTTCATCTTCCTCATCGTGCTCTATTTAATGAATTCATTTGTTCTAGTTTCTGCCTAATCCCCCCGACCCACCCCATGCATCCATTGTCAGCTCCTAGGAGATATTATTAAATTATTTTTGCCAGCACATAGTAACTGCTGCATTAATGATTCAAGCAATTAATTTTAAAATGTGTCATTTAAATTTTTTTAATTACATAAACCAACGTGGAACGTTTTCAGATGAAAGCACCTCATCCAAAAGTTTATACGAATAGCAAAATAATCTTACAGTTAAATCTCGTATCAGAATCTTCCCCTGGCTTAAGACAAATCTGTGTGCTCAAAAGTAAGCCTGGAAAAAAAAAATACATTGCGTCCTGCTGTGCTTGCTGAGACCTATCACCAAAAAATACTGAAAAGTGAGCCGTTCTGAGGAACCACGTGTGCTGGAAAGGTGGTCATCTTGATCCAAACAAGTCTCTCCTCTGTTGGGGAAGATCTAGGATACTTAAGGCTCCTAGGCTGAGATGTGTATTGCATCTTGAAAATTCTCAGCACAAAAATGCACTGAGTATCTTTAAAATCGCCCAGTTATAGACATGGAGTCCAAGAAATGCCATTTGTATGTAGGAGCATGCTTCTGTGTCAATGGTATCTTCTATTATAACTGGAGGAATTCAAGTCTTGCTGAGGAGCCACTTCTCCCTCCTCTCCCTTCCTGCTCTCCTCCTCTCACTTCCTGAACCTTCTCTCACTTCCTGCACTCCTCTTACTTCCTGCACTCCTCCTCTTGCTTCTTGAACCCCTCCTCTCACTTCCTGAACTCTTCTCACCTCCTGCTCTCCTCCTCTCACTTCCTGCTCTCTTTCTCTCCCTTCCTGCTCTCCTCCTCTCACTTCCTGCTCTCTTCCTCTCACTTCCTGCTCTCCTCCTTTCACCTCCTGCTCTCCTCCTCTCACTTCCTGCTCTCTTTCTCTCACTTCCTGCTCTCCTCCTCTCACTTCCTTCTCTCTTCCTCTCACTTCCTCCTCTTCTCCTCTCACTTCCTGCTCTCCTCCTCTCACTTCCTGCACTCCTCTTCTCACTTCCTGCTCTCCATCTCCATGGTATGTCTCTGTGCTCATGACATGGAAATGATGATTGTTTCTTTCAGTATGAGATTCAGATTTCTGAAGGTCAAGTCGAACAGGACGTGTTGTATCTCCCTGTTCAAGATGAAGATTCTCCATTCACACCAGCGTGGAGAACACAGTTCAACATATGGGGTGGCAATGAGGAGGGGCATTTTGACATCGTGACTGACCCTGAGACTAACCAAGGGTTATTAAGTGTTATCAAGGTAAAGTCAAGACCAGGTGGTGGTGTTGTAGTCCCTGTTTGGAGGACAAGCCATAATGCCTGAGGGACTGGTTCCTGCTAAACACTCACTGTGTGCAGCGCACATATTGTGCCCTGTGCAACCCTTAGAAGAATGAGGAACCACTGATCCCTTTGTCTAGAGGCCAAGGGCTCCTCCAGCAGAAATGATAATAATCAACTTTTTAGAATCTTATTGGATTCTTGGATGTTGCTATTGGAGAGAAAATTTACTATGTTCACAAGAGCCCTGGAGGTTGGGAGGTTTTTTTTTTCCCCCTGATGTGATGAAAGTGAACTTAAAAATGTATTTATTTTCTTGGTAAAGGGTTTCAAGTATTGCAAACTGGCCTTGAGCTCACTATGTAGTAGAGAATTCCCTTAAATTTCTGATCTTGTCTTTAACCCTGGAGTGCTGGGATTGTGGGTGTGCACAGCCATGCGTGCTTTATGTGACAATGGGGATCAAGCACAGTGCTTTGTGTGTGATAGGCAAGGGCAGTACTGGTTGAGCCACACTCCCATTTCCTCTAAACATGCTTCTCCAACTAAAAGTTCTTCTTTTAATCTCCTGGGTTTAAAACATTTTAAACATCTGAAGTGTAAATGTTGGGGCATTCACGCAGGTTGTCATGTGTGGTAAGCTCAAGGATCTATCTACTCTATGCGATGGAGTAGTTGACTTTGGAGGAAATTAAAGATAAGAGGATGCCTTTATATAAAGTCACTGTAGCTGAGAGCGTGGATTTGGACAGGGCAGTCAGACTCCAATGCTCTTAGTCTTTGTGACTTTCAAGGAGACCTTTCTCACAGTACAGCTAAGTCAATTGGGAGAACCAACTGGAGTCAATACATCTGGGTAGAGTTGAGAGATTCTGCCTGTTCGTTGAACAAGCTTCAGGAAATATCAGGGAGCAACGGTCCACACTGTGCATAGCATGGTCCCTGACAGCCTTCTGCTCAGTCGCCTGCCACCTTGTCAGAAACCATCTAGAAAAGGCTAAGACATGCAAGTGTCTTTTCTGGAGATGGTCTATCATTTTTGCATGGCTTTCAGTGGGTGAGCTGTGAGATGCAAGATCACCAAAGATTTCATCCCAGGATTGCTTCTCACTGCTTGCATACCTTTCCTGTCACTATTACACAGCCTAAGGATTCCTGGGCATCAGCCCACCTTATTGGGCAAATTTCCTGCAGATCAACATGAAGATGTACTCTCATGCAGTAAAGATATATAGATGACTTGATGATTTCACCATTTCTGATAATGATTTTATAGAACTCTTAAACTTGATACAAGTAATTTCAACCCCGCCCTCCCCCCCATAGAATAAAGATACAAATTGAGCTCTGAAAACCATCATGTGTCACAGGCTAATTGCACTAGGATAAGAAAGCAGACTTGGAACAGATTTGTGAGCCAGGAAAAAACATTCATTCTAGGTCAGGCCCAAGGATGAAGCCATAGGTGTGCACTGTGATAAAGCAAGGTCATGTGAACTGTTGCTTTGAACTTGTATTGAGCTTATAGAACTGCTCTGAACTTAATATTCACATCCTTCGGTAACTCCTCTTTTGTGTAATGTTTTATCTGTGAGGTACTTTTATGAAGTCGTTTTGTCTAAGAAGGAATAAATTGCCAAAGATAAGAAATACAATGTGGCATTTGGGGTTCAGTCCCCTCCAACAAATGTATGTACATGTATGTTCATATGTCTATATGTATGTATATACATATGTGTGTAGATAAACGTGTATGTATGTAAGTATGCATGAACATTTGTGGAATTGTTGAGACAGGTGGTTGAGCCTGGCCAAACCAAAGTGTGTGTGTGTATGTGTGTGTCTGTGTGTCTGTGTGTGTGTATGTGTGTATGTGTGAGTGTCTGTGGTGTGTGTCTGTGTGTGTGTATGTGTGTGTGAGTGTCTGTGTGTGTGTATGTGTGTGTGTGTGTGAGTGTGTGTGTCTGTGTGTGTGTGTGAGTGTGTGTGTCTGTGTCTGTGTGTGTTTGTATGTGTGAACTCTTTCTTCCTTCCTTCTTTTCTCTTTGGCTCACAAAGAGTTAAAGAGTTCCAAGCTGGCCAGGGAGCCCTTGAGCCAGAGAGAAATTAAGCCTTTTTTCCAACTTTGGTGCTGCCAGCTGGAATCAAATGACCAGAAGCCAGTGACTTTGGGCCTTAGAATGGCAAAGAGTTAAAGGAGGAGAAAAATTACCAAAAGTAAGTAGCTTTTGGCCACAGAATAGCAAAGAGTTAGAATCACCAAAGAGAAAGGAACTTTGGCCCCTCCTGACTCCAAACCCCTTCCCTGCCTTCCCTGGGAAACTGGGTGTTAGGATAAGCCCCTCCACTCCCCCACAGTTCTTCAAACCTCCTGATGCTCAGCCCTTCCGTGTCCCTGGCCACTTTGTACCCTGAGTAACTATGATCATTAGTATCCATATTTCTCCAAGTTCCTCTGATATTTTTTTTCCTGTGGTGTGGTTAACACTTAAATGTTTCATGAGTTCTGGGTTTTGTTGCATTTTTCATCACTGTCTGATGGATGGAGGCTGTGTGCAGCCAGGAGAGGAGGAGGAAAGAGTGAGCCCCATAAGTGATTTGAAAGGAATCTGAAGACCGGCTTTTGATCATTTCCATCCTCTGATGGGTTCCCAGTGACTCTGCAGAGCTTCCTCCAGCCAGGGGAGCGGTGGGCACTAATCAAGCCCTCTCTTACCTTGGCAGCCTTTGGATTATGAAACTCAAGTAGCCCACAGCCTCCTCATTGTTGTGGAGAACCAGGAGCAGTTCTTCGATTGTAAGGAGGGCCAGCTGCAGCCATTGAGGAAGGCAATGGCCAGCACCATGGTGAGCGTGCAGGTGCTGGACACCAATGACCCACCAGCCTTACACCCTCGGAGCTTCATCGTCAGTGAGAGGATGGAGCCTGGCCTGCCATCCAGCTGGGATATTTCAATGCTACAGACCCAGACAGGGCTGACAACCAGATAAGGTGGGCACAGAGGAACAGGAAGTATGGCTGCCTCTGAGGAGGTCGGGGGGGGGGGGGGCGGACTGTTGGCCACCTGGCTGCTACAGAAGACTGGTTGAGTCCAAAGAGTAAAAGGGTAAGAAGCTACCTGGTGAATGCCCATTGGCTGGGTGAATATAACTCATTCTGCAGCTCCTGGCTGGGTTAGCCTAACTTCCATGACCACTCATTAGCCTAACTCAGTCCTACCCTCACCCGCAGCTCCCTCCGGGAGCCCCCCCTACTTATTCCCTTTGACCATTCATAGCCCATTAATATATATATATATGACATATGATTTATATATATGTGGTTCTGTGTCTCTCTTTATAGATGTCATGGCTTCTAGGTAAATATTTTACTAATATTTAATATTTTAAATGAAATATTTAATAGTCAAGCATTTTTGACTTTAAGAGTTCTGTCTGTGGCACTGAATAAATTCACACACCACCCAGAACATCTTTTGTTTACCCAGAAAGAAGTTCTGTGCCCAGCAAACACCAGCTCCCGGGCCCCTTCCCAGTTCTTTTTCCAAGTCCCCAGGACATCTTTTCTCTTTCCTAGATCCCCTTTTCAACTCCCTCCCTAATTCCCCCTTTCCAGTCCACTTCCTTGGTCCCTTTCCCCAGGCTCCTGAAACTCCCACTCTACTTGCAGTCTCTATGTCTTGACCACTCCAACGATGAAATACTATAGCATGGTGTCAGCCAGGGTGTTGGTTTGAGTATCTTCTATGATAGGGTAGATGTGTCCAGAGAGCAGAGTTTTACTTTGTACTGTCTATTGTACATTGGTTGTAGTTAGTTATCTTTTGATGACCAAATTTGCCTTGAGGGCATTTTTGGGCTAAGATAATCTATGTCTGAACTCTTGAGTTTCTGCCCTTGGCTTATAAAGATTATAAAACCACAGGAACTACTGGAATCTTCCCTAATTGGTAAAGTTGTGCATAAGACAAGAGCTATGGCCCATTGGCTATCAAGAGGGATCATGGTGAACCCTGTTGGAAACATTTTCCCAGATGAAGAAGACAAAACTCATGGAGATGCTGCCTTTATCTGGCCCTTTCATTGTCTGAGCTTTGCTGCTGCTGCTGCTGCTGCTGCTGCTGCTGCTGCTGCTGCTGCTGAGTACACAAATTCCATAATGTGGTCCCTCCAGAGGCATAGTGGTTAGCAACCAGACATGCTTCCAATGGATACCATCTGATGGCAGCCACTCCCAGAAATCCTAGAGTCTTCTGTCTACTGCTTAAAATGTTTCCATGTTCACAAGGTGAGGAGTAGGAAGATGATCCTCAGGTGAGGAAATCCTTTGGGATCTGCTACAAAGCAGACACTGCCAGAGGAGTCAAGACCTGTGTGTCTGTGGTATGCTGTACTGAACAGGAAGCCACCACTACTGATACCTTAAGACTGGTTCTGTTCTCGCACCAGGTATTTCCCAAGGCACACCTCCTAGGAGAAGGACACTTATTTTAGTGAGCCTGGACTTGTTGAAGTCTTCACTGTCATCCCTGAGCCTTCAAGCTCAGAGCGCTTGGATGAACATTTGGATTTCAATTGTCTTTGAATTCCCAAATTACTTGTGATGGGAATTGTAGTTATCTTAGTTAGGGTTTCTATTACTGTGGAGAGATGCCATTACCACTGGCAACGCTTGAAAAGGAAAGCATTTAATCAGGGCTTGCTTGCAGTTTCTGAGGTTTGTCCATTATCATAATGACAGGAAACAGACAGACAGACATAGAGCTGGACAAGTAGCCAAAAGTTCTTCATCCAGATCCACAGGCAGCAAGAAGAGTGAAAGCATCTGGCCTGGCTTGGGTTTCTGAAACCTAACTGACTCCCAGTGACAGACTTCCTCTAGTAAAGCCACACCTCCTAATCCTTTCAAATAGTGCTACTCCATGGTGACCAAGCCTACAGGGGCCATTCTTACTCAAACCACCACAGAAGTTCTATAATTATTTTGATTTGTTATTCAAAATATTTTTTGAGGCAAGGTCTTGAATCGTCCTTATAGCTGAAGATGGTCTTGAATTCATGGTCACGTGACTGCATATCCCAAGTGCTGGGGTGACAAGCATGTACCACCACGCCTATGATTTGTCTCGTGGTAAAACTTTCTAGTTTAAAAAAAAAAATGTGTGTGTGTGTGTGTGTTCTTTCTACAAGATACAAATTGGTTCATGATCCAGCAAATTGGGTGACTGTGGATGAGAAGTCAGGAGTGGTCACCACCAAGAGGCAAATAGACCGGGAGTCCCCTCATGTGAATGACAGCTTCTATACGATCGTCGTCCATGCAGTTGACAATGGTGAGTGCTGAGGTGAGGCTGGGAATGAACAGTGCTGGCTCTGGCCTCCTGAGGGAGGCCATTTTTAGCATCACTGAGGAAATTATAAAATAAACATGGTTTTTTCACTTTGTCTCTATGCTAGAGATTATTTTTGATAATAACTCTTGTAATGGTAAACCAGGGACAGATACTGCTGAAAGAGGGGCAGTGTTCACTCAGCAGAGACAATTAAGCCATCGAAGAGTCTGCAATCACGCCCACCCGTCTCATCTGCCCGTAAGATAATGCAGTAGCTCTTTGTCAAGCCCAACGATGTGTGATAAATATTTAGCAGTTTCCTGTACCTGGGACGGCTCGTAAGCTCCAGCAAATGTGACTGAGTGGAACACATTTGTCATAAACCAGGACGAGTGATTTTTAAAAACATGTCTTAGCACATTTCTCAATATCCCCACAAGGCTGAAGTTAAACGCATCCAAATATAAAGCTGCAATGTGTGAACATTTTCAAGTAACATTAAGAATCGTACTTAAAGAAGTCTGTGGATGAAAGCCCAAGCACCGTGGACCTGCCCAGACTATTTGCATAATTATCCCGTAGAATGTTATGGAAGAGCTATGCTAGCTGATGTTCAGGAAGGTAAGCCAGCCAACCAGCACTCAGGGGTCCATGATTCTGTTATGGATGGCTTCATGATTCCCATGATCTATTTTTAATTACAAAAGGTAATTTCTAAGTGATCATAAGTTTGTCACCATGATCCTATCCTGCCCTCCCTTGGGCTCTCCAGTCCGTTAGAAGAATTCAGAGATGATATCCTGGAGTGCAGAGACAAGTGAGTTTATTATAGAGGGAAGTGGACACCTGAAGGAATGCGAGCGGACAGTGGCCGTAGGGTCCACTGAGGAGGAAAGTAAGCTACAGGGTGAGGAGCATGGCCAGTGGACAGAGACCACCACTAGCTTTCATTGTTAGTCAGGCCTCATTGTCGGCTCCTTAAGGCCAGTAGGTCCAGGCAAGAGGAGAGAGAGGTCCCAGTCTGGCCAGGTCTCTCCGGAGCTAAGCAGGATGATGAGTGTCTGTGGCCCAAAGAAACACACCCGGCTGGCCGGGAGTCTTGTCGAACTTTAATGTAACAACCTCTTGTTTATATAAACTTGGAGCACAGAGAGGAGGAGTTTTGGTGGGGTGAGAGGACATGGGGGCAGGGAAGGGTGACGGAGGGTATGGGGTAACTGATAAGGCCAATGACAAAGCTCTAGATCAGCAACAGCTGAGCAGAGGCAGGACTAAACAGGTCCTGTTGAGTCACTCGGGTTTGTCCTCAAGGCCCAAACCAGGCCCAAAATGGGGCCAAACACCTCATACTCTTCTACAGTCTCTAAACCAGGACCTTCCACCAGGGGCGTTTCCCTTCCCAGTGTTGGTCAGGTCTTTGCTCTTCACCAGAAAACCTTTAGTGGGTGGCAATGATCAACAGACAGTCTGATTGACTGCCATGTCTCCACCTGGGGCCAGAGTCCTGCATTTCTGTCCCTGTTTTTACCAGATCGCGAGGAACGGTCCGTCCTCCATGACCTGCAAGCCGTTAATACCTGACCAGCCAGCCACCTAGTAGATTCACATGTGGTTTTAACAACCCAGCCCTCTTCTTTCCCCAGATTTCCCCAGTGCATTTTGTACAATTTATAAAATGTCTGTCATCATAGGCAATGTCCCCAGTAGGCCGGAGCTGACCTCATCTTCCCTGGGGATCCCCCATACTCTCCCTTTACTCATTCCTTCCCAGCCTGCTGCAGCATGTACCATGACTGACCGACAGGACATGTGATTCTTCACCCTACCTCTTCCATTAAAACCCATCAGGTTTAATGCAATTTGTGCTGCCCAATACTCTAATACTCCCGAGGGTGTGTGTGTGTGTGTGTGTGTGTGTGTGTGTGTCTGTGCATGCTTGCACTGGAGATGTCTACCAAGCAGAGCCATACCCTGAGAGAGAGGCTATGGACTGTCACAGGCACCCTGAAACTTCAGGAACTACTGATGCTCTGTTCTGTAAGTTCATGTTTACCCTCTCTCTTTAATATTGTAACCTCCTCTATTGCCTCGGTTCTGTCCTCTCCAAGGCCCTCCCCCGCTGACTGGCACGGGGACTCTGATGCTTTTCCTGTCTGATGTCAACGACAATGCTCCAACTCTCCAGCCCCATTCCCGACACTTGGAGGTCTGTGAGTCGGCTGGGAGCAAGCCCCTGTTGTTAGAAGCTGAGGATGCAGACCTGGACCCCTACGCCGACCCCTTTACTTTTGATCTGGACACTGCCCAGGGAGATGTGGAAAGACTTGGAGGCTGAGGACAAAGCAGGGGGAAGGTTTGTATGGGTTGGGGGCTAACCTAGACTGGAACAAGGTGGGATTTAGGGTACGGACACTGGTCATACAGTCTCAAGTGACACTTAGAGAACCTAAAGACTGGACTGTGTTTTGTGGGAGGCCAGCCCGGCTTTCTTACCAAGTTCCAGAAAGGACTCTGGGCACAAGGTCTGGGCTGAGCTTGCCTTGATGGAGTATTACATGCCTGCTGTCACTCCTGGCTTTCTTGACACCAAGGAGGAAGATGATTGCACACTCAGGTGTCTGTCTGTTCTCTCTCCCAATTTTCACCTGGGTCCTTGTCCTGGTAGTGAACAGCAGCCACCATAGCTGTAACAATGTGAACCCTTTGAGTCCTAGAGCATGTCATCACATGACTTTTTGTGGGGAAGATGTAAAGAAATGTCTATTTATCCGAGCTAGAGAGACTAACAGACCAAAGGGAGGACTTTATCCTGCCCAGCTTGACAAGATGATGGTTCTTACCAGGAGCATGGATGAGTGAAAGGCAGGATCCTGTGAGTGTAGGCAGGATCCTGTGAGTGTAGGCAGGATCCTGTGGTGTAGGCAGAATCCCATGTGTCTAGGTAGGATCCTGTGGGTGTAGGCAGAATCCCATGTGTCTAGGTAGGATCCTGTGGGTGTAGGCAGAATCCTGAAGGTGTAGGTTGGGTCTTCTGGGTAGAAACAGGATCCTGTGAGTATGGGCATAATACCGTGGCTCTAGGTAGGATCCTGTGGGTCTAAGTTGGGTCATGTGGGTACTGAAAAGATCCTGTGTATATAGGCAGATATGGGTAGCACCCTGTGGTAGCGTAGGTCAGATCCTGGAACTTTTCTAAGGTATCTTGTTTAGATAGTATAATTTACAGTAAGGTTTACAGATTATAGACATTTCTTCTGTCCATAAAGTTGTAACATAGGTTCATGAGGAGTGTTGCTTATATTCAGGAATAAGGGATTCTAAAAGCTCAAGGCTGTGGATCATCTTGGCCCAGGTTAGCACAGTTTATCTGGCATCCTCGTTTGAGGTGTGGTTAGGAAAATACACACTGTCCTCATTGAAGGCAATTCTGAATGTATCGGTGGGTGTCCAACAGGAAATGCTATCCAGATCCTGGGACAAGGGGCCTCTTTCCTTTCCTACCTGCTCCTTGCTTTTCTGAGTTTCTGTCTTCTTCTACTTTGAGAGCCTCAGCCCTGGACAGTAGCAAGAAGATGCCCAAGAGGCCAATGGGCCTACTCATGTCTTTCTGCTTTTGCAGGCCTCTCTGCTGAACTCATAATGGTAAGAAGCCTCCCGCCCGGGGATTACTTGGTGCCACTCTTTGTAGGAGACAGACAGGGCCTTGCCCAGAAGCAGACAGTCCATGTGAGGATCTGCTCCTGCCCCAGTGGATCTGAATGTGAGGAACATTCAGACCCAGGGCTCCTGTGGTGGACCCTGTCCCCAGTCTGTGCAGCACTTATGGCTCTGTCAGGTGAGTGCTTCCTGGGAGCTCAGCCCCTTTCGCTGGCCGTAGGACAACAGGACATGCTCTGCCTGCGTGGGTGGGAGAAAAAGATAAACTCCAGACTTCTTCAGGTCAGAGTTTGCCAGACACTCCAATTAACCGAAATTCAGTTTCCATGCGCAGGCAATTATGTAAACAATGAAATCCACAGAGGAACACGGTCCAAAGGTGAGCCTATGTTTGCAGTAACCATGGTTACAGAGGTACACAGGTGTCTAGGTGCCTGGGCATGGCTAAGGTTAATAAGGGCACTGGATAATCCAAGAAACAATAGCATATTCTTGGCCAGTAAATGCCAAGCAGTGAATTCAATAAAAGTGTTGGTGTCTGTCTGAGTCCCCAACATGCTGTTAAGCCATGCAGTCCTGAGACAGTTTAGATGGAACTGGACCCTGTCATGTAGCAGTTGAGTAGAAGTGAATGGAGCTTGGCCCCCTGAAAACCTCCTGCAGAGTTGAGCTTGCACAATTTTCTGTTTTATCATAGTTGCTCTCCTTTGCCTGCTGCGGTGCTCCTGTGTATTTGGACCCAAGAGGCTCAGAGGCTTCATCCCAAGTGACAGTGGCCACCAGACACTGATTGTGTATAATGAGGAAAGCAAAGCCCTTCCAGCCCAGGTAGCGACTGCTGAGCAACGTGGCATGGCAGCGGTGTAATGGCACAGATCCATAGAGTACAGCCTTCATAGAGTTACTCGTTTTAAGTGTCTGTGTGAGTGCTTGTATGTATACCTGTCCACCAGGCGTGTGCAATACCTGTAGAGGCCAGAGAGTTCTCAGAGTGCTGAGAACTGATAGTCACTGAGCCATCTCTCTAGACTCTCCTGTTGTTACTCTTAATTCACATTTGAGTGACAGATAGGAAAGCATTTCTTCTAAAACTGTACAGCACAAGCAGATGCACTTGTGTTTTTTATCAGCGTTTCTCAACCACACTCAGTTAGCCCCTGGGGGGGACACTTGGCAATGCTCGGATGGCCACAATTAGGACATGCTATGGGTTTGTAGTGGGCTGAGTTCAGGGCTATAGTCAAATATCACCCAACACAGAATTATCTGGCCTAGTGTCCCCAGTGCTAGCTTGAGAAGCCAAGCTTAGGAGAAAATCAGATTGAGGTTCTCTGGGTGGCATTGCATTGCTCCCCAGTATGGGGTCTGAGTTGGGTTTTCTGTCATGGTCAGTCATCCTAAGACAGAACCTCTGCCCATCCTCCTGCAACAGTGGGTGAGAAGTGACCTCCCTGGCTTTGCAGGAACAAGACAGTTTCTGACTCGCGTCTTCCCAGCTTCATGTAACTGAGCCAACCATGCACTACCCAAGCTCACATTCTCCTCTGTGGCCTGGAGTGATGGAGTCAGCTCCCTAGATAACAGATTGGAGGACAGCGCCTAAGAAACCACGTGACACAGCTCAATCTACATGAAGCCAGGACCAGTGATGGCTGGGTCTTCCCACCTGCTGCCGCCAGAGCGGAGCCTTGTCTCGTCCCTGTAGCTACTTTGGGCTGTGTCAGATGGGCCATGATCGTGTCATGAACATCCCTGCCTGTCTTCCTCTGAAACTAGAAGTGGCTGATCTAAGAAACAGCAAAAATGACAAAATGAAATTCTGTTTTTTCTGGCCATTAGACATACACTTTCTCTTTGTGCATACCAAAGACAAGCTGTTGTTTTGTTTGTTTCTTTGCCTTGACTCATGGTACAGGAGATATAAGCCATTGCAGTGAGGAAGGGTATGGGGGTTGGGGTGAGTTGGGGGCATGGGGGAAGGAGCCTCTGGAATGCCTTCTCTTACTGTACAAGAGCTCAGGCCAGACCCGGAGTCACACTGTGACCCCCAAGAGCCCACCGCACTGACCCACCTCCACCTGCCATGCCTCCCTCCCTGTAGATCCCACGAGCTCCCCCAATAGCAGCTAGAAACCAAGTGTTCTGTCCCAGCATCTCTAGTATTCTGAGAGTCTAGAGCCAGTCAACCTAAGTTTCTATTACAAACTTAGTTGGTGAGCATCGCTTAGGCTAGCTTCCTGGCCCTGGGCTTTTGTATATAACATGATATCAGTGTTTCCACTCTCCTATAATTTAATGGATTTTGCAGTTAATTAAATCAAAGCCACGTCACGCACTGACAAGCATGCAGCCCGTGCTGGCAGCTGACCTTATTCCAACACGTTCATGCCTATTTGTCTGGCTATCTCATGTGACCATGACAGCCAAGACAGTCCCTACACCAGGGGACATTCTGTTCTTTGGGGACGACTCCATTTAAGATGCCATCTACCCACGTTGTCACATTCAGCCGCTAGGATGGTCCCTGGAACCATGTGGATGTCCGCCCTGCCTGTGCAGAGGCTAGTGGGCCCCTCGGAGGCACCCATCAATGTTGGAATCTCTCGGGGATGGTTTCTGCTGAGCGAGGATAGGAAGAAACCTGAGGGCCATCGCAGATACCTTAAGAGAGGGTGACCATTGACATCTGGGGTCTCCTGATAGGATTGACATAAAACTCTGCATGGTAGGAAGTTCAGCCTCCCCACCAGCTACCGCAAATAACAATCTTCGGTAAAACATCACCTCTTGCAAATGCACCATCCGGGTGTGCGGGGCAAGTGTCTCCTCCCTGATGACATTGCTGTCATAGGTTAGGTTAGGTTAGGTTGATGGCACACAAAAAGCACAGGGGGATGTGGAAGTGGGAATATAAACTCTCAAAGCCTGATCCCAGGTTGCTTGCTGATTTTTATGACTGCCTTCAGTAACTCTGACCTCCGGTATATTTCTTTCTCCGGTTTTCACAGATGCAGCCAGCAGGGGAAGACCAGATGCCCGCTCTGTCCTTCAACAGAGATGTGGCCAGTGCCAAGCCTGGGGTGAAGGTAACACATCTCTGTAGCCTCCGTCTGGTGTTAATTATTCAGGAGAAACCTCCTGGTAGCTTCCCAGGCCCACATGTAATGAGGCTTCTGGACAAGGACCTGGAGAGGGAAGATTTTTCTCCCTGTGTAGTTCAGTGTAGTTTAGGACTGTTTACAAACTTGCCCCGCGTTCCTTTCTCTAAGTAGTGGCTGTCCCCATTTTGAAAGCCAAAAATTGAGTCTAAGCTTTCAAATAAATGGCACGGCCAAGGTCTCTGCTTACCCTGTTCATCCAGGCATACTAGCCGGGGACATCTGCCTTGTGTTCATAATTACAGCCACGATGTATTAGCTGGCATTGCTTTCTTGTTCCTTCTCTAGTTTGGAAGTTTCTGGAGCCCAGGGCATTCCCAAGGTGTGACTCATTTGGCAATCCCGAGGTGTGCTGTGCATGCCCAGTCCCACTGAGTTCACACTAGAACAGGGGAGGGAATCGTGTGTATTAGTTGCTTGTCTGTGATAAAACACCTTGAGCAAAAGCAACTGACAGAGGAAGGGCTCACTCGGGCTTCAGGTTCCTGAAGGGGAGTCTGTCACAGAAAGGCATGGTAGCAAGCAGCAGAGGCAGAAGCGAGAGAGCACATCCTGATGGCACACAGGAAGCAGAGGAGGAAGTGGAAGTGGGGTGAGAGTATAATCTCTCAAAGCCCACCCACAATGACACACTTCCTCCTGACCAGCTCCTTCCTAAAGGAGACACAACCTCTTCAGTTAGACAGCAGCACTAGCAGGGAGCCAAGTATTCCAAACACGAAATCTCTGGAGGACATTTTGAGTCCAACACTCCCAGAGATGTCCTTACTTTACAGGAGAGAAAGCTGAGGCATTTTGGCCTCTCTGGGTTTCCTTCCTGGGGTCCTTCGTGAAATAAGCACATTCATGGTAGCATTTGGAACGGCCTCTGTTCACACTTTCTCCAAGCTAATGAGCAACTTAAGATCTATTGCTAGTTCAGTGCTTTAGACTCTGCTGCAAAGAAGGCAACATCTCCAAGCCATTGTCCAGCTTTACTGACAGTTGCATTTCCTTTATGGTGTGTGTGTGTGGTGTGTATGTGTGTGTGTGGCGGGGTGTGAGTGTGCATGTGTGTGTGCATGTGTGTGTATGTGTGTGTCTGTGCATGTGTTGTGTATGTGTGTGTACATGTGTGTAATGTGTGTGTGCATGTGTGTATATGTATGTGAGTGTGTGCATGTGTGTATGTGTGTGTATATGTGTGTGCTTATTTGTGCATGTGTGTGCTTGTCTGTGTGTGTGTGTATGTGTCTGTGTGTGTATGTGTGATACATGCCTGTGTGCTTGAGGGTGCACATATGTACATTTGTACCATGTGCTTAGAGACCAGAGGTCAGTCTCAGATGTCCTTCCTTAGGATCCATTTCTTAGATATTGTTGCTACTATTTGTTTGTTTGCTGTTTTTGAGGCAGGGTGTCTCCCTGGGACTTGGGCCCTACTGATTAGGCTCAATTGGCTGGAGAGCAAGCCTCAGGATCCTCTGGTCTCCACGACCTGGGGGCTAGGAGTGCAGACAGATGCCATTGCTCCCACCTTTTCACTTAATGTAGGTGTAGGGATTGAACTCAGGTCCTCAGGCTTGTGCAGCAGGTGTTTTTGCCAACTGAGGTATTTGTCCAGGCCACCAGCTTGATCTTCTTTGAAAATTTGTTTTATTACTGATTGGCAAGTCTAAATTAAAATAAAAAGGTTGTTTTAATTAGGATTTTATTGCTGTGAAGAGACACCATGACCAGGACAAGTCTTATAAGGGAAAACATTTCACTGGAGCTGGCTTACAGTTCAGAGGTTTAGTCTATTATCAACCTGACAGGAAGCATGATGGCACGCAGGCAGACATGGTGCTGGACAGGTAGCTGAGAGTTCTACATCATCAATGGGCAGCAGGAAGAGAAAGACACACTGAGCCTGGCTTGAGCATGTGAGACTTCAAAGGCCTGTGACACATTTCCTACTACAACGAGGCCACACCTCCTAATAGTGCCACTCCCTGTGAGCCAATGGCAGCCATTTTCATTCAAATCACCACAGAGTTATTATGCAAACATGGCCTGCTATCAGGTCTCTTAAATCTAAACCATTCTGTTTGCCAGCATCCCTCCTAGACCTATCCACGTGCTCACTCACACTAGGGACCTGAGTCAGTCACAGGAGCTCTGGTCACGCCAACAGACATCTCAGAGGCCTATGGAGGAAGATCTTCCCCAATCCTCTCTCTTCCCTTCCAGCAGTACTTGCCTCTGAGGGTCGGGAGCAGCAGAGGCCTGCAGAATCACAGGGGTTGGCTGGCTCCCTGCCAAGTGGAAATAATCACCCAGAAGAAACCAGTGTTTTTCCCAGGACCTTGGTGTGATCCTGCCATGGACAGACCAAGTGCCCTCTGCTCTGGAGACCCTGGGGAGTTACAGAAGGTTGTTCTAGCTGCAGTCGTCTCATCAGTGACAGGTAGATAGTTCCTTTGAGGGAGAGGACCCTTCGAGAAGACCCCATAATGCATTTATAACAAACACCTACACAATAAGAATCCAAGAGGAGGAGAAGCTTCTGAAAGCCGTGTATTCCAACATCTTTCTTACTATTCTAACTTGTGTCGGTGGCTGTTGTGTGAGGGTTGGGGTACCTCAGTTGGTCAACTGTTTGCTGTACACGAGGACCTGAGGTCAAGTTTCAGAACCACATAAAACAAATAAGCATGTTGGCCTCTGGTAACCCCAATGCTGGGAAGGCAGAGGCAGGAGGGTCCCATTTACGGTGATAATCCCCACCCCATATACATGTGAGCTCTCTGCCGTGAGTGTCCTTGTGTGTGTGGACTCTCTGCTGTCAGTGTCCTTGTGTGTGAGCGCTCTGCTGTGAGTGTCCCCATGTGTGAGCTCTCTGCTGTGAGTGTCCTCATGTGGTGTGCAGACTCTCTGCTATGAGTGTCCCTATGTGGTGTGTAGACTCTCTGCTGTGAGTGTCTCATATCAGACTCTCTGCTGTGATATCTACACTGCTCTCTTCAGCACTCTCTTTTTCAGCAATGAAAAGCAGAATCATCTCAAGGATCCCCAGCCATGCTTTTACCTCTGCCTCTGCTTTATATAAAATCAACAAATTTTCTTCTTCTTTTTTCTTAAATTTAAGGGTTGTGGCATGTTCTTTGAGCCAAGAAGAGTGAAAAACTTGTCTTCTACCCGGTAAGTAGACATGCATGGTACCGTAGGCACTGCCTGTAGGCAAAGCCACTAAAGTAAGTGGTTTGGAAGGGGAGAAACAGTAAGTTCAAAATACAGTCAATACCCAGCACACCAGCTATTGAATATGGAAAGTGGACTAGAAATGGTTGAGATAGGACCAGGATGATGGCTCAGTCTATAAGGTGCCCAGCAAGCATGAGGTTCTGAGTCGGGATTGCAGATAGATGTGTCCTTGAAGCTCAGTCATTGATCAGCCATCCTAGCCAAACTGATAAGTTTAAGGTTTACTGAGGGACTGTGTCTCACAAAGTAAAGGTTGGGAGCCAGCAAGATGTCTCAGCAGGCAAAATAATTGCCACCGCCCCAGCTCCATCACTGGAGTCTCATCCAGGATTCCATGATAGACAGTAGCAAAGAACCAACTCTTTCAAGTTGTCCTCTGATCTCTGCACACACTCCATGGCACAGACAGGACAACAGTTGCAGTCATACACATACATGTGAACACAGGCACACAACTAATACATCTTAAAAATAAGATAAATGTAGAGTGGCCAAAACAGCTGACATCAATTTCAAGCTTTCACACATACATGCACACGCATGCATGCAGCAGAGACATAAATGTACACCACCACACACACACACCACACACACACAGAGAGGGGGGGGGAAACAAGAAGTTAAGCACACACAAAGTCACATGGGCGTCGGTCCTTGCAGATGCCTCTTGGCTGCTGAGTTGCTATGTACTTGATCCTAGCAGATGCATCTGTGTTTGTCTTTACACTGGCGGGCGTTTTGAGAAGTCAAGCTGCTGGAGAAAGGGCAGATGGGAGAGATCTTCTGATCATCCACCCCTTCCCAGAGCATCTTCGGTAGCAGAATCCTTCTTTTCCAATGAAATCCTACGAACCATCCATTTCAAACAAGGCAGACAAACAGAGACTTTAAAGCCCTTATTTGATGCTATATTGATATAACTTACACTTATTAACCAAAGTGACGGGTTCAAATAATGATTCTGATAAAACCAGATACCACTTGGGTATCTGGTGAAGTTGCAGAAGAGCATTTCCTAAAACCTAGTTCTCCCCTTGTTGGGAATTGCTCTTTTCGGAAGAATCAAGCAATGTTTGGTATGACCCTGGAGTCATCCCAAATGTCATCAGTATCTGAGCATCTCTGGTCATCCTGTGAAAATTCTCACTGACTCATTAGACACAGGACGAAAAGCATAATTCAAGTTTCATAAAAGCCAATTGCCATGGCATCCCAGATGGGGTTCAAAGTGATGAAGACCACCTGTGGTTATTTTGCAAAAGTAAGGTTAGAGGATACAGTTGACATAATCTGTAAACACCTAAGAGGATCACAGGATCACATGACTCAGGGCCAAGGGCTGAGACCATAGAGGTGCCAAGTCAGGAGATGTCACTTTCCTGGATGTGGAGAAGCCTCCTGGAGTGTGGTGTTAGGATGCTGAGTTAGCTCAAGTCAAAACCAACTTGAGTCATTGGGAAGAAGCCAGTCTGTCTTCCAACCAGGATTAGAAAAGGCGTGTTGGACCCTGAGGTTCTGTGTTGCATGCAAAACCTGCGTTCCTCTCCGTGTGTGTGTGTGCATACATACATTCATGTGTGTATATGCGCCTGTGAGTGTCTGTGTGCATATGCCTGGATGTGCATGCACACGGTGTATGTGTGTGTCTGTGTCTATGTAATGCATGCATGTTTGTGTGTGTGTGTGTGTGTGTGTGTGTGTGCACGCACGTGCTCTGGTGTGCACACCTATGGACAGCTGTTGATGTTCACAATCATCTTCAATCACCTGCCCTATTCTTTTAAGACTGGGCCTTCCAATCAACCCAGCTCACTGGCATGGCTAGTCTCACTAGTCAGCTTGATCTGGGGATCCCACCCCCACCCCCTCTCTGCCTTTCAAGGCTGAAAGTACAGGCACACTGCAGTGCCCACCCAGAATTCATGTGGGTTTTGGAGATTTGAACAGCCATCTGCTTGCTTACTTTGCAAGCCCTTTAATCTCTGAGTTTTAACCTCCCTCCGTCTTCAGAGCTTGAGTCTGAAGGGTTCTCCTTGGAGAAGCACACGGCGCTAAACTGAGGGCCATCAGCAATGGTGCCATATTTAATCAAGTGCTCCTGATCCTGAGAGGAGGCAGGCAGTGTACCCAGGACCGAGGGTGTCAGTCCATGATGTGTCTCTGTTGTTGAATCTATCTCAGTGTGGTTAGCGCATTGCTAGCTATGTATCCTCACATGCATGTATGTATCGAGACACATACGTTCAGGTATTACGCATACATCTGTGCATGTAGACAAAAGGCATAGATGTGTCATCCAGAAGATATAAAACTGGCCTAGACCTTATCCTCTTTATGTCGTTTGGGACTGGACATTTCTAAACTCAAGATGATTGTAAGTCAACTGAGCCTCCAAGTGCTGTGAGTGCTTTATAGGCAGAGGTCGGGATGCCACTCACACTTCGTGGTCCCCAGCAGCTTGTCATTCCCTGAGACATCCTCCATCTCCCCTCCTTTGTGCCACTTTTTGAAGTCTCCTTCTCCAACCACATGAGAACCCATCAACCCTCCTCCTAGCTTGGGGCCTTTACTGCTCTTCCACTTGAAATGCTTCTATGCCCCCCTCCTATGGCCCCTCCCCCTGCCCCTGCTGTGTGGACCCTCCCCCACACCCTGCCCTGTGGCCTCTACATCCCCTCCCTGTTGCCCCTCCCCACCCCACACCTGACCCCCCTGTGATCCCCCACTTGTGGTCCCTCCCCCATGTCCCACCTTGTGGTCCCTCCTCCCCCACCCCTGCCCTGTTGCTCCTCCCCATCTATCCTGTGGTCCCTCCCCCCACGCCCTCCCCCTTCTACTTCCTTCTTATGGTTCTTGTCCTGAGAGGTCTTCTCTGCTCCAGCTGGGTGCAAGTCTCTCTTATCCCTTCATGTCATTCATGGCTCTTCATGTCCCTGTCACTCTTGGGCTCTAGCCTACCACATGCACAGTGCAACTGGCTGGCCTCCATTCAGGACTTGGCATGGGGTTGAGCTGGGGAAGAACCAGGTTCGTGTTTAGCCGCTCCCTACTGTTGTACACTTGCTCTTTAGACAGCCCCTAGAGGTCAGATAGATGCATTAACTTAGTGAACACCCATGTTCCTACCTCAGAGACTAACCTGTGCTGGCTGTGAGCAAAGCCAAGAGGAATCACAGGAAGGGATTCGGGGGGAACACAACCGTACATGGAGATTCCCCTGAGGGATGGGGTTCATGGAAAAGACCCTGATGCTGCTGCGGAATGGACTCCAGCCTCCTTCCCGGAAAGAGTGTTTCTACCTCAGTGAGATCCAGCAATGGCTCTTGCTGGACCTCCCCACTCCCAGCACAGAGAGGAGTGTGATCCTTTGTCTTTGGTCTGATTCTACCTCAGCGTTGAATTTCTGCAGAGAACTAGAAACACGGGTACAGGGAGCTGTGTGATGAGTGCCCCTCAGGCTAGAGGCTGCTGGTTCATTTTGCAGGTCTATCTGGATCGCATGGTACCCAGACGGCCCATGCAGCTGATGGAAGGAAGGGTGATGGAGAGGTGGAGCCAGGTAGGTGCTCTTCTCATCCTTACACTGTCCGTCATCCCTTTGTTTTTCCCACTGTGCTCCGAGTCTGACTGGGAATGCTCTCTCCTAAATTACTGTACAGGTCACCAAAGGCTGCCATAACACCATGTTATAGTCTGGTGGCTTCCGCCACAGACATTTATTATTGCAAACTTCATCAGAGCCTCCCATCTAAGGACCCTGTCTCGTGAATCCTTATGCTGCTGTGGGCCTTGGAGTGCTCATGGGCTTATGGGATCTTGTCTAATGAACTCCCATGATGTCCTGGCATCTCCATCTCTGCTGCCAGAGTAACAACAGATGGGATAGCAGGGCACCATGTCCCAAGGCAGTGAGTCTGACTGTGTACAGGTCACAGAGGTGTAGGGCCTCTGTCAGGATCTCCCAGTGTTGATTCCTCTGTCTCTCTCCACTATCCCCTGGTAGGCACTGCAACCCTGTATCTCCCTTACACTCCTGCCTCTGGTCCTGCAGTGTGGACAGTGGCTGGTGGCTGCTGTAACACACCGCAAAGCAGATCCACCAGCCTCCTGAGTGGGACATTTTTTTGTCCATATCTGAGCTGGAAGATCATTTCTCAGGCCCTGATTATCACTGAGAGGAAAATCCCTGAGAAGCCATGATATTTCTCTGTCTCTCTCCTCTCTTTCCCCTCTCTCTGTCTCTGTTTCTCTCACTTAGCCACGTGGAACTTCTATAAGGTAACCCTGTATCCTTACAATGTGCCACATTTCCATCTCTGGCAAAGAAGCTGATAGGGAAACAAACAAACAAACAAACACAAACAACAGCAAGAAAACCTGAGGGGAGGTGGGAAGGGTGTATTTTTGACTCTGTTTTGGAGGCTTCAGCCCGTGTTGGCTGTCCCCACTCCTGTGAGCCTTTGGTTTGAACACTTGAACATCGTGGTGGTGGGGAATCATCATGGCACAGCAAAGGTGTCCAACTCGAGGCTGCCAGGATGAACGAGGTGCAATTAAGAAGAGTTGGGTAACACAGAGCCTGCAATGATACAGCCCCAGTGACGCACTTTCTCCAATCACGCCCTGCCTTCCGTCATTCCTTCATTTCCTATTGGTGAAGGCAGAGTACCCAAGGTCCAATCACAGTCAAGAGCCCCATCAATAGCCCCACCCCTGACATCACATCAGAGCTCTTCAGGTCTGAGGAGAATAATCAATGGAAAATTAAATATGCATTTGTTACAAAAGCTCCAGAAGAAAGGTTGGCCTGAAAATCAAGGGCCAGGGTTAAGCTATGAGGACAAGCTGGGGCTTGGCACGGCCACCGCTCCTCCCTCAGATTGTTGAGCTATGAGGGCAGAACTGTGTCTGGGCATAGGCTGCTGTCTCCTCCTTTACGGGAGAGATAGAAGGAACAGATCTGGGGCTATAATATAAGTCAAGAGTCCAAACCAGCCCACCTGGTTACCGAGCAATATCAGTGAGGCCTGGGCTTCCTAACCAGGAAGGACGGTTGGGCAGTTAGTTCTACCCCATTGCCAGAGACTCTGCACACATGAAGCTACGCATCCACACACACGACCTCATGACGATCACACGTGGTACCAATTTTCACATGTGCACATACCTAGCCCAGCAGGAAGTACAAACAGGACCACAAGTCCCCATGCATCTAGTCAGGAGAAGGTTGTATTCCGGTAGAGGAGCCCCTCCCCCTTTCCCATGCCAGCCAAACGAGCAGCTTTGTGCAGTACAACTTAAGCCCCGAGTTCCATGGTGTGAAGAGAAAAGGGAAACTCAAAGCTCAGATGAGAAGAGCAGTTCTCTCCCTCGCAAGCCTTCAAACTTAGTCGGTGGTTTGTGATGAATTATTGATCTTAGGGGACGCTGGAATTGCTGAGTCAGGGTGCGGAACCCCGCTGCTTGGCTGCCAGCCTTGGGGTTTGAAGTTGAATTCTTGAGGCGCAGCCCCTGCTGCTGATTCAGTTTTGCTCTGCACATAGCAGGTCTGTCATGAATTATCTATTTAGCTTTGCCCAACGGACGTGACTGGACTCCTAACATCTGGGCCAGGTCTGGAGTTCCCCTCTCTGAGAGTTCCCTTTCCTCTCCACCACGGGGAGAGAGAGCAGATGGCAGCAGGGTGCTGGCCACAGCCCCTCAGATAACAGGCCCAGTGGGTGTGTGGGATCCACTCCTGTCTGTGGGCATGGACTCCATGCAGTGTGAAGGCTGGGTTTCTGCTCTATGGAGGGACCAGGGCTCTTGTGACACAGAGGGTATTAGAGAGCAGCTGGCCACTAGCTGAGAGTGCCATTAATGATTGGCACTAGGAGAACATTTGCACTGGGTCCTTGGGGCTCCCACCTTCCCCTTCCCAGGCCTTACCCTACCTCTCCTGTCATGCTCTGAGCCTCCATGTTCCAAATTCCCACTGGATTCACCTCCATTCAGGGTATCTGCAGTCCCCCTTAGCTAAGGGAGGTTAGAAAGGCCCACTGGATCCATTGCCAGCATAACTGATGGACGTGGCTCAGTTTCAGATTGTGTTATCCTAGAAACAAGTTGAAGCTCCCCTTCCACCCCACCATCTCTTTGCTATTTATCTATCTGCCCCTCTCTCTTTGCCTTTTAACCATCCATCTACCCATCTATCCACCCACCCACCCACCCACCCATCCACCACCCATCCATCCACCCACCCATCCACCATCATCCATCCATCCATCCATCCACTCATTCATTCATTCACCCTTCTATTCATACATATATTCATATCTCTATCTGTCTGTCCCTTCATCCTTACCTTCTCCTTCTCTGCCTCCCTTTCTTTCTCCCTTCCTCCCTCCCTCTCTCCTTCCCTCCCTCCATCTATCTAATAACCTTCTCTCTACTATCCATCCATTCATCCATCTATCCATATCTCTGCCTTTCTACCTGCCCACCTATCCATTAAACACTTATTAAGTGACTCAGGACAAAAAAAAAACAGGAAATGCTGCCAGAGAGATATCTGGACCATGAACACTGAACTAGAGCTTGCAGAAGAAAGTTGGCAGCAGGAACCCTCATTCATAGAGAAGAGCAGCAGAGGCCAGGAGAAGAGGGAGCCAGTGACTTAGCATACCTAAAGCCCTACACGTGACGGATGAGTCTGTACATACAGCTTTAGAGATAGGGTAGGAAGACAAGTCTGGTCAGGTGGGAGGGCTGCCTTACTTGGGATTTGACTATTGCTAGGGATTTAAAGGCCAAGAAATGCTATTGAGGAGCTTAAGGGGGAATCCAATTAGGCCAGAGGCTGGAAAATTCAGAGTGTGGACAAAAGTATGGGGATCAGAGAGAGGCTGGGATGTATAGAGAATAGGAGGAAGGCTCAAAGTGGCCTGCTTCATGTCAGTGACTTAATAGGAAGACACCCCTCCCCCCCCCCCACTCCACCCCACCCCTGCTTCTTGCTCACATCACAGTTGGGAGGCATCAGAAGGAAGCTTTCAAATGGGATGCAGGGCCCAGCATCTCTGATCCATGTGTAATTCTACCACCCAGGAGGAACCCAAGGACATGTGACTAGGATGGAGGGTCACCAGAGACCTTGTGGCCAGGGGTGACTGACTATTCCTGATGTCTGTCATCCATAAGTTCTCAGCCACTGTGTATATCCAGAAGGCAGGAAATGAGATCCCTCAGGCGCCCACTACAAACAGGAGTTGATTAACTGACTCCTTGTATTCTGTATTAGAGTAACTGGAGAGAGGAAAGGGCCTGAGGTAGTGGCTAAGACATTGGAGAAGAGGGGACAGAATCACGTATGTGAAGGAGTAGAGTGGGTGGGGACCTGGGAGCAATGCAAGGATGCTGTACACAGCTAGGGATGCCATGGTGTGAGCTGTGTTAGAGCTTCACACGTGCAGGGCTCACACAGCCTTCCCAGAATGCCTCACCCAGTCACTATTATTCAGCATACACTTTGGTTAACTTTTGGTGGTACTGTGAGCCAACTGATTGTGTTCATGAAATTATGGACATAAAACATAATTTTGTTATGTTTTATATTCACTGAAGTAGGTACCTGTAGAGATAAATATATCCCAATAGCTTCTAGGATTATCTGTTGTGGTCTGTTAACCAACTTCCTGTAAAGATCCAGATAGGAAATACTTTAGAACTGGGGGCCAAGTCCAACATCTGTGTATGGCCAAAACCATACACGACTGCTGTATTGACTTGGAAGTTTGGCTGTATTGCAACAAAACTTTATTTTCAACAAGTGTTGGGTTGGGTTTGTCCCCAGGATTGACATGTGTCAGCCTCTGTGATCTGGTGCTTAGGAACTCTGGTGGACAAGGTGCTTGGAGGGCAAGAGGAGGCACTCTCAGGAATGTTTAGCATGAGGTCTGTGTGTCTGTCCTTGTGTAACAGCCCAGGCAAGGTGAGGTAGAGTCTTTGGTTCTGGATGTGATAATATCAAGTGTCCTGAACTGAAAGTGATCATCCATCACCTTTGTGAGGGAATGGGTGACACCATGGCTTGTGCATGCGTATGGGAGATCAGAGTGTGGTTGGAGTAGACAGAATGGCGTTTGAGGGCAGACTGAGTGGGGCCACCATTTCCAGGAGACTTTGAAGGGTGAGCAGACTGGAAAGGCATCTGTGCATTAAGAAGGGTCCTCAAACAAGAAACACGGTAAGGGTGGAAAAAGAGAGGACACTGGCCCAAGTGAAGATCTAGGTGAGCTATAAGCAGGAAGTGTCCAGGATATGGAAAGTTCAGGACTGTACCAAGGATGAGTGCACAAGGCAGCAAGAAGGGTGAGAAGTCCTGATGGGGGTGTCTATCAGCACCTTGGCTGGTTACCATCATCATTAGAAGAGTGAAGAAGCAGACAATACCTCGTGCTTCAGCTTGGCTACTGCAGCTGAGTATGTAGAGCCAAGGCATTCCTCCCACATGCACTTCAGAGACTTTCCAGCCAAGAGGACACTGATGCCATCTGGGAGCCTGTAACTGTGAATGTCTCCTTCCCTGGCTTTCTCCACAGAAGCTCCAGGGTGTCGATGTTTTGGAAGGTGACAGTGGCTACCTGCCTCATGTTTACAGAGAGGAGGGAGAGTGTGAAGGAGCTGAGACCCTCAGCTCTCTGACCTTCTTGGAACAGGACTTCTCCCCGAGTTGCTGGGCTGCTCAGGCTCAAAATCTACTCCATCTGAAGCAATGTGTTTTACATCAAGAGTTCCTTCATAGAGGTGTATGAGGGGCATGATTTAGGAAAATGATCACTATTTATGGACCTCTCCTTTTGTTCTTTATTCTTAGTCATTTCCTAGTTTGCAGTGATTTGTGTTACAATCACCTGGGAAACACCTGGGAGATGTACCTCTGACATGTCAGTGAGGGGTTATCTTGCTTGCATGAAAAGAGATGGGAAAAGGCACCCATTGTGAGTGGCACCATTCCCTAGGCTGTGGGTGATACCATTCCCTGGCTGGGATCATGGACTGTGTACATGGAGAAAGCAAGCTGAGCATCAGCGTTCACCACTCTCTGCTTCCTGATCTCAAACGAACATGACTGACTGATTAGAGTCCTTCAACCTTGCTTCCCGCCATGATGCCATGATGGACTGTACCCCTGAACTGTGAGCCAGAATAAACTCTTCCTCCTCTAAGTTGCTTTTGTCACAGTGTTGTATCACAGCAGCAGGAAGGAACCTAAGACAGGGTCCTAGGATGAGGGATCAGCTATGGATCCAAATCCAGTGTCTTGATAAAACAATGTGGAATGGTGGGCTGTGTGCTTTACAAATGTGATCTGTCATATTTTCTGGAAAAACTTAAGTTGAATGATATGTTCTTTGCATCTGTTCTTGTCCCAGCTCTGGTAAGTGAAAATCCAACCCATGGATCACCTGGCTGTTTGACCAGCAGTAGTTGATTCTGGGAGGAAATGAAAATGGGTTTTGAAAAGATTATTTACATTTTTGTAATTGTCATTCTGCTTCATTTTATACTGAGAAGACTAATAGGCTGGAAAGTGCTTCCTAGAGTATTTGTAATAAGTACTTTCAGTGATTTTTAAAAAAAGATAACAGTCCCTTTCCACGATTTGATTAGCTACGCCAGCTATGTTATTTTGAGAAAAAAAAATAATTAAGCTTAAAATCGTATAAACAGAACGTGCTTTGAAAATCTAAGACGCACTGTGATTTAACTTCCTCCTATCAGTATAGTAAAATAATTTTAAAAACTTTGAAGAAATCCGTTCCGATTAGACTTTTGTTTAAACAAGACCATAATGTTTTCCTGGATTTTTGTTGTCCACCTGGCATTCATATAAACTGTATGCCAGACATGGGGTGGGTGGGGCAGGGTGGGAGCATTATTTTAAAACATATACACAAGGACATGTGGCCTTCTTAAAGTCTGAGCAGTTAGTAAGTACTGACTCAAAAAAAAATTGTCCTCTGTCTTGAACATGTGCACCATGGCATGTGTATCCATGCACATACATCAGCTTGCCCACACAAAATAATTAAACAAAAGATATTTTGAGTCTTAGTTGCTGGTTAGGGTTAGTAAATGATCATCAGGTCTTTCTAGATGCAAGCCCAGAGAAAGAAAATGACCACCACAGAGGAATCAGGTCTATTGTCTGTTCTCCTAAATAGTTTTATTGACATACAGCCGTGCTCGTGGCACCAAGCTGCTCCGTAGTGTGGCAGCAGAGTTTCATAGCTACAACAGACCACAATACTGGCTTCCAGGATCTTCTGAGGGACCCAAGCTTAGCACTTTCCCTTAAGCATTATTCTTGGAAACCCTAGCTCACAGCAAACACATTATGATGCCTGCATGCCCCATGCTAGGACAAACATACTACCAGACGCTCCTGAGAGGTTTTAAGTGAGTGAGTATCCAGTGGTAGCTCATCTGGCTTTCCTCTGGTCTTGTGGTACACATCTGCAAATTGTAAGATGCTCTCCAGCACATTGTTTCCAGAAGTAATAAAACACTCATGCGATATTCATGAACGCAGATTCAGCAATTAACAGGGAGAGCAAAGCGTTACATTGTGGAGATATTTAATAAGACGGTTGTTAATACTGATCTTGCCAACCTTCTTAGATATTTGTAAGACAGCTCCACCACATCCCCATGTCATCAAATCATGGTCATTTTTTTTTCCGGAAACTTGGGGTTCTGACATCCAGTCCAAAGAACAGCCCTGCTGCTGTCTTCGTGGAAATGTCACAAGAGTGACATGGAAGGCCACAACTCCCCTGTTTAGATGCCATATGGATTCTGTCCCTCTCCCCTGCTGATGTCTGCAGGAGACATTCCTTGGTGTCATCTGGCTGGTTCTTCCTTCAGGTTCATGTTCAAAACGAGGGCTGCAGATATGGCTCCATGACAGAGTGGCCCTGGGTTCAATCCCCAGAACCACAAAGTAAGCTCTAAAATGATCAAATCTACCCACACCCTTGTGATGGCTTCAATTGGAGATGCCAGCACGATGAGGTTCTCTGAAAATCACCTCCGTGGTGACCTATGACCTCAAGGATGAAACTGGTTCTTGCCAGTGGCAATACAGTGTAGAATAAGATAACAGTGGTAAGTATTTTCAGGGAAATGTGCTTTTATTAAGAACCTTAGCTTCCAGGTGGCTTGCTAATCCAAAGTCAGCTGTAGTCACTGGTGTTAAAAATTCATTATTGGCTTCATTTAATTAAATTAATCTATGTGTTTTTGCATGCTATAACAACCTGGGTTGCTGAACTCCGAGACTCAGGCTGTGCTTTGCTGGCTCTTAGGATTTGCTGCATGCAGAAGACCTTGTAGTTGGCAAACTCTCCTGTTACTGTCAGTGGGGGAGTGCCCCTGTGATCCCAGCCCTTGGAGGGAGGGCTTTTGGGAGCAGGGGTTCAAGCCACCCTGGGCTGCAGAGTGAGAGCCTGTCTGAAACACAAATGAGCAACTACAAAAGCAAACATGCACACATGCAAACAAAGACCCTCAGCAAATGGCCAGGGAGACCTCATTTATGTCCTGTGAAGAGAGGCAGTGACCAGCCAGTGGCCAGGAGCCAGGGCAGAAGTTTGTATGTCTGTTGGGGAAGATTTGTGAAATCAAAGCCCCTGGCTATACCATTGTCTACAAACCTGCCTGGCCATGGTCTCCTCTGCCATAAAGAAAAAGTAGTAAGAATTCTGGAGGCCTAACTCCAAAGCCTCAGGCTCTTCATCTAGAGGCTGCAGAAGACCAGACACCCCTAAATGAACCAGCACAGACCGCTTCTTCTTGCTCAGGGAAAGAACCCAGCATCCCACCATGGGGTGGGGGTGGGGGGCTGTCCATTCATGAAGCAACATTTCCCATCCTTCAGGCAGAGGCAGACATGTGACTTTATTCTGATTAAAGGAAGGCCATTTCCAGAAAGTACTTTGTAGGATGGAGAAAAGCTGTCTATCCTGTCTTCTCTTCCTTGAGGGAATGAGAGCAACCAAAGTTGGGGTAACGGTTCCATGCATAGATTCCAATGGCCACAGGATGGAAGGGGGAAATTCCTTGTCCCCAAGGGTCCCATCCCTCCACCCTTACCACCTCATCTCCACACCACTTTGAATCTCAAAAAGAATTAAATACTCCTTTTTAAAGCTATTGCTGTTTTATAAATTCTAGCGTTTGGGGCCAAGTTGAGTCTTAGCTGACACAAAATACAGAACAGAGTGAAGTGGGTCATGAGTAGCAGAACTTAAGCCTGTGGTGTTGGCTTAATGGATGTATGTATCCAAGTGGCAGGGACTCAAACGCTGAGAGAGAGAGAGAGCTGGTGACCCTCGCTCTACAGAAACATAGCCTGGATAACACTGGTCCTCCGCTGTCCTTTGAAAAGCCGCCTGTGTTCTGGACAGGAGTGCAACAGGAAGCAGCGTGGGAACATTCATGATGTAGGGCACATTAGTGGCGGCTTTTAGCACCATGCTAAGAGAGGGACAGGGACTTTGGCTAATGCTGGCCAGGAGACAAGCAGGGATGAAAGACACACAGCTGTGCTAATGGGGCTGCTATGGACAGCTCTGCAATCTGTATCCACCAAGAGCTGGGCAATTTGGGGATTGAAAGGGCTGAAAACAGGGACTGCTGTGCCTTTCAAAGGACATCTGCCATCAAAGTAGTGTTCCCAGCTCAGTACACTTAGCAGAAAATAAAATCAGTGCCCCATCCCAGAGGCTGAGGACACAAGTGAGAGTCCCCTTAAGGATGCTTCCTCCCCAGCTGTGCCATGGATCAGAATGCCTCAGGGTAAGTGGCAGGATGCAACATGGAGACAGGCCTGTCTACAACCCTCTTCTCCTTCAGGAGAACTAGGGGTCGCCATGGTTTGAGGATTCACATGGAGTTGTATCAGACAATGTAGAGACCCTGCTGCTCTTATTCTATTGCCCTCCATGATAATACCTGGACAAGGACACTGTGTGTACATTCATTCTCTTTGTATTTGTAGGTAGCACCTGTACACACCCATCCTTTGTCACTTCATCACTCACAGACGCATCTTCACCCTCACAGACTGAGATGGGCTAAGGACCAAGCAGAGCCTGAAGCAAGCAGCTGACTGTCTTGTTTCCCACACACCATCCTCCCTCTCAGTCCCTTGGTGGCCAGTATTCAAGCCTGAGTTTCTAAAGTTCCTTTACTTATAAACTTTTGTATATGAAGCTGTCAGCCCAGGAGTGGTTGTTTGGGGTAGTGTGCTTGTGCTTCAGCTGAGAAATATGGCTGGCAAGGAGAAGACTGTAGAGACAGGCAAAGGGCAGAGACAGTGTGGACAGGGTCATGCTGTTCCCAATATCCTGGCTCCAGGCCTCTCGCTTTTGCTTCCTTTTTCCGGTTTTGTTGTTGTTGTGTTGTTTGTTTGTTTGTTTCCCTGCAGCTTTTATCCTCATTTGGAAAAACAAGTCTGTCACGGTATTTGTCAATCAAGACTTCAGGAGCCGTGGCCTCTATAGGTCCTGATGGTGTTGGTGGCATGGACTGTCTTTGTCTAACCGCCTTAATGACAGCTAACAGTGAGTTCATCAGATGACAAGCAGGTAAGCCTCATGTAGGACAATCCAGAAACTGTAATTGAATGGACAACCTCGAAGGTCTGATTGCTATGAGGAGAGAAATCAGTGCTGTTGAGTCCAAACTACTCAGGGCAGCCACCACCTGTGGCTATAACGGACAGAGCTCACAGGGCCTCACACCCCAGAAAGTGCTCACCTCTCTGACAGCAGTGGGTTAGGACTTTCCCCACTTTGGACTCCTGTGTTCCCTGTGATATGGGCAAAAATAAGGAGGTCCCTTGGTCACTGTCTTATTTTTGGGGAGGCTGGGTGGGACCACCTACACACCAAAGACTTGCCATGTGGCCCCCTCACCACCAAAGCTGGATTCTACTCTTGTATTTGCTGAGTTGATTGAGACTTGAATCATGACGAGCTGCCATGAATGTCACTGTCACATGTGTTTCCTTGTGTTTTACAGACCAACAGTACAGGGAACGTGCCTGGGTAAGAGCTTACAGTGTCAGCTTTGGGAGCTGGGGCTTTAAATTGATTCATTAAAAATATATATGTGGTCAGGTGTGGTGGTGCACTCCTCTAATCCAGCACTTGAGAGGCTGAGACAGGTGGATCTCTATGTGTTTGAGGCCAGCCTAGTCTACACAGTAAGTTCTAGAGCAGCCAGGATTGTTTCACAATAAGAAATCTCTCTCTCTCTCTCTCTCTCTCTCTCTCGCTCTCTCTCCTCTCTCTCTCTTTCAAACACCACACACACACACACACACACACAATGCACATACATACATACATACTACTACATCTGTCCAGGCAAAACATCCAAACATATAATAAATAAATCTTATTTTGTACCTGTGTTGTGTGGTGTGTGTGTTTTTATGAATGCCATGTGTTTGTATGGGGATGTGCAGGTAAGTGCATGTGTGTGAGAGGTCAGAGGTTAGTCCTGAGTGTCTTCCGCAGCTACCCTTCATCTTACTGTCTTTGAGACAGGGTTTCTCACTGAACCTGGGTGTTGCAGTTTCAGCTGAACTGGGTAGCCATCAAGCCAGGGATCTGCCTGTCCCCATGGTGCCCATTCCTGCCACCAGAGACAGTTATGGTATTTCAGATGAGCCATGCTGTGCTGGCTTTTATGTAGGTGCCAGGGATCGAAACTCAGGTGTTTATGCTTGGGAAGCAAACGCTTTGAGCACTGAGCTGTTTCCTTTGCCCCTGTATTTGACATTTAGCCCAAACATGTAACCATTAAAGGTAACTGGTGTGTGACATTTGTGACTACACATTTGATAACTTCACCTGAGGAGGGAAACATGAACAAACCTCTGCCCACCCCGGACAGGGCACAAAAGACAGACCTAAGAATGGATTCTCTCAGAGCACCATTGGGAGTGGGTGATTTATTGGGGTGACTTGCAAGAACGTGGGTAAGGGGTTACTTACAGGAGTGTTAGGCTGCTGTAGTTGGCTACACACTCCTGAGGGAAAAGCCCCTTCCCCTCCACCACAGGCTTTAGTGTGTAGCGGACAGCTCAGATACAAAAATTTCATTTAAGCTATATATGTATATTTATTCACACAATTAAGTGTATTATAGTGTATTTAGATAAATAATTAATAGTATGCCTCCGTATGACTTTTTCCTTCCTGTTACTAATCCTCCTTGGGGAGGGGCTTCAGTGTCCTGAGGGACTTTTCTGAATAATCACAGTTTTTCTGATTTCAAGACCTCACTGGCTTTGCCTTGCTCTGAGGGTGGAGAGCATTCGGCAGCAGAATCCCTTAAGGTATAATCCATATATGCACCAATTAGGGAAGGAATCTATGGAGCTAGAGGGAATAAAAGCCAACAATACAGAAGAGCCCAGGACAGAGAGTCTTCACTGGGCACTGTTGCCTTCCAGGCTGTGTGTGACCTGCTCTGCAGGCCTATAAAACCGGCAGTGTCTGAGTGGAGGAAGCCCGTGCCCCAACCCCCACTATACTGCAGATCAGTGCTGGAAGTATCAGCAGCTGTAAGGCTAGGCTACTCCCAGAACTCCTTGGGAGGATCCTGTGCCCGTGCTCTGGGGAAAAGGTCATGAGGCAAAGGGTCACAGGGGTAGCCAGGAAAGTTTTAAATTAGCCGTGGGAACAGGCAGGGCCCAGAGCAGGGAGCAGAGTCCAGGAATGTTCTGGCCCTGTTGTTGCCTGACATCTGTTCTGAGCCTCATCAGCCGAGGCCTGGCTGACAGTGGCTAAAAATACCTGAGCTGGGCCTGGAGATCTCACACAGGAAGCTGCTATCCAGAGCAGTGTCCGTAGAGCTGGTGACAGCCGGGTCCCTGGTTGGACAGGAACACTTGAACCACCACTTGCAAAGCTTGGCCAGCTCAAGCTGTGTCCACAGGGTTGTCTCTGCCAGGACCTCTCTGGCCAGCACTTGGGTTCAGATGACACTTGACCTGAGTCGTCAGGCAGGAGCTACGGAGTGCAGGCCTCTCTCTGCTCCACTATCTCATCGGAAGGTGTTTTGGGCAAGCTCACAGTGGAGCACCACAAAAGCACAGCAGACTGGCTTTAATAAACACCTTCTGAGCCCCTGAGCCATCTCCACTGGAATCTGGCATGGCCCTTGCTCTCTGTCCTTGCCTCTGTGAAGCAGGTGCAGACAGAAGGGAGTTATCTGGTACAGAAGGAGCAGGAGGAGGAGGTGATGCTGAAAGTAGGAAGGAGGAAGTCCTGGACCCAGGGTTCAGGATTAGCATGTACACTAGCCTGGATAGCCCTGGGACTAAGTCATAAATCAGCCTACCCTTTACGAAGCCAGGAAGGTGATGGAACATACACCAGGCTTGCAGCCCACCGAGCCCCATGGACTTTCCTGTTACTACCTCCCAAGTGCTGGGATTATGAGCCTGCAGTACCATGTTGGCTTTCTGCGCATGTGTCAGCATGTCTTCCTATGTGGAAGTTGATCTGCCACTATGTCATTCATGCTACAGAAGAGCCCTGCCACAGGAGAGTGAGTCTGGAAGGCCTGACTTCCTAGCAGGGGAAGCTTCAGGCATAAGGACGGGCAGTGCTAGAAAAGAGGGTCAGGGCCGGGTCACAGGCTGTGGAAGCCACCGCCCTGTTGCTTCCCCTGATCTTGCCTTCCTGAGACCTCGAGGCTAAGCCAGGCTCATGGGCTGACTGATAAAGTGGAACCATTTCTCCCCTTTTGGAGCTGTGGTGGTTTAAATGAGAATGCTCCCCCCACCTCCATAGACTCGTATATTTAGAAACTCGATCCCCTGTTAGTGAAGTTGTTTGGGAAGAACTAAGAGGTGTGACTTGTTGGAGGAGCTGTGTCCTTGGGGATGAGCTTGGAGGTTTAAATAGACTGGAGCCATCCCCAGTCTCATTCTCTCTCAGCTCCACGCTTGTGGTTATAGGTATGAGCGAACTCTCAGCTACTGTTCCAGAATCATGCCTGTCTTCCTGTCTTCCCTTCTTCGTCGAAGCTGCAACTATGTCAAATACTTGCTTCCAGAACTTTGCCAGAACAGCTGGCTTGCCTGTCCAGCCTTTCCGACTGTCACAGTCACGATGTTAGCTAAGCAATGAACTCTCTCAGCACATAGTGACTGCAAGGCAAATGATGCCCACTAGCTCTCCTTTGACTAAGCAATTTTCCTATTTCCCTTTGGGCCCCCAGATGGGAATTCTACGCCCAAATTCAGCTTGAAGAAGTTGATGAAGAGTTGGCGCCCCTATTCCCTGGGCTTGGGGACTGAGGTGGTTAATATTTGGCTGTCCTTCTAGGGAAAAGTAATGGTTTTATTGGAACAGGGAGGAATAGTTAGAATTGATTATTTCTACATTGGTAGAACTCTCCATAATTGATACAAAGTTGAGGTTATAATCTCTTTCATTGGTATAGAATTTATTTGTACAAATTTAAAGTTTTCATTGATATGAGTTTCTTATTGATATAAAAGTGAGATTAATTTGTTACTCTCTTAGGCATTGTGTCTATATAACACATTTAGGAATACAAGGCTTAGATCCAGTCCTTCTTTAACTTTTTAAACTGATTTGAGTTGGTTAGCCTGTGACTTAAAGGCCTACAGCAATTGCATGGCTCTGAGTTTATTGTTAGGATGATTTCTAGATTTTAATTAGAAATAGCAGAAAGGAGTTAATGGACAACAGTCCAGATTGCTTTACATAGATAGTTGGTTTTCAAAAACGTCAGAAGTTCACAGAAGTGACATCACTAGTATTTCTGTATAATGTTCATTTTACTAGAGACCTGTCTGCTCCTGACAGCTTCCCTGTCTTGGATTCCAAGAAGAAACTGAGCATCTTTGGAGTTACTCCAGTTGTGGTGAGACAGCCACTAGGCAAGAATTGCCTCTTCCCATGGTGGTCATGCTGAAACTATAAGCCTCAAATTGTAGCTGTCTTTTGCTACTTTGTGGTTCTTTCTTCCACCCTTCTAACACTAGGTAAGATAGAAAAATAAAGGATACAGAGGAAAGAGATCCCTACATTAGGTCAGGGGTTGAAAAGAGGCCGACCTTATCATCAGACTACTTCCTGCTGAATAGGGGTGTCCAGTTCCTTGGGGCAACGTTGATCTTCACTGTCAGATATCTAACATCTTCTTGTTTCTTCTTTGTGCTGGGACTACTTAATAAACCATGACCAACAGCAACTGATAACCACCATCAACACCAACAACAACCAACACCCCTCCCCAAACCACCACCACCTCTACCCCAACTGGGCTCTAGCATTTATATTCCTTCTGAAGAACATATTTCTACCACTGAATTTCTCACAACATTACACGCAATCCCTCATGTTTCAAACTTACCTGACAGCATGGCAAAATCACACCCTCTCTAGAGCACGAGGCAAACCACAGCCAGCCCCTGCTGTGCAGCAGCCCCCACATCCCACACCTGCTATTAAAATGAAAACATATTCTTATAATAACAGTTTTTTTTTTTTTTAAGAAACAAAAATTCCATATATCTCACTAAGCCAAATAAGCACTTCCTTCTGTAAGTTGCCTTGGTCTTGGTGTCTTATCATGGTGATACAAAGTAACTAAGCCAGGGCTTACTGCCATTTACCTTCAGGTAAGCAGCTGAGAAAATGGCAGAGCTAGGTTCTGGGTAGTGAGAGGTGTTGACCTTACTGGTGTTTTGGGACAGTGTCCTGGTGACAGGTGATACAGTGACAGTCACTGAAAGGCATGCTTCTCTCCTAAAGGTGATCATCACAGAGACAGCTTTGAGACGGAGACCTGCTTGGTTTGAGGGAGCCCTTCAACACAGGTCAGCCGAGAGCAAGAGTATTTGGAGACTCCACTACGCCTTAGGACCCTGTGTTCTTTTGGGAGTGCACATGTATGTGCAGGTACATGAGCCTGTTCATGTGTGGATGTATGTAGATTTCACAAGCCAACATTGGGCATCATTCCCAGGAGCTGTCACCTTATTCTGTGAGAAAGGGTCTCTCACAGGCTCTCTAAGCTCTGGGGCATCACTGACTAGGCTAGGCTAGCTAATGAGCCCCAGGAATCCTCTTGCTTATGTCTCCCCAGTGCTGAGACTGCAGGCATATACCCACCGTGCCTGGCCTTTTATGTAGGTGCCAGTGGTTGAGCACAGGTCATCCTGTGCAAACATTTTACCAACTCAGCCATCACACAGCTTCAGAACCTTAAGTGCACAGAGATCTGGGGTCAAGGCTAAATAGCAACCTGCTTTTTGTTTGTTTCCACTGTAGGAGAGAAAGTCAAAATAACACACACACTATAGCGTCAGAGATTCGGGAGCCTTGTTCACGTTCCATTTACTCAGAGAAATCATTACAGGGCAGAGACGTTGTTAGCTAATAATTCAGGCTCGGTAACCTTCACTCAGCCATGATTAAGGAACTTGTGCTGAGTGTCGTGGGGCTAGCACGGGGTTTTGAACACTGATAGCAAGATCTGCTTACACCATCCATCTCTCCCTTGCTATGGTGCCCTTAACTAATAATTCCAGGTGGACGGACTTCAAATGGAGCGTTGGGGCGGGGGATTGAGGGTAGGACCAGGGCAAACTCTTGACGGCTATAAAAATGATTTTATTGCAAACTGTCTTCAGATGGGTGACGTCATTTAGTTTTAAAGTACAGGCATTATTCCAGTGTGTCCAAGGGCATCTCACCTTGCTCCAGGGCAGTTCACACCTGCTGTGCCAGAGACCAGGGCAAGTGTGAGTTTCATGGCTGCATCCCTTCCCAGTGTGCCCTCAGATGGAAGGTCAGACTCCCAGCTGACAGTACCTGAACACTCGCTATTGCCAGAGCACCTCACACGTCCCCTCCTGGTGCCTAGTGGAAGTACAGCTCAGATCAACAAATTCCCCGAGGCTTCTTTGGGGACAAGCCAAATTGATCTGTCGCATCTGATGAAGCAGAAACTTCACCAGAGGATGTTGAGCTCGGGGGAACCAGCAAATCTTTCTGTTATACTGATGAAGGAGGATGGCTGCATCAGAGTTGCCTGAAAGATTGTCAGAAATAAACCTCATGCCCTACATTGGAACCAGGAGTGGACACCAGCCATCAGTGCTTCTCGCCCTTCTTGATGCAAGATCTGACAGTCTGAAGATGGGGACACTTAGGTTAGGTCACAGAAGACGGTAAGAAGAAGATGCTCTGGGGAGATAGTTTCCAGTCTCTCTCTGGGGCTTCAGAGACTGAGGCAGCCTCCCCGGAGGAGTCCAGTGCATCGGCACTGAGGAAATATGAAGCATCGACAGGCTGAGTTTTCAGAACCAAAGGGAAGCTAGAATTTTCTGTGAGCTACTAGGAAGCCCATACTTCTGGCTGAGGGGGTTGTTGGAAGGGCAGCTGGCAGCACCGTTAGAAACAGGAACTGGGAGATGTGCTTCATAAGCCAGACCTGTGATGGCACCTCAGAAAACTATATCCCACTCTAGCAGAAGTCGAATGAGACCGATACCCATCCAACTTGATCCTACAGCACAGGGCATGGGGTCCCACAAACTGTTTTGTGTGGTGGAAGGCTGCTCTACACTGTAGAGAAGCCACACCCCCCTTCTGGAGCAGGGCAGACTAGCTTACCCAACCCCAGAAGTGAATATATCTTCCAGACTCTTTCGTGCACTGACAGGTTGTAACTTACTATGTTAAGAGGACAGTCACATGAACATTGTAGACACTAGGTTCCCTGTACAGACACGGATGGGCTTGAGGGACGGATGTGTGAGTCAAATGTGAGAGTGAGGGGAGAGAAAAGAAGCAAACTTGGGAGGAAGCTTGAACTTACCATGAAAACCTAGGTTAGCTATTTAAGAACTTGAATTCTGAAGAGGCTCCCCACACCCACAAGGCCCCACACAGCAGCCAGGAAGTGGTTTTACAATTCAGCAGTGTTTGGGTGTCTGCCAAGAAGGAGGTGACACATTTGTGTCAAGGACCTAGTGGATTAGCAGCTTAGCTAGTAGCTTCCCAGAAGACAGGCCAGCCTAGCCCATGGAGTTGCTACACTGCAGAAGACAGCCCAGGGCAGAGATCTGACCAGTAGCTTTAGGATGGAACTGGTTCCTATCCTGTGAGCCAGACTGCACCAGTCAGGAAGAGCTTTTCACTGGCCCACTAGGCATTCTTGTAAGAAAATACTCCAGATGTGAATTATAGGGTGCTGCCTGGCAAGGGACAGTGACATCTGGGAAGGAGGTCACCTTGTCCTACAGATAGGTGGGTCTTCTGCTTCTACTCCTTGGGTTGGAGATATCCACAGCTGTGGTCTGAGTGGGTCCATAGACATATGAACAGAACATGGGACACTAGCAAAGGGGGTGGGTTCAGGGGAGCAGGGCCTGAAAGGTGAGGCTCTGTGACTGAGGGCTGCGGCTGCAAGTCTGACTCGTGTGCCATGGATTCCCCTCACTGTGTCCTTCCCACCCCATGATGACCTTGTGTGCCTACCAAACCAGTGGGAACCTCACTGGGTGATGGGCTGAGGACAGAAGACAGAGCCACATTCACACCAAGGCCAAGATAGAAGGGTGTGTGAACAGCGAGATGTGGACACGGAGATGTGGCATGAGGCAGCAAGAGAAGGGGACACAGGAGAGCACAAGTCACCCCACCCCCACTTAGTATCCACAGTAGCAGTCTGGAGAGGAAGAGGTGTTCCAGAAAGGTCTCTGTGCTGTGTTGTATAAAAAGATAAGGAAGAAAGAATATGTTTGGTGTTGTGTGGTAAGGTACAGGGAAAAGAGATGCCTTGGCAGACCCATGCTGAGGCATCCCTTCCCCACTGAGGTACCAGCTACAGGCTGGCAATAGTATAGAATAGAGTTTATTCAGGGCATGGGAGGGGAGTTGAGAGAGGGAGGCCAGGGGTGGGAAGGGAATGGGGAGAGAGGAGGAAGAGGTAAGGGAGCAAGAGCAAGAGGAGAGAGCAAGAGAGAGGAGGGGGGAAGTAACCCCCTTTATAGTGAGCCAGGCACACCTGGATATCACCAGGTAATGGTGGGGCAGAGCCTAGAGGAAATGCCAACACTGTGGATTACTCTGCTTGGATTCTGAAGGACAGCCTGATTGAGGGGCTAGACTGCAGGTGAAGGCTGATCAGGGAGTCAGCTATAGGGCAACTAAGAGAGAATAGTCTAACCTAATACTTGCTACCATAGGCCAAAGAGCCATGATCCTGTGGGTCAGAGTAGCTGGGAGAGGTTGCATCACCATGAGTAGACAGACCTTGCAGGTGGACTACGGACGGTGCACCAAGGAGGGACAAAGGTAACCTCAGGATTCTATAGCTGGAAGTGTCTCTACTGTCACAATTTTCTGAATGTTAAAAATAATAGTGATGATTATGTTGCTGCTCAGGGTATCAGGTGCTCTATTAAGTTCATTTTAAGGATTTTTAAATGTGTACACATGGGTGCCTGTCTATGTATATATATGTACACATGAGAGCAGTGCCAACACAGGCCACAAGAGGGAGTCATACCTCCCAGAGCTGGAAATACAGATTGTTTTTGAGTTGGCCAACATAGGTGTTGGGAACTGAACTTGAGTTATTGACAAGAGCAGCAAGTGTCCCTAACCATTGAGCCATCTCTCTAGTACCTTGTTACATTCATCTTAACAAGGTTATGTGTTAGACGCTGCATGTCAAGGTTCTCTAGAGAAACTGATTGCATATACTCCAGCTAGCCCAACAATGGCTGTCTCCTGATGGGGAAGCCCAAGAGTCCAATAGCTAGCTGTTCAGTCCACCAGGCTGAATATCTTAGCTGGTCTTGACTATACATTGGAATCCTGGGATGTCGGCTCTGCTGCCAGTGAAGGAAGAAACTAACCAGCAAGAGAGAGGCCAAGCAGGCAAAGGACCACAGCTTCCTTCCTTCATCCATGTCCAGAAGATGTGCCCAGATTTATGGTTGATCTTTTCACCTCCACAGATCTGGATTTAAAGTGTGTCTTCCAATTTCAGATAATCCAGATTTATGGTGGGTCTCCTCATTCTGAATGATCCAAACAAGGAAATTCCCTGA
This sequence comes from Mastomys natalensis, assembly GCA_021653895.1. Lineage (NCBI taxonomy): Eukaryota > Metazoa > Chordata > Mammalia > Rodentia > Muridae > Mastomys > Mastomys natalensis. The sequence goes on along the minus strand of JAJTUV010000110.1, from coordinate 2,926,145 downwards.
CACATACTCCCAGCTGCTTCAGTTAATTCCAGATGTAGTAGAGTTGACAACCAAGAATAGCCTCCACCCTCACCAGGCTGACAGGAGCACGGGGCTCCCCTGTAATCTGGCACCAGCACTTGAAGTTTGATAACTATTTTAGGGACTAGTGTAGGTGTCAGAGGACACACTGCAGTCTTCCTGGCCAGTAGCACCCTCCCCTCATCTGTGTGACAAACCACAGATGTCTCCAAGGCACTTACAATGTTTCCCAGGGGCTAAAATGGTCCTGTTGGGAGTCTAAGCTGAATGTCCCATATATAATCCACCCATAAGCTCTCAGCAGCGCAGTGACATGATGTCATGCCCTCCCCTTCAGTGGCTTCAGCATCTGTTCATGAGTAGCCAGGTCTATTTGTGAAACCATTTGTTTAATGTTATCACTCACGAAGCATGAGGGCATCAGAAATATCCTATCCCGTGTACACATGCTGTTGAGGAAGACACAGCTCCACCCTAGAAAGACGAAGCCATATACACCAAAGGAGCGTCTCTCACCAGTTTATTCTTACAGGCACAACCTTAGCGATTCGGGAAGTTTGACCACATGAGTGTCTAAACTTGGGAACTAAGTTCCTCACCATCAAAACCTTTCTGAATTTCAAAGTAACAATCATGTCCAGGTTGCTCAGGAGCATCTCCCTGTGGTCTGGGACTGAAGCTTTAATATGGCGCTTGGCCTAGGATAGGAAGACAAAGGAAGCCTACGGACCTCTAAAGACATCATGGCTGTCTCCAAGCGGGCGCTGTGGACTGACCAGACCAGGCCGTTGCAGAACCCACAGCCTGCATGTGCACCCGAGAAGGATACCCCAGTGACCCATGAGCCTTCAGGGCCCATTCACACCTGTAACCCCCTCAAAGATTGATCTCTATGTAGGATTGAAGGGCTTCAGGTTGACATTGCCTCAAGGCTTTTAACAAGTTAAAATATAGGCAAAAATATCAGGGTCAGGTCACAAAGCTTCAGCTGGAGAAATTTATAGGCACTCACTGCTTGGAGAGTGGCTGTTGGCAAATAATTGTTCCCTCTTTCTTCCCATTCTGTTTTGCTGTTTGCCTAACAGGGCAAATTCTTTTTTATAGGGTCGCCTGTGGCCTGTAGCCACATGATCCAAACCAGCCAATCAGGTGTCCCATTGCTCTAGGATCCAGTGATTGGTCCAGGCGGTGTGCATTGATTTCACTAAGCGACTTTTTTTCCTATCTCTAATTGCTGGCTGTGGGATAACCCTGGAGCTGCGGGCCAGCCTCAGCTCCTTTGTGGGCACATTCTTTTGAGCTGCCGGGACATCAGGGTGTGGAGGCAGGTGCTGGTGCTGATGCAGACTCTTGCCTCCAGCATGCTTGAAGCCCTCTGTTTTGCCTTGTTTTGAATTCTCAATTTCACACACTGACATCCCTTTAATTCTCTTAAATTTCGTTTATGTTTTTGTCGTTAATAAGATCCTAGCCCGTTATTTTCCTCTTCCCTTCTTTCCTCTCTCCCTTTCCGTCTCACCATCGCCTCCTTCTCTTCTCCCAGGATCCCGTCTCTCGCCGTACCTAGCCCAGCTCACATTCTGCCCTCATTCACAAGACTAGAGTACAGGTCATTTAAAATGATAGCTGACAGCTCATTTCAAGACTTGCAGGCAGAGAGTTCTGTACGCACAGTGACGGACAAAGACACGCTCCCTGTTTGATCAGAGGATCTGACAACTCACGGCCGAGTCCACCCGATGCCTCCTGTTGGCTGAGCCCATTCCTTTCCTTTATGTGCGCACATGCCATCACAGAACCATGCTGGCTGGCCTTTGCAACAGTGTGTCTTGGTCTTGTCTCTGGTTTCTACCTGTGGCTGCCCTTGCTATGGGCCTCAGAGTCTACTGACTGGGGCCAGCCTCATAATACCACAGATGAGGTGAGCATGGCTTTCACTGCTTGCCCTCTTTTGGGTCTGACACCACAGGAGTCCTTGGGCAATCACAGGCATAGGATGTTGTTTGTCTCCCAATGTCTATGGAGCAGCGCTGTGTCTGTGGTGTGTGTGAATATTGTCTGGCTGGGATGAATCAGTCTTCTCTGTTTGAACTACATGGGGCACTTTCTTGCCTCCTACAAGGAGGCTTTGATGGGCTCAATCAGTAGTGTTCATTCTGAAAGTCACCAGGCCAGTGGCCTGGATCCTAGTAGTATCCCCACACCCCCCTTGGTCAGCCTTTGTAAGTGGATGCTCAAGTGTAGTCACTGGGTTTGCCCAAGGCCTTGTTGCAGGATATTTGATCACACTGTGAAACCCAAGATGGTGTTATATACTGAAAAACAAACAAACAAACAAAAAACCTGTTTCTAGTTGTAGTGTGGCTCACCCTTAGCACACAACTTAAATCCCAAACAATTAAGGTAAAGTTACTTTGTAGACAGAAAGACCCATATTTGAAAGTGATGTCTAACTGAGTGACAAAGTGATGAATCAGAGAAAGATTTGACAGAACAGGATATGCCCAACTCTCAAGAGAAGAGAGAGTAAAGGGAAGCTACTTAAGAGAGTGGAAGAGGTGGGGAGAGAGAGAAGGAGGAGAAAGGAGGAGAAGAGGAGGAGGAGAGAAGAAGAGGAGGATGAGGAGGAGAGAGGAGGAGAGGAGAGGAGAGGAGAGGAGGAGGAGGAGGAAAGAAAAAGGGAGGAGGAGGAGGAGGAGGAGGAGAAGGAAGAGGAGAGAGGAGGAGGAGGAGGAGGAGGAGGGCAGGAGGAGGAAGGGAGGAGAAGAGGAGGAAGTTTTACCCGGACAGTAAACAGAGATAGTTTGAAGAGAAGACAACCTAGATACAGGTGAAGACAGAATGAGCTAGAGAAAAAGAAGAAGCCAGAAGATAGAACATATCACCAAAGTTATTATGAGGCTAAGCAGGGAAAGTTCAGTCAGAGAGAGAAGCCAGATTGAATCAGTCAGCTTGGAAAGGAGCTTGAGCTAGAACAGCTGAGTTGAACCAGCCAATGAGAGATCAGAAAGAACTAGAAAGGGTGAACTTATTCAGCAGCAAGTTTGGAGGCTGAAAACATTCTAGGCCTAGATTAGATTGTACTGAGGCTAGAAGCTTCTAGGACTAGGCCTGGGTTAGCGACAGGCAGTTAGTCTCGGAGACAACAATTGGAGCAGGACAATACAATGTACTTTTATAAGGCCTGCTGCCTGTCTAATAACAGTAATGACTGCATCTGTGATTGACAGAGCACAGAGACCTCCCCTTGTCTCCAGAGCACTGCACCCTCCTCTCCTGTCTCCTTCCCACTCATGCAGCACCTGCAAGGACCTGTCTGTGTCAGTGCAACGCAAATACTGTTAGTCCCTCATTTATTCTTGAAAACTCACTTTTTCTTTAAATAGAAATGTTTATTTATTTATGTGGTACTAGAGGTACAAGGACTATGTACATGACAGGTAAATATGGTGCCACTGAGCCACTCAGTGATCTCCAATCCCATTTTTAAACCATTATTTTTGCCTTTATTTTTATTGTATATCTATGGGTGTTTTACCTGCATGTATATCTATGCCCGCTTATGTACCTCATGAACTAGGCTGCCAGAAGAAATGCCCGATCCCCTGAAGGTGGAGCTATAGATAGTTGTAAGCTATCATGTGGGTGCTGGGAGCCAAACCTGGGTCCTCCAGAAGACTCCTTTTGATCTTTCTATTTTGAAACAGGATCCCACTAAGTTGTCCTGATGATGCCATCCTCCTGCCTCAGCCTCCCTCATAGTTCGGATGACAAGACTGCACTACCAGGCTCAGCTGGAAAAGGCAGCTTTATTAGGCAGACCTCCCAATCTCTTCTCAAGGAAAGCACCAGCTACAATCCAGAAGTCTCCACAGCCCCTCTCCTACCTAACCCAGCACCACAGCTGAGGACCAAGTAAGTATTCAAACACACAAGCCCATGGGGAGCATTTCACAACCAAACTCTAACCTCTAACAATAAAAACATTAGGGGAATATGAGAATATATTTTTATAGGTTTCTAGTTTTGTCAAAGCCTAAAATGTCTGTACAAGTATAAAGGACTGGGAAGAAGTTCCGTAAAACATGTACGGTGCCGTTGCTCAGAGCTTGGGTTCCCCTTCATGACCTTCTATAATTCTCCACTTTGCAAGTCCTCCGAGACTATGTGCCGTCATCAGAACCTTCGAGAAAGTTATGTGAGACCCAGACTTGCTCAGGCATGCACAATCACCGTGTATGTACCACAGCACCCCACACTCATCACACACTGGTCTGCAGGCCATGGGAAGACTTAGGAGTCTGTCCCGTGACTTCTCTGCTTTCTCTCTGGGCTCGACAGTGGGAAGTTCGATTTGGTGTCTACTCCTCTCTTCAGAAGTATTTTGCTAATGAACCATTGTAAACAAGTTTCCATTAAAAAAAACCAAAACAACAACAACAACAACAACAAAGATATTATGGTGGTGCAAGCCTGTCAGCCCAGCTACTTGGGTGATGAGGGAGAAGGATTACAAGTTCAAGGCCAAATTGGGCCACTTAGTGAGACACTATCTTACTATTTTTTTTTAAAGTAATTTTCATGCGTGTAGGTGTTTTGCACGAGTGTATGTCTGTGAAGCACTCATGCATGTCTGTGCCTGGTTCCTGTAAAGAGGCCATCAGATCCCTGGGACTGGAGTTAGAAGTGGGGATGAGCAACCATGTGGGTGCTGGGAATTGGTGCTTGTCTGTGTGCAAGAGACCCCCAGTTCAATGCAACACACTGGATCAGGCATAGAATGTGGGGTCAGTGCTCTGCCTACATGTGGGGCCCTTCATCCTGCTACAGCAGCTGCTGAGGCGACTGACAGACCTGGGCAGGGACCTGATAGACCCCTGGCATCATGGCAATGTAGTGAAAGCCAGATGCACCCGTTTGGCCCTGCAGAGTTTGCCTCCTTGTTGACAGGCTCTGTGACCAACAGGACAAGACCACTCCTCATCTTCAAAACTGCTGCTTCTGGTCACAGTCCTGGTCGAGAGGTATCGCTCAGACTTATCTTTAACGTCTATGTCCACAACCACCCAAAAGCAGGGACTTATTTGTCCTGCTCTGGACTCTTTCCCCAGAGCCATTTCCTTGCTGTGTGGCTTTGAACAAGTTACTCAGCTCCTCTGTGTCCTGGACTTCTCATTTATAAGGTGAGAATGGTACTTAAAGGGTGTGCCTCAGCCACACAGGGGTATCATGGGAGTTTGAGCGAGCTTGCAGCAGACAGATCAACTAAGTCCCATCCAGCTGTTTCCCTTAGCTGTTGAAATTATTGTGGTGTAGGCCAGTGTCTCCACCTCTCATACGTGGACCCTGCTAAGTCCTGGCTTCTCAACGGCTTTCCTGCCTTGAGCCTTACACTCTCCTTCTGCCTGCTGATCTGGCTCGGCCATGAGGTCCCCTGTCAGCCACCTCTCCATGTCTCACTTCCTCCTGATGACTCTGTGGCCCGGGAGGCTGGTGGCTGGTTTCCTCACCATCAGGCTGACCCAGCAGGAAGCCGTGGTATTCGTTCACATCCGGCCTGACTGTCAGCTACACAGCATTGCTGCACCTTATGTCTTGTGAAATGGAAGTGGACTTCAGCACCCAGTGCTACCAAGTCGGCTTAGGCTCCTCGGTGACCCCACATTGACACAGTGGGGTCAAGTCTCTTCAGACCCTGGAAGCACGAGTCTGCTCTACAAACAGGCAGACCGATGTCGACATTGTAATGTGATGCAGAAGCCATTTAGTACCTTTAACGAAAAAAAAAAGGGAAATGGAGTTTTCGTGTCTGCTGGTGCTGAAAATGGAGGATAATGACAGAATTATTAAAAACTGTCTCCTCTGCCTCAGACTAATTGCTTATGGTCTGTGAGGCTGACTCCGGAATCCGGATGGGAGGCGCTGGATCCCAGGCCCGGGAGACAGGTGTCGGAACACCTCAAAGTCAGAACCACAGATGTGTGAGACCTGGAGCAGAGAGCCATGAGCTCCAGACAGGACACCGTAGGTTCTGGCTGGACCCTGTTCTTGGTGGATCAGAGGTCACATCTGCAGGACAGCCTGCCTGGCGATAGCCTTGGAATTTGAAGATGGATCTATGAGGCCCAAGATGGCTCCCACAGTCATGGGGGTGGGTACGCTGAGAAAGGGAAGAGGGTTTGTCTCTTGCAGGACTTCTTCAGAGCCTTGAGTAAGATGGCGACAAGCATTTGTCAAACAGTATTGGAGCTTTCCCTCCGTGTACGTATGAGACGGGAGAATTGAGGCTTAGAGACAGCTCAGTCAGAGGGTCCAGAAGCATCAGGTCTTCATTCCGGTCCGTGTGTTCCCTACACTATCCTCTGACGGCTTAGGGAGACCCGGAAAGAACCCAAGCCCCAACCTCCTGGCATGAAAGATGGAAGCTCTGGATTGTATAGTTGTTTCCAGTACTCAAAGATTGCTGAAGTGTCCTCAGTCTGTCTGGCTCCAGTCTCAGGCCGGGGTGAATAGTGCCCTGCACCAGTTGTGAGGCTGTGGGTAAAATGTGCCCCCAAATTCCCCATTGCAGAGGCTCAAAGGTCAGCTACATCACTCTGTAGCTGTGTGATTTTGGAAATTTTATTCAAACTTTCTGTGTCTAAATCATCCAGACTCATAGGTTTAATATTGAGTGTAATTCCACTTAATATCTATATAAAGCATGGGAAAATCTTAAGACTTTGAGCCAAGTTATAAATATCTCTACTGCACATGAGTAGTGTTTAGCGTCTGTTCCACTTCATCTTGATTGAGGGGACCCTGTTGTGGACAAGAGAGGAGAGTGAGTGGTAGCGAGCTACTTCAGTGCAATTCAACTAATGACCAGCAGATGGCAGAAGCAAGCCAGGAACCGAGCTGGCCCTGCCCAGTGGGTTAGAGAAATTCTGTCTGAAGCTTTGTGGAGGTTAGCTTTGTCAACAGGATACATTCTAGAATCGCCAGGGAAGGGAGACCCAAAGAGGAATTGTCTGGATCAGGCTGGTCTGTGAGCATGTCTGTTGGGGATTGTCTTGGTTATATTAATTGCTGTGGGAAGACCCACCCAGTATAGGCTGCACCTTTCCAGGCAAGAGCTCTGGGACCAAGAGTAGAGAAGGAGAGAGTATTAGCAGACATTTCTCTCTGATCGTGCCTGTGGATCTGATGTGACCAGATGCTTCTGCCTTGACTTCCCCGCAACAAGCAGATATAACCTGAAATTGTGAGCTAAAATTAACACATTCCCCTGTAAGCTGCTTTAAAAAGATGTACTTATTTTATGTGTATGGCCGTTTTGCCTGCATATGTGGCTGCACATCGTGAGTTTGCCTGGTGCCCGAGGCCAGAAGAGGGATCTTGATTCCCTGGGACCTGAGTTATAGATAAAAGCCTTCAAGTGGGTGCTGGGAATTGAACCCAAGTACCCAGAAAAACAGTCAGTGCTCTTAAACACTAAGCCATTTCTTTAACAGCCCCACCCCAACTTGCTTTTTTGTCAGTAGCTTTATCACAGCAACAGAAATTAAATGAGAACTATTGTACAAAGACTTCCCGTATAAGATATCTTTCATTCGGAAAGGGCTCTGGTCTGGAGGGCTCACTACCAGGTATGTCGCCGCTGGCACTGATACCACATTTGTCAGCTCGCTCTGTGTGAGACTGGACTCCCCTCTCTGGGCTCTGAATATGGACATGTGTTTGGTTTATGCCTCATGGCCAGGGATGGTGGTGGGGATAGCATGTCCCTGTCTAGTGCGCTGTTCCTGAATCCAAATGTCCAGGGAGCAGCCAGCTGCCAGGCACCTTGCTCTCTTCCAAGAGGACACAGCATAAGGGTCACTGGGGTTTGCATTGCAACCAGTTAGAGAGAAAACATCCAATAGGTGGTTAAGCAAGACAAGGTAGAGTGGACAGGTGCCTGGTGCAAGAAAACAAATATGGAGAGACTGTGGGGTTGCATCTGTGGAAGCAGGGAGGGCTGAGGCCTGGTTGCTGGAGGGGCTGTGGAGAGCATCACAGGCAGAGGAGGACCTGGGCTCACACCAGACAGCTGGAGCTCCTCACGTTGATGAACTAGAGTAGAGGCTAGGTAGCTGACCAGAAAATCTGGTCTAGATGGAGCAAGAGGGTGTGAGTGCTAGAATCTCCTGTGAGCAGGTCAGGTAGGGGAGTCCTGCCTGCAGAGAATGGGAGTCATGCGGTAGTCAGACAGAGCCATTTCACATGTCTTGGTCCGTGTAGGTTTGGCTCTGAAGACCTCTGCATTCGATGGCCTCTTGCAGGAGGACTGCATTCCCTAGGGTGGCTGGGAATACACAGGGGACCTGATGTGCTTCCACTGACACCTCTGTGCCCTGCACATGCCTGGCCCTTGTGAAGTTGCACACCTGACTCCAGAGTCTCCCAGGGAAGCTGGGGGCAGACAGAGTTGCAAGCATCTCCATCTCCCTGCCTCCAGTTTGTTCTGGCTCCTCCCTGGGGCAGGTTTGAAAGCCCAGACACGTCTCCACATCCAAGCAAATAGTCACACTGACAATTCCTCCTGGGCTCAGGTTCAAGTCCTCATTAAGTTGTTAAGTGGGTGGGGATTTCACTGCCCTCTAGTGGCCCCTGCTTCGTGCCTTGGAACTCAGAGCAGCTGTTGAAGCTCACGGCAGCTGTCAGCAGTTCGAGCTGAGGCCTCGTCTCGGGTGGAAGTGGGGAAGAGGCGTGAAGAAAAGGAGCCAGGGCAGGGATGAAGTGGAGTGAGGCCAGGGGAGGGCAGAGCAGAAGGCTGGACATGGCCAGTGCACAGGGACCAAGTGTCCAAATAAGGAATTGCCACAGACACTGGTTTCCTGCTTGGGTGGCTCTTTCAGCCATTGCACACACATACACACACTCACACCCACCCACCCACATACATACACATGCACACACGTAGACATGTATCCGAGCATACACATCGAGATACACATATGTATGTACATATATATGCACATGCATATACATATGTATACACATATCTCTGCATGTATACTCGTGCCTGCATATACACACAACACACACACACATATATACATACATGTGTGCATAGGTACATGCTGATGTCATATATGCATACTCATGCATACATATACAGAGTACAAGGCTGGAGCTATTGCCCAGTGTTACAGTGCTTACTTGCCTCATATCTGTAAGGCCCTGGGTTCTATCCCCAGCACTAAAAACAAACCATGTGTATGATCATGTATATCTTATCTACAGCTATGCTTGCTACATACATGTGTGTGCACACATGTCCCTGTGTGTGTATGTGTATGTATGCATACTATCACATGTTCTCATCTACCTCTGCACCTTACTGTATACAATTATATACCACAGACTTGGCACTCATGCAGTGTGCATGCACACGACTCTACAAATCCATAAAGATACGTACGTGCATGTGGATATGCATGCTTTAGTACACACATTTGCATGCACACACACTGCTACAGCATGTACACACACATTTACTGCTGTGACATGTGTACTCACTCACATGCACACATACACACACACACACACACACAACTCATCCACATATTCTCATATACACATCTGAAAATGTACCCACATGTGTACACATATACACACTCCTGTGCATACAGTCACAGATACACACATGCATGCACACATATCTCCTGTTTACCATCCTCATGCATTTGCTGATGGCTACATGTGTAGTAGATGTGTGTTTACCCTCTCATTGTAGCCCCAAAGTCGATACTGGGACAAGGATTCAAGGGCAAGTGGTTAATATAGGTTGTGGCCCTGGAAGTGTGGGGAAGACAGAACATGTGAGAATCAGCAGACCCATAGTTCAGTTCCTTGAGGGCAGTGGACTGCTGAAAGAGGCTGCATCCACACATGTCAGGATCAATGCCGAGGACTGGGCTTGCTTGATCAGTGTCACTCCAGGTAGGGTATCCCTGGTACTTCTAAATTTCCCAGCATGAGACATTGTGCACCAGCAGACAGAAGGCTGGGATCTCTGTGGACTGCTGGTGACTGCAGGTAGGCACAGGGGTGGCCTCCTTTATCATTCTACAGTCCCTTAGAAGAGAAAGGAGTGGGGTTTGGGCTGGTGAAGAGGCATGTATGATCTCACATGTGAAGAGCAGGCAGAGCCAGGTTGGAATGACTAAAAGGTGAACCTCAGCTAGCCATGGGGTTGTAGGCCTGTAATTTCAGCTACCAGGAAGGCTGGGACAAAGGCATGTCGAGTTTCAAATCACAGTTACAAAGTGGTCTGGGATATAGTTCAGTGACCGAGCAGGTGGCCCTAAATTCAGTTCCCAGCACTGAAAAATGAATAAAATACAGTAAAAAAAGCAAGTCTCACTGAAGACCTGAATGTCTGAGCTGCATCCAGGCAGGGCCTTAGCAGTCGGGTGTGATGATGGGAGGCAGTTAGGACCTGCTGCAGGCACACAGAGCATTCATTAAGTGACAGCTAGGTAAAGACCTCGGCAACAGAGCAGATCCACCCTGTCGGAGAGTGCACAGGGATACCACCAGCTCCCTCTGGCTCTGTTACTCATCTACACTGAAAAGACAGGAAGGAAACTCATTCACTACAGGAGCTAGCAATCCCTCCCCAAGCTAAGACCTGGTTGTGAACCACTTGAGGGAGCACAGTGAGGGACAGGTGAGAAGGGAGCTACTGTAGTGGCAGGGGTGTGTGCTCGCTTCCGGGTGTCTGTGGCATGCCTTGCAAACCTGGCTTCCTAGGGGCCCAAGTGTCATCCTGGTCTCTTCTGATGTGACGTACACCTAGGCCTCTGATTCTATTTATGACAAGGAAGCACAGTCTAGCCACCATGAGTGACTCCAAGTGACTGCTTCATTCAGACACCCCAGTTTCCTCCTCCGTCCTTCTTCAGACATTCGTGATATCCAGGACTGTTCCTGGGAGGTGCAAAGATACACGAGAAACTCCCAAACTGGATCTAGCCTGCTCCTGTTTAAAGCCTGTGTGTCTTTTGTGTACAGGAAAAGCATGATTCGCACCAAATTCCATTCTGTGCAGTTATGTCCTGCTCATTAAGACACTCCCATCTCCTGGGAATTTGCTTGATGCAGACAAGAGGGCATTTCAAAGGTTTTCATTACACAAAACTCCTCTGTGTGTCACCTGCAAGCATCCCAGTATGCTTTGGTGATGGGAGCCTCTCTGTTCTTCGGATTGCCTGGGAAAAGCCTGGCTGTGGGAGGAGCCTGGCTGTGGGAGGAGCCTGACTGTGGGAGGAGCCTGGCTGTAGGTGTCTTAGGATGGCCTGGGAGGAGCCTGACTGTGGGAGGAGCCTGATTGTGGGAGAAGCCTGGCTGTGGAGCTTCAGACCGCTTGGGACAGCATCATCTCCTTGTTCGTTCTACCACTTTGCAAAAGAGTCAGGTCTCTGGTGTCAGAGAATTTGCTCTCTGAAGAGTTTCTAGGAATTGCAATGCTTATGTAACAAAGGTGTCTTTTGTCTTGCTAGCAGCCCTAAATTTTTATATGATCTGAGAATCCAGAAGAATCTAGAACCACAAACCTGTGCCATCTCCAGTCACTACAAGGAGCAGGATAGACAGGTCCCGGGACGCAGTTCAGTGTGTCCAGTGATTGGATGGAGAAGACCCTGTCTGGGAGCTACGGGCTGGAATGCAGCATGCTGCCCCTTGAGTGGTACCAGCTCTGGTGTGTACAACTCGTGATTAATTAGAGTCACGCTGATGGGTTTCTCGGGGCTGGTACTGGAGCCACGCCCGGGAGGCCTGTGATTCGTCTTGCCAGCGTGCTGGCTGGCCTGTATGGGTTTCTCTCAGCCTTCCCAAAGTAGAGCAGGCAGAGTGTACCACTCATCTTCTGTCCAACTCCACAGAGCGGAACCTGCCAGCCTCAGCCCGCATTCTGCCAGAAGATGGGAGGATGCTTAGATGCTTCTGGCCGGAACACACTGTGTGTGCTCTCCGTGCTGAGCCACAGCTTCCGATCTGGCAGAATCAAGGCAAACACAATCTGCTGGCTGCCTCCTCGGTGGTCCTCCTTAGGCCTGCCCCGTGCCGCTGCCAGGGAGTATCTCGTGAGGCTGTTAATTAAAACCATGGCGCTCTGGGAAGGGAAAAGTTTAAAACTCTGAAATCATTTTCCCTAATAGAAATTGTGTTTTGGAGGTACTCAGCAAGGTCAGGCCAACCAGGAAAACCCACAAACCACAAATGAGCTCAAATAGGTTTATTTAATTTGTTGTTTAACTTTGTCCCTGAAGGCAGGGTGGGGAGCAGGCCACGGGCTGGGGCAGCTGTCCTCATCTCCTGGGCCCAGGGGCTGGGGAGAGGGATCTGGGCTCTCAGAGAAACATCTGGAACTGCTGAAAAGATGTGTTGAGACTTGCTGAGCAGGCAAGGAAGAGCACAACTTTGTGGGCCATCACCTTATCAATCTATCTATAGTCCCATGTCTATTTTGAGTTGGCAATGCATTTTAAACTGGTGATAGAGTGCAGGGGGGGGGGGGAGGTGGGGGAGGGGTGCCCCTGAACCCATCAGTCACAGAACATTCCCTTCCTCCCATTGGCCTTCTGGTCAGAGCTGCTTTCGAATGGTGAATGTTGCCTCTTGGGCCACCCTGTGCAGACCCCCAGAGACAAGGTGGAGGGATTAAGGTGGGATGGATGACAGGGTGTCAGTAAGGGGGTGGGGTAGGTGCACACCTGCGAGGGCACATGCTGGCCTGCTGCCCTGAGGGTTCCAGGCTAAGGGGATGCTGACTCTCTAGGGTTCTGAGCTGATCTGTAAAACTATGGCTTCCCACTGAGCTGAGAGTAGGAGTCTGGGAGTCCTGTAATTCCTTAGATTGTGGTCCTAATCTGTGTAATCTGAATTGTATCCTTTCTCCTTCAGTGGCCTGTGAGGAGAGGAAGGCTGTGGAGGGCCTGCAGTGGCTGGGAAGACAGCTGCCTGGATCCTGCTATGCTGATATAATGGTTAACATTAATATCACCCCACAGAATCGGAGGGAGTGGCTTTGGAGATGAATCTCTCAGCATGTCTGCGACGGACAGTCTAGATTAGGCCAACTGAAGTGGGAAGACCAGCTCTAAATATGGATGGCACCATCCCTTGAGCTGAGATCCCAGACTGGAAAAAAAAAGGAGCCAGTGGTCTGAGCACCAACATTCATCTCTCTGCTTCCTGACTGTGGATGTGTGACCAGCTGCCTCACACCCCTGATGCCCAGACTTCCCCCATCCCTTGGCCAAATGGATGCCTTCCCTGCTTATACTGCTGCCTGTCAGGTAATGGTCATAGCAGTAGACATGGCGGGATGCCCTCATGTTATGGGTTTGGCGTAGATCTCATTTTCTATTCTGGTTCAAGCCTTGGGTTTGGAGTAGATCTGTTCTCTACGCCAGTTCAAGGCCTGGGTTCTGTTCCTCTGCCTTTAATCTCATGTATACCCTTGTCCTGAAGTCAAGTAGAATACAGCCTGACCCATAGAGACTAGAAGTACCTGGGCACTCTGTTGTCATGTAGACATGACTCTCTGGACTCACATTTCTCTCCTAGACTGTCTACTAGTCCTCCTCCAATT